>CM024712.1:46156651-46756651 GCA_014182895.1 Angophora floribunda
TATATTGAAGCAAAATTACTGGGTCTCACTATTCAATTTCTTCCAACGTACAAAAGCTCGTGCATTTTACTTTCCTAACGTGACTCCGCTTTATTCTCAAATTGGTAAATCTTTCATTGTAGAATTTATGACCGGTTTCTTCCCTCTATCGCATATTACATACTTTCTTTATGTCAGCCTTAGTAGTTTTCATTAGTAAGTCGAAGTTCATTCGAGATAGTGTCTATCTAGAATATTGCTGAGGTTGATATGAGGATGAAATTACAAAATACGTCTAAATTGCAATTTGTGGATCCGAAGATTTGGAAATTAAGATAATGTGATCATTTCTAATCAATTCCCTATTTCTCTCTGGCCAAAGAAAAAAATCCCATGTGTCTCCAACTTCATTGTATTGCACTAGGATCTCAACTAAGCGGTACCATTTTCTTGATTACATCACATATTTTACTTTCTACATATATAAGATGTTCGAAGTAATAATATTACAATACAAGGTTCAGCTATGATTATCATGATTACATCACATATTATACTTTCTACATATATAAGATGTTCGAAGTAATAATATTACAATCCAAGGTTCATGTCCCAAAGGTGATAATAGTACAACACAAGATTCGTACCCGGACCAACATCAGCACAATGCACATCATACCAACTTCCCAATGAGCAAACCACAATATAAGGAAAATCGAAAACGGTCACAATTCTCTAATTCACGATAAATGCTTATAGGTTCATCAATTGGAGGACACGAAGAACGAAAATCGGCCAAGGCATGACACGAAGCGGAATGTACATCGGCAGATAGCACCTGACACATCCGAGAATAACAGCGATGCGAGCGGACGTGAGTCGGAACCTTGGATCCATATCCTACCTTCCCATATTGAGGATTACTAACTGCTCGATGATTACAAGCACGGTGTAGATACACACGATGGCTTCAAAGTTAGTGATGGCTAAAGAACCCATGGTTCTGATGGCATCAATCGTAATCTTTAGCAGGATCTCCTCCAGGGAATGAATTGTAGCAATTCAATCTGCATTCTCTGCTCCAGGTCTTGGAAATAAAATCAGCAAACAATTTGTTAGTGTACAGTCTTTTAGAACGCTCAAGTTTGAGCTCTTTTTGCATCACATAAGACGGCAGTCTTTCCAAAAGCTTTCAAGGACTACCGATTTAAGTTCTAAAGGAAATTTGATGTGATATGACACCAAGCTTTTGGTGCAAATCATAGCTAACGAGTGTGTGCATTGCAGGAGTCTAACCTATGCATCCACCACAGGAGTATAGCCCATCTATAAAACCAATTAAGCTAGAGAAAAACTCTTCGTTTCAACAAACCGGAACATCATAATACTTCCTTGACACCTATAAACTTTTCGTAACCTTCTCTTACAACACTTCCACAAAAACAAGACCCCCTAGAAGCACAAAACTACCAGGTTAGCCCCCTGTTTACTGGGTAAAAACAGGGTAAAGCTAAATTAACTGAAGAGAGTGAAATAAGACCCCCCAGATGCACAAAACAAGACCACCCGATCGATGGTGACATTCATTTGGTTATTGAACACAGTTGGATTCATAGCAGCAATAATCCCAAACGACAGAGTTTGTCTGAAGAGAGTGAAATAACATAATTAACTGTTTTTTTTAATTACATAGTTGGAAAAAAAAATGCTATCCTTCTTTTAAAGTTACTTGGTGGGAAAATTCTGTATGTCGATGAAGAGACACGATTGTATATATGTTATATTTCTTTCCTTTGCCCAGCGAAACTCATAGAAAGAGCAATGTAAATTCTTGTTAGCTTTTCCTCCAAAGAAAAGACAAGACCTGCGATTAGCATTACTTAGTTTCAACCCAGGAAGCATGGGAGCTTCCCTGGTAGTTTTGTGCGTCTGGGTGGTTTTGTTTTGTGCATGAGTCTTATCGGAGTGATTTAGGAAAGTTTGAAGGAGTTAAGGAGGTGTCCCTTGTACTCCGATGTTACATTTAGTCCAAAAGAAGAGCTTTCATCAGCTTAATTAGTGGTGGATCAATAGGTGGGCTACACTCCTGCAGTGCATACAGAGGTTAGACTCGTGCACTGCATAGACTCATTAGCTATGAATTGCACCAGAAGCTTAACATCATACCACGAATTAATTTTCCTTTTGAACTTAAACTGGTAAATCTTGATGTGTTTCTTCGAGTTTATTAGTTAACAGGCTTTGGGAATTGCTTGATGTTTATTGTAGACTCATATCTTGATAGCTTTTGGAAAAATTGTCATGTTGTATGATGTAGAAAGAGGTCACAACTTACGATTTTGCAAAAAACTAGTGTCTAACGAGTAGTTTCCTTATATTAATTCAAAGATATGGAGCATAACTTGTGATTACAATTGCTGCAATATATAAGGACCGCCTTGATTCCATGGAGGAGGCCTTACTTCTAGCCATTAGGGACATGCATAGTTACATAGGTCCAGCCAACATTACTGTTGCACTTGTCATGCTTATCTACACATTGGTCAAAAACATCCGATGGAAATTAATTTTCAAGATAGGAAGGCAATTAGCCCAAGGTTCCAACTTGTGTACACTCTTATGTCCGTTGCTTTCAGATGTGCTGCACGTAGCATGTTGATTTACATTTTTCTTGGTGACATGCCTTGATTGATTCTTATTCCCCACATCTTGATATTGATGATCCCATTGAAATTCAAACCTAAGGATTAATTGGAGAATGGTGACGGTTTTCAGTTTCCTGATGTTGTTGTATGCTTCTTGCAGAGTTGGTATTTTGATGTGCATCTTGCCAATTCCAGCTCAAACAAGAATCTCGTGTTGTACTATTATTACCTCAAACACTTTTTACGTAACATTGCAAAAATATATGATGATGAAGACAATGGTACTACTTATTTAAATGAAATTGAGATACAAGGATTTTTTTTCTTTAACCAGAGAAACAGGAGAATTGATTAAAAAATAAAATAAAATTGAGAACAAATCTTGGGGGTACAACTTCTTGTTCTAGCACTTGCCCATCTGTGAGTTGCTTGCGATCAAACAAGACAAGGGGCACGCAAACGGAATTTCTAGTGATTTGCTTCGGGCTTTTGAATGTCCTCATTTAACTCTCATCGTAATGGATCAGGCCCATCTCCTAGGAAATATCTGCCTCCCAACCCTTTTATCACGTGAACACCAAAAACAAAAAATTCCTAGTCATCGTCGTCTATTCTTACATGTCTATACTCGGATTGAAGCAAAATTATTGTCTTCCTTTATATTTCTTCAAAATACGCCTCAACATACAAAAGGTCATGCATTTCACTCTTCTAATGTGAGTCCGTTTTATTCTCAAATGGGTAAATCTATCGTTGAAGAATTTATGGTCGGTTTATTCCCTCTCCCATATGTTACGTGCTTCCTTTATGCCAGATTTAGTAGTTTTCATTTGTGAGTCGAAGTTTCATTCAAGATGGTGTCTATCTAGAATATTGCTGAAGTTAGATATGAGGATCAAGCTACAAACTACATCTAAATTGCAATTCGTGGATAAGAAGTTTAGGGAACGAGGATAATGTCATTATTTCTCAAATTTTATGAATCAATTCCCCTATTTCTCTCTAGTCAAAGAAAAAAATCTCACGTGTCTCCAACTTCATTGTATTGCACTAGGATCTTAACTAAGTGAAACCATTATCTTCATCACATCATATATTATACTTTCTACATATATAAGATATTCAAGGTAATAATAGTATTTCAACAAAAAATAAAATAAAAGAGGCAATAACAATACAACACAAGATTCATGTCCCACGGATAATAATATTACAACACAAAATTCATGTCTTGACCAACATTAGCACGATACACATCAATACCAACTTCCCAAAGATCAAACCACAATATTAGGAAAACTGAAAACGATCATTAGTCTCTCATCTGCGATGAATACTTATGGGTTCATCAATGCGAGAACACGGAGGACGAAAATCGGCCAAGGCATGACATGAAGTGGAATGTATATCAGAAGACAGCACCTGACACATCCGAGAACAATAGAGATGCGAACCGATGTAAGTCGGAACCTTGGATCCATATCTTGCCTTCCCATCTTGAGAATTAATAACTGTCCAACGATTACAAGCACTGTGTAAATACACACAATGATTTTAAGGTTAGTGATGGCTGGAATGCCCATGATTCCAATGGCACCAACCATAATCTTTAGCAGGATCTTCTCCACGAAATGAATTGCAGCAATTCCATCTGCATACTCTGCTCCGCGTCTAAGAAATAAAATCAGCAGACCATTATTAGTGTCCGTACAGTCTTTTGGAAAAGCTCGAGTTTTGAGCTCTTTGCATCGCATAAGATGGCAGTCTTTTCAAAAGCTTTCAAGAACTACCAATCTAAGTTCTAAAAGAAATTTGATGCAATATGACACCAAGCTTCTGGTGCAAATCATAGCTAATGCGCCTATACATCGCAGGACTCTAACCTACATATGCGCTGCAAGAGTACAGCCCATATATTGATCCGCGGCTAATTAAGCAAGTGAAAGACTCTTCTTTTCAACGAACTGGAACATCAGAGAACGAGGGCGTACCTCCTTTAACGCCTATAAACTTTTCTTAACCTTCTCTTACAACACTTTCACAAAAGCAAGACCACCCAGATGCACAAAACTACTAGGTAAGCCCCCTGTTTACTGGGTAAAAACAGGGTAAAGCTAACTGGATGGCTTCTCTTTTCTTAGGAGGGAAAGCTAAGAAGACTTTGGATTTATACGGTGTTCTCAACATGAGTTTCTCAAGACGAAAGAAAGCTGCAGTGTGCATATACAGTCGTGTATCTTCATCAGCGCGACAGAATTTTCCCTCTCGCCCAGTAACTTTAGGAGAAGGTTGACATTTTTTCCAACTTCGTGATTGTCAAAAAGAAATGGCAATTATTATGGACTTCACTTTTCTCGGACGAACTCAGCTGTTTTAATGGTGTGCATACTTGAGAGGGATTATTCCTGGTATGAGTCATACTGTATTTAATTACCAAATGGACATCATGAAAGTTTATCAATTCACACAGAAAAAAAGGGTCAATAACTACAAGAAGGCATTTTGCAGACACCAGATATGCCCCTGAGTACATACTCTGCTCTGAGTAGAACCCATTTCTGCTCTTTGAGATTTGAATCATTATGAACATCTCAATCAATAAAAGGAAAAAACGAACAGAGGAAAAAAAAATCGGGATGGTATAAATTGGTGTTCCGACCCAACTCTCACCATCTAGCGCGAGAAACAGACCATTTTTCTACAGGCAAGTGAAAGATTCCCCTGGGCTCTTAAGTAGCCCACACAACGACTAAAATGCAGGTTTCTTCGCCATAAAACAGCACGTATTAGTATATACAGTGTGACGTGGTCAGAGATAGAAACAGGAATCAACGTCAAGATTGACATGAGTTTTCCTCAGAATCCTCAAACTTACAGATGGAGCTGTGTGGACAATGCTTTTTTATATATTTAACGTCGCTGAGACTTACCTCCGACCACCGTGATTAGCTGGACTGTTGTTGTTCTCCATTAACCTCCCGTCTTAGCCTGATCTCTCCTTCTCTTCCAGAAAATATGGTTTCTTCGAGTGTTTGCAGATTGCTGTCTCGTGAACGAAGTGCTGCAGGGGAAGAACAAGTAGCGAGCGCCGGTGGGTATCTTGGCTTGGGCACCTAACTTGAGCTTTGATTCTCAAAAATTTCCCAGTGGATCAAAAATTTCTCAAAAGGTTAACGCTTCGGGACCCACTACCCCATCGGCATTTGGTCCCAATCGGATTGGGACCAAATGCCGATGGGGTAGTGGGTCCCGAAGCGTTAACCTTTTGAGAAATTTTTGATCGCACTGGTGCAAATTTCATTTTTTGCATCCGGCACCCCCACCATCTCACGGTGCCGCCCGGCAACCCCCTCGATCTCGCGGTGCAAATTTCATCCGGCACCCCATCGATCGCACGGTGCAGTTTTTATCAGCACGTTTTGATCGCACGGTGCAATTTTATCGCACCGTGGGTTTTTATCCTACGAAGGGCACGGTGCATTTCATCCCGTCTTCGATGCGGATGGGATAGGTCCCCCCATTTGCGTTTTGATCGCACGGTGCATTTTTTTTCCGATGCGGAGCCATTTGTATTTTGATCGCACAGTACCCACGAATCCGCAAGGCAAGTCTGCTTTATAGCGCCTTGACTTGAAAATCGGGTCGTAGCACCCTTTGGATTTGTTATCTATATTTCTTTTTTTTCCTTTTTGTTAATACATCCAAATGCAGCCACATTGGTTGTATTCCCACGACGATCCGTACACTCGTTGGATATGATTTACAATACCGTCCATTAAATTTCTTTTCGAATTCAAACTTTACGGTCCTAAAAATGACAAAAATTACTAAGAAAGTCATAAACTTATTACAATCAAATCAATTCGGCCATAAACTTGTTTTTAGGCCAATTGAATCTTAAATCTTTTTGTATTTGTGCAAATTCGGTTAATCCGATCAAATTTGACCTATATCGACGTAAGACGATGATGCTAACATGGCAAGACTAGCATTGATGTTGTCAATTTTTAATGATATTTTAATGTATTTTCGAATTTTTTAATTATTTTTTTCTCTCTTTTTTTTCTTTTTTTTCCTCTTCCTTCTTCCTTAGGCTAATCGTCGAACCAAGGCGATTGGCCAAAGGGGAAGCCTAGCAAGGTCGACCTCATCATCGTTGGGCAAGGGCAAGCTCGCCTAGTGACAACCTTTGCCGGTGATCGGCCTAAGGAAGAAGAAAGAGGACATTATATAAAGAGAAAAAAAATAATTAAAATTTCAAAAAAAAAGTAAAATATCATTAAAAATTATCCATATCAATATTAGTTGTGCCACATTAGTGCCAACTGGCCAAATTTAACCAAATAGATTGAATTGGTTCAAATACAAAAGGTTTAAAACTCAATTAGCCTAAAAAAAAAGTTTATAACTGAATAATACAATCGCAATAAGTTTATCACTTTTTTTGGTAATTTTCCTATTCTGAATGTATTCATGTGAGTATTTGTAGTATTAAGAAGTACGCACAATATTCATTCCAAACACGCATCTTGATAACTTTAGCTACTAGAAAAAAAAACCATTGTCTCCTATGACTGTTGTCTCCTATGATACTTAAAGAGTTGAATCTTTGCATCTCGCGTTTTATGTGCAAGGCCCGTTTCACATACTAATGAAGTATTAAGACATATTTCGTTTTTCAAAGTAATTGAGAAACGTGCTTAACAAAACGATCCGTGGACACATTTCTTGATGACTTGAGGTGCCGCAAAACACAGTCGTATGACAAGTATTTTTGTTGATTTTAATTCCTAGTGTGGAGCAAAGCATGCAGCTCATGCTAAAAATTAAAAAAAAAAAAATCTTCTTAATTTCATGAAGGAATTCTTACTTTGAGCCGTTAGGGACTTGTATGCCCATGGCGATCCGACCAACATTGCCAGAACAACCGCCATGGTTATATACACTTTGGTCAAAATCGCTCGGCGAAAATGAGATGGGAAGATCATATATGGACTTGGGTTTCAACTCTTTTTTTTTTTTTTTTTTGGTGAGGGCAGCCTTTCTCGATATTACTTAGAGAGAATAGATATTCACTTAAAATTTATCATATCACCGTAATTCAAATTTTACAAAGTAATTTCAGTTTTCCAAGTATTACCCTTTCTTTCCTTGGCATTTTTTATAATTGATATAGAAATGGCTTGCGAGTTTACTACTAATTAATAGACTAATGTCTCTACATTAAGGTTCCGTTCGTTTCACGAAAAATAACTTCCAAGAAAACGTTTTCCGAGTTTTCCAACGTTCATTTCACGGAAAATAAATTCATTGGGAAAAACATTTTCCATGAAGAAAAAAAAATCTTTTAAACTGAGGGAAAATGTTTTCCACTTTTGAAAAGTGGAAAACATTTTCCACATTCACTCTCTCTTATCTTACACTCTCCATTAATCCTCACTTCTTTCTTTTTTTTTATTTTTAGATTTTTTATATTTTTTTCATAAATTCGAAATTTTTGTTATTTTTTAATAAAATCGATTTTTTATTTCTTTATTTTACTGTTTTTCTTTTTTGGTCGGTTATCGGCCATGGCAACGGCTGGTGACCGACGACAGGAGAGCCGAGCTCGCCAGATCGGCAACGCCCGAGCATCATAAGACGGAAACTTATTTTCAAATTTACCCATTTTCAAAATAAAAAACAATAATCCTCTCTTCCCTCACTTCACGAACCCAGCGCCTTTGTGCTTGCCTTTCTTATTTGCTCCCTTCAAAACAATCGAATCCCTCCTTTTTAAAGTAGAACAAAGTCAATCACTTGCCTTAATTGGTTGATCTCCCTCACTCAGCTTTTGCATGGCGTTGTGCTTCTTCTTCCACCTGGTAGTTCAACTACTTTCCGAATTGAAGCTGCATAACTCGCAATGCCAATATGCGGGGCTCGAGCCTCATTGTCTTGAGCTCACCTTGCTGGTGAGCTGATCATGCGAGCTCGCCAGAGGTAGGCGAGCCTCGAGCCTTGCTAGCAAGGCGAGCTTGAGGCATGGCCGGCGACCGGCCAAGGAAGGAGAGAACACAAAATAAAGAAAAATAATAATTTAATCATCTATTTTAAAAAATAATAAATAAAAATTTTAAAAATAAAATAATAAAAAAATTATTGAAAAAGAGTTTATAATGGAAAATATTTTCCAAAGCGAACAACAGAAAATATTTTCCACTTCAAAATCAAGTTTTACCCGAACACCGGAAAATAATTACGTTTTCCTGGAAAATAACTTCTTGGAAAATATTTTTCAAAAAAGTAACATTTTCCATGAAACGAACGGAGCCTGAATGAAAAACGAATGATGATCTTTGAGAAAAGAATTCATAAAGTATTAGAAAACGTCTCATGGAAAATTTATGAAAATGATTCCTATACTATTGCCACTATTCTACTTTGATCATAATACTTTATCTTGTAACGAATCAGGTCAATAAATTAATTTCCAGTTATCAAGAAAAAATTATATAAGTGATCAAATATTGACTAAATATGTTGACAAGTGTGGAGGTATTCAAGTAGCACTAACGCGAAATGAAAATATATTCATTCAAAATAAATTATAAAATGGTCGATGAAGTACTGTCAATGTTTAATTAGTCACCATCCTTTATTTTACTATTGATTTAGCTCTTTACCCAACTTTCAATCCCAGTTTCAAATATTTTCTTCCATATGCAAACAGAAATTGCTGTGGTAAATGCCAAATCAATATGATAGTTCACCCAATTTGAAGAAGTTATCGAAGACGATTCACACAAAAAAAACTTGCATATATGATTCTAGTCGGACTTTCCTTAGATGTCTAATAGTATCGCTTCTGCTCATGCATTAGCGCATTTGTTTTAACTATTGCCCATTTATTGTGGAATAATCATTTTATGAAGGACAATCTAGCCTATGCTTGTAATGCTTCCCCCGGTTCAAATGGACCAAACCTATAACAATTAAATTGTGGGGCTAGCTGTTGGAAACGAAGCAGAGGCCGGAAGGAGCAGGTTAGAATCTCCCGGCTCTTTCATATTTGTTTTAATTATCTTTTAACTTTTCTAATCTTTATATTTTGTTTATATTTTTTCCAATTACATGAATAATAGGGGTGTCAAAAACCGAACCGAAAATCGAACCGAACCGAACCGAATTTTCGTGTGTTTTCGGTTCGGTTCGGTTTCGGTTCGGTTAACCGAAAATAACCGTTAACTTTTTTTCGGTTCGGTTCGGTTAATGAACCGAATTGAAATTTTTAATAAAAATTTAATAATCTCTCTTCTTTATCATATCTTTTTACTTAAATTTCAATAAACAAAGTAAAAATAAGAAAACCGAAAATCACCGTCCGAACCGAACCACATTTTCGGTTCGGTTCGTATTCGGTTCGGGACGGTTTCGGTTCGGTTCGGTTCGGTTCGGTTTTGAAAAACCGAACCGAACCGAACCGTTGACACCCCTAATGAATAATGATGATATATGTACCTATATATAATTAGACCATTGCATTGTGCACGTGTAATTAGTATTTGACAATAAATACATGGTGAGAAAAACTCGTTATGCTATGATACATTATTTTGTTTTTCCTATATTGATACTCCATTGAACCTTAAATTATAGTAAAGTAGTGGTAAACCCTCATCAAATTCCTCTTTCGCCATGAATTTTTTTCCTCATATTTCTCCTTTTCTTCCTCTTATCTAACTTCTTTTCATTTGTCAATAATAAATAAAACGTTTACCTTTTTGTCTATCTTTGTTGATTAATCGTTTGAAGAGGAGGAGAGTTCAACAAGGTAAAGAAAAAAAGATCTGTAGGTTTGTTCTTTTTATTTTAGAGTTGCTATAACTTTTTAACGAAATCCTACGGCTCCTAAAACTTCAAAATAGGTATTCTTTCATAAAAAAGGAAAAATATCATGAAGTTACTGAGAAAAAATATAATTTTAAGCAGGATTGGTTGAAACAATTGGATTTGTAATTATTTGCATGGACCTACGTAGTTTAAAGAAGGTATATTATTATATTAAGTGGCAATTAAGGCATTCTAATAATCTCAAATACCATCTATCATAGATGATTTTTGTAAATGTACTTAATGATAATGAATGATTGTCGAACCATGCTAAAAAAAAATGTTTATTATTTTTTTATGTGTCAAGCTATATAACAAGTTATTTTTCCACAACAACACACGGGTGCCCACATAACAATCTTGGTCCTTCATTTAGCATCTTTCGTTTGTATTTGGACGAAGAAATGGACAATTATTCTAAAATCAAGATCGAAGATTTGTTCACGTGACAAAAATAAAATGCCAGGTTCAAAATTGAACGGGAACACTTATACATGAATCATTTTCGTGACTTCCCTTCATAAATTGCGATGTTCCCGTCAATGCTATCCAACGACGACTCTGAAAAACCTAACATACTCACTTGGCTGAACATCAGTGATGGAATCGAGCTGAAAATGATAATTAACGTGTTATATTATTGATTCACCGAACCAAAGAAAGACCAAGCGGCGTCTTCTTCCAGTCCCGCCAATTTTTCAGCGACCGCCTCGCAAAAATCTGTAGCGTCGGTACAGAGGGGGGAAGCGAAGAACTCAGGAAAAATGGAGTTCACCCTGAGCGGCAATGCCTTGAAGACCTTGGCCCGCTCCATCACTTGCCTCTCCCGCGTCGGCAACGACCTCGCCATCCAAGCTTCTCCTTCCCAGGTCATTCCATCATTTTTCTTTCCAGCACTTCTTCTTCTCCTTCTTCTTCTCCGGCGTGTCGCCACTGAAATCCATGCCGATCGTCGTTCCTCGGCTTCATCCTCATCGAGTGAAAATAGCTGCAGAAGTTGCTTCTTCGTGCGCCCTGCTGAGCGATGCTTCGTTTAGATATGCTATGATGCTGTGTTAGGTATTGGCTCGTTTCGCTCGATGTGGAGTCCGATTGAGAAATTCCGAGAGTCCTTGCACCGATTGCCGAGTGCGTGGAGCTTTCGCCGGTGGATTTGATGCAGAAATTTGTTGACCTAGGTCGTGTTTGGCCCTGTCGACGATGATTGCGACTTGACTTGCATAAAAACCTGAAGTGGCTAAAAGAATCCGATACTGTCGATAGGGTGATTCAAAGTCGTTAGATCGTAAGGCTAAGGCAATTCACTGCTATAGCTAGGAGAACTATCAGCGGTACTCGCGGAAAACGTCGACCAGTGAAACCATAGCAGAAAAGTCCTATGGACGGGTGCTGCTATTCTGTCTTGCTGATTTTTCTAGTTACTTTGATGGCATTATGTGGAGCTTTGGAACACTCAATAAGTGAAGGCACGATTGCGCTTCCTAGCATATCTCTTGTGTGACCATACTTTGCATGACAATAGAAGTTCCAACTTCTAAGCTCAATGTTTGGCACTTGATGTATTGGAATTGAAATAGTTTTCATCCTCGTGTACAAATATCACCTTCTTACTCATATTTATCAGATTAATGTTCTCATATTCATATTTGGCCTCCAGATTTCCTTTCACGCACTTAATTCGTCAAGATCTGCCTATCAATTGATAACCTTCAAGCCAGACCTCTTTGACGTGTTTACAGTATCTGGTGCACAAGTTCAATGCAGCGTTCTTCTAAAGGTATATTGTCATTGCTCATCTTTCTAGTTTGTTTTTCAGTTTATAGTTGTAAGCAACTTACAAATACTTACAAAATGCCTTGTGCAGGCTGTCTGTTCTGTCCTTAGAACACCTATTACAAACATTGATTATTTGAGTGTGCAATTACCAGACATCAATGCATCAAAAGTTCAATGGTCTCTGCAGTGCTTCAATGGTAAAGACCTTTCAGTTGGGTGCATGGTGCTCTGTATTCATTATGTTGGAAATGGTGTATTTGATGGTTAAGATTGCAAGCTCGTGGCATAGATAGAAAAGTTAGTGGATTCCTTTTTTTGCCCTAAAAATAATCTTGCTCCAATTCTATGGAAAAACAGCAGAAATGAAGTCTTGAAACCGACATGTTCATTGAGGGAAAATTACTGCAAGATGCTGTGAGAAGCATTTATTCATCATGTCATATGTGTCCACGGAGATGAGCTTTTATAATTTCTCATCACGTAAAAGCAGCACAAACTCTGTCAAAGGGATTTTGCAGTGCCCCAACATGACCTATAAGGCCAATGAATCCAGAATAAAGAGATGGAGAAGTTTATGTTAAAAATTAGATTCCAATGTCTACCACTTTTACTTCCTCCTTTTTTTCTTTTTTTGGTTGGCCACTTAACATTTTAAGTCTTTGCGACTCAGTCATGCTAAGTACATACTATTCAGTATGTTATCTAACTGTAACAAAAATCGGAGTCCGGCAGCTGTCAAACCTGCATTAATTTGATAAGAAGCTGGACCATGTAGGATACATGTTTATCTCACTGCGCCAACTGTGAGTTTTTATTCATGCATATATGATGTTGTCATATGCATGCAGGCATTAAGAAAACATACTGGATTACTTGCAATGTTGACCCCGACATACAACAATTATCTCTGGATAGGAGAAAATACCCGAGCAGTTTTGTAGTGAGGCCTCGCGATCTGAACAGATTGCTTGCAAATTTTCAGTCATCCCTTCAGGAAATTACTATCATTGCAACAGAACGCAACTCCGATCCTTCTGATGCTGCAAGTGAATTTGGTGGGAAAGCTGTTGAGTTTCGAAGCTACATTGATCCTACCAAAGGTAGAGATTAACTTTATTCTTTTCAATTGAATATGGAGAAGAATATCATGGTTCAGATTCTGGTTGCAGAGAACGACTCTTTGCTGCACACTCAGCTGTGGATAGATCCTGCGGAAGAGTTTGTGGAGTATGCTCATAATGGCAACCCAGTAGATGTGACTTTTGCTGTCAAAGAGTTGAAGGTGTTCCATCTGATTCATTTTTTATTATATTATCTATCAAGACATTTGCATCTTAAGTGCAGCTAAAAGTTCTTGAACATATGACTTCACACTCAAAACTTATCTCCATTTCCTTAAAATGGGTCCACCTAGTTGCTGAAGGACCGTCTTTTATGTCAAAGTTTTCCTTGTGTTTTCCAGTGAAAATAATAATATTTAACCTCAGTCCATCTCATGGAAATCCAGGCATTTCTTGCATTCTGTGAGGGACGTGAAGTGGACATTAATTTGTACTTTGACAAGGCAGGCGAGTAAGTAAATTCTAAATGCTCTTTTTGACTTTTGCCTTCTATCCATCTTTTGCATGCTTCGCCTCAATTTTGTATATGCAAGTAGTTCAGATGCAACTAGTAGTTTTCATGCGATCAGTTCATAACTGGTTTTAATAGATGAATGATTGTTAGTTATCTGCTCTGAGATTTAAAACGTGCTAATGCATAGCTTCACAATAACAATCATGAATTTTACTTCTGGGCTGAATGTCAAAATACAAGAGACTATCATTGAAAATTTGGTTGATAGAATGTAGTGCACCTTTTGAATCAAGTTTGGATAATAATGGTTTATGGAGGTTTAAGTTCGGATGAGAAATATTTTATCTATCAAGTTTAATGCAAGATGCTAATAAAGTATGCCAGCTGAAAATATCAGTGCAAAACTTGATGGTTAATGCATGTCTTTTGACTGTTCTCTTTGGTACTAAATTTGTGGTTTCAAGTGCCACATCTCTGCTGTCACAGGGGGGGCGTAAGTGCAACTAAATGCAAAATATAAAGGAATAAAGAACTTGCTACAACTGAATGTTTTTATGCAACAGGCCTATTTTGATGGCCCCTAAATTTGGCATGGATGAGGGGGCCTCATCCAATTTTGATGCTACACTTGTACTGGCCACCATGCTCACATCCCAATTACATGAAGGCAATACTGGACCTTTGGCAAATGGAATGCCGGGCCAGGCTGATACTGCGGAAGCTTCTGCAGAACAGCCAGAGAGGAATAGAACAAATGCTTCTGAGATTCCATCAAATCATACCAGAATATGGTCTGAACTCTCAGGTGAGTGATCCTTGTAGCATGTAGCACTATCATCTCAATGATGGCAAAGAAATTGACTTCCCTTTGCTGCTTTGCTCTAAAATGAAATGCTGTGTATGTCGTGAGTACGATACTTTTTTCTTAGGAAATCAATAGGAAGGTATCTCTCGGGAATTAAAATTTGAGTGGTTTACTAACTTTGGGCAGGAAGTGCTGCAAGAAGTGGCGGTGGTTCTGATGGAAGGCAAGTTCCAGAAGAAAGGATCCTAAGAGCTGGTGGTCAGTCAGGAATTGAAAGGATCGGCACCATTCAAATATCAAAAGCTGCACCAGCTGAAGGAAACACCCAAGCTGGTGCAGATTCTTCATCTCTCAATCTTTCTCAGTTTTTGGATGATGAACACCATCTTTATTTCTCTTGGTCCGAATTATTTTGCCATCTCCTACAAATATGTCTTAATAAAGTCGCTACTTTCTCAATTGCCTGTTTCCCTACTGTAAATGCTGCTTTGCAAGAAATCATTCAGCTTAGGCCAATTGATTGTGAGACTTTATCTTGGAGTCTTGCAAAATTTTACTCTTTATTCTTGCATCAAGAGGGAAAAAGTTTTGGCGAAATCCATATTTGTCCTACCAAACCTGTAAGCATTTCTGTTTTTCCACTAACAGAGTGACTGTCCACCTGAAACCACAGGTAAGGTGGAGCAAAACTATTTTCCACTTTTTACTTGACTGCAAATTCTGAGGATGCGTTGCACATACCTGTGCAAGTACCTATTTCTGGAAGACTGAACTCACATGCCTTTCTTGGGCTTCTCAGTATCGATTCAATTAGTCTGCTTGTATCACGTCATTTGTTAGTGGTTCTAAATGTTTTTAGGGGCAAAGGTACTAAACAAGATTGTCACTTACATAGCACTAATTAGTGTATCATAAGTATGTTCATGCAGTTTGTAAGTAGTTGTTTTGAATAATCCCTCTAAAACAATTTTCTTCATTCTTTTCTTGTGTAGATGGAAATGGTTTTTCACAACGTCATCCAAGTAATTGGGTTGATGCCAATGAGGATGAGGATGATGATAACGAGAATGGTGATGAACTCTGTGTTCGATCAACGCCACCATACTATGAAGATCAATAACATTATGTTTCCTCTTTGACTATGATAACCTTGCTCTCTCAGTTTTACTGGTAAGTGCTTGTGCCTTCCAATGCTTGATATTTCCTGTGTGTTCCTTCAAATAGTTGGAGTAGTGTCCTGCAAATAGTTGGAGTAGTGTCCTGCTTGCTTCAAATGATTGGTTGCTCAATACCATCTCTGAAACAACTATGCATGTGGAGATCTATGACTTGTTGATTAAAGTTTCTGCTGCCTTCTATACTGAGTTTCTCTGAGCTATTCTTGTAGTCTGTCTGTTTATGAAAATAATGTCGGTTTTTCTGCCACTTTCTTTCTCTATTATTTGTACAAGCACAATAAAAACATTAAGAAGACCATTGAAGTTTTTTGACCAAATAGATCCCTTGCTGTAGAAATTTTTCTGTTTTGTCTGTTGAAAACCATTTTAAGTCAATCTGTGTATATTAAAAAGGAGGCAATCAAAAGGCTTTTGAGATGTTCATGTTCCTTTCTTAAAATCACATTCTAGAATGATTACGTCATTTTTAAACTCCAACCTATTCAGTTATACTTTTCCTTGTGAGTTGCTTCCATTATCTATACTCAAGGATGGCGAATTTCTAATTTGTGGCAATATTTTCTGCTGAGGTGATTTGTGACAGTGTCATGGTACCATAAAATATACTTTAGGCTTGGATAAGGAGTTTGTTCTGCAGAATTAGTCCCTCCATGTAAATTTCACGACACCCAATTTTCCTCTCGCACATTTTGTGTCTTGGCATCATGTTGTTTTATGTCGCATTTGTCACCTCCACCTACAGTCATTCATCCACGGACTTAAACCTTCAGGGCAAATGTCTTGATGTTTGTTCAGTTTTATTATGTCCCTTATATCTGCACATGAAATTCGACATTCATCCTTTCATGTTTCCCATGACTTTCAGAGGCTGGGACTGATCAGCACTTATTTAGGGTGTCACGTTCATGGTCAAAGACATTTGATTTCTCCAGTGGCAAAGACAGATCGTTCATTCAGGCGGAAGTAATGAGATTATATTGTTTCTGTCAATGGAAAATTATGTCCTTGTAGTTGTCTGCTTTTATTTGCTTTAGTGTTTGACAAAGACAGCCCATCTCGCTGTTTTGATTAGACGATATGAGGTGGATTGGATAGTGTAACAATTCAGAAGAATGACACCGAAACCTGGTTACAGATGATTCGCTATGATGCAGGAGGTTGTGGAGATAATATTATCTCGCCTTGATGCAAGTGAGGGACGGATGGGCGCTTTGATGTTCAACCAAAGTCCGGCCATTCGAATGACAACCCGAAGACTATATATCTTATAGCCTTCCATGGATCCCTTCGCTGCATTTGGTAGAGGTACCTTTTGGATATTAATTATCTCTCTCTCTCTCTCTCTCTGCTTTTCCTGCTTACTCTTATCATGTGCGGTTGGTGAAAAGATGACTCCAAGAACGAATTGACCAATTCTCCTCCAGTCAATTCCATAGTCTCTAAGCCCCTCCATTCAGTTTCATTCAATACGAATTGATTTGTTTTGGGGGGGCGGCTATTTCTTCACTAGTCAGCATGATTCCTCCAGATATGTCAACGACATCATAAGTGATGACCCGAGTTGTTAATTCACGTTCCTCCACTCATCGGTAGGTAAAATGGGAGGAGCATGGGAAGTGATGTATCGGGTCTGAGGGTGGTTAAGGAATTGGAGCTGTTAAATCAAAGGGGGCACATCCGTCAACTTGGGGGAACGAATGTCTCTCTCTCTCTCCTCCCCCTTTTGCTTTTAGATTTCCATGTCGATTTTTGTTCTGGTTCCAGATTGGAGAAAATTGTTTTAATGAAATGGTGTTAGAAGATTCGCCGAAAGAGAGTGTGCATGAAGAGCTTTCTGGAGTGATTATTTTTCTATATTTTAGTCTCTTTTTTGGGCCAACTCCTTTTTCTTTTTCTTTTTTAGTCAAAAAAATGATATTTTAGGGGAGGAGCTGTTTAAGAAACAGCTGGAATGGGGGAGGCATTAGTTGGATTTTTGGGGACGCGCAAACACCGCTTCGAGGGAGGGATCTGTGTTTTGCGTATGCGACGGGCCCCGCCCGTTTAACGGCGATCTTTACTTGCTTCGGATCACGCCGTCTGCTCGCCTGCCGATAGCCGTTGGTCATTTGAACTTTGTTCCTTTGTTTTTGGCTCCAAAAGGTGAAGTTGAAAACGGAGAGTTAATGGAAGGATGACGGGGCCACGCACTTGCCGTCCAGTGAATGCTACCCTAGTCTGCGACCTTTGGAAAAGGTCAAATAGTGGATTTAATTATTACGATTTCACAGCACGAATTTCTGTGGAGACAATTGAACCCGTGACCACATGCTTTTGAGGCACAATATATTTTCGAGATTTTAATCGACTTGATCATTTTTCATGTGTGGAGTGGTGATATAAATCTAGCGAGTTATACATGAACCGAATTGACATTCGGATGCACCTAAATATAAGGCTATCATTTTAACTAAATAATTTATGTTGTCATGACATGTGAGAAATGAAGTGAATTTAAATGCTCATACAAAATGCCGTATGGTAATTTTAGATGCATATGAACATCGCTATTGTTTGGAAGTGACGCTTCATTTGTGAGTCAAATGTCAATTTGTGGGCATTTTACTTTAAGAAGTGAGTTTGTATAGAAAAAAAAAGAGACAATAGGAGAGGTGCTCAAATTAATTATTAGCGACAATCACCAAATACATGTAAGTACCTTAGTGACAAAATTTGCTTGTGATGTTCTTTATCTTCCCTATGATCTTGCCATCGCTTTGCTGATGGAAAAGCTTGACGAAATCTATAATGTATTACGGAGTTTTGTGGTAAGCTGAAAACATTTGGGTCCTTAATATATTTCTAGAATGATAAAACTTGCTGTCGATACCTTTCCCATTTCGCGTGTTTCTTTTTAGGTTTGTCTAATCTTGCAAGTTCATCAATGCAATTCAATAATCTCTAACTCTACGGCATTATTGTATTTTGCAGTGTTGAATTTGAAATGTTCATGTGGCGTTCACCGTGTAACTAATTAAGTTTACTTTATATATCGTCAACCTTTGCTTTATATCTTTGAATATTACTCAACATTGTTCCTTTCATCACAGCAGACGGAAGGTTAACGGAAGTGGGCGACAGAGAGAGAGAGAGAGAGATAAAGCGGAGGAGGAGGAGAGAGACAGAAAACGTGTTTAGGTTAAAAACAAGATTCTGGCAATAGGACTGAATTATAACTTATTTGGGGAATAGGTGCAAACCCTAGATGCCCTTCTTCTCCTACCTCTGCCCACCCGCCCAACATTTCTTTATTCTCTCTCCTTTGTCTCTCATCTTTTTTTCTCAACCACTTGAGGAGGATTACAACCAGTCAACCATGTGTGATGTTGTCCCTAATGGGAAACAACAACCCCTATCACGCCCCCTTAATTACACACTTTGCCATTGGTGTTTGTAGCTTAGGGGTGTACTAGACACGCCATTGAATTTTCTGAGCTTAGCTGGGATTGCAAAAGGTCTAGCCTAGTCCACTGCCATGAATGAATAAGTGGGAAAAAACGAAAATTTGGGCACAAGAAAAGACCTTGACGCGTGGTGGTGCTAAGTTAATTTGTCCACATTATTTGGTTAGTTGCGAATTCGGATTATTTCTCTTGTACCTCATCCTCAAAATGCCTTGCACCTCCTAAGGAGAACATTGACCCATCAGAGAGCAGAATTTGATACACGGTCCGCATATTTCTCCTTTCATAATGTCTAAATCGAGCGAGCCTATTCAATTTCAGTGCACTTCTTTTCATGTTCAGCCAATGGCGCTTAGAAAGTAGCTCCCCTCCTTTCCTTTTCATATCCGCCTACTAAAAGTACAAATTGAGGTCCACATCGGCGGTTCTGGACAGAATTGCAGACCGCCCAGTGGCAATCCGTAATTAACCCCGAAACCCACGCCCGGAAATTCAACTCCACCTCAGTCTTATAAGGGTTGCATCCTCAAGCCTTCCTTCTGTGTCTTTCAGCTTCACACCCCAGCAGAAGAAGAGAGAAGAACTAGTCTCTCATCTCCCATTCCACCCACCAAACAAATATTTCTAGAGAGAGAGAGAGAGAGAGAGAGAGAGAGAGAGAGCATCTCTTCATCTTCCAAGCAAGACCCAGAAGCAGAGGAACTCAAGAAGTTTTCTCGTTCACTCGTTCAAGCAAGAACCCAGAAGCCAAAAAGCACTGTCGAGATGGCCAGCATCTTCTCTCCTTCGCCCCGGTCCTGCCTCTTCCTGATCTCGGCCCTCGTCCTGGCGAGCCTCCTCGCCTCCGCCGTCCACGGCGGCGGCGTCAGCGAGCACGGCCACCGCCTGGGGTGGGCCGGCGGCGCCAGATCGAGCCGCTGCGAGGGTTCGATAGCCGAGTGCCTGGCGGAGGGCCGCGACGGTGAGGGAGAGTTCGATCTGGACTCGGAGTCGAACCGGCGCATCCTGGCGACGAGCAGATACATCAGCTACGGGGCGCTGCAGAGGAACACCGTGCCCTGCTCCCGGCGCGGCGCGTCGTACTACAACTGCCGGCCCGGCGCCAGCTCCAACCCTTACTCCCGCGGCTGCAGCGCCATCACAAGGTGCAGGGGCTGAATCGTTTATTTTTCGTAAATTTTTCATTTTTTGTCCTTAATTTTTTTGGGTTTTTTCCCCCTTTTTTTATTTTCTTATTTGTTGGGTTTTGATGGGTCTGATTTATTGTCATACGTTGGGAAAGACAAATGGAAGGAGGGCAGTCTGTGTGGTCATTCTGATGGAAATATCGTTGGTATAAACGGGGGGCGCATCTGTAAAAGATTATTGCTTTCATTATTTTTTTCATTCTTCGAATTTCTCATGCTCGTTTATCGAATAACTGCGCCAGATAATAATAAATAAATAAACAAATAAATTCTCTTGGACCCTCTTATTCGAGGAGGATTATAACAAAATTGAAAGTAGGAGTACAGCTGATCTAGTGATCGATCTGCACTTTGGCAATATCTGATGGAAATTGTCTCTGTTTTCAGGCTTTTTAGCCTTGCTTTTCCCCTCACATATGCTGAGATCTCATCCATCTTCCTCCACCCACTAACTAAGCAAAGGGGAAACAAAAATTCTCCAGATTTTTTTTATTTTTTTTTTCACTTTGTTTTTTACTTTTTTGGGTAGTATCTTGATAATCTGTTTTCCGTAATTCTTGCGATTTTGGCTGTCTTTTGTACCTTTTTCCATGTTTGTTGAGGAAAATTGTTCAAAGGGTCATCAAAATAATTGAGGGGCTTTTGTCAAAAGGGCATGTAACGGCAGCCACTTCAACCGACCCAATACTTTTATCTCCTGTCTTTCGGTTCTTGATTTGGGGAAAAGAAGGAAAAGAAAAGGGGAAAAAGAGTACTATTTTCTGGTACCTTTTACCTCCATATTCATTCTGCTGGAGCTTCAATAATTGTTATTAAAGTACATATATATTTATATATATCCCGATTTAAAATGTTGAAAATAGCAGTTACGATTCGATTTTTTTTAGGGGGGCTTGATTTTCATTAATTGATTCTGTGGAGTCCACGTAGCAAGGCTGTCGTCCTGTCCTGTCACTTGGAGAAGCTGTTCGGCTTCAAGTTTTGCACGTGAAGGTGCCTTACTGGAGCCACGCGAACTTCCCAATAATCGCTGTCATAGATATTATATATATACATATATATATATATATAACCAACTATATATTTTAGTAACGCGGAAAAGAAAACAGATAATAAAAATCATCCGAAGAAATAGACGGTAGGAGGAGTTTTCGTGTTTTTAGGGTTTTCCCAATAATTGCTGATTTGCGACATCGTGCGTGTCTTTTTCGGTCTGTCGGTGGACGAATTTCACGGCATCGAACGAGACAAAATCAGTGCGAGGAGGAGGTACTCATCGCGAGGAGAACGATCGATTCCTATGCGATTCATTAGAGTTTTATGCGTCGCTTTCGGAGACAATCTTCAAGGAAAAAACTTGAGATGGATATGTAGCGTTTTGCTTTTCCTTTTTAATTTACCAGATTGTCGTTTGGAAATCTTGGCAAGCGCTTGCACGAAATGGACGAAAGGTCGATAGGTCATGACATAGAAAATACAAAAACTAAAATCATATAAATCGGCGTAGGTTATCAACTACCGCACGTTCTTATACTCATTATGAAATTTAATTTTAGCGTGAGTTGTGACTATTCAGTCCAGCTGCGTTTGCGTGAAAGATGATGTGATCCCTTTGCCACTTGATTGCCACTTTACCCCTTGAACAGGATTCTTCCTTCTGCTTTTTATTGGCATGGAAGGGAAGAGATGAAATGTGAAGAGGCACGAGAACTTTGATGCAATTAGCCAAAAATAAGAAGAGGAAAAACGAAGGGTGCTTTGATAAATAGATGTCTATCTTAAAAACGTAACATGGAAGTGGCTAAAAGTGAATGCTCAATGTGTCGTATAGGCTTATGACATGCACAAATGACGGGTGTAGATTTTAACAGACTTGCTTACTCTAATAACTAAACGTACGACAAATCGAGTATGGATCAACTGTTGAGTGGCTGGCTAAGTAAGTATCTGCTAGTCCTAAATTTTGTATCGTTGCGATTTGATTAAATTAGCCAGGTGATCTAATGAACACCCAATGTCATTGTGTTTGAGCCTTGTGTATAGAGCAAATGATGCTGGGTTTCCGAATTAGTTGGGATTACTGGGATATTGGAAGGTCAATGACTGAAAAGAAAAAATTTAGTCACGTATAAACCATTGTTTTCATACCAATTTACTTTTAACCAATTTGCTAGTTAAATCATTCTAGTCATTTTTGACAAAAAATCGCTAATACGATCGTTGGCTTTCTTATGTGGCACGACCAACACTGATGTAGGTAATTTTTATAGTTTTTTTAATTGGCATTTTTAAAATTATTTATTTTCCCTTTAATATGGCTATGCAAGTGCTTTCGTGCCCACACTCATGGGTTGACGAGGCTGTGATTGCCTTGCCCAATATTTTCACAGTTTCACCTACCTCAAGCGAGGCAGCCCTAGGTGAGGCCTTCATGGTTGATGAGGGCCTTTACACCATTGCTCACCACTAGTGAGGCCATCACCTAGGGTCATTGACCACAATGAAAAAGAAAGGAAAAAAAATTACAAAGATTGTCCATGTCAACATTAATTGCATCACGTAGGATGACGATCATCCACATTAGCGATTTATGAGCAAATTGACTAGAAGGACTCAGTAGGAAAATTGTCAAAATTTTATAATTAGTTAATCAAATTAAAATGTTTAGGACTGAATTAATAGAAATGCAATAAATTTGGAATTTTTTTTTATAATTTTTCCGAACCGAAAAGCCTTTGCTCAGAGCTACTCGAGTTCTGCTAGTAAAAATTTAAAATTTTTAATAAGTTTTTACTATTAGTTTTATTTGACTCGAAAAAATTCAAAAGTTGAATTTGAGTTACAAGCCCCAGACAGCCCAAAAACCTTTCATAAGTTTTGTTAAAATCATATCATTTTCCCTTTACGTTTTGAGAGCATCGAGCGTGGATCCGACCCAAAACCCAGAAAAGGAGGCCCATCGCCGAAATCACGGGCCTCCGGATCCGCTCTCTCCCCCGACCCGGCCCGAATGGGGAATTCTCCATCTGTAAGCCTGCCAAGCCCACACCCGGCCACGAACCGGTAGATACCAGATTCCGTCTCTCTCTAGCAAAACCAGAGAAGGAGACGAAGAAGCTCGAAGAATAACCGCCGAACGAGAATGGCCGCGAGCCTGCAAGTCGCCATGGCCTCCCTCGTCCCGCCATCGACCTCTTCGCCCATCGGAGGAAGGAGGAGAAGGAGCGTCGTCGCCGGCGGCGCCGTCCGCTGCTCCGCAATCGGCTCCAAGAGCTCATCCAAGCTCCCCTTGCCGCCAATCAACCCTAAGGACCCCTTCCTGTCGAAGCTGGCCTCCGTCGCCGCGGCCTCGCCGGAGTCGCTGCTCGACCGCCCCGTCAGCTCCGACACGCCCCCTTACCTGGACCTGTTCGAGTCCCCGCAGCTCATGGCGACGCCTGCTCAGGTGAGTGACTGAGCGAGCGAGCGAGGGAGCTCGGCTTGGCGAGTTCTGTGGTTAGTTTCTTTGTGCGGATTCGAGGATTGCTCGGTGGATTGGAATTTATTGGTTGAGGGAGCTAGAATTGCTTCGTTTCCTTAATTTTGATAGCAGACGTAGTGCACGAATTCTCCTGAGACGGCATACCTAATTGCTTGCTTGATGGCTGAGTGCGTTGCTGAGCGAGTTTTGTTACCGTAACTAAGCTGTTATCGAGTTTATCTCGTGCTTCGTTTCATTTTTTTGATAAGCATAGTAGATAGCAGCGCACGGTCCCATGTGGATTTGTCCAAAGAAGCTTAGTTCTTCGCCTCAGGTAGTAGAGCTCACTTTGCAGAGTTAATTTTTGGTTGAGTTTGAGAATTGCTCGGTTATGTTCCATTGTTGTAGTTTTGTAACTATCATCGTTTTGTTTCACTCACTAGATCACTGAATTATCAATTTATCAAGAATACAATGGTAATTCTGGCAAAATATACTGTATATGGCGCTGCCATAGTGCTCTAAGGTCGACAATGCACAAAATCAAGTGTTATCATCATTTTTTGTACGCAAAGGTGGGAGTTTTGACAACAATCTTAGGAGAGTTGGTTTTGGTTTGCTATGAAAATATTGTCGGATTGAATGATTCATGGAGCAAAAGTTGCTAATGTAGTTGTTTAAGCTAAATTTGAAAATATGAGATTTTTGGACAAACTTTCTCAGATCAAACTGAGAAGTTCAAAGAAATAGTGGGATGGTTTATGAGTTTCGTGTCATGAAATCAATTGGAGATTATGAACTTTTTTGCTTCCACCATATGCGTCCACTCTCAATTGTTCACAACTCATAATTTCTGGCTTTTATGCGATCTAATGATGTCTGTACTAGGTGGAGAGCTCAGTCTCATTGAGTGAATTTTGTTATTTGACTATTTCCTCTCTTTAGTCAAAGTAGGAATATCAGTTTTTGAGACTCAGTGGATTGGTTTTTAGAGGATCGGTTCCATTGCGTAATGATGTCTTTTATCAGGTGGAGAGGTCGGTTTCGTACAATGAGCACCGACCAAGGAGGCCTCCACCAGATTTGCCTTCACTGCTTCTCCATGGAAGAATCGTTTACATTGGCATGCCAGTAAGTGTTTCACATTAAATTGTCAGCATTTGTCTTCTTTTAAGCCTTTAGTCTGAAACATATAGTGCACTCATTTTGATGTGAAAATTGTATCGTAATTAGCATAAAATGATCAGAGAAGCCAGTGGGAATGTGAAGGAGTGTCAATAACTCCTAGAAAGGATGCTAATCAGGGCAAGGGAAAACGGAAAATTGAGGAATGTGTTGAAGGAGAACTATTTTTTTTTTTGGACGCTTGATTGGAATCTAAAGAGTAATCTTATCAGGTTTTGTTAGCGCCTGCTAGAAATAGTATCTTCTTTTTTTCCTCAGTTGGAAACTGCTGTCTGCTGTTTGCCTGTAGCTGGTAGATCATAACTGGTATCATCTTATTCATCCCCCCTCCCCCACCCCAAAAAAAAAAAAAAGAAAAAGAAAACCTACTATTGTCTTACAGCTGTTTGTTTGTTCTGAAGTAGATGATATCTTGTTGAAATTGCTTATTTGCTAAAGTCACTATGAGCTTTCGACCTGCTTATTGGCATTGGTTGCAACTGCATTTTTCTACGTCCATCTTTTTGTTCTGCACTTTCTTGCTATTGGCAAGTCACAGCTCCACCTCTCATGGGTATATTAGATGAACTAACTGTTTACTGTCTCTCAGTTGGTGCCTGCAGTCACAGAGCTTGTAGTTGCTGAATTGATGTACTTGCAATGGATGGATCCAAAGGAACCAATATATCTTTACATAAATTCTACTGGAACAACTCGTGATGATGGTGAAACAGTGAGCTTCCATCTTTGTAGTGACTGATTTCGCACTGAATGTTCCAGCTTATGAATGGTCAAGACCTGACCTTAGCAAAAATACAAGTGAATTGGCAATGGAAAACATTTTATTTCCTAAGAACTTTATTTTGAAATTACAGTCATTGCTTTGCAGGTAGGCATGGAGACAGAGGGTTTTGCCATTTATGATGCATTGATGCAACTAAAGAATGAGGTGAATTTTTTTACAATTTGCATCTGTGTCTGCTAATACTTCAGTGACTTTCCAGTTATTATGGTAGGTACTTGATTGGGGCTTAGTGATGATTTTGGCTTTGTTCTGCTTATTGAAGCTTAAAAAGCCATCATCAACTAGTTTTGTCCATATACTCTCAGTGAATTATACACTTATCTGACCAAAAGAAAATTTACACTTAGATCTAAGAAAAAAATTTGAGTGAAGCGTTGATATTTTCCCTTGTTAAAATTTAATAAATTTGCAGATACATACAGTTGCCGTAGGTGCGGCTATAGGACATGCCTGTCTGCTACTTGCTTCAGGATCTAAGGGTAAAAGGTTTATGATGCCGCATGCCAAAGGTGCGTTAGTATTGTGTAGTCATCTGCTGTGCTCTGCTTGTCCTTTTCTCGTCTGATGTCAACACAATATTGTTTCAGCGATGATCCAGCAACCTCGTGTCCCATCCTCTGGATTGATGCCAGCCAGCGATGTTCTTATCCGTGCAAAAGAGGTTTCTAGCGCTATTCTATTGAGCTATACATATCCATAATGGACATTTTGCTACTCTATGCGAAAGTGTATGAAATGTGTTAGACTTTGAACTGAACACATAATCTCTATTTATGATGTTCATGTTGCTTCTGATGATTTTGTAGGTGATAACCAATAGGGATACTCTTGTAAAGCTTTTGGCTAAGCACACTGGGAATGTGAGCTCTCTCTCTCTCTCTCTCTCTGTGCATATCTTACTGGGCAAGAGAATAACTAATACTAATTCTGAGTCACTCTAGTCCATAGAGACTGTCGCCGCTGTCATGAGAAGACCTTATTACATGGATGCCACAAAGGCCAAAGAATTTGGTGTCATTGACAAGGTGAGACAATGTTTAGGGTATTAATGGTGTTTTTAATTATTGTGTGTGCAGTGTGGACTTATGTGAAATTGCAATTCTGGTTTCAGATTCTTTGGCGTGGTCAGGAGAAGATAATGGCAGATGCTGCCCCTCCTGAGGATTGGGACAAGAATGCTGGCATCAAAGTTGTAGATGGAATTTAAAATTTTTCCAACTTTCAGATGCATGATTTTATGTAAGTTCCTGACTTCACAAAACTACACACATCAGTTATGTCTAGCCTGTTGAATTGCCATGGCAAAGCAAATAGACATTTTAGAATTTGGCTAGAGAACAGGAGGATTAGATGATAAAATTATGTGTTTCCTTGTGCATGTTGAAAACAATAACTCCTAGAATTCTTCCATACTCATACAGGAGGAACTGTTTTCCTAACTATCTACTTTCATTCCTTCATCGGATTATGTCTTTCCAAGGAGCATGCTCCTGCATGCAGGACGTGTTTATCAATGCACAATATCTGGCATGCTGGAGAGAATTATGAAAGTAGTTTTCTATAAGCAGATAGTGTTAGGAAATCTGTAGGAGTCCAGTAGGAGTTTCTTTTTCTTTCTTCCAGTTATAGCCGTATTTCTATGTTTATCTTTTGGTAATATAATAAATGACTAATAAGAGGTCATAAATTGTGGGACTTCTGTCGATACATTTGGTTCCATTTAAATTTTTTTTTTTTAGCTTGGTGATTTTCTATCATATAGGATTAATGTCGTGTCATTGTTTTTATTCCTTTTTTCCAGTGCAGGAAACTGTGCAATAAGGAACTTTGCATACATGAACCCAATTACAGAGGCCCGGAGCCCTTGTGGGAGGATAACTGCCACTTGTAATTAGCAGTACTCCTGGAAATTTTCGACACGTTGATCATATGGACAGTTCACCAGTGCACCAACAACAGATCGAGGAAACTCTGGAATATAGCACGTACAATTAGTTTCATCGTAGCTTCAAATAGGCTATTAGTTGGCCTGTAACAATGCTTCGACCTATTGAATTCTTTTCCGTTTCTTCATCCTGTTGGGCATCATGGTCCTGATTTTTGCTGGTTGCTGGGCATTTCGTATTCACTCCATAATTCACGAGCTGTAGGATTTCGAAACAGGTAGGGGCTCTATAAATGGATTGCTCATTCTCATCCCTTTGTGGCGCAAAATCAACTTTAGCCAGGTCTCCGAGGAGGATCGAAAGTGCATTTTGAACTTCATTTTGGCATCAGTATTGAGTTTGTATTACCAATTTGCTTTTAGGTCATGCGCGAAGAATAACGAGTCCATGGAATGTAGAAGTGCTTGCTTGTGGGTGGCCATCTCAGAAATGAAATTTTTTTTTAGTTTTATTGTAGAGAATGCAATGCTTGAATTTTTAATTCGGGTGTAGATTGAATTGGAAAAGCCCGCCTAAAAAAATCAATAATTTAGTTTAGATCAGGCTTGACTATGCCCATCTGGATGGATTCTTTAATTTTTGCTTGACATAAATTCCGTGACCGATGCATTTAATTGTCACGCATTTAATTCGAATCCTCGGAAATTTTCAAAATTTATAAACATTGCCATCAAGGAGATCCAAGATAAACTTTGACTTATTAGATTGTGAGAATGTGGACCAGAACAAAGCTTCGGAAGGGCAATTAAAGAAAACGGCCGTATTCAATTATAGAAAACGTCCTTTCAACCAACTAAACTAGCACCCAACATAAGTAGTAGGACTTCCCGGGACTCCGACAGGAGTTCCAGAACACGAGAGGAAATGAACCCTTGCGCACGCCTTTTCCCTTTTGCTCTCATCAAGAGCATTCTTAACATCTTCTCTGGCCACAAGGTTTTTCATCTTAGTTTGGTCGCGAATGGATAAGACTTGTGATCAGCACTCATTCGATCAGCTCCGCCACAAGCGTGGTCTCTCCTCAACCTTCTTTTCTTTCCATCTATTCCCCACCTTTCTAAAGTTCATAAGCTGGAAACCTGGCCGCTGAGGGGTCTACCACGTGTCTAGAAAGAGAGAAGACCATGTCCTCCAATTCCTTCTCAAAGAGGGAGTAGGGGTTATCCCCTCCATGCATCTCTGCCGTTGGAAATAATTAGCTTGAGGGCCCTATCAAGAAGAAAGCGAGGCAAATGTTTTTTGTACAAGAACTCCAGGTTGCTTGTGTCGCAGCAGAGTGAGAGAATAACGTGCGCATTCCCACTTATCTCGTGACATATCTATTTTTATATTTATTGTACGGATATTAATTCAATTCTAAACTTTTCAATTGTGTTAACTTAATTTTACATCTTTTCATAATTTGCTAATTTTATCTTAAACCTTTTGATGAATTGCCAAATATAATTCTTTTGGTAAAATATTTAAATAAAAGATTTATGACTATATTGAGAAGATTTTAGAAAGTATATAACTGATTGACATAATTGAAATATTTATAATTAAATTGACAAATAATTAGAAATTTTATGATTAAATTGACGTAATTGAAAGATTTATGATTGAATTGACTGTCGTACAATATATTTAAGACATTTTAGACATTTGTCCCCTTGTATTCATATAATTTTTTAACAAGATAATGAGAGTTATTATCTTGAAAACAATATTATTAACTTTTTCGAGATTGTGTAGTTTTAGAGGGGAGGGTTGAGTCGTAGAGCGTTTTCTAGAACAAGGACCACCGGTAGCCCCCAATCGCAGCAAAGCGAAATGACAATCCCCCGCGCATCCACGATCGTTGGCCTCTCGGATGAACGGACGAGATGACGCGCCTCCACCGCAACAACCCTGATCCGACGCGCACGGAACCAAAAATATCGGAGAATCGAGTTAACTGTGGTGCGGGGAGCTCGTTTGGGAACTCGCGACGGCCTCTCAGGCAAGGCCAGGCCACACCCCGAAATCATTTCTCCCGTCTCGCAGACGACGAGCCTCAGCCTCCTCCTCCTCCTTCACGCGCCATTCTCCCTCCTCAGTTTCTCTCTCTATCCGCAGCCGCATTCTCTCTCCTCGACCGGAGGAGGAACCGCCGTCTCGGTGAGAGGGAGAGGGAGAGGGGGGACATGGCGGAGGAGGAAGCTCCGGAGGTGGAGCTCAGCGGCAAGCAGAAGAAGGAGATCGCCAAGTGGTTCTTCCTCAATTCCCCCGGCGGCGAAATCCAATTCGTTGCCAAAGGTTCCCCTTCCCCTCCGCCATTCTCTTCGTTTCGTTTCGTTTCTTCATGTTCACGCGTTCGTTTTGGGTTGGTGATCGAGCGGCGGATCGTTTGTTTTCGGGTACTCGCCTTGCAGATGTGAGATCGGTGCTCGGCGACGATAGGGCGTACGACGAGGCGGCGGCGGAGGCGTTCCCTGTGTATAACAAGGCTCAGATGATTTGCCTCGACATGCCCCGGGGCATGGGAGAAGTGAGTCTCTTAGATCCGCTTCGCTGGAGATTCGCTGACTTAGCGGTCGTCTTTTGGATTAGTGGCATTGTACTATTGGTGATGATAATGCGCTGTTTCGTGCTTTGATCCCTATGACTGGTGTTATTCATTGGTTATGCTGGAGGTTAAAGAATGTCGTTTTGTGCTGGATGTGTGGTGTAAAAGCTCGCTTATTGATGTTGCACTGCCCGTAGGTTCTGATCACATCGTTCGGCGAGCTTGAGGAGAACCAGTTCCTTGATCCGCGTACTGCGCAAGTTGGGATAGTCGACCACGTCAAGCAAGTGAGTATTGCGTAAATTTGCACGACATACTGCGGTACCGTCTTTGTTTTTTTTTTCCTGTTTGGTGGGCTTTTGGCTACATAGTCTTGGTTTCCCACATTGTTCCCCAAGCTCATGCGGCATTGTTGTTTCTTGTCCCTCTTTTGTTTTCAAGGATATTTGTATGATATATGCGGTCCATTTCTCTGATTATCTGCTAATTTGGTTCAGGTTTGTACAGACGTGAGACCTGCGACTGATGAAGAGCTTCCATCTCCGTATATTGAGGAATTTAGGTGCGTTCCTTGTTTCCTGATGGATTCCCTTGACTCGTCCTTGCCAGAGTATATCTTCTGTTCATGAGTGCTTTACAGTACATGACCATAACAGTTATTTTTCCATCCTCCATCCTTTGTACGTCTCTTTCTGCTACCTTGATGGGTCGCATTAGAGAGGTTCATAGAACCATGCTGTAAAAGCAAAAGTGAATGTAAATTACAGTACGCCCCACTTTCATCTTTGATGCGTTTTTTGGCCATGTACTTAATTCTATGAATTCATTGCTATTTGGAGAAATGCTGGGTACCTGGAAACCAGAACTAGACTTAGAGGCTTTCCTTGTGTGATGCTTGAAACTAGAAATAGCCTATGAGTCTTTCCCGTTTATGGCAGTCAAATAATTTGCCCTCATCTTTTCCGCCTTTATTCTTTCAGATGTGCTTTGGATGCAGAAGTGCTGAAATATGTTGGGGAGGCTTATCCAAAAGGTGTCTGTTCAGTTTACTGTACAAAGGGCAAAGATTTGGAGGGACCAGGATCTGATTTTGAGCTTGCAGTAGTTATTCAAGCTGCTAGAAATAGCCCACAAAATTTCTGGTCAGTGAAGCTCATAATTAGTTATCAAGTAACTATGTCTCTTTCTTTGGTACTGCAAATCCATCTAGACAAAGAATGCCTTCTACTCTTCAGTTTTTAATCAACGGGTTCAGTTATTGGCTTCTGAAATTGGTAATTAGCAACTTGTTGCTTTTGACATATTTTCAGCACTGGAAGTTGGCGCTCAGTTTGGAGTATTGAGTTTAAGGATGATATACAAATTCTTGAATTAAGGGGCAAAATGCAGGTATTCTGAGCTGGTTTCCCTCCTCCATTCCCACCTTCTTCATAGCATCGTTTATCTGAATAATGGGAAACATAACCCTTGTTCTTATTTAGGTGGGTGCTCATTATTTTGAAGAGGGAAATGTGCAGTTAGATGCAAAGCATGAATGCAAAGATTCAACTATATTTCAGGTTAGGGGCCATCAGCTCTTTGCTTGCTGGACCATTTTTAGTGCCTAACAATCTAATGACAAGATACCATGATGTGCTGAACTTATTGGCATTTGCATTTTCTTCTTCCAGTCCCCTGAAGATTGTGCTATTTCAATAGCTAGTATAATTCGTCATCATGAGACAGAGTATTTGGGTTCTCTTGAGGTATGAGCGGGTTTGTTTATGTGGTAAATTGTTAATTCAATCAGCATATTGATTTTCTAAAATCTATCGATACAGGCATCATATACCAATTTGCCAGACAACACTTTTAAGGTAACCATTTACTTTCCAAGGTGCTTCATTAAAGATCTACTGGGTCATTTTCATGGCATTTTGATGAATCTCTAACTTGAAAGGCTTGGTTTTCCCCTGAAGAAAAGTGTTGGCTATTGAGTAACTCCGTGAATGTTTGCACTGTTATCTTTGATCATCTCTGCCTAACGATTTCCCATCCATGCCCCTTTATCCTTTGCTAGGTGTCACCCTTTTACTGCTTTATTATTGTAAAGATGACCGCTACCCATTGTCGCATCCTTTCTTCTGGCTGATATAGTGCTTGTGCTTGTTTTCATATTCTATAAGGTTTTTTTTTTTTGGAAGTTGAATTCACTTTTTTATGAGTTTTCTATCACTTAAGTATTGTTGTGATGAGACGAATGCAGGATCTACGGAGAAAGCTTCCAGTTACTCGCACCCTTTTCCCCTGGCATAACACGCTGCAGTTCAGTCTTACAAGAGATATCTCCAAAGAACTTGGAATTGAAAAGTGAAATTACAGTGAGATGCGCCAAGATCCATTTTGTTCGAGGTTCAAGGTAGAGAATGCTTATTCATCTGCTGGAATTGAAGGCATTGAGTATGTATGTTTAACAAAGAACTTTTTGCCATGCCTTGCCTGTTCCACTTCCTCTGCACTCTTATTTTCGGTTTTTGAATCTTGTGTATCTTTTGGTGCCCCCAACTTTCTGTGTCCTTGTCAATTACTTGCTGTGCAGATTACACCTCTATTAGGAGTCTAGGAGTCCTCATTTTTGGCAATTTTTTTGTGTGACCATTTCTTTAAGCTCTGTATAGTGAATTACGAGAGTTCTGATCCTCACTTGAGGTCAGTCGAGAATAGTTGGAAGAATGTCGTGACAAGTGAATTTATTTCCCCATAGAAGTTGTTAAGCCAAAGTTATTTGATTGGATCAACCTGAATGAAGATCAATACATATGCTTTTGTATATTGTGGCTTTGAGCTGCAGTAATCGTAGCTGTTCTAGGTGGAAGGTTCTGTCTATGTACTGAAAAATCTCTCTCTCTCTCTCTCTCACGTGCCCCCTGATGAGCACGGTTTCTAACATGCTTTCTGAAATTAAAGTGAAGTAGGTCCTACCAGCTTGTTAATAAAGGTTTAACCTGGGACTTTGATGCCGTGACTAGCAGATAAAGGTTAGAATAGTAAGCTAAATGGCTAATGTTGTCCTTTTTTGCTCTGCTGTAGCGCTTTTTTTTGGCTGGGAGACTTGCATAGTTAGTTGAGGTTGCAAATCACATTTGTGTTGCAAATCTTGCCAGTGCTTGCAAATTATTGGGAAAAGATGGACTGCTCTGGCAGCTGCATATTATGTCAATCTAGTACTTATGAGTCCTCTGTAAAGAAAGGCAAAATCAACTTTTCTATTTGTGAACTTAACTAATCAAATGAAAAAGAAAAATAAGAGAACTATTAGATATCAATTTGAAATCAAAAAGATCAAAGCATCTACAGAAGAAAATATAAATTAACTTAAGAGGCTTCAACAGGATTGAAGCATCCAAAGAAGAAATCAATTTAGCTTATTTGGGTCTCAACCAATTATAATCGAATTAGATGAACTGTTCATGCCTTGTTCAGTTTACATGTGAGAGCTGAGAAAATATTTTAAAGGGTCAATTTAGAGCATGATTAAGTTCAGCTTCCTCATTTGTGCTATTTTCCTCTCTGGGATGATGCAGTTTAGCCAAATCAGACACGAACGTGCTCCAGAAGGCATTGTCTTTTTAAGCCTGCAATATTTGCTTGGCTGAGTTGTTGTAAGTAATGCAATGACATAGCTTTGCCTTCTGTTGAAGCGCTTCTCTGATGATAACAGCGAGATCGGTTGCTTACTGACCAGAGTTTTGCCTATCAATGTGCCTGAATTTGCCTTCCATTTGTTGGAATTTTTCAGTTGATCCTTTAATTTCTTTGATCACAGTGATGTCCGAATTATATAAAATCATGACACTAGTACTGAGTAGCCTCTTTCTTTCTTTGTGAATGGCTTTTCAAATGATACCTGGTTGTTTTTCTTTGAATTGTGAATCTTCCGAAACACGCTTGGCAGGGTTAAGTCAGTCATATTTAAGCTAAGTTAGACTCTGCTGTCCATTAAGTGACTCTTCAACCGTGCGACACTAGAAACTGTTAAATGGATTTCGATTACTAGTGCTTGCTTCAGTTGTTTTCCTCTTCAAAAATCATATGCCATGTCTAGAGGCTGAAGATGGATGAAGTGTTTGCTGCTTAAATTTGGAGTGTTTGGTGAATGTGAACGCGGAGACTCATGGTAGGGGCATATATAAAGGGCTTAAAGTGGAGCCGATGCTTGTAAAAGTGGTGCGCCAACTGCGAAAGATCTATCGAGGTTCTTGCTTTCCGGATATGAAGTTATAAACTTTTTTTGGTTGCAACCTCAAGAACATGCGAATTCAGACATCCTGAGAAATGGTTCAACATTAGAGGACACGAATCATCGTTGTGCAGTGGATGGTAACTGCTATCCCTCTCTTTTCGCAGCCTACAAGGTGGACAACTCGGACCAATCCTACTTTCTTTGATCATGCTTCCAGTAGCGGATGGGATTGAGTGCCAGTTAAGTTTGTATCGATGACGAGTACGGAGAAATAAAATCGAAGGGACTTCAAGGCACCAATTTTTTGAATGCACGAAGCGGGATGAGTTTAGGATACAATTAGTCAAGTAGCGGCAAACTCACATTCTCTCAACTGGATATCGTTGATGATTATTGAGAAGATTTATGTCTGCGAATTGCACAAGCGAGTGGGGAACCCAGAACGCCGCGGTAACGAAGTTCAGTTGAGATCGAGAAGTGCGAATCCTAGTCACTTGTGTGATAGAAGTAGGCTGAGATCCAGGGGATGCACAAGGTGCACGGGCACGTGTGATCCCCGCCTGCGAGGCTACAAACTTTGGGATGCGAGAATCCTCAGATGGTCCCCACACATATAAAATTGTCAAGTCTTCGAAAATCATACGCCAAATTTTTTTTTTTTTTTAAGAACAGAGTTCTTAAAAAAGACCGGCAATAATTAAATGAAAAGGACAGGCAGAAGAACGCGAAACGAATCTCAATCGGGCATCATAATCCACTTCTTCGACTTTTTCTGTCCTACCGATGAGACCCCGCTTGGATGATTGGATCTATAAACGATTGCCCAGAGGCTGAGAGGCATCAAGAGCCGTAAATTATGACCCCATAATATACATTCAAAGGGCAAAATCGCACACGTGCATCGTGCAACTGTCAGCGTTATACAATTTGCTGAAAGTTCGGGGACTGAAAGTTGAAAGTTGTATTTTCAGAAACTCGGTTTATCCTCCAACTAACGCATGCACAACTAATACCCCCAAGTCGCCTAGCTGACAAGGTTTCGTCTTCTTCCTACTTCACCGTTGAACTTGGGTTACTTGCCGTCGCCGGTGCGCTGGAAATGGCGGAGATCAACGCCCAGGCCGCTCCCCACGATCACAAACTCCCTCTCGTCATGCCAGACGCCGGCGCCTCCGGCGACAAGCCCCGCAAACCGAAGCGGGTTGCTTCTCTGGACATCTTCAGAGGCCTCACCGTCGCGGTACACTTCACCTCTCTGTCTTCTCTCTCTGTATTCAGTTGTCACTGCGAAGTTCCATGCTTGTTGCGGTAGCTTCCTGTGTAATTGTTTTCTTCTTTTCATGGTTGTTTGCTCGGTTAAGCTTATCTTCGAGTTGAGCGATGGGTGCTCTGTGAGTCCGTGTTGTCTATCGTCTTACTGTTCTTGTGCTTGAATACTGAGTTTAACGTTTCTGTGAGAAGCGTTTAGTTTGTCTTATGTGCTTTTAACTCTTGAACTGATCTTTTGTGGTGGGTGACAGCCTCTGATTTGGTGCAATTCTATAATTCCGAGAGCTAGTTTACTTTCCCTCTGATAGCATAGCACGTTCGTTGTGGGTGAATGACTGCTTACTGCGCATTGGTGAATGGTTTTGTTCGACCGTAAGGGAGGGAAAATGGTATTTTTGATGGATAATTAGCATAGTTTTGATTTACATTCTCGCACCTTTTTCATATTAGAATCTTAGTTACCTTGTGTTCTCAGAACGTGTGATATGCTTCGTGTTTTAGCTGATGGTTTTGGTGGATGATGCCGGAGGAGAATGGCCTATGATTGGACATGCACCTTGGAATGGTTGCAACCTTGCCGATTTTGTGATGCCTTTCTTTCTTTTTATTGTGGGTATGGCCATTCCGCTTGCTTTTAAGGTTTGTATTCCCTGCATTTTCTATTTGAAAACAGAACCAGTGGTTGGGTTTGTTCTTTCAACTTTTTGGTCTTTTCCTGTAGAGAATTCCTGATCGGTTTGAAGCCATCAAGAAGGTGATATTACGGACTCTCAAGCTTCTCTTCTGGGGTCTACTGCTGCAAGGTTAGATATCCGTAACAGTATGTGTATTTCTTCTTCTGTGATTTCAAAGCAGAATTATATTGATGATGTGCAGTTCTGAAGACAAGTTTTGTAATATGGAAAATCTCCATTTGCATTTTACTTTTGTTTGTTTTACGTTGGTACTAACTAGAAAGCAAAGGGGTGAAAGACTTGAAATAGAGTAAGACCAGTCAATTTGATGTTTACCTGGTTTCATCATGTGATGCAGGAGGTTACTCACATGCCCCTGACAAACTATCATATGGTGTCGATATGAAAATGATAAGGTGGTGTGGCATTCTCCAGGTAAATTGATTACTTGTACTTATAGTTCATGTCCTTCTTCATAAATTTTGATTTGATAGTACTGTCTTTTTTGTTTTGGCCCAGTGACAGAACAGTGCATGTGTGTATTGTTTACTTTCAGAGAATTGCTCTTGCATATTTGGTGGTGGCACTGGTTGAGATTTTTACAAAAAATCCACAAGAGAATTATGAATCATCCAGCTCGTTCTCAATCTTCAAAAAGTATTGTTGGCACTGGTTGGTATCTGAAATTTACCAACTTTCTTGGCAATGGGAGCTCTTGAATCTGGCATTTGAGTGATGCATCTGCTGAAACAGCTATTTTCTATGTCAAATGTCAGGTTGTTTGGAGCATGCGTTCTTACTGTTTACTTGGCTATTCTTTACGGGATATATGTTCCTGATTGGCAATTTGCAGTCCAGGACAGAGAAAATCCCAACTATGGGAAGGTTTTCAGAGTAAGTCCTTTCTGTGTCCTAGTCTCGCCATACCCTACATAGCATGTCAAATATTCTTATAATTCTTTGTCAATTCTAGGTAACTTGCGGCACAAGAGGAAACTTAGATCCTCCATGTAATGCGGCAGGATACGTTGATAGAGAAGTTCTTGGAATTAATCATATGTATCCTCATCCTGCTTGGAAGAGATCAAAGGTGCAAGATGATTTACCTTACTAAATCAAAAGATTTTAATCCTCGTGTCAGCAAAGGAGTAATACATAGCGGTTATCTATGGTTTATTGTTCTGAAATGCTGCAGGACTGCACTGTGAATTCTCCATATGAGGGACCGATGCGGAATGATGCTCCAGCATGGTGTTATGCACCTTTTGAACCTGAAGGAATTCTGAGGTCTGTCAAGCACTATTGTCTTAAGATGTAGAGTCTTTTTATTTTATTGTTTTCAGATGGCTATTAGCTTGTGGCTTGAGTTTTCTTATACCATCTGATAGTCCCCATTAAATTATTAAAACATCAACTCACAGCGTCAAGCTTTTCTAGTTGTAGTTATTCTGCGAAGCTTTGTATTGAACTTGGGGTCCATGACATATTTCTCCGTGTTGCATATTGTGTTCTATGTCATACCAAATTTTACTTTTGAGGTACTGGTAGTAATATGGTAGTATCCATTATAGTCTGTCCAAACAGGTCTGGGGATGTGGTTCTTCCCCCTAGATAGGTACAGATTCTTCTCTCGACAATTTGTTGGACCATTTTCTTGATTTTAGCCCACTTCAATGCAAAAATCCTTGGCTTGATGTTGGGGTTGCTCCATTTTGTTCTGACGTTTCCATGTCATGGACACAACCTCCTTGCAGGGCTGGGGTAGTGCATGGGAGCCTTGTGCAGTAGGTCACCCACACACCTAACTGCCTTGTAAACTCTATCAAATGCTCTGCAAAATGTGTCCTCATCTTTATGTAGCAGATTTGTCATGATAATGCTATGGAATTTGAGTGGATCTTTTTGTTTGCAGTTCAATATCTGCTATTCTTTCCACAATAATCGGAGTGCACTGTGGTCATGTGCTCTTGCACTTGGAGGTAGGTCTATCAGTCTAGGTATAATGAATTTGTCCTAGTCTTTTCTTACTCGACTTATTTGACGAACAACTGTTTCAGAATCATTCAAGCAGACTGAAGCACTGGGTTCTCATGGGTCTTTCTTTGCTAATTTTGGGAATAATTTTGCATTTCACCCATGGTGAGGTCTTTATAATATGATATGCACAGCTTTCATTTGTTCTTTTATGCAGTTCTTAGCCTGCCTGATACTTCTTTTCCTTGGATGCAGCAATCCCTTTAAATAAGCAGTTATATACACTCAGCTATGTCTGTGTAACAGCTGGTGCTGCAGCGTTGGTATTCTCAGCCTTCTATATCCTGGTACAAATCTTGTTGTCTCATGTTTCTCACAGTAAATTTTGGTTCTATCGTCAATTGTTTGCACTGAATGATCTAACTAGATAGAAGCTGAGATTATGGAGAAACACAGTTTGCCTGAATTCCGTAGAGTCAGTAAAATGTATATTACTTGGCTAAGCTTTAACCTAGTTGATTTCATCATTAAGGCTTAATTGACTTGAGATAAGTGTGTGCATTCTTCTAATTTAGGCATATTAATGGTAGTGGCAAGCATATCAGTATGGTGCAAGTACTTTCAGCAAATCATTCCCGGATTTTGCTTCCCAGGAATGATTTGTTTTAACACCACATTATGTTAGCTACAAGTGAAGTCTACTTGGTGAGCACAAGATTCTGCAGGCATCTCCTGAAGATCATGACGGATAAATTCTTCTAACTTATTACAAAACAATTTACTTATGTAATAATGTGGCAGTCCATCTTAGTGGGAAAACTGTTGGGGAGGCTGGTTGTGGGTGTCCAGTGTAACTTGTGATAGATGACTGAGTTTTATGTTGTTATGCTAGGTTGATGTATGGGGTCTGCATCTCCCATTTCTTCCCTTGAAATGGATTGGCATGAATGCAATGCTCGTGTATGTGATGGCAGCAGAAGGCATATTTGCAGCATTCATAAATGGGTGGTATTATGATGACCCCGTAATACCCTGGTATGTCACTATAACCTTTCACGTGTTCTTGCTTTTCTCTGTGAGTCTCTCCATGAACCCTCGCAATGAGAAGGGCTCTGAAATAAATTAGGACTATTGGCCAAAGGAATGAAACATTGTTGGATCCACCCCTCCTCTTTTCACGTTCAGAGTGTGCTGAAATATTTTTTTCTTTCATTCAGTTGAGCTTCAGTTCATTTCCCCCGTAAAATTAAGGCTATCTGAAATGTGTACATTGCAGACATATTGGATTCAAAAGCACGTCTTCATTGGAGTTTGGCACTCAAAAAGGGTAGGAATTCTTCTCTACGTCATCTTTGCGGAGATTCTTTTCTGGGGTGTTGTTGCTGGCATTTTGCATTGGCTAGGCATATATTGGAAGCTGTGATTTCCTTCCGACCCGACCCATGACCCAGTTAGCCTGTCACTGCAAAATGCAAGTAATATTGTGATATGAAGGTTCTGGCTCCTCATTCGTTCTAAGCATTGATTTTAGTTGCTGCAGCTTGCGCCATAAGAGAATCCACATTCTCAAGAGCTTTCACGGTCCATTCTATGCAAATATTTATTTCCAAGAGTACTAGACATGTTTTCTCAAGTTACAGAAAAGAAACTTCATGCATTCTAATAGACAAAACAACATGCCAGCCGGTCACCTCCTATTTCCAGTATAGCCTTTTTTGTGTTCACCATCTTCTAATTCTAACTCAGAGATCAACCGGAATTTGTGGTGACACAGAAGTAGTTTCCTTTTTATCAACTTTTGAACCGAAACACCTTGCATAAATACATGTAGTAGTACTGATGGAAAGACTTAGTAAGAGCAACAGGCAACCTGACTTTCCTCACACCACTTGAAGAAAATGAAAGTAGGCTCCACCATGCTGTTTCTCTGTTGCCAAAACTTTTGATCGATCTCCAATTTAGAATTAGAATACACCGAACTCAGAGAAGGCTATACTGGTAAGAGGAGGTGAGCTATTATCTCTTGTTGTGTAATTTAGAAGGTTCAAGGTACCCTTTTGTGAATTTGAGAAAAAATATCTCATGCTCTTGGGAGTATTCTAGATTCAGATCCTTGCATAGAGGGGATCCTGAAAGTTCTTGAAAATGCAAGTTCTCTGAGTGGACGCGGCTGTTGAAATGTTCAAAGTCTGCCTGTATCGATTAAAGAAATCACTGATGTTCAAGCAGGAATACAAAGTAGTTTGTACCGCTTATATGTCATTCAGAAGACTCCATGTTTATACTCTGGCTGCCAAAGACATTCATGAATAACAATAAAATTTGCACATGATGGGTCGGCCAGAGTTCTTGCAGGCATCAAAAACTTCACCCCTGTTTTGGCAATGTTTCAAACGAAGTGTCTACTAGCAGCTGCCATTTTGGCAGGAGGACCCTTTCCTACTATGGTGCGAAAATGTTAGCGAGCAAGTGTTTCTATAGATGGACGTAAGACTAACACGATCTTCAAATTCCCTTGATCCCTGAGTTATATGGATTCCCCTCCAACAGCGGTCTTTTCAAAACTCTGAAAGATATCGCTATGATGATACCATGATATGGTGGCGTTCTGCAAGATAATACGCCAAACGTTACCAAATTGAAGAATGTTCGTAACGTAACACCATTACTTGGACTGCGCTCCTTCGTGAGAAGCTTTGTTATGGAGTGTCCACATGCAGTGATGCAAGTCATTATTTACTCCTTAGAAACTCTCTATTCTGGTCCCAGGCATGAGATCTAATGTTTCAATTTGGCCCAATGTAATGCCCAGACGAAAACATATGGTCAAGGCTTCCTTAGCTGGAGAGCTCGGCCCCTTTTTCCGTTTTTGGTAACAACCATCACATTAGATGCCTTATCTTTTGCTTCACAAACTAACATCAAACCACAATCCAAGGCCGAAAGCCATAGCCAAGGACAGGAGCAGATGGATATATTAGATCCGCAAGCAAAATGAGACTGTCAAATTCTCGCTGTTGTATGGCATTGTTCACGCCATTTCAAGATCTTGTGGTTCTATAAAATCTTACGCAACAAGAAAATCTAATCATCTGAGCAGGGTCACATCAGAATCATCTCCCTCAATCGAAGTCCAGATTGAGTTACTGCGAGTGCCTGGTTACATGACGTTTCCACTTTCAATGACGGAAAGCAAGGCCAAGATCAGAATCAGATCTTGACTAAATGCCATAAGACAAACAATCAAAGATGATTTCTAGCTGAATAGTTTTGGGGCAGTACGAAATACCAATAGCTTTGGCGTAACAGTTCAGAGGAACGTCAACCAAGATACCAACTATCTAAACAGGGCATATCAACATCGAAACTTTATTTCTCAATTAACAAAAAGTTACCATGTTCTAAATTGAGTAAAAAAGAACCTAAACCAAAAGGAAGACGGGATAATAAGGCGTCCCGTTGCATAGTTCATACGCTCTCCTTGCATATAGAACAGAATCACAAAAAACCATTCCCAATCTAGTAAGTCCCACCACAATAAAGCCTGTCTAGCACTTGATTTCCTTCAGTCCACAGGCAAGGTAGAGAAAAGTAGGATCAGTAGCACCTTCCTTGTAATATGCAAACACCATGGTGCCGTCATCATGCATGCTTTCCCCAACGAAACTGCAAAATTAACCAGATTGTCAATCAATTAGATTCGTCAATCGTATTTTGCGAAGCAGATTACAGATTTAAGTGCTAATTAAGCCAAGCATCAATTGAGAAGCTGATGCAATTGCAAGCTTGAACTTACAATTGGAGGTCACTGATCTTAGAAATCAGGAACTTGGTCGCTCCCTCGATGTGCTTCTTGAACAATTCTTGCTTCTCTCCCTCCAACTTGGGCGACAGCAACTTGATGTACCTCTTCATGTAAGTCACAAACTGCTTCTTGTCGAAAGCAGGTTGCTCCTGCAATCACCAGAACACATCAAACCCAATGTGTTGTGCATGAAAGGTCGATAACTATAAAAGACAACTTCCAGATATATGTAATAAAAATTCACTGACCTGAAGCCTAAAGGTGTCGACGATGTCCACGACCTTCTCGGTCTGGTCATCAACACCCTCATCTTCCCCTCCGCCCTCTGCAGAAGGGTTGGCCCCAATATCCACATCGACCGCTCCTTTGACAATCCACTGCATGTCCATGATTGCAACTCGATGTAAATTTTCAAATCATGAAATAACCCTATTACCAGTTATCTATTCCCATTAAATCTGAAACGCACTTACTTCATATTATTTATGCTAATCTATCCTAAGGAGTAAAACTTAGAATATGCCTTTTCACACAATCAAAATAAGCGTGTGAAAGGTATGGTTAAGTCAAAAACCAAGAGGAGATAGATACTGACCTTCCCTTCAACTTCCCAGAGCATGCCATTCTCAGTTTCCTTGTATGGGAAGGAGTCAGACAAAAGCTCATCGCCTGAAAATAGTAACAAGCAGATGAAAGAATATTACTTCTCGCCACCAGAAACACAGATGTTATTGGCTTTTGAGACATGGGGACATCAAGATCATGCGGACTATGTCTATCATCAATGCGTCTCATTATATGACCACCAATCTCCAAACAACAAACAAAGCTTCCGGTCCCCAAAACTTTTCATCACTCTGTACGCAATTCAGAGTCTCATAGACCGCGCACTCACAGAGGAAAACGCCGAAACGTGTTTTTAATTCAGGGAACCTCAACTATTGAAAGAACAAAACAAGGGAAATCTGCAGCATCCCATGGATTAAAATATCAAAGAGCTATTCCCTTAAAAAAAGAAAACCAAACTACCCAGAAAAGAAAAGGAAAGAACTTTGCTTTTCTTTCTCGATCGTACTCGACCGATCACCGAAAGATTCTTTCAAAGAGCTGTTCCCTTTAAAAAGAAAAAGAAAAACCAAACAACCCAGAAAAGAAAAGGAAAGAACTTCGCCTTTCTTTCTCGATCGTACTCAACCGATCACCGAAAGATTCTTTCAACCAAGACAACCGAAATTCAAAAAGAAAAATTCACGACAACCCCAGTCAAAGAAACTAAAGAGGTGCTTTGGCATCAGCAAAAAAGAAGAAAAGGGTTGCAGTACCCGTGAGGAGATCCTGGTAAACAAGCATGGTTGCTGAAGCTCTGTTTCTGCACCTTCTGAAACAAAAGTTCTCTCTCCTGCTTGGGGGCAGAGGAAGCTAAAAAACCAAAGACCAGGAGAGAGACAGAGATAGAGACAGGGAGGAGAGACTCGGAGAGAAGATAGCGCGAGGTGTGGGGCGGCGAGATTTTATAGAGCCAGCGTCTAGCGGAGGACGCACGATAATATTAGGATATTTCCTATTTTATATATCCGAGTTCCCATGGGATATATTCTTCATGATTAAACTAGAAGTATTATTATACGTTCTCTTGCTGTGAAATCCCGATCATACCCCTCTGACATATCTTTCGGGCACCTGCAGAGACCGACACGAGGTACAAAAACCCCGGAAGTTGAAGTTGACCACCAGGCTACGTTCGAATTCCACTCTACCTTGGACTGTTTGTTTACCTCGTATCTCGCTCACGGCAGGTGCCTTGCTGTTCAGGATACTTATTTTGTATTTTCTTTTTGTTCTAGTTATAGATAGGGAAGTTACTTGATTTGAACAGGAAAGATTTCGAATGTAAATAACAAATTTTTCTCACGGGTCACACCTCCATCAGATTTACATATATCTGATGCATTGACTAAAATTGAATACCCCGCATCCTTTAAAAAAAAAGGGTAATATTTTATAATCAAGAATACTGAGCCAATAAGTCGATATCTTTTAATTAGATGATTTAGGAATATTAAATTGAGAGCATTTCGCGGGTTGACGGAATGAGATTATTATATATCATGCAAAACTTAATGATTAATGTTTTTGATGCACGTGTGACCACTTCTATTTTTAAAACATTCTTGCAAAAACTTGTAACGTATGGAGTCTTGAATAAAGTGCTTAGATCTACTAATGATTTAGGCTCGTGTAGCACTAGAAAGCAAATGCCAAAAGGATGAATGGTGAAAGCGGAATAAGAGCAACTACACGTTAAAAGATGGATTTGCGTATTTAGATCAAGCATGAAGAGCAGATTCGACCTCTCGCATCACTAAGCATAGAAAATTCACGTTTGACCATCAAACCCATCTTTAGCTCCGTGTCACATTCTACTAGTGGAGCTAGCAGGATGATTCATACGCACGATCTTAGATTAATTCAAGTCGACCAGCAAAAGTACAGTTCATATACACCCATCAAAGAAGTTGTACCTCTATTGGCCACTCAAAAAGTTTTCAACATGTGAGAATTGACATTAATGACAGGAATTAGAATCCATAAAATTGTAGAGTGAAAAGGAATAGTAATTCAATGAGACATTATAAACTCATAATTTCTTTTTGTGAGATCCCAAATGGCTTTGTTCATACTAAGTCTGACATAAGTCGCATCACATTAACTAGATATAATGGTAGAGAAAATAAGATTTAAGCTGGACGATTCTACTAAATAGTCATGTTCACTTAAGAAGTCATGAATGCAGTAGTAACATTTCCAACAAAGACTTGTCAGGTACACTTGACATGAACGATCGTTGCACGTGGCTCTGCAAATTCAACCTTGCGAACAAGATAAAATAGGTCAGACTGTGCTTACATTTGGTGGGATCGTCTCAAATTGCACTATAGATATAAAAATTGATTAACTAGGCCTCACTGTCTTCCCTTACTACCATGTATCGCCAAACTCGCAAAACAGTTACAGTCAGGAACTGACCTTGCGGGTCGATAATCATACCTAACCTATCCTAATGCTACAAAAACATGGGTAACCTGAATAGGTATGGGTTCTCCATTACGTTATCAATTATGGAAAAGGGTTAAATGGATTCGTAGGATGATTTGCCGGCTACTACAAAAGAGTACGACCAAAGACATTTCAGGTATACGCGAACCTACGTTGCTATCTTAATCTAGTTAAAAAAAGAAGAAATTCGATCGACTTATTAAGTTGCTATTAGTGTGGAATATAATGAAATCAGACAGGATTAGGTGGAAGGGAAAAGGAAATGGTGGACTCTTCCTTCTCTCATGAGCCAATTGATAAAAGTGGAGAGAACATTTCATATATATTTTTTTCAATAAAAGAAAAGGATGGAAAAGGGTTAGAGTGCAAAAGGCATATGCGAATATTCCTTTGCATGAATGAAAGACCAAGTAAATTGGTCCGACCACGGCTCATGGCATGAGGAATAAGAAGGCAAGGCAGACAATTTTGACCAACCGAGTTCCAAATTGGATAAAGCCATATCAACTCATGGCATGCGCATGGGCATGTACAGTCTCAAAAGTGTACCGCCAGAGTCTCATTCCCTTTTTAACTCCACCAGCAAGACAACAAGAGTCATATCTTAGTTTCCATCAAACCATGCTAGTGACTGCCACTTAACCCAATGGCTTTTGGTCGGTCCTGCTGGAGACAACCGGTTATTGATCCTGTCTCCGGTGATGACCATCATGTTACTGAACAAAAGCCAGGATAGCAAGCACGCGGGTTCGATAGGACAAGCCACGCTCCCATCAATTTATGTCATAGCCAATAAGACAGAAAGATCAGAAACACCAGCTGACTTTGGCTCCAGGCAAAATCCAAGAGATATAGTTTTAAGAGAAAAAACACAGTACAACTAACTAAGCTCAATCTAGCCAGGGTTAAAAATACCAAACTCCTGGCCAATCAAGATGATTGCACTTGGATGGCAATTCAAATACTCTTTAACTAATTTTAGTTCCTCAGACCAATAGATCAAGTCTTCCTCCCCTTCTAAGAGAATGTTAAGATGTTATGGGAATGACTGGTTCAATCAGACCTGACCTGCAATTGCAGAAATAATCAATGCCCGACCCAAAGATTGAATGGCAATAATGTGCATCATGCTCTAAGAACACATCAATTTCCACTGAGCACATACTGAGGGTGAGCGGGATCGAGATACACTCCTTCTGGGGCTTCTGCTCAGACTCTGTCCCCTGGGTTCCTCTTTCCTGGATGACTGCAAATAAGAAAGCAAGCAATCGCGTCAGCACATCTCTGTGTACTTAAGATATTCCTACTCTTGTAAGGTAACCCATTCATGTCATGTAGGGCAAACACGACAGAGTCCAAATAAGATTTCACTCACAGGCGATATTGGAGATCTTGATCTTGATCTGGACCTACAACAAACGTCAATCAAAATGATGCCCTAAACCTCCAATGAAGACCCTCAGAACTGCCTCACCACATAACAACCAAAAGAAAGAAAAGATCCATGGATACTTGCAGCCAAGACAAAAGAGACGTCTTTTATTTGGCTTCGGTTTTCTTGCTCTGATTCTTTATACAGTCTCTTCTGATGTTTTTCAATTGTTTGTTTTTCTCTCTTTTGATTTTGTACATTTCTGATCCTAGATTTTTTTTTTCCGATAATGAAATCCTTTATTAACCGTTGAAGAGATTTAAAAATAAAATAAAATAAAATACCTAAGCAGCAGCATCATGCATGTGAACAAGGCAGCAAAACTTCTCAGAAAGATGTGTGGTTTACCTCAAAGGTGACCGCGGCGAAACGGATCTTGCTGGGGATACAGACAGAGACCGTCGCGAGTGCTTAGGCCTTGGAGACTTGCTGCAAAAGAATTTGATTTGACTTTTATGCAGTGTACATACGTATTTATTTAGTGAATACAACAGAACATTACAAACCTTCTACTCCTGTTGCTGTAGCTGGGGCTGCGGCTCCTTGAATAATTGGGACTTCGACTGGGACTTCTAGAGTCGCTTCGATGTGAATCGTATTCTTTGACCTAAAGAAAGGAACAGAAATGAGGCAACCGCAGTCAAATTGATCCCATAACAACTGATTGATCTCACCATACCCGTATGTAAGCTCGACTGAAGGCATTCCTGAATAGAGAATCATCAAGTTTTCTGATCTACACAAGGAACATGAAATCACTCTTGAGAGATGTAATCTTGACAGATTGACATGGACATAAAATAAACCAATTGAAGACCAAAGAAACTAGACCATAGATTTGAGAAGACTTACTGCATATTTCATGTCATCATAATTACTGTAATCAACAATTCCTATCACACCTGTAGAGGCATTGTAATGACAACATCAAAAGCTCAGAACTCATCAGCAGCAGTATCTTGTTAGAGTCCATGCAGGAGACTGTGCATAGGAATCCCCAAACCTACCACGCCGATCAGGATACACCTCAGAAAAACAGACATCTCCAGCACGACGCATATGATCCTAACAAATGAGTGTAGGAGTTCCCATCAGAATTATATTCTCAAAACAAAGAAAAAGCGGAAATGTTTATATCTTATACGCCATGTAAATACTCGAAATAAGAGCACCTTCAGATCTTGCCATGAAGCTGAGGAAGGTAATCCAGTGACCAATACTGCAAAATGGAGTCAGAAACATAAGACTCTAAGAGCTGACAACATTATAAGAGGTAACACAAGACATATATATGTACCACGATAGTCAGAACGCCTTGAACGGCTGCTGCCACTGCTACCACTGTAACTCCGGTATCGGTCCACAGGCGACCTCTGTCCCCCATGAGCAAGTTCAACCTTGTATACAGGACCACAACAATACAGATGAGATAGCAAAAAACAAGATAGCAGGGAAATCAGAGAAAAAGTTTAAATGTCCTTTTTCCCTCTAAAATAAGGGAAGATTCTAAAGACTCACCCGCAACCGGTAGCCATCAAATTCATATCCATCACGACCATAAATTGCATCTTCAGCATCACGACGATCTTCAAACTGCACCAAGAATGAAGTATATCCAGTAATAAGAACATCAAGAATCCAGTAAACTAACAGAATAATATCAGAACCACAAACACCATTTGAAATGCATGGGAGACCCTAATGTTACTGATTACTGAATAATATTCTACAACAGAACTTGTCAAGCTATACTGACCTCAACAAATGCATAACCTGGTGGTCTTGCAGGGATCTTCAACTCAATGTCAACAATAGGGCCATACTGCAAAAGGGCAATAATGAAAATCATCAGAAGAACTTCAAGAGAGAATAACCCACACATGCACATTGTTGCTGTTCAGGAATGAAAAGAAGAACTTTTGCCAAAAAGAGCCTGAGGTACTATCTCCAGAAAGAAAAATCTCCCCACTTCACATGAGAATCTTTAGTCTAAAATTAATAGTAGAAACATGTGGAATATTCACCTATCAGCTTAAAATAAGGCACACTACATTGAAACTTGTATAACTTTTTTACTTAGAGTGTGTTTTCACAGAAAACGAATGATTTGGATAATATTTTAAAAAAAATGATCGCTTGAATCACTTACAAAAATGAATAAGCAAAATATATTCTCATTGTCCACGAAATTTTCCAAACATAAATTGTTATCGATAATAAAAATATTATTCATTGACCAATTATTTCCAACGATACAAATAATCATTTTTTGTAAAATGTTTTCCAAATTATTCATCTTTCACAAAACAAATGGAGCCTTAATCACTAAATAGGTGCCTTGTGCAACGCCTGGGAATTAAACACTCAATATCTCTTCGTCTTCTTCATTACAATGAGAATCCATTTTTCGATCACTTAATGAAAAAAGAAAATTAGGATGGTAAAGAATCGCAAAAATCTAAGGAGACATTTGGCATGAAGGAAATTTGAACAGACTCAAATAAATGAAAGAAGAAAAAGAAGTATGCAATAAAAGGAGGACCTTGTAGAACAAATCTTCGATTTCTCTTTTGCGAATGTCCCCAGGGAGATTACCAACATAAATGGTGCGGCTCAATCGGTTGCTCATATTCACTCACCTGAAACCAAAAACAAAGGGAAGGGGGGGAAAACCCTAATTACTTCACTGGTAAAAATCCAGACGTCCACAGAATCTGAAGGAGTAGCTGAAATGAACCCCATGCAATTGCAGATTACATCTACCCTCCAACCGATCAAATGCAACAAGAAAGCGCTGAACCTTGAGAACACACGCCGATCATGGCTACGACCACACTCGAACGTACGTCGCCGTCACTATGCTAGATCCAGCTAACGAAACAATCCAAGAACCAAACCAGCGAAACGGAGGAACCAGAAGCTATCGACGACCGCGAGACGGATTGAAAAGACGGGAACTCAAGAATTCGACAGAGCGAGCGCGAAAACCGACCGCGAAAATCAATGCGCCGACCGAATAATCTACAGCTGATTCCGATAACGAGAAACAAGAATTCGAGGTCGAAGAAATCGATAAAGAATTGGGCAAAACCTCGGAGTGGAGAACGGTTGCGAAGTGAGGGTCCGTCCGTCTTGGAGTGTCCTTCCTGAAGGTTGGTGGGGAGCGAACGACTGAGACACGATGATGATATTAAAATGCCACGGGTCGGGGAAAGCCTTGGAAGCTTCCCGAGAGCGGAAGTCCTTCACGGGCGAGACGCGACGTGCGCCGTCCGATCAGAGACCGGGCGAGGCGAGATGGGCTCTGATCAACGGCCCCGCCGGTCTCCAGACTCGCCCGCATAGGGTAATTCGTATCCGCTTTGAGGTGAACCTTGGGCGGGCCGCGCCGGGCCGGGGTTTTCAATTAGTTCTTCCTATTATGATAGGAATTGTCGATTATGGTAATTATGATGACATGAAATATGCAGTAAGTCTTCTCAAATCTATGTTCTAGTTTCTTTGGTCTTCAATTAGTTCTTCCTATTATGCAATGTTGATTCATATGAGTGGAAAAAATGGTTAAATGAAGCATTATTGTCAATTTTTATTGCCATGTAAGATAAAAAAATAATACAAAAAAGCTACATTAATATTTTTCGTTATTTAAAATGGACGGAGTAAACAAAAGAATTTGATTAAATCAATTTGACAAATTTTAGGATTCTTAAGACTCAATTGTATCTCATTTCCTTTTATAAAATTTGTGTTTATGTGCAATATATTCTCTCCAACTTAATTTTATTTTCATTCAATCATTTAGTGGGTGCATCGTCCCCCTCCCCTTTTTTTTACAGTTAAATTTTTTTATTTGCATAATATTAAATGTGCCGAATTACCTGAGCAAAATGGTAAATGCCTACTGTTCTTTTGAATAAGTGTTAAAATTAGCATTACGAAATTAGGGATAATCGATAATGACATATTTGCATGTTTACAAAAATTCACTATAAACCTTTTATAATGATTTAAATAGATTGTCGGGCCGACCAAAAAAAAAGGAGATTGTGAGAAAAATTCCCAATAAAGACTCAAAATGTCATCATTTTTTCAAATAATGGCTTAAAGTGGATATCGTTTCAAATAAGAGTTTAAAATGATTATACCAGTCTCAAATAATAGTCTAGAGTGAGTATGACTATTTCAAATAAGGGCCTAATCTTGTTGGCTGGCAAAATATTCTAGACAATTGGAAATATTTTCATCCAAACACAATCTAAATTTAAATTAAATTATATTAACAACTTAAAAAATAAACTTAAAAAAAGCAAAAAAAGACAGAGGTGGGAGGAGCCTCTCTAAAATAAAGCCTTGATCTAAAATAAAGTCCATTTTATGCTATTATTTGAAAAAGTGAGAGCACTTTGAACATTTATTTGAAATAATCTTCATTTCTAATCTTTATTTGGAATTTTTCCAAAAATCGTGTGGGCTTTGGTTATCGGTACCATTAGATGGAGTGAGAAAGAGAGAAGAGGCGTCAATGTCAAAATCTAATGTTAGTGAAAAAGATTACCAAGAATATGTTTTGAAATTTAATAATGTTTTCGGTAAATAAAATATGTCAAAATAGGTGTTCTTTTTGTAGAGAATTTGCCAAGCGAGCAATGACATCAGCTCTATGGTCCACGTCAGCACCCAAACAAACTTTCTCTTCTCCACCGCACCGCCCGCCCATGGTTTTCTCATGGTTTTCCCAGGTTGACAAGTCCTAGTTTGTCTCGCTCATAGATTCGTACTCGTATATAAACCGCCTCCTCTTCACCACGCCACCACCGCCATTCGCTTTGACCACCTCTCTCTCTCTCCCCGCCACCAAAAGCTCGTATCTTTTTCGGACATGGCGGAAGAACCCAAGACGACCATGGAAGCCATGAGGCATTGGGTCGTCGAACACAAGCTCAGGACCGTCGGTGAGTTTTCCAATCGATTGATGAGCTTTTCTTCTTTTTTAGCCCGTTCTTCAAATCGATTGAAAGTTTCTCTTTCGTATGGTTCATTCGTATGTTGTTTTTCTGGCGAATTGAATCTGATTGTGGTTCGTATATCGGTGTTGTTGTCAAAAAGGGTGCCTCTGGCTCAGCGGTATCACGGGTTCGATTGCGTACAACTGGTCTCAGCCCGCTATGAAAACCAGCGTCAAGATCATTCACGCTAGGTAACCAACAATGTTATTTGGTTCTTTTTAAATCATATGGCTGCAAGAGTCTGTTTGATTGTTGCGTATTATGCTTTTTTTCTTCTGATCCTCATTGGTTTGGATTGAAGTTTTCGTAGTTTTCTGGGTCCTGACGTTGCCAGGATCGGGCAGGTTACGTAGAGGATCTCATGGTTTAAAATGTTGTTGTAATCTGGATTTGGGTAGATCTAGGTCAAGGCCACGACTCTTTAGCTGGTGACTGGTACAGAGATGGAACGATCTAATATTGGCTTTAGGGCTCTTTTTTTAGTCGATCCATCCATATCTTGACCGCCTACTGTTATTCTGTTAATTCTTTTGCCTGTCCTTTTAGATTGGGGTCATAATAAGCTCTTGGAAATGAATAATTGACCTTGAATCCTGTAAAAGTAAAGCTGCGAATGGTTTTGTTGACTTGATAGTGAAATACTACCCAAATTGATTTGCCTGTTGACTGAACGAAAGTCTATCTGTCTCGATGATATAGGAGCAATGTGATTGCAAAAGGTATCTAGATGATATGTGTTCATGAAAGGGCTCTAGTACTACATGAAGCATATACGTGGTTCTCATCAAGAGTTGCAAACTTCACAATTGTTGAATGAGCTTCTGCGCAGTCTCGAATGTTAAACGCACTGATTGTTCTAGTCCTGATTTAGTCTTTGTCTGACCTTGCTTATAAGAACTAGTTTTTGGTATCTCTGTATTGGTATTCAATTCCTTTGCAAATCCTCCTGTTGGACCTTGTTTCGGACAATTCATCAAGTTTCATCTCATAGGCTCAGCAAGAAGTCTCGTTAGGCATTTCTTCGACAATGTTTAACTTAACAATCATCGCGTCTTGTGTAGAAACTTATAATGGAGGAATATTTGGCATGCCCACCATCTATGGCGCAAGTTATGGGTAGTACATAAAAAGAGAATTCTTTCAGCATCATGTGCATATTTGTTTAGGTTGCCTATGTGTTGTAAGGGTAGTTTAGCCATACATTTCGCCTCCAGGTTCATGTTTCATGCATTTACAGTTCCCATGGACTCTAGTGCTGCTCAGAGTGTTAATTTTCTCACTTGTTGATACGTTCATTGTCATTGTTCAGGTTGCATGCTCAAGCATTGACGCTGGCTGCTTTAGCTGGTGCTGCAGCGGTGGAGTACTATGAGCACAAATCTGGAGCAAAGACTGCTGACCGTAGCACAAATTATCTTCCCATTAAATCATTCACTCATAAGGAATAAAACAAACTGTGAGCATCAGCCCTTTTGCCTGCCGCTTGAGATGTAATCAGCAATAAAGTCCCTGTGAACAGAATACTTTGACCTTAATACAAAGTTTTGGTTCTGTGATGCACTCATTTGTTGTAGACCTGGAGACAAGCTTGACAGGAATCATTTAAAATGTTTTTCTTTTAGGATATACACTCATGAATACAGTCGTTCTCCTTCTGGATCTTGATTGTTACTATCACAATATGCATGTTGAGTTGTTCCTCAGATCATGGCTGAGACCATATGCGTATGATACACTTCATCAGGATTCGATCCTCTTGATTTAAGTTATAGATTTAGATTCATTAAAGATCGTGATGAACCTGTGGATAAAGAGAAGGCTTTGATGTCATTACACATACTCAGGAGCTCATGTCTCACGTATGTAGTTTCTGTCTGATTCTGGGTTTCCATCAAGATAATCACTCTCCTCAGTAAAACATTCTGCATCCGCCACTAGGGGCATCGTAGGATTCAATATCCAATCTTGCACCAGAAAAGCACTTGGGCAGATGGCTTAAGCACCTTATTGACTCGACGAAAATGATGTGGGAGAAAATATTTCGTGAATTGATTTAGATCACGCCTTTGATGGCGTACGGTGTATCACTTCAGCTAGGCCAAACCATGGATGTGAATTAATTTAGTTACTCGCGAGCAACTCAAGCTGCACGACTATGTGGTTAGGCTTAATTCTTTCTCAGTTAAAGTAGTTTGACTGCATACTGAGGATATAGGCTTGATCGTTATAGATTTAAGGCCTTGATAGCACGAGGCATGCAGTGTAGCCCGGATGCAAACTTTGATGTCTCTCAGATTTAGCATTAAGACAATTTTTTTGATTGTCTAGCTGATAAGTTGGGTCGACTTTAGGGCATCAAGTAAATATTAGAAAAAGCTTTGGCATTAGAAGTGAAACCCTCAACTCATAAAGTCAATTTAGATTGAGCCCGTATCTAGTCTTGGATTTTCAAGTAAGTCCAAGGTTGATTAAGAAACCATGTCAATTCATGATTGTCGCCCACTGTATATCTAGTGATGCAGTATGTAATGGTTCAAAATTGAGATTGTCCCGGCTTGATCGTACAAGATCTAACACATCATTATTGAAACGGAGAATATGAGTAGCTGAATTGGTGCTCGATATCAATGAGATAAATTGAGTAGATTTTATTTACACATTTAAGTTTGTAAAAATATTCTACGAAGAAAAAGATGAAAAATATGCATCTGTCTACTCCATTAGGATGTCATTATTTCCAGAGGAGCTTTTCTCTATGTTTCGTCTTCTACGGATTTAAGTCTCATGCCAATAAAAATCGCGAACCAGATGGTTGCAAACCCATTCGTTTTTTTTATTAGAAATATAGGAATTTCATTAATGAACCAAAAATAGAGGATTACATGATAAATTAAACTATGAACATAATAAAAGCTTTAGCGAAAGCGGTGGTTGTGCAATCCAGTTGGACGGGAGGGTATTGGCATTGTGGACTTTTGCGACCCAGTTAGCTATTTGGTTCTTGTCCCTTTGGATGTATTGCAGCCCAACGTGATGCATTTCGGCCAGCAATTGAATGTAGTCCTCCACTATTTGCTTCATAGCCCACGGAGCAGTAGCCCGGCCCAAAATGAAGTTAACTACTGATAAGCTATCAGAAAACAGAAAAGTTTGCAGATCAGTTTGAGCTGGTGTTTCGCTCTGAAGACTTCTATTCGTACTTTCCCTTGTAGACTTCAAGAACAAAAGGCCTTCTTGGATAGCTAGGGCTTCGGCGATTTGAGTAGAAGGGGTGGCGATTCTTCGTGCAGACCCGTTGCTCAGGACTCCAGTAGCGTCTCGCCACACTTCGGCTACCGATCCGTCCAGGCGCTCGCTTCCCCACGAGCAGTCGACATTCATTGTGCAGGGGAGCGTCGAAGTATGGGCACTGTTCGTCGACTGAGTAGAGGTGGGGATTTATGTATTATTGTTGCTGCACCATCGTTGAAGGAGTTGGGTCCGGTAAATAGCTTCCTCTAACACTTTGCTGGTGTCTGGTTTGCGAGATCTAAAAATGAGATTGTTGCGAGCCTGCCATGTAGACCAGAGGGCTTCAGTGAATAGTGCCTTGGCCTGCATTTCTGCTCTACCAGTAAGTGTTTCCCACACCCATTTATCAGCTCTTGTTATACTTGCAGGAGACAATGATGCAAACCCATTCATCACTAGCTTATTTTATCGACTCGTTTCTCTTTCAGTTGAACTCATTTACCATGAATCAGTAAGCCCATGGATCAAGGAGTGGTGTAGTAGCGTGAAGAATTTCTCGTGTGTGTTTCTTATCCTTTCATCGATCACTGACTTATCATCATTCTTGGATTTGGCTTTGCCCTGAAAGAATTTGATACTTTGTCGCTTTGATCGCTTTCTAGCTTCTTGGAAGATTGTCCGTCACGATGCATCGATCCACCATTGCTCTCGATTAAACCGAAAGTTCTCATTGTCCCTCCATTGCCACGACGTCGAAAGTATTTTATCTCAAGGCAGTTTGTATCGTAGGTAAATACACCAAGCTTATAGATGCATTATAATAGTGACTACATACAAAATCTTATGAAAAATCTCATGTCAAATTTTAATAAGGGACACAGGGCCCGTTTAGTTCGGCTTTGGGGGAATGCATTTGGGAAAATGCAAATACCTTTGGGTTAAAGGGGTTTCTCGAAATGCAAATACTTGTTTGGTAAATTTTGCATTGTGAAAAAACTTTAACTTAAATGCCGTTTGGTTAATAACAAATTTTGCTAAGGGACTTTTGTGAAATTTTTTATTAAAAAAAAAAAAAAATTGTAAATATATTTTTTTTTTTCAAATTCACTTTCCTTTGGCCGCCGGCCACACTCCGACGGCTAAAATTGGCCACCGGCCACCCTTCGACGGCCAGATTTGGCCGCTGGTTTGGCCGCCGAAAGGCCTCGCCTGAGGTCGCCCGTCGCCTAGGTCACAATCCTAGGGGACGGCGGTGGTCGCACGACCACCTGGGTCGCAACCCAGGCGCGCGACCGCCTGAGGTCACGTGACCAAGGGCAGCAGTTGCCCCCCTTGGCTGGCGGTCGCCCCCTTGGTCGGCAGTCGCCCTCCTTGGCCAGCGGTCGTCGGTGGTTGTTGATGGTCGCCGGCGGTCGTCGGCTTCCTTGGCCACGCAAGGAAGATGAACAATACATCCATGTTGCATTTTGAAAATGCAAGTTCCAAATGCACCTCTGGAGTAGCATTGGGCTAAGGGCTTTTGAGGGTACTTGGAGATACAATTGTATCTCCCCAAAGTTCTCCCCAAAGTTGAACCAAACATGTTTGCATTTTCCCAAGGGGCTTTTGGGGGCTGAAAGCCCCTTGGGAATGCTGAACCAAATAGGCCCACAGACAATGTCAGTAGTTGTTTCATCGATTTAGGTTTGCATGAAAATCTTTCACCAAACTATGCGTTTCGGTTTTATTATAGGGGATCCATATTCTGTGCTGAGTATGGATAGAGAACGTCAAATACAAATTTTAAACGAGATACGGACCTCTGGAGTGCCAAAACTTGATGCGGAGGGATATTTAAGTGTCAAAAGTTACAAAAGGTACACTTAAGTGCCAAAATCGGAGCAAAATGGATCAGTTAAGTGCCAACAAATAAAAATTCCGGCCAAACCGCCACGTGTTCATTTTCCGGTGACTTCATTTGCTTGACGGAGCATTTTTTTCAAAATAAAAAATCCACGTGGCAATTTAAAAAAAAAAAAAATTGTCCACGTTAGTTTTTAAAAATATTAAAATCGATATTATTTATTTAAAAAAAAAAGAGAGGAGGGGGATCGGCGAGGGCTGTGCAGCCCTCGCCATCGTTGTTGCCGTCGCTGCCCCACCCTCGCCGGGAAGGGTCGGCGACGGTGGGTGAGGGTCGGCTGGGGTCGCCGGGCCCCGGCTGACCTGCTGCGAGGGCCCGTAGGCAAAACGACATCATTTTATAATAATAGATATATTTTTAAATAAATAAAATCGATTTTATAAAAATATATATTTTAATTTTATAATATTATTTAATTAATAATTTTTAAAATCCACGTCAGCCAAAACGATGTCGTTTTGGCTGATTTTTCGCCGATTCAGTTTCCAACAAGCCACGTAGGCAAAAAAATAATAAAAAATTATCACATAGGATTTCCGGTAGGGTTCCGATGATTTGACACTGAAGTGATTCATTTTTTTTAAAAGTGGCACTTAAGTGTACCTTTTGTAACTTTTAACACTTAAATGTCCCTCTGTGCCAAGTTTTGGCACTCCCGCTATACTTATGCCAATTTTAAACCTTATATTTCTGGCTCAAATTATGTTGGAATTTAATTAACAACACAGCCCGATTAGGCATATAGCTGGAATTTAATCAACATCAATACCCCTGGATAGGAAACTCAACGTCGGAATTTAATCGACGGTACTGAGCTTGTGGAATAACACCGGAATTTAATCAATGATGTCAAATCAGATAAAGAGGCACATCGGACTTTAATCAACGATGGGAATCTAAAAGTTATAGCTAGAATGCAATAAACTAAAGACAAAAGTAAAAATAGTTGTTGTAATGTTTCGGGGGCCTTCTTAGTTATGCAACTTGTGGTATTTATAGTGTAGCTGGGTCAATTGTTTTTCCTGAGCAACACTCTTGATTTTTCTCATGTTTTCCTTCTTTCATTGACCACCTTTTTCATACTTGACCGCCTTTTGACTTGCCGACAATGTTTGCATGACTTGCCCACGAAGTAAATAGCTGCTTTTCTATTTTCTTGTGCCTTATCCGCAACGGTTATTTCTACTTGGTTTTTAATGCCAATTGAGCTTGAAATCTAAATCCAACTCATTATACTCACAACTTGACACACGGCAACTAAGCATGCCATCGACTTAGGTATATTCATTTGGATTCCTATCGACACCTAACTCCATATCCCTTTAAGAATGCTGGTGATTCCAAGGTTTTTTATGAGCAAAATGGGGTGTATCGTTCCCTTTTATGCTCTTGTGATCAACACGTGACAATGGATTATTTTTGGGTGTGAACAGTAGTATTTGTCAAAAATTCTAATTCATATAGAGTAGGTTTGACCGTTCTATTTATATATTGAAGATATGAGGTGAAGAGTATTAACCACGAGAAAAATGCGGGGAAAAAGTATGGAAAGATCTCTATATCCATTTTTCCGCTAAATCATCTGATTTGACCAACACCTCAAGAAAGATTTTTAATTGATTATCAAACATCATAATACAACATTTTGAAAAAGGAGATGAGTTTTGGAAATAGAATCAATAGAATAACTTAAAAGCAGACTTTCTCTGTTTTCATTTTGGCAGCTCCCTCTCTCAAATTAGAAAAGACAATATTTTCGGGAAAAGATGGATAGAAGAAATTAACCCCAAATCCCAAATTAGAATAACCAAAAAGAAACACTGACCTTTTCCTGTCCTCTTCTCCTCTTCCCTTCCCTTCTCCTCTCTCCCGCCGCTTCGTTCCCTTTCGAGCTTCTGCAAACTTTTGGGAGGGTCCCAGGTCTCTCTCTCTCTCCTTCTTCCTCAACCTAAAACTGGAGCTGAATCGGCTTACTCGTAATCAGTAGATGCTAAATTTTTTCGTTTGGTAATATTTCTACTCATGGGATTAATTTTTTTTGAGAAACAGTTTTTTTCTATTTCTACTCCTTGGAACAATTTCTAAAAAAATAAAGGGTTTAGTAACTTGGAATAAAAAAAATAGAAATAAATTTGGTATCGATAAAAATTTTTTATTTATTTCTTCCCCGATAGCGATAGAGACTGGTGGGCGGTGGCGGGGTGCGGACCGTGACCACCGCTTGCCAAAGGTCGGTTGGCGGCTGTCGGTTGCTAGTTGTTGGCGGCCCTTGCCCACCAGTCGTCGGTTGCCGGCCGCTTGCTGCACCCTGCCGTCACCGATTGTCATCGCTACTGCCAGTTGCCACTGCCAATTGCCACCACTATTGTTGGTGGCCGCTGACAAGGCCAGTTATTGCCGCTGCCATCGCCAGTCACTGTCGCCGATCGCCGCCATCGTCGCTAGTTGCCGTTGCCGATCGCCACCGCCGCGGTCGCTGGTGCCGGTTGCCGATCATCATCGTTGTCGCTGGTTGCCGCTGCCGCCATCGACGGTGGCTGCCGCCGCCAATCGCCGGTCGCCATAGTCATCGCCGGTTGCCGCCGCCGGTCGCCGGTCGTCGTCGCCACCGCCGATCGTCGTCGCCACCGCCAATCGTCGTCGCCACCGCCGATCGTCGTCGTCGTTGCTAGTCACCAATTGCCACCTTCGCCACCGATCGTCGCCATTGCCGGTTGCCGTTCATCTCCACCTTCGATTGTCGGTCACCACCACCACTGTCGGTCATTGCCGATTGCCACTAGTCGCCGTTTTCTGCTGTCGCCATCGCCGCCTGTCGTCGCCGATTGCTGGTCGTTGCTAGTCACCGTTTTTTGCCACTAATGCTGTTCGCTGCCATTGCTGGTCGCTAGTGGCCGGCCGTAGGGTGAAGGGTGGTGGTGGTCGATCGGCGGTGAGCAGGTGGGGGCGATAGGCGACCGGCTGGTGGCGGCGGGCGATTGGCGGCAGGCGGTGGTGGGGCGGGTGACGGCGTGCTATAAGCGGTGAGTATTTCTCAAAAAATAGTTTCTAGAAATTGTTCTTAGAAATAAAAAGCTATTTTTTTTTTATTTTTCATTTCTACTTTAAATCTATTTCCATGAACAACTTTCTATTCCGGAAAATAGAAAAATCAATTGGCGTTACTAAACGCGTTTTTGTTCTTTTTCTATTTGGGAAAATAAAAGAATAGAAAAATAGAAGTGTTACCAAACGGAGTCTAAATTTATGCTTTTTCTCATCTAAATATGTGAATCTGCCCCGACAGCTCATCATCTGTCTACCGCTTTACCATTTAAAGCTGAACTTTTTTAACTTGGAGGCCTGCACTAGGTTGAACCCTGTTTGCTGATCAATAGCTTTCCTATTATTGATGTTTTCATATGGTCGTTACATGCTTTTTTGCTTTTTGGGTTTCTATCTCTTTCTGCTGCCATTGTTTGTCCGGTTCGTGTTCGTATTTCTGCTTCATACCTTGGGTTAGTCCTTGGAATTTGGATGTGAGAGGGGGTGTCGCCGCAATTTCACAAAACTATGAATGTGCCCATGGTATTGTCTCTTCATGTTTTTCATTTGTGCCAGTGTGTGGCTTCTATAATCGAAATATCTTACCTGTCACACGAAAACATTTTCTGAATAATGTGGATGAGTTCATAGTCGACACTTGTAGGTGAATAGTACTCTCTCTCTTGCAGGAAACTGCCTTTCTTTCTATGAAGTAAGTATTGAGTATACAGAATACATAGAAGATACCCTAGAATCCTTAGGACGGATGAGCCTCGGAAGGCCATGGAGCTCGCTCGACCCACTCGGTGCATGAGGACCAGATTAGAATCGCATGATGGTACTTTTTGAACAATGTTACTAAGTTCAAAGGCGACACCCCTCTTTTACTGTTTTCTCTTCTCTTCTTTTTTTTCTTTTAGCACATTTTTAAATTTATCATTGGATACGCAAAAATAGTTGCAAGCTATGCCTCAATTCTTAGATCAAGCGAGTCCCTTTTTTTTATCTTTCTATCAATTGGAAGATTAGGCGAGTCGGAGCTCAACCACATTTACGCAATGCATCTCTTAATTTTCCAGAAACAGTTTATCCTTGAATATGTCAAAATATATGAATTATCCACCTAGGGCCTTATGTAATTCTTATAATACCCGTCTTTGGTCATAAAAGGGTAAGGGTTTGAACAAAGATAGCGTGAACTTCCCCTAGAAAGTCTTAGTTCTCTCTCCCGTATAGAAATAAATCTCTGATATGGTGATATGATGGATTTTGCCGTAACAAGTATGCGAGTGGCTCATTTGGCTTAGAAATCTAAACTAGTCCATTTTGATAAAATACGACAACTAAAAGGCATTCCCATCTTAATGCTCGTGAAGAGGTCCACGGTGGGGCTAAGTCGCGATATTTCAATTCCCTATACCAACAAATCTTTGTGAGTTGTCGCGGGGGGTTGCAGCGAAAGTCCCTCATTCTCTTTGGCAATCCAATGATGAAAAAAGGGGATCCCCGGAAAAACGGCAAGTCTTACTGCCACAATCTCTTCTTTTCCTCTTTCTCCTTCTTCCTTGATGGCAGAAAGAGTTGAATACCTCATGTTCTGACCTAGGGATTTAAAATTATTTCTATATAGTTTTTGAATACTGGGTCATGGATGTTTTGTAGCCAAAAATATAAATCAGATGATTAAACTGGAAAATTATCTTGCTTGTTTCCTTCTGACTAAGATGCGGAGTATACAGAGATGATTTTTGCACCAAGTCTGACTATAAATCTGTCTACTGCATTAGGATGTCATCATACAAAGACGGGCGTTTCTCAATTTTTCGTATCCCACAGATTTAAGTTGCATGCCGATTAATATCTTGAATCAAATGGTCACAAACCCACTCCGTACTGACTGATTTATTATATGGTTTCTCTTTCAGTAAAGCTCATTTACCATAATCAATAAGTCCATTGATTAATGGGAACTGTAGTGCAAAAAATTTCTTGTGTTCCTTATGCTTCTTTTCAATAATCAATAAGTCCATCGATCACTAACTTATTATCATTATTAGATTTGCCTTTGGCCTGAACTCCGTTGCTTTAATCACTTCGTAGTTCAGTCGGAAGATGGTCCGTCATGGTGCATTGATCAACCATTGTTCTCGACAAAACCAAAAGCTTTGTCCCTGCACTGCCGCAACGTCAAGAGTATTCTACCTCAGGGTGGTTTTTGTGGTTTGTAAATACACAGAAGCTCATAGATGCACAATAATATTGACTACATACTAAAACTTATGAAAAAATCTCATGTTGAATTCTAGTGATGTACAACACAATGGTAATAGCATTTATCAGACCATACTGATCTATATAGAGTAGGCATGATCGTCCTATTTCTGTGCTTTGATGATAGTTTCTAAGACCCCAACTGTCTTTTGACCTCCCCCCCCCAAAGAAAGAAAAAGAGACTTCAACTGTCTGGGTGACTATTTGCTTCTTATGACTTGCTCGAGAGTCATGGATCCATCAAACATCATTATTGGGTTCAATTGGTTTGTCACTGGGAAAGATATCCATGTCTGTGACTTGTAAATGGTGCTGTGAAGTTGGGTACAGGTTTGCACTTTGGCCTGAAGTCAGCTTCTTCACATCTAGAGACACTTCTTGTTGGTTGTGCCTCTGATTTGTCTCTGCCATTTTCTTGTCCCCATCTTTGTATATCATGTAGAGGATCATTTGAGAGGTGCCAAACAATAATCCCAGTATATTTGGTATCTGAAACATCCAATGGAACCCCAATTTTAATTTCAAAGTCAGCAAAAAAACTATATATATATATATATCTATATATATAATATATGAGAGAGAGAGAGAGAGAGAGAGAGAGAGAGAGAGAGAGAGAGAGAGAGAGAGAGAGAGGTGTTGCATGCGTGAAAAGATAAATAAATAAAATAATGGATATACTCTGGTGACAGACGGATGTCTAGACTACCATAATATAAATGAACAGGGGATTTTTTCCAGTTTTATCTTTTACTCCAGTTAGGTTAAGACTACTCACTAAACTCTTGTGACGTGTCTCTTAGTTAAAATGGGCATGGTCGAAGTAAGAAAAATGAGAATTCAACTTGGCATGTTGAGGAGAATTCGAATTCTCAGGAATTCTCCTCAACATTGGCAGATAATAGATTCACATTGGCGGTGCAACCTTTACCGGTGCATCCGTGTGATTTTGCAAAACTAAGTCAGATGTATGGGAATCGGGCCATGTACAAGAAATCACTACTAAGTTGCGTGTACAATAAAAAGCGTTAGAGTTGAATTGTTGAGAGAGCCAAATGGTTCTTACAGCAATGACCATGTCCTTGACGCAGATTCCATACAAGAGCCAGGCGATGGCACAGAGAGTGTGGAAGAAGGATGGAGCGAATGGCATGAACTCCACACTCTTGGTCTTTATCACCCTCCCCTGCAAAAAGCGCAATTACACGCTCAAAGTTGAAAAACTCTTCTTTTGGACTGGTTTTGTTGTTATATCATATGCGAAGAACTGCATCTCTACAATTATTCAATGACATGAAGGAATACCATGATGCTCAAAGGCACGGCAAACACCGCGATACTGAAGGCCGCACAGATCCATCCAATGGCGTTGACTCGATGCTGACCCTTGAGAAGCAAGATGGTCGCCATCATTACTCCGAAACCTCCTCCATTGAACAACAGCAGCAACTTCACCGTGTATATCTGTGCAGATTGGTGATTTACACAAATTATCTTCAGATTTTGTTATTAACTGAAAAAAAGTAGTTGTCTCTTAGAAGTTTTTCTTTTTTCTTTTATTCCTTGTCGCATAAATTCACTAAGAATTATTTTCCTTCTGTTTTGGCTATCTCTTAAAATATAGGATTTACTTAAATTTTGAATGAAGAAGGGCTAACATGCGAGGTTGTCAAGCTTTAGTATTTTGGGACGTCGCGCCAAAAACAAGGCGAAAAATTTTATTAGGACATTGATCTTGCTTGCAAAAACAAAATAGGTAACTAATTGAGACAACAGTTTTTCCCCTTCTAAATCCAGCTTTGATAGCCTTTGATGATTTGATTAAGCCCTCAATTTGCAAACTAATGAACAACACGAGTAAGATAACAAAGGGACAATAGCCTGCTACATTGTTAAGAACAAAAGCAGCAAGAGAGAGACCTTCTCTTTGGTGGAGGCATAGATCAAGAAGAGAAAAAGATAGGCGACTTCAATAACAATTCCACTGGTATTGATGATGATGATCATCGAGGCATTAGTCTTGAGGACTCCATGGTACAAGAGCAACGAAGCACTCAAAAGTGCCACCACATATGGTATCGATTGATAACCATCCGAGGACTTCTTCTTGTAGATTTTGTAAAATGTCGGGCTGTAAAAAAAAAGGGTACTTCACCAATAATGGTTTGCAAAAAGTTTTCCAAATTCATACCAAGAGACTTCTTGTAATGGTGAAATGATAGAAATGGGTGTAGAAGTTATGTGCAATATGAAGAGTTGGCTAGGACTTACATCGGTGCCAAGAACACCAGAAAGGACACGATGTTGCCTAAATAGATTCAAGAGGAAAGGAGAGGAGAAATGTTAGAAATGTTCATAGAAACTCAATAACGAAAAATGGAGATTATAAAGGGATGAAAATTTGCTAGACTGATTTCTCGCATGAATTAGTTGATTCTCATGTTTTAAATATGATCATATCAGTCGGATCTTATAGATCGACATGTGACCATACCTAGGGGTGTCAAAAAGGCCTGAGCTGACCCGACCCGACCCGAAACTTAGGGTATTTTTCGATACCGGCTCCATACTCGGACCCGACCCGAAAATACCCTAAATTTAGGGTCGGGTCGGGTCAAAACAGGTCGCGCGCAAGCCTTTTTGACACCGGTACTGTCCGTGCGTTTTGGTCCTCATCCATTGAGAGAAAATGATAAAGTAGGATAAAATAAACAAAAGAAAAGAAGTAATCATCTCTCTGTGTACGTTTTGGCTCTCAACTCTCTAGAGTTTTTGAGCTAAACAAGAAATTGAAACCAAACTTGTAAAGGGTCATGTTCCGGCCCGGCCTGGCCCGACCCGACCCGAAAGTTTGGGTCTAATGCGTTTCAGGTCGAGTCTGGTCGGGCCAGAGCATGACCCTTTACGATTGGGGTCGGGTCGGGTAACATCAAAACCCGACCCGACCCGACCCATTGACACCCCTAACCATACCCACCATATATTCAACCATATTATGATGGACTCATCTTATTTTTTGACGGGATAAAAATGGAAAGGAACTATGCAAGTTTCATTATCCATATTTCAATTAAATTTCCATATAATTGGAGAGAAAATATAAAATATCAATTACCGTGATAAAATTTTTTTTACTGTGATTATCTTTATGATGGACGTGTGTCATGCAATAGATGAAACATGTGTAAACGTCTCACTAGCTCTCTATTTAACCTGACGAAGTTTGACTAGAATAACAAATTAAATTCATCTTGAAAAAATTTGTGGGTACCTAAGAGACCAAAGATGAAAGCCCCCTCTTGAGCATTCAAGAACTCCATATAATCACGGAGAGAAGTATTTATTTGCACGTGCCCTGCTTCTCAAGCAAGCTTCTCTACTAGCTTGAACGTCGTCTGATCTTTGAGCTATTCTTTTTGTATAAGAGTAAAGGAGCAGGAGCGGCTCATGCATTTATAGACTCTCCCTCTCTTCTAGAAGGCCATTCTGTGGACGAGAGAAAGTCTAAGGCCACTCTTTGGAAGCGAGAAAGTCTTGAAGTCGTCTAGAAGGCCACTTCCCTCTTTGGAGGAGAGGGAGTCTAGAAGGCCAGGCCACTCTTTGGAAGCGAGAAATTCTTGAAATCGTCTAGAAGGCCATTTCACTCTTTGGAGGAGAGGGAGTCTAGAAGGCCACGCTTTGGAAGAGAGAGTCTAGAAGGCCACTTCACTCGCAGGAGGAGAGGGAGTCTAGAAGGCGACTCTTTGAAAGAGAGAGTCAAGAACGCCACTCCACTCTTTGAATGAGAGGTCGTCTAGAAGGCCACTTCCCTCTTTGGAGGAGAGGGAGTCTAGAAGGCCACTCTTTGGAAGCGAGAAATTCTTGAAGTCGTCTAGAAGGCCACTTCACTCTTTGGAGGAGAGGGAGTCTGGAAGGCCACGCTTTTGAAGAGAGTCTAGAAGGCCACTTCACTCGCTGGAGGAGAGGGAGTCTAGAAGGTGACTCTTTGAAAGAGAGAGTCAAGAACGCCACTCCACTCTTCGAAGGAGAGGGAGTCTAGAAGGCCACTCTTTAAAAGAGAGAAATTCTAGAAGGCCACTCCACTCTTTGGACGAGAGGGAGTCTAGAAGGCCACTCATTTGACGAACTCCAGTTTCAGGGCTTCTTAAGGTACGTTCTGATTAAAAAGATTTTATGACATCAACAACAAATAAAATTCATTTTGCACGAGTGGTACATTTGCTGACTTTGGGGCATAACTTTTCTATGTGACAAATCCTTAGTGACGTGTCCCTACGGATGCAGCTTTCATTCAAATGTCAGACACTCTCTCGAGCCAAAACAGGGGAATGCTCGACGCAACGCAAGATATCCATTTTTAATAAAGTAGATAGCCTTTTTGTGTGTCTAAATCAAGTAAAGGAAAGTGAAAAAAGAAAAAAAATCAAAGATACGGGGAAACGTACTTCCTCAATATAACCACTAAATGATGAAAATATCATTTTTTACGAGATCACAAATTTAATTGACATCATGAATAAGTTTCTAGAAAACTTGTGTGATTTTGCTTTACCATATAATTTGTATTGAGGTACTTGCTAATTGCTTGCTTCTTAATGATCTGCAATGATAAGCTTGTTAAACAGATGGTGTGCAATAGTAATGACACAATTGGAGTTTCCATAGCAGAAGTGAGAGTTTGATGACGTCCAAAGAGGACTTCTAAAGTTGATCGCCTTCTCCACCCTCTAGATAATTCAAAAGGAAAATAAATCTCACCCAGCTCATTTTTTCTTTGGTGCAAAACTTTTAAACTAATCATAAGCTGGGGATATGGTAGAATTTCTCGGGAGGCGATAAAATTAGTCAAGAAAAGACCACTTTTAAATAAAAAGGCAAGTTGAGGATTGGAAATTGTTAGGGGTCGTGATTCTTTGTCACACATGCAGTCACCAATGAGCAAGACGACCCGAAAAAGACCCACCCTTTCTTCAAAAAGTTGGGAAATCTATTAAAATATGTCAACTTTAATTTTAAATATCCATTAAAATTCACAATTTTTCCCTAAGATTTCATTATACTTATCACAGGTGTACTGTTTGGGATTTATTTTGAAACAAAAATTAATTTGAGATAAATATAGCATGTATATATGAATTTGAGTTTTTTTTTTATATAAAAATTAGTTTACGTAAACGTGACAAGAAAGTATTAGTCTCGATTTTTTGCGGTACGAAAGTTATTTAGAGATGAATGTGGCATGGACATGCCAACTAGTTTTTTTCTCTCTCCTTTTTAACTAGGCGTATTCCTAGACTTTTGGAGTTTCTCAAATGAGGAGCATGACGCCCACTTAAGAAATTCCTATGAACCTACAAACCCCCTTATCCAGAGAAGGGGAGTTTCAAACTCGCCATTCATTTCTATGTGAAAATTGTGATTATTAGGATAAGTCTTTGATGGTTACCGATTAGGGTTTTTAAATGAAATCAATCGTAACCTCAAAACAAATCTTTCTAATTGCAACCTTTTGAATTCTGCGTCATGCATGATGCACCAGAGCCAAAATATATTGAATTAGAAAATCATTTTCTTAGTTTCCTTTTAACGCACATATAATATTCCGCATCTCCGTCGCAAAAGACAAAAAATAAAATAAGAAGAGGACGGCCAAAAGGAGATACGGGAATTAGAGCAGTCCTTATGAAAATCTAAGCGTTAGGCTGGACGTGCCGTCCTGGATTTTGACCGGTCCCACTCGAGACTTTTTGACAATCCGTGTCTCGGATGTCATTCTGCTGGCGTGATAATATATACGTCAAAGTCTTCGATGCATTTTCAACCATTATTAGAGAACACAACAAATATTCTTACTTTACCAAAAAAAAAAAACAAATATTCTTAGCAATTAGAAGCCAGATAACTTGTCAATGGTAGACCGCATCACGTAAGCTCAATTTTCTATCATGTCTGTACCTACCTATCAAATGCAATATTATAAAGTCTTAACTCATGTTTGTCAATTAATTGAGATAAGTTGCCAAGCTTTCATTTGGGGAGACACTAGAGACAGGTATTGCATATACCTTTTAAATTCGAAGACTGTTTGTAAGCTTAAAAATTGTGGTGGTCCTGATCTTAGACCCCTTGAAGTTACTAACCAAGGTTTGTTGAGATGCAACACCACTCTTTATGGGTACATTTTTCATGCTAAATACTGTTCAACAAAGAAATATTGTTGATGCTAAACCTGGTGATTTGATGTTATGGAAAGCAATTGTTAATATATAACCAACTTTCGAGAAATCAGAGGTATGGAGCTTGGGAAATGGAGAATAAGTAAGTTTTTGGAAATACAAATGGATTTTAGGGTTAAAGCCACTATTTGACATGATTAATCCCCACCTACCTCCATCAAAGACAAACAAAAAAGTTCGTGATTTTGTGCGGAATATAATCCTTAGAACTTAGGCTATCAAACCGCCGATTGCCTCTTATGGGAAAGATAATCTATTATGGAAAGGTAATAGCAATAGATCCTTCTCTGTTAAGTTAACTTGTGAAATTATTAGAAAGATCGACAATCAAGAAACTAGCAGGATATGGCCTATTATATGGAAGTGGAGAGGATCTCAATGTAATAGAACCTTTTCCTTCGACTAGTGGCACATAAGCATTTATTAATCAATGAATTGAGGACTTCTCGTAATTTGGGAGGTAATTTTTATTATCCACATTGTGAATCTTTAGTGGAAACAACGTTGCATGTTTTGTGAAATTGTCGAATTATTCGGAACACATGGATTGACCTTATCCCACAACATTGTTTGGAAGAGTTATTCTCCATGGATGTTTCTCAATGGCTGAAACTCAACTTGGTCGACAACAGGAGATTTAACTCTCACTATGATTGGAGTACTACTTTTGGTGCGGGTGAATGGCTTTTTTGGCAATGACGAAACATGTCACTTTTACAAGAATGTTTTGTTTTGTTTTCTAACCCTATACAAGTAATCCAATCATACAGGAAGGAAATTATATCTTCACCCATGATCAACTTGTCTAAAAGTGGATCATGTACTTCTCCCGTCATGGTTGCTTGGGATCCTCCACAACTTGGATGGCCTAGACTGAATATGGATGAGCATCTAAAGGCAATCCTGAACTTGCAGGAACCGTAGGATTATTCCAAAATGAAGGCGAGGATTGGCTTGGTGGTTTTATCTCATTTTTTGGAATATGTTCATCTTTACAAGCAAAATTATGAGTGCTATGGTTGGGATTTACCATCACAAAGTAACAAGGTTTCCACAACTTCATTATTGAGATGAATTCCAAAGTTATTACTGAACTTGTTAATCAAGAGAAAGTAGTAGATAACGTTGGACCGGCACTACTTAAGGATATCAAAATGCTATTAAGCTCTCATTTTGAGTTCAAAATCTATCACATTTTTCAGGAAGGCAATCGGCCTGTTGATACGCATGAAGCAAAGCATTTGGATATTACATTGTACTTGCAGCCTCCTAGAGAATTATCTCATGTTTTACTTAGTGATAAAGTTGGAATTGTAAACTTTAGATGTTAATTTTTCTTAGTTTGTATCTTATTTTTATCCAAAAAAGATATACATCAAAGTGAGAGGGATGTTAACTGTTCGGATTGGTTCAAGTCTGAACCTACCTAAACATGTTTGGTATATGTGCATTTGCTGCCTGCACTGTGATTTAAATGAAAGCGCTTCAAATCATACATTGTCTTTCTCCAAGTGGACACTTTCCAAGAAAGCCTCCTTCGCCATTGTCTTTTGCACATCGACTCGACCTAGCCTGGCTCGGCCCAAGCTATTTATATTACCCACTTTTTAACCTACTAGGCGAACCGGAAGGAACCCAACCCGAAAAGATCCAAGAATTTCAATTTTGCTGAGTTCGGTCTCCTTCTCTCCTTCCTTACTCATTAAGGATGAACCAACCCACCCACCTAACGAGGCTGACGTATATATTTTATGACTACTTGCCCCGGTCAATGATGCATCGTTTGATCCACCGAATCCCTTCAATTGATGTTAATCATTAACTTCAGCTTCCCCAAACTTCATTGAAGAGCATCATGGTCTATTCCTCTTCTCTGTCATCACTTGACGTTTCGGAAAGCTTTTGAATTCCGCCAAGGATACATTGTTTATTTCAGCCGCCGAATGCACGTGGAATATTCAGCCCCAATACCAACCCTTCAAACATCTACCGGCTGGAAACGACAGATTGCTACATTGTTTGTTCACGGAAGACTCATGTGACCGCTAGTGATTCTGAAGAAAATTCTAAATAAGAACTCGAAGTGTTCTATTTTTCTTGAAATAGAGTTCACTGTAAAACTTATCTTGATGAAGGCCTAACTCATTGATTGGCCAAATCTTTTTCGATTGGCGAGCACATGCATCTCTCATGTTGATCCCGATGACATGGCGAGGGGCATTTTTGTCCAATAGCATTTTTTCCCCTTTCTTTTCATTTCACTGGTCATCCACTTGGGATGATCCTTAGGCTAGTAGGCTTAACTGACCCTTAAGATCATATCTAAATTTTTTTACCTAATTATCCATAAAAAGAACTTATTTTTGGATGTGAGGGCTGCTTGTGATAGTCCCTAAATGGGGTGTCCTATCAGGCTGTTTTCTTTATTTTAACGTGCTGGTGCTCGCACACCTTGCATCCCTCATTTGCTTGTGAATACTTCTCTTTCCCATCAATCAAGGAATACGGGAGATAATATTGTGGGGTTTCTCATCCCGAGTGGATATTTTGCCTATTTCTTCTCCCTTAAGCCTTTTAAAGATCTGTTCAAATCCAATCACACTCTTTGTTAATTGATAGATATTTTTCTTCTCCACTAACTAGGAAATACGGGATAGGGGTGTGCAATGGGAACTACCCGGATTAGACCAGACCGGCTAATTTTAGGTGGTTCTCATAGGTAGAAGTTTGGTTCTCGGTTCCTATTATTGGAACCAATGGTCGGTTGGTCCGATTCCCAGTTTTTATTTTTAGAATCAGTGGTTGTCAATCCAATTCCCAGTTCTAGAATAGGAGCTGGTCCGATCAGATTGATTACATTATATATTTTTAATTTCTTAATAAACCCTAATTCTTACAATTTTCTTCAATCATTCAATCCCTCCCTCTTGCATTTGTCTTGCGTTCGACAATGATGACTCTCTTCCTCTTGCCTCTGGGCAAGGTGTAACTCTCTTGATTGATTTTGTATTTAGCTCAATTTTTCTTGATGTGTGGCTCTTTTTTATTGATTTACATCGTTTTTGATGGTTTGGTTTGTCTTTAAAGGAGCGAAAGAGGGATGAAGGAAGCGTTTTGTTAAGCATTTTTTTTTTCATATTTGTGATTTGCTGGAAAAGTCAAATAGAGACTAGTTCTTGGACTAGCAGGTCCGATCCCCAATCGAGTTTCCAGTTCTAAGTCAGACTGATAATCAATTACTCCTAACATGAAATGTGATATTATGGGGTCTATTATCTCATAATGATCTCCCGTCTATTTCTCTATTTGGATCCAACTTTCTCACAAAATTCCCTTGCTCATTCACCGAAAAAGGCTTCTGGCCTTTGTGACTCGGGACCGAACTGACCCGGCCCGTAGGTCACTAGTCCTATGGTCAGGCCTATCCCTCACCAGGTTTTTGGAACTCTCAAATTATCTCTTTAATTCTTCGATTGCTCAAATGTCATCCTCGATTTATTATAATTGGTGCAATGCCGCTCCAGTGTTGATTGCCTCCGCTTCTGAAGTCAACTTCGGCCACGTGCTATCCCCCTGGCACATCAAAATTATATGTTTGAGAATATTAGTCCATCAGTGATGGGGGATTACATTTGGCCCCCAATTTATTTTTAAATAATCATAAAATTTGATCTTTGATGCTTTAGCTTGTCCAATATCTCTCAAGTCTTGCAAATTTGTTGCAATATTCGACTCACCTCAGAGTATCGTAAATTGGGCGGATATGGAGCTTCATGCCCAAAGGAATTGGCCAAACCGACCTAGATAATCATTTGGGCCATACAGTAGGGCTTGCAATTAGTCGTGCCGATCTAATGTACCAATAATTTACACTTTCCAGATCAGTTGCGTCATTTCGCCATCTGACATGGGCACTCGTTTCGCCATGATTTGGCTTAATTCTTATTCAGTTAAAGTAGGATGACTACACACCCGAGGAGATAGGATTGATCAAAAGATTTGAGTGCCTTGATAGCATGAGGCATGCAGCGCAGCCTGAATGCAAATTTTGACGTCCCTAAAATTTAGCATTAACAAATTTTTTTTGATAGTCTAGTTGATAAATTCAGTCGACTTTGGGGCCTCAAGTAAATTTTAGTAGAAGCTTGAGCAATCGAAGTAAAACCCTCATTTCTTAAAGTCAATTTAGATTGAGCCTCTGTCGAGTCTTGGATTTTCAAGTAAATCCAAGGTCAATTAAGAAACCATGTCAATTCACAATTGGCCCGCACTTATATTACTAGAAAAAATGTAGCACGGTTTAAAATTGAGATTGTCTTGGGTTGATCGTGCAAGATCTAGCACATCATTATCGAAGTGAAGAATATGAGTAGCTGAGTTTGTGCTTGATATCATCGAGATATGTTGAGTAGATTTTATTTACACACTTAAATCTGTAAAAATAATCTAGGAAGAAAGAGATATCCACTTCTGTGACGTGTGCTTGGTGCTGTGAATTTGGGCAAAGCTTTACACTTTGGATTGCAGTCAGTCAGCCTCTCAGGATATAAATAAACAGGGGAGGGATTCAAGTTTCATTGTTTTTACTGAGTTTAGGTTTAGATTATTGATTGAGCTTGTGTTGACTATGCAGAAAAAGATTCATATTCGACTGTGCATTCTACAAGGTTTACAGGCACTAGATATCATTACAGAAGAAAACTTAGAAAAGCACTAGAGCAAAATAATTGAGAGAGCTAAATGGTACTTGTAGAAATGAGCATGCTTATGCACAAAACACAAAATTACACGGTCAAAATTGAAAAAACCACTTGTTTTAGACTGGTTTTGTAGATGTAACTAGGGGTGTCAAATGGGTGGGTTGGGTCGGGTTTGGGTCGGGTCGAAAATGGTCCGACCCATATTGACACATTTAACCCGTTTTGACCAATTTTCATGTAATGTAAATTTGATAACCCGACCCATACCCGACCCATATTACCAACACATATTAATATTTAACTTAATTTAAGAAAATATGCTCACTTATTTAGTCCACTTTAAACTTTTCACATATAAATTATTTGAATAAAAATTTCACATCAAATTTATAAAGTAAATTAAATAATAAAAAATTAGTAAATAAAAAAATGTGGATACCTCTCAATTGAAATAGTTTTTGGAAAATAATTTAAAAAAACAATTTTTAATTATTTTTAAAATTTTGAATTTTATTTTATTTTTTCTTCTTTTTCTTTTTCTTTTCTTCCTTCTTCCTTCTTCTTCCCCCTTTTCCTCTACTGATGCCGCCCGACGGTGATTAGCCAAGACGTAGGCGAACGAGCCCGAACTCGACCAAGGCTGACGAACTCGAGGCTTGGCCGATCTAGGCTTCGCTAAGGTCGTTGGCAATGGTCAAGTTCGGGCTCGCCCGGATCCGGCGAGCCGCAAACTTTGTTGCGGTGAGCGAGTTCGGGGCTCACCTACCTAAATCCGGGCAAGCCGCAGCTCGGCCAAGGCCAACGACCTTGCAGCTCGCCTGTCCGTATCTAGGTCGAGCTTCGGCTAGTGAGCTTAGGGCTCGCCAGTCAAAGCTCTGTCGTGGCTTGCCTACCCAAATCTAGGTTGAGCTCCAGTCAACGATGGCAAACTCGAGATTGGCAATGGTGATGCGGCGTGATGGCGGGATCGACAACGGAGGTCGAGAACACATAAAGGAGGGGATGTAATGAGAGAGATGATGGGTTTACCTAATAACTCACTTAACTCATATTTGATTCATATTTAACTTTCACTTGACTCATATTTAACCCATATTTAACTTTCACTTGACCCATATTTGACCAATTTAATAAAAGTGAGTCATAATATGGGTTTATGACCCATATTGACACCTCTAGATGTAGCTTAAGCAAAGAACTGCATCTCTAAAATTATTGAATGACGTAAAGGAACACCATGATGCTCAAAGGCACGGCCTCCATATGACAGTGTTGACACGATGCTAGCCCTTGTTGGTGCCATCGTCACTCCGGGAGCCCCCTATGTTGAACAGCAACATCGATTTCACTGCGTAGATCGGTGATTCACACAGGTTTCCTTCAGATTTCATTGCCAATTGAAAAAATCGGTATCACATATAGGTTTTTCATCTTTTTTATCCCTCATCTCATAAATTTCTGAAGAATTATTTTCCTTTATTTTTTATTTTAAAATGTCTTATTAAATGTCAAAATTACTTAAATTTTGATGAAGGGCTAACATGTGAGGTTGTTAGAAAGCTTTAGCTATTCAGTGAAGGATGTTGCTATGGCAACGGCACCATCATTCCTGTAAAAGGCCATTCAAAAGGATTTGAAACTTAACATGGAGCGAATCTGGAAAATAGTCTTGATAAATAATTCTGAAATATTGGACTATTAACTTTTTCCAAAAAAAAAAAAAAAAAGGCAGCGAGGTAAAAAATTCTGAAATATTGGACTATTAACATTTATCACCAATTATAGATACAAAGAAAGTCAAATTAATTACCACATATGTATTTTAACCTAATTCAATGAAATTTCAAAGTATTGTCAAACAAGTAAAAAAATTCGAAAGTTGATTAGCATGGTGAAACAATGAAATTGTATGAAAAGAAAAAGGCGGCGAGGTAAAAAAATTTACTCAAGAAAATCCAATATATTTAAATTTATTAAATATATTCAAGTTTTTGTTAGTCACAAGACGATCATGATTTTGATAGTTGAATTGCATTGGCACCTAAATTTTTATTATTTATTCATGGTTGTTTAATCACATAGAAAATTAAGGATTAATTTTTAACCGCTAAAAAAATAATTTTCACGAAATTGCATAAGCATATAGGTATTAGGAAAATTTGCATTAATACCAATAGAATTCATTAAAATTTTTAAAATATATAATTATTTTTTTGGTAAAGATTAAAATATATATAATCATTAATTATTAGAAAAGAAAAAAAAGAAGAAGAAAGGCGACCCGGCCTCCTCCTTCCTGCCCGGGCTCGGCCCAGTCCATTTCTTTTCTTTTTATCTTTCCAGCCCGGCCTTCCCCCTTTTCCCCCTCTTCCCACGTCTCCCTCGCCTCTCCCAGGGCAGCGAGTCACAAGGCGGCAGAGGCAGAGCAGGGCCGTGGCGTGATCGGAGGGTCGGTATCAGGCCGGCCACGGCAGGCTGGCGGCGGCAGAGGACATGGGCGCCTGCCGGCGGTGGCCCTTAAAAGAGAGAGAGGGAGCGCGGGTGAGGAAGGGACAAAAAGCGAGAGATCGAGAGGAGAGGGAGTGAGAACCGAGAGGGAGGGAGAGAAAACGACCAAGAGACCAAAACAACAGAGAGGGAGCGCCGGAAGAGGGAAAAGAGAGGAGGAGTTCCCCGGAAGCCCGGCCACATCCGACGCACTCCAGCCGACGCCCTCGAGCTCGCGATTTCCTTTTGCACCGCGGCGAATTTTCTGGTGAGTTTGCCTTTTTTGGGTTCAAATCGCTTCTTTCCCGAGGATCGTGGCTCGGATATATTGTGAGAGGCGACCGAACTCGCCCTTTGTTCGCCGTCGCTGAGCCGGGTAGGGACCCCACGTCCGAGCGTTCGCCATGCTCGGAGTTTTGTCCTGTCTCAGCTCAACCGGAACTGAGACTTGTTATCTTTTTCATCTATGCTTGTGCTAAGTGTGAATGAATGAATGAATGGTCTCTGGCTGGTACTAACTCTTTTTGCTGTTCTCGTTCGAGTCAAGGGTGCGAACCCAGGCACCGAGCAAAGTCCGTATCCTTCTTTTAAGTATTGCCTACCACCACGCGTTTGATAAAATTACTCTAGGGCACGACCGTGAGACGGCCGTCTGTTTTAGCCAGATCCGAAGACACTAGGATAGTTCACATGTCCATGATAACTTTTTTTTCTTTTTCTTTAGAATTTTTAACTCATCGATCGACATTACCGAGGTTGTTTTGCTCGTGAGTGTTGGTGGCCATTGTACTTTGCGTTGTTTTTGGCGGCGTCGGTTTGGATATGATCAGGAGGTGATTAGAGAAGGAGGCTTAATTAGGTTTGATTAGTGTGGGCTTAAGTTGGTTTAGTGTGTTTAGGCTTGTCTCCATTTTCGTGGGCTTAGACGAATCTAGTGGTTTTGGGCTTGGGTAAGATCGACAAGTTTGGGCTTGTTTCTAGTCATTATTTGAATGGTAATTTTTAGGCTTGGTTTTGGTCTGATAGATGTGTTTTGGTTAGTCGTAGCTTCAGAACACTTGGGCCTAAATTGCTTTGCAGTGGGCTTAGTCATTAATGTCAACAAAATAGGCTTGATGCGTTTTCTTTACGAAATGGGCTAGTTTTAAACAAGCCCAATCGTGTCCTTGGCGACCAAGCTTGAGAGTCCAAGTTCAGCCCATGTTCGGACAGGACCCCAGGGCCCGGCCCAAGTCCCCATTTTCTGAATTAATGTTTATTAAAAACTCGAAAATATTAAAAATAAAACACTCGTAAAATCCGAAAAAATTTAAAAATTCGGAAAATGTTTGAAAATTAGTTTTTGACTAGCTTCATTAGATTTTTATTGTTAATTCTAGTTCAAAACTAATTTAGCATTCAAAAAGTCGAATTCTTTTGACAAAAAATTGAATCCAAATTGAATAAGCCTTTAAGGCTTTACAATATGGTTTTTGAATGTTTTTTTTTTTTCTAGAAACAATGTTAGGTTGCTGTTTGTGTGCTTTCATTTTGATTTTACTAAATTGCGCTTTTTCAATACATTGATTGTCAATTTTCACTTTTAATATGGTTAGGTTAAATCATTAGGACCATAATAAACAATCATTGCTTGCACACTTAATGGACGAGAATCTTGAGGCTTATAATTGGTAAAAAAGACTACTTGGTCGCTTTCATGAATGAATGGTCAAATTAAGGTGTCAAAATGACATTAATTAGATTATTGGTTAAATCAAGTCTCCAATTTCTGAATCTCATGTTTTGTAAGAAGTGAGGTATATTCTCATGACTCACTTGATTTATAGCCGATCCCAATAAATTAGTGGCGATTCATCATTTGAAAATCAAATTAGGTGATTAGTTAAATCAAGTCTTCAATCCCAAAATCTCATGGTTTGTAAGAAGTTAGGTATATTCTCATGACTCACTTGATTTCTTGCCAACCCTAACAAACTAATGGCGACTTATCATTTGAAAATCAAATATCCTAATGTCGCATGAGATATGGGCTTGAAAAAGCTTGCGCTTAATCGAAGACCGTAGGCCTGTCACTTAGGCAATGCTCTTAACTTATTGTCTTCTTATTAATTGCAATGCATTTTGTTTCCTCATGTCCATTACGATAATTATAATTCTTGTAAATGGCATAACGTAAATGCGGAGAATATGGACCAAGACCACCGTGTTTATCATAATAATTGCAATTATTTTTGTAGCATTGACTTTTTCATTTTCAATGTTGGTCCTAAGCATGAATGGAAAATAGTCCATATTCGAATCTCGGGCCAATACGGGCAATCACAACAAGCCCCAAGCTGAAAACAAATCCCATATGCAAGATTTAATTGGCGAGACGTTGAAAACTTTGTATGACTTTTGCCAATGAGAATCTTCTCTTGACCATCACAGTTTACTTTGCAAAGGTCGTGTGAATTGTCATCTCATGTCTTTTGCCTAGATGTGGTTGGGCGGCGGAAGTCTATGCTAATTAGCTTTGGGGGATGATTGCGTCGCTCACTATCCTTAGTATGCCTCACTGACATTGATCGCAACAAAGCCAAATGGATTGTAACTCTATGCATCCCCTCATTGTTGTTTTATGTAGTATCGTTTGCAATTGGTATAAGTTCGATTGCATCGCGTCAATCTTTAGTTTGGAAGTGTTCCCATTGAGGTTGGGCACGCAATTAGAGCCACTAGAAATCAAGTGTTGAGACTAAGTGTAAAGTTGACATTATTGTTTATTTTGCTATACAAAGCGATCACACTTGGGGGATCGCCTTCTTGTTAATGGCAATGTCCTACTTGGGAAGTGTGTTCGTATACATTGTTATGTTGGAGACAAGGGGAAAGACCCTAAAAGAGATGTGACAATTCTTTGGGGAATTCCCTCGCCTTGATTTTAATTCACTTGGAGGAGTCTATTCGGAAGAATCCACCGTCGGAAATTATACGGCGGGTACAACCGTCATGCCACACAATTATCAAAGCGAGTAAAAACTTTTTATAAATTGCAATTCATTTTGTTTCTTCATGTTCATTATGGTATAATTCTCTTTAGTGACATCATAAATGTGGAGGATATAGATCGAGATCACTAGGTTTATCATATGGTCACAATTATTTTTACAACAGTGACTTTTTCATTGTCAATATCGGTGTTGAGTGCGAGTAAAAAATGTAATTTGACCCATGAGATAATTGGGATTGTAATAATTGCATGGATTTCATTCATGATTATTCTTGGGGATATTAAATATTTAGGAGTTTGCTAAAGAATATGTAGAATAGGCAAATTCCGATGCTCCAACATTTACGCCATTGAAGGCAAAAGCTAAGAATTGATGGGGTTTGTAGCTATAAAAAAATATTATGCACATAAAGATGATTTATTTGATCCATGAAAGAACAACTTTTTAATAAGACATTTGAGCTACACGAGAGAACATACTCAAATGCCAATAAAAATGAAGTGCTTGATATTGATATTTTTTGAAAATAGTCCATATCCGAATCTCGAGCCAATACTAGAAATTACAATGAGTCCTTGGCCAATAACAAATCCTATATGCATGATTTAATTGATAAGACGTTGAAAACTTAGTTTGACCCTTGCCAATGAGAATCTCCACTTGATCATCGTAGTCCACTTTATAAAGGTCATACGAATCATTATCCCTTATCTTTTGCCTAGATGTGGTCGGGCAATGGAAGTCATTATTAATTAGTCTTGGACGATGATTGCATCACTCGCTATTCTTCGTATGTGCCTCATCGACATCGGTCATAGTGGTACCAACAATACGAAGCCAAATGGGTGGTAGCCCTATACTTCCCCTCATTGTTGTTTTATGTATCATTGTTTGCAATCGGCATAAGTCCTATAGCATTGTGTTGATCTATAGTTTGGAAGTGTTGCCATTGATGTTGTGTGCTTAGGGGCACACAATCAGAGTCAATGTGAACCAAGTGCTAAGTGTAATCTTGATGTTATTATTCTTTTCACTATACAAGGTGATCAACCTTGGTGGGGTCACCTTTGTGTGAATGACAATATTTTACTTGGGGAGTGTGTTCGTCTACGTTGTTATGTTGGAGATAAAGGGGAAGACCCCGGAGGAGATGTGATTTTCCAGGAAATTCTTCAAGAGGAATTTCCTCATTCCGATTATAATTACATGGTCACTTTCAAGAGCGACTTAAGTCAACTGCGTACATGACCAAATGCAAGGGTGGGAGAAATGACAAAATGTGATACAAATATGTAAAATTTCCTAATGGTCATCGTAAATCTACTCGCCACCATAGCCATCTAGGTGGCTATAAATTCACTTGTAGGGGTTTATCAAGGAGACTCTGCGATCAAAAATTACAAGGCGGATACAACCATTGTGATGCACAAGTATTTGTGCGAGTATAAATTTATTATGAATTGCAATATACTTTGTTTCCTCATGTCCACTACAGTAATTATAATTTTTATAAATAGCGTATTGCAAACACGGATGATATAGACCAAGATCGCTAGGTTTATCACATAGATCACAATTATTTTTGCAGCAACGACTCTTTTATGTCAATATTGGAGATGAGTGTAAAGGGAAAACGTAATTTGACGCATGAAATAATTAGAATTGCAATCATCATATGGATTCCATTCATGATTATTTTTGGGGGATATTAAAGATTTAGGAGCTTGCTAAGAAATATGTAGAGTAGGCAAAATTCGATACTTCAAAATTCACACCATTTGAAGTCAAAAGCCAAAGAATTGACGAGTTGTGTAGTTGTAATAAAATATTATGCACATAAAGATGACTTAATTGATGTAAAAAAACCTTTCAACAAGACATTTGAGCTACTTGAGAGAACATACTCAATTGCCAACAAAAATGAGTTGCTTAATGTTGATATCTATAGAAAATTGTCCATATCCAAATCTCGGGCCAATACTAACAATCACAACAAGCCCTAGGCCGAGAATAAATACCATATGCATGATTTAATTGATGAGACGTTAAAAATTTAGTATGATCTCTACTAATGAGAATCTCCTCTTAACCATCATAGCTCACTTTGCAAAAATTGATTGAATCGTTGTCCCATACCTTATGTCTAGATGTGGTTGAGTGGTGGAAGTCGCTGTTAATCAGCCTTGAGGGGATGATTACTTGTTTGATGTCCTTTGTATATGCCTCATTGGCATTAATCGTAGTGACATGAGTGACATGAAGTCAAATGGGCAATAGCCCTATACATTCCCTCATTGCCGTTTCATGTAGCATCATTCATAATCGGCATATGCTCGATAGCATTGTGTCTAACTATAGTTCATAAGTATTCCCATTAGGTTGGGCACGCAATTAGAGTCGACACGAACTGAGTGCTAAGTGTAATATTGACATTATTATTCATTTCGTTGTACAAGGTGATCACCCTCGACAGGGTTGTTGTCATGTTATTGGCAATGCCCTACTTAAGGATCATGTTCGTATACATTGTTTTGTGAGAAACAATAGGGAAGACCCTGAAGAAGATGTGGCAATTCTTCGGGGAATTCTTCGAGGGGAATTCCCTTGCTTTGATTTTAATTACATTGCCACTCTCAAGAGCAACTTTGGTTGGCTGCCTAGAGGTCCAAACGCAAAAGGAGACGAAATGACAAAAAATGATACAAATATGCAGAATTTCTTGATTTTATCGCAAATCTACTCACGATCATGGCCTTCAAAATAGTCATAAATCCACATGGAGGAGTCTATTAGGAAGACTTCACGGTCGGAAATTTCATGGTGGGTATGACTATTATGCTGCATAAGTACTTGGGTAAGTATAAACTTTTTATGAATTGTAATACATTTTGTTTATTTATGTCTATGGAAATTATAATTCTCATAAATGACATATCACAAACACGAAGGATTTGGACCAAGATCACTAAGTTTATCATATGTATCGAAATTATTTTCGCAGCAGCGCCTTTCTTATTGTGAATACTGGTGTTAAGCGCAAATGAAATATGTAATTTGACACATGAGATTGCTGACATTGCAATCATTGCATGGATTCCATTTATGATTATTTTTAGGGGGTATTAATGATTTAGGAGCTTCTTGAGGAATATGTACAGTAGGCAAAATCCGGTACTCCAAAATTCACACAATTGAAGACAAAAACCAAAGAATTGATGTGTTGTGTAGCTATGACAAATATTATGCACATAATGATAATTTACTTAATTGATGCAATAATATTTTTTAATAAGACATTTGAGCTACCCGAGAGAACATACTCAAATTACAATAAAAATGAGTTGCTTAACATTGATATTTTTTAAAAATACACTATAGTCGAATCTCGGGCCAATACCAACAATCACAATGAGCATTAGGCCAAGAATAAATCCCATATGCATGATTTAATTGATGAGACGTTACAAACTCAGCATGACTTCTGCTAATGAGAATTTTCTCTTGACCATCATAATCCACTTTGCAAAAGATATGCAAATTGCTAGTCTATGTCTTCTGCTTAAATGTGGTCGGGCAATGGAAGTTGTCGTTTATCAATTTTGGGGGGATCTTTGCGTCACTCACTGTTCTTAGTATGTGCCTCGCCGACATTGATCGTAGTGACATGAGTGATAGGAAGTCAAATGGGTAGTAGCCTTATGCATCCCCTCATTGCTATTTTATGTAACATTGTTCACAATCAACATAAAACTCATTCACATTGTGTTGACCTATAGATCAGTAGCATTTCCAGCCAACTGCTAAGTATAATCTTGACGTTTTTGTTCATTTCGCTATACAAGAAGATCACCCTTGGTAGGGTTGCCTTCGTGTGAATGGCATCATTTTACTTGAGGAGTATGTTTGTCTACATTATTATGTCAAAGACAAGAGGGAAAATCCTAGAGGAGATGTGATTCTCCGGGGAATTCTTCGAGGGGAATTCCTTTGTCCTAATTTTAATTAGATAACCACTTTCAAGAGCGACTCCGGTAAGCTATGTAGAGGACCAAACACAAATGGGAAACAAATGACAGAAGGGGATACAAATATGCAAAATTTCTTGGTGACAATTTTTCCAGGAATTCTTCGAGGGAAATTCTCTTGCCCTAATTTTAATTACATGGCCGCCTTCTAAAGCGACTCTAGCCGGTTGTGAAGAGAACCCATAATGGAGGAAGAAATAATAAAATGAGAGACAAATATGTAAAATTTCTTTGTAAATATTGTGAATCTACCGCGACCATAACAAAATCAATAACAAGTTAAAAAATGAAGAATTGATTACTTTTGGCAAGAAATTGAGTTTGCTATGGGAGAAGGATGGTGAAATCTTCATTATGTGGATAAGTGAAGCCATGAGGGCAACCCTAACTCTAGCTATGAGTCTGCCCCTAGAATTATGACGTGGGTATGAGTGAGGCCTACTAGCAAACGCCCAAAGAAATATATGCCTCGATCAATAAAATTGCACCATGGCAATTGATACAATTAGGTATGCACCATTTGGCCACCAAACAAAAAAATGACAGTAAGTTGAAGATTGTTATGCTGACCTTAACTTAGTCTCCCAAAGTTGATGCACCACTCGTGATGGGTAGGTTTATTCATCATTGACCTAAGATTCGGATATGAAGTATTTTCAAAATGTATCAATGTTTAACATCTTATTTTTGTGGACAATTCAATATATTCTCTTAAGTAGTTCGATATTTTACATCTTATTGTTGCAACTGCACAATCCATTAATTCCTTAGTTTTTGTCTTCGATAGCGTCAATTTTGGACCGTCAAATTTGTCAACTCTATATATTATATGATAAACCCCTAAATCTCGACTACCAATACTGACTAAATATCCTTGTGATTAAAAAATATGTTGATTCTCGTCGAATAAGTTTTCATAAGCGGGTTTTGGCCTCCATTATTAACATTGCTTCGTTATTCATTCTCTTGGAGTGACGATTTTGTTGGAAATGAATTGTTCAAGTAAAGCCAACTTTAAGCAAAAGGAATTGTACAAATAGGGAATCTCCCTAATACTCTGCAAGATGAGCTCGATAAGAATGTCACATTCGGGGATACCAGCAGCTCTCTTAATGTTAATGATATGAAGTCTGGCCTCCTTATTGGAGTCGGAGATTTTTTTGAGGACACGCTTCGAGTAGTCCCCACGATGTCGCATGACGAGCCACCGAGAGATTTTGGTATAGAAAGGACTGCGATGGCGAGAAGGTATGAGGGTATTATTGCTAACCAAAATATAATAAACCACCTGTGGTTTAGCTCGACATTGGGAAACGCATGATTCGTGATATGATCGACGAAAGTGCCCATGTTGAAGAACACTTAAACCATCGAATAATGTATAAAAAAGTAACCATCTATATATATGAAAAAAAAATCAATAAAAGGTTGAAAAATGAAGAATTGATTACTCTTGCCAAGAAATTGTGTTTACCACAAGAGAATGATAGTGAAATCTCCATTATGTGGATGAGGGAGAGAATGATAGTGAAATCTCCATTATGTGGATGAGGGAAGCCATGAGGGCAACCTCACCTCTGACGATGAGTCAGCCCCCAAAAGTATGACGTGGGTATGAGTGAAGCCCATTAACATGCACAAAAAAAAATGCCATGATAAAAAAAATTGCATCACGGTAATTAATACGATTATGTATGCACTCTATGGCCGCCAAATAAAAGAATGACAGTAAGTTGATGATTGCTAACCAAAATATAATAAACCACCTGCGGTTTAGCTCGACATTGGGAAACGCATGATTCATGATATGACCGACGAAAGTGCCCATGTTAAAGAACAGTTGAACCATCGAATAATGTGTGAAAAAGTAACCATCTATATATATGAAAAAAAATCAATAAAAGGTTAAAAAATGAAGAATTGATTACTCTTGCCAAGAAATTGTGTTTGCCACAAGAGAATGATAGTGAAATCTCCATTATGTGGATAAGGGAAGCCATGAGGGCAACCCCACCTCTGACGATGAGTCGGCCCCTAGAAATATAACGTGGGTACGAATACGACCTATTAGCACGTGCCAAAAGAAATATATTCCCCGATCAATAAAATTGCACCACGGCAATTGATACGATTAGGTATGCATCATATGGCCACCAAACAAAATAAGGACAGTAAATTAAGGATTATTATCCCAACCTTAATGTAGTCTCCCAACCTTTTTTGGTATTTTGTGAAAGTTAATGCACCACTCAGGACGGGTATGTCTATTCATCATTGACCTAAAATTCGGATATAAAATATTTTCAAAATGTATCAACGTTCGGCATCTTACTTTTGCGGACAATTCAATATATTCTCTTATTTTACAATAAAATTTTTATTATATAAATTACGTTAATTATATTTACGTATATAACATTTTGTTGCAACTTCACAATCCATCAATTCCTTAGTTTTTGTCTTCGATAGCGTCAATTTTAGAGCGTCAAATTTGCCAACTCTCTATATTACATGGTATGCCCTAAATATCGACTACTAATACCGACCAAATACCCTTATTACTACAAAATATGTCGACTCTCATCGAATAACTTTCTATAAGCAGGTTTTGGTATCCATTATTAACATTGTTTCGTTATTCCTTCTCTTGGAGTGACAATTTTGTTGGAATATGAATTGCTCAAGTAAAGCCAACTTTAAGCAAAATGAATTGCACAAATAGGGAACCTCCCTAGTGCTCTGCAAGATGAGCTCGATAAGATTGTCGTATTCAGGGATACTAGCTGCTTCCTTAATGTTAATGATATGAAGCCTGGCCTCCTTATTGGAGTCGGAGATTCTTTTGAGGGCACGCTTCGCGTAGTCTCCACAGCGCTGCATGACGAACCACCGAGAGATTTTGGCATAGAAAGGACTGCAATGGCGAGGAGGTATGAGGGCATTATTGCTAACCAAAGTATGATAAACCACTCGCAGTTTAGGTATTCTTCAATGTAGCCACTTTCGTTGGCTTCATCATGAATTATATCTTTCCCAAAGTCAAGCTAAATTGTGAGTGGTTTATTATAATTGGGTTAGTAGCAATGTCCTCATACTTTCTCGCCATCGTGGTCCTTTCTATGCTGGAGTCCCCTCGATGGCTTATCATGTAAAGCCATGTGGACTCCACAAAGCGTGTCCTCAATAAGATTTTCAACTCCAACGAGGAAGCTGCGCCAACATTGAGATGATTCTAAAATTTTACAGTAATGAGTAGACTTGGCTGTCACAGTTGGTGCATCAACTTTCACAAAGGAGCTGAAGAGGTCGGAAGATTAAATTAAGGTTGGGATAACAATCCTCAACTTGCTATCCTTCTTTTTCTTATTTTTATGACAACAGGGTGCATACTCGAATGCATTGGTCATCGCGGTGTAATTCCATTAGCAAATGGCATATATTTCTATGGGTGCGTGCAAGTAGGCCTTGCCCATAGCCACGCCATGCTTCTAGGGGACCGACTGCTTGCCAATGTTGGAGTTGGGTTCACCTTCGTGGCTTCACTCATCTACATAGCAGAGGTTTCACCAGCCTTCTCCCGTGGCAAACTCAGCTCCTTGCTAAAGGTAATCAGTTTCTCATTTTTTAACTTGTCATTGATTCTATCTTTTCCATATATAGGCGATCACTTTTTCATATGTTGTCCAGTGGTTCAAGTTTTCTTTAACGTGGTCATCTTCGTTAGGCACATCACTAATTATATCTTCCCTAAAGTCGAGTTAAACGGTGGGTAGTTTATCATATCCAAGTTAGCAGCAATGTCATCATACTTTCTCATTGTCGTGATCCTTTCTATGTTGAAATTCCCCAGTGGCTTATCATACGGCGTTGTGTGGACTCTGCGAGGCGTGTCCTCAACAAAATGTACAACTCTGACAAGAAGGTCACGCTTCTTGTTGCCAACAACGAGATGATTCGCAAACATTTTAGTGATAAGTAGATTGGCTATCATGAGTGGTGCATCAACTTTCACAAAAGAGCTGAAGAGGTCGAAAGACTAGGTTAAGGTCAGACATTAATCCTCAACTTGTTGTCCGTTTCTTTTTGCGGCAAGGTGCATATTTGATCGTGTTAGTCGCCATGGTGTAATATTATTAGCCGAGGCAAATATTTTTTTGGATACGTATTAGTATGTCTTGCTCATAGCCACATCATTCTTCTAGGAGGCCGACTCGTCACTAATGTTGGAGTTGGGTTGCCCTTCACGGCTTCACTCGTCTACATAGCAGAGGTTTCGGTAACTTTCTCCTATGGCAAACTCATCTCATTGCTAGAGGTAATCGGTCTTTCATTTTTATTTTTTTTAACTTATCATTGATTTTGTCTTGTCTGTCGGCATACTTGATATGCCAGAATCGCCAAGGTGGTTGGTCCTGCGAGGCTGCCTGGTCGCCACAATTCATGTAATCAACATGTTCTTAGATTCCGACGACAAGGCTGCTCGTCAGGTCAGTGATATTTAGAGATCTGTGGGCATCTCTGACTGTGATGATCTTATCAACCCGGCCCGACAGAGCACCTCGGACTACATGTACCCAACCTAGTCGGTCTTTCACCTTGTAACATGTACTATAGCCATGCATTTATTTAAACAAGCAAGCGGCATTGAAGCCATCCTACAAGACCCACAGATTTTCGGCAACATAGGTATGTCCGACTCCTATAGAAAGCGCCTTGCCACGATCGTGGTTGATTTCATTAAATTATTGAGCATGCTCTACCCTATTTTCCGCCTTGACCACACCGACCGGCAAAAGTTGATGCTGCTAAGCATAGGGGGTATGTTTTTATCTCTCTTGTCCCTTGTAGGTTGTTTCAACACAATCGAGCAAAGCAAGATAGACCTATCCTGGGTAGCGGTCGTTTCATTGGTGCTCTATGTTTTTTTTTCCTTTTCGATAGGCTTAGGGCCTGTCACCGCAATATATGCTTCGAAAGCCTTTCCCCTAAGGCTCCAAGCCAAGGGGACAGCATTTGGCTTCGCTGTGAGCTTGGCTGTAAGTGAGTCGTCGTCCTTTATGTTTTTATGGATGTGCAAGAGCCTTAGCTTTAGTGGGACAGCCCTCGTTTTTGCAATGGTTACAAGCATCTTTTGAATTTTGTTTTACATAATTATGCTTGAGACAAAAGGTTTGAAAAAGCAACAAAATGTGAATCAAAATGAACAATTTCTTCCCCCTTGCATTTGGTTCTCTATGCAACCAACCGAAGTTGCTCTTGAAAGTGGCCATGTAATTAAAGTAGGGAATGTGCCCATAGTTAAGTCTGCTAGTAGGGCATTTTCAAACCATTTTAATTTGAGAATGTATGTTTGATGATATTACACATTTCTTTAAAACACTTGGACAAATTGACATAATCAGCATACAACAATCAACCACAAAGCTCTAGGTGTATCCTTATTCTCCTAGTGACACGATTTCTTGATCAAGCAATGAATTTGCCACCCTCAAAGGATAATCATAAATGGAATCCATGCGATGATTATAATCTCAGCTATGTCATGCGTCAAATTATCATTTCCATTTGCACCCAACACCAATATTGATGATGAGAAAGTTGTTACTACCTGGTGATATTGGTCCATATCCTTTGTGCTTGTAATATGCCACTTATGAAAATTATAATTACTCTAATGGACATGAAGAAAAAAATTATATTGCAATTCATAAAAAAAAATTTACTTACTCAGATACTTGTGTGACATAATGGTTGTACCCCCTTGTAATTTCTGATTGAGCATTCTTCTTAATAGACTCATCCAAATGAATTTAGGGGCACCTGGAAAGCCATGATCACAAGTAGATTCGCAATGACCAACAAGAAATTCAACATATTTGTATTCACTTCTGTCACATCTTTCCCCCTTACGTTGGAGTTGGGTTCACCTTCGTGGCTTCACTCGTCTACATAGCAGAGTTTTCACCGGCTTTCTCCTGTGGCAAACTCAACTCCTTGCTAGAGGTAATTAGTCTCTAATTTTTTAACTTGTCATTGATTCTGTCTTTTTCATAAATAGGTGATTACTTTTTCATATGTTGTCCAGTAGTTCAAGTTTTCTTTAATGTGGACATCTTCGTTAGGCATATCACTAATTATATATTCCCTAAAATCGAGTTAAACGGTGGGTAGTTTATCATATCCAAGTTAGCAGCAATGTCATCATACTTTCTCATTGTCGTGATCATTTCTATGTCAAAATCCCCCAGTGGCTTATCATACGGCGTTGTGTGGACTCTGCGAAGCATGTCCTCAACAAGATGTACAACTCTGACGAGAAGGTCACGCTTCTTGTTGCCGACAACAAGATGATTCTCAAACATTTCAATGATAAGCAGACTGGTTATTATGAGTGGTGCATCAACTTTCACAAAAGAGCTAAAGAGGTCGAAAGACTAGGTTAAGGTTGGACATTAATCCTCAACTCACCGTCCGTTTTTTTTTTTTTTTTTTTTTTTGCAGTAGGGTGCATATTTGATCATGTCAATCGCCATGGTGCAATATTATTGGCCGAGGCAAATATTTCTTTGAATACGTATTGGTATGTCTTGCTCATAGTTACATCATGCTTCTAGGAGGCCGACTCGTCACTAATATTGGAGTTGGGTTGCCCTTCACGACTTCACTTGTCTATATAGCAGAGGTTTTGGTAGCTTTCTCCTGTGGCAAACTCAGAGGTAATTGGTCTTTCATTTTTTTTTAACTTATCATTGATTTTGTCTTTTGTATATATGTGTGTGTGTGTGTGTGTGTTTATTTTCTCATACGTTATTCAGTGGTTCAGGTGTTCTTCAACATGGGCACCTTCGTCGACCACAATAGGAATTATGTCTTCTCTAGAGTCGAGCTAAACCGCGGGTGGCTTATCATACTGGGTTTGCAACAATGTCGTCATACCTCCTTGTTGTCACAGTCTTTACTATGTCAGAATCCTCCTAGTGGCTCATCATTTGACACTGTGTAAACTCCACGGAACATGTCCCCAATAAGATCTCCGACTCCGATGAGGAGACTGCACTTCAACTTGCCAACATCAAGATGATTCTAAAATTTTACAATGATGGATAGACCTAGTTGTCAAGACTGGTGCATTAACTTTCACAAAAGAGTTTAAGAGGTCGAAAAACCAAGTTAACATCGGGACGACAATCCTCAATTTGCTGTCCTTCTTTTGTTTGATGGCAACATGGTGCATACTTGATCACATTGGTCGCCGTGGTGCAATTTTATTAACAAAGGGCATATATTTTTTTGGGCGTGCGTTAGTAGGTTTTGTCTATAGCTATGCCATGCTTTTGGAGGGCCAACTTATTGCCAATGTTGGAGTTGGGGTTGCCCTCATGGCTTTGCTCGTCTACGTAGTGGAGCTTTCACCAATTTTCTCCCGTGGCAAATTTAACTCATTGCTAGAGGTAATCAATCCTTTATTTTTTTAACTTGTCATTGATTTTGTCTTTTTCATATATAGATTATTACTTTTTCATACATTGTTTAGTGGTTCAGGTGTTCTTCAATGTAGGCACCTTTGTTGGCCACATCAGGAATTATGTTTTCCCTAGAGTTGAGCTAAACTATAGGCAGTTTATCATACCCAAGTCAGTAGCAAATTTCTCATACCTCCTCGCCATCACGGTCCTTTCTATGTCGGAATCCCCTAGGTGGATTATCATGCGGCATCGTGTGGACTCCACGAAGCGCATCCTCAACATCTCCAACTTTGACAAGGAGATTATGCTTCGGGTTGTCGACCACAAGATGATTTTGAATTTTTTCAATGATGGGTAGATTGGTCGTTACAAGTGGTGTGTCAACTTGCACAAAGGAACTAAAGAGGTTAGAAGATCAAGTTAAGGTCGAGACAACAATCCTCAACTTATTATCCTTCTTTTTTTAGTGGCAGTAAGGTGCATACTTGATCGCATTAGTCACCGTGGTGCAATTTTGTCAGTTGAGGGTATATATTTCTTTGCGCCCGTGCTAGTAGGCCTAGTTCGTAGCCACATCATGCTTCTAGAAGGTCTACTCCTCGCCAAAATTAGAGCTGGGTCACCCTTGTGGCTTCACTCGCCTATAAAGCGAAAGTCTCACTAACCTTCTCCCATAGTAGACTCATCTCCTTGCTAGAGATAATCAATTCTTTATTTTTTAACTTGTCATTGATTTTGTCATTTTCATATATAGCTGATTATATTTTCATATGTTGTTTAGTGGGTCAGGTGCTCTTCAACGTTGGTACCTTCATCGGCCACATTACAAATTATATCTTCCCTATAGTCGAGCAAAACCGCGGATAGCTTATCATACTTAGGTTAGTAGTAATGTCCTCCTATCTCATTGCCGTCGCAGTCATTTTTATGCCGTAATCCCCTAGGTGGCTTATCATGCGGTGTCATATGGACTCCATGAAGCATGTCCTCAACAAAATCTCTTACTCTGTCGAGGAGGTTGCACTTCACCTTGTTGGCATTGAGATGATTCTCAAATTTTTCAATGATGAACAGACTAGTCGTCATGACTGGTGCATCAATTTTCACAAATGAGCTAAAGAGATTAGAAAATCAAGTTAAGATAGGGACAACAATCCCCATCTTGTTGTCCTTTTTTTGGTGGCGGCAGGGTGCATACCTAATCTCATCAATCGTCGTGGTGCAATTTTATTGGCTGGGGGTATATATTTCTTTGGGCACGTGCTAGTAGGCCTCACTCATAGCCACATTATGCTTTTGGGAAGCTGATTTTTTTGGGTTGCCTTCGTAGCTTCGCTCATCTACATAGTAGAGGTTTCACCAGCTTTCTCCCTTGGAAAACTTAGTACCTTACCAGAGCTAATCAATCCTTAATTTATTAACTTGTCATTGATTTTGTCTTTTTCATATATATGTGATTATTTTTTCATACGTTGTTTAGTTGTTCAGTTGTTCTTTAACATGGGCACATTCATATGCCACATCTTGAATTTTGTCTTCCCCAAAGTCAAGTTAAACCGTGAGTGGTTATCATATTCAGAATAGTAGCAATGTCCTCATGCCTCTTCACCTTGCGGTCTTTTTTATGCGGGAATCCGCTGATAGCTCATCATGTAACGTTGTGTGGACTCCACGGAGTGTGTCCTCAATGAGATCTTTGACTCTAATGAGGAGGTTGCGCTTCAGCTTACTGACATTGAGATGATTTTTGAAATTTTACAATGATGGGCAGACCTAGCCATCATGACTGGTGTGTCAACTTTCACAAATGAGCTAAAAAGGTTGGAAAACTAGGTTAAGGTCAAGACGACAATCCTCAACTTGCTATCCTTCTTTAATTTGGTGGTAACGGGGTGCATACTTGTTCACATTAATTGTTGTGGTGCAATTTTATTGGTGATGGGCATATATTTCTTTGAGCGCAGACTAGTAGTTCTCGCCCATAGCCATGCCATGCTTCTGGGGGGTCGGTTTGTCGCTAATGTTAGAGTTGGGGTCACCCTCATGGTTTCGGTTGTCTATGTAGCAGAAATTTCACCAGCCTTCTCCTGTGGTAAACTCAGCTCTTTGCCAAAGGTAATCAATCCTTCTTCTTTTTTAACTTGTTATTAATTTTGTTTTTTCAACATGGGTGCTGTCGTCAGCCACATCACAAATTATGTCTTCCCCAAAGTTGAGGTAAATCGTAACTGGTTTATCATACTTGGGTTAGTAGCAATGTCATCATACCTCCTCGCCGTTGTGGTCCTCTCTATACTGGAATCCTCTCGGTGGCTCGTCATGTGGTGTTGTGTGGACTCTACGAAGCATGTCCTCAACAAAATTTCTAACTCCAACAAGGAGGTCACGCTTCAACTTGCTAACATCAAGATGATTCTAAAATTTTTTAATGAGGGATAGACCTAGCTTCACGAGTGGCATCAACTTTCACAAACGAGCTAAACAGGCTAGAAGACCATATTAAGGTCGGGACTGTAATCCTTAACTTGCTATCTTTCCTTTGTTTGGTGGCAGCAAGATGTATACATGATCGTGTCGGTTACCATGGTGCAATTTTATTAGTCGAGGTTTCTTTGGGCACATACTAGCTGGCCTTGCCCGTAGCCACGCCATGCTTTAGGGGGGCCAACTAATTGCCAATGTTGGAGTTGGGTTTGCCCTCATGGCTTCATTCATCTATATAACAACAATTATAGGTGGCGATCGTGGTGGTAATGATAGTGTGGGTCGATTTTAGCGTGCTAAGCAAAATGTTGGAGAATGTGCCCATGATTAAGTCCACTATTAAGGCACAGTCAAACAATTTTAATTTGAGAATATATGTTTGATAATGCTATGTCTCTCTAAGTGTGTCATCATTCTTTTAGAGACACATTTTCTTGATGAAGCAATGAATTTGCCACCCCTAAAGAATAATCACGAATGGAATCCATACGATGATTGCGATCCCAACTATCTCATGTATCAAATTACATTTTTCACTTGTGCACAACAACAATATTGACAATGAGAAAATCACTACTGCGAAAAAATTGTAATTCATATGATAAACTTGGTGATCTTGATCAATATCCTTTGCATTTGTGATATGACACTTATGAGAATTATAATTATTATAATGCACATGAGGAAACAAAATGCATTGCAATTCATAAAAAGCTTGTACTCACCCAGATACTTGTGCAACATAATAGTCATACCCTTTGCATAATTTTTTGCCATAGAGTTTTCCTAATAGATTACTTTAGGTGGATTAACGGCCACAAAGAAGGCCAAGGTCGTGGATAGAATCATGATGACCATAAGTAAATTTTGCATATTTGTATCTCCTTTTGTCATTTCTTCTCCTTAGCATTTGGTCCTCTACACAGCCAACCAAAGTTGCTCTTAAATGTGGCCAAGTAATTAAGTTCGGCAATACACCTATGTTTAAGTCCTCTAGTAAGACACTTGCAAATAACTTTTTATGCTATTAACACAGGAGATGGTGTTCTTTCTTGTCATTTTTAAATTTTATACCTTTATGTCAATCTCAGTTGGACCAAAAGAGACGAATCCACGGCCATCATCTAGATCTTCCTACAAGCCATTTGGCTACCGTAACAACTAGAATTCCATTTTTGCTAACAATGGCATATAGTGGATGCTATCGGCAATATGGTGATAATAGCTCCGATCAATGGCACTATTGCAGTGGTAACACAACCTACTCATCTTAAATCTCTCTTCTCTCACTTTTGATACGGTAGCCATGAACGATATCTCCAAGTAACTCAATCAAGTTACTAACCAATCACTTAGCAGCTTGCTTGTCAGCCGCCACCACTTCTTTGTCACCACCTTGACATGAAGTAGCCAAAAGCCATCAGTGAGCCATTTGACCCCCACTTGTTCTCCTCTCACTCATTGTGGTGAGTTGGATCTCGAACTCGAACGTCAAGTCTAATGTCACCAAGCCCATATATAGTGTCGCTGACCTTAGGTGACCTAAATTTAGTGTCGCCTTAGGCCGATGATGCCATCTCAGCCGTTGCAAGGCCAAAACCCACTTAATGTGAAGGATTTAAGCAAGATTGAGATGACGGGTTAATGAGGTATAATGAGCAATGGCACTGGAACATGTTGGTGATGGGTACAGGGAGGTAAGTGACGCCAACAGTGGGAAAAATCAAAATCATTTTGGTGCCTAGATTGTTTTGCGTAATTTCCTCCACACGTGAAGACAATTGAGTTGCATTGGGAGTAATTTTACAATATAAAATTTATTCTTGACATGGTTGTTACTTTATGGTAGGGAAGGAGTTCTAATACAGTCTGCAACTTGAATGATTTCATTTAAGCTGAAAGTCGCATATGAAAATTTGTTTGAACATATGATCGGAGTTGATGATTCCATAAAAGCTATAATCAAAATTTGGACGTGGAGTTTGATGGTGTACAATTTTTCGGAATTTTGAAGTATCGAATTTTGCTTACTTTACATATTCTTTAACAAACTCCTAAATCTTTAATACCTTAAGAATAATCATAAATAGAATCCGTGCATTGATTGCAATTCTAACTATCTCATGTGTCAAATTACCTATTCCATTCCCACTCAACACCAATATCGATAATGAGAAAGTCACTGTTGCTACAAAATTGCAATCCATATGATAAACTTGGTAGTCTTAGTCAATATCCTCCATGTTTGCAATGTCATTTATGAGGATTATAATTACTAAAATGGACACGAGGAAACAACATGTATTACAATTCATAAAAAGTTTGTACTCACTTGGGTACTTATGCGGCATAATGGTTATAACTGCCATGTAATTTCCAATCGTGGAGTCTCTAATAGATACCTCCAAGTGGATTTATGTCTATGGAAGGCCATTGTCGTGAGTAGATTCGTGATAACCATTAGGAAATTCTGCATATTTATATCCCATTTTATCATTTCTTCCCCCTTGTGTTTGGTCCTTTACACAACCTACCACTCGCTCTTGAAAGTGGCCATGTAATTAAAATTAGGGCAAGGGAATTCACATCGAAGAATTCCTCAATTAACTGTCACATCTCCTCTAAGGTCTTCCCCCTTATCCCCGATATAAGAACATAAATGAACACGCTCCTCAAATAGGACATTGCCATTAACATGAAAGCAATTCTGCTGAGGATGATTGCCTTGTATAGCAGAAAAAACAATAATGTCAAGATCACACACAGCACTAAGTTTGCGACAATTTCATTGCGTGCCTCTAGGCATGCAACCTCAATAAGAACACTTTCACACTATAGATTAACATGCTTTTGCCAATTTCGAGCAATACCATATCTAATGACAATGAAGGAATGCATAAGGAATTTGTTCTTGGCCTAGGGCTCTTTGTGATTATTGGTATAAGATATCAATGTTAAGCAACTCATTTTTTTTATGGTATTTGAGTATACTCTCTCAAGTAATTCAATTTCTTATTACAAAATTTTCTTGCATCAATTAAATAAATCATCTTTACATGCATAATATTTTGTTATAGCTACACCACCCATCAATTCTTTGGCTTTTATCTTCGATGGCATGAATTTTGGAGCATCAGATTTTGCCTACTTACATGTTCCTTAGCAAGGTCCTAAATCTCTAATACCCACAAGAATAATCATGAATTAAATCCATGCAATGATTATAATCCCAACTATCTCATGCGTTAAGTTATATTTTTCAGTCACGCTCAGCACTAACATGAACAATGAGAAAGTCGCTGCTACGAAAATAATTGCGATTAATAAGATAAACCCAGTGATCTTAATCCATATCCTATGCATCTGCGATATGCCACTTATGAGAATTATAATTATCATAATGGACATAAGGAAACAAAATGTATTGCAATTTATAAAAAAATTAGTATTCGTTTGAGTACTTGTGCGACATAATAGTTATACTCACCGTGTATTTTCCAGGTGTGGAGTATTTTGATAGACCTCTTTAGATGGATTTACAAACACTTGGAAGGCCATGGGTGCAAATAGATTCACAATGACAATTAGGAAATATGCATATTTGTATCCCCTTTTATAATTTCTTCCCCCCTTGCATTTAGTCTTCTATAAAGCCAACCAAGGTTGTAATTAAACTATGCATATAGGATTTGTTCTCAACTTGGGCCTCGTTGTGATTGTTGGTATTGTCCTAACATTCGGATATAGACTATTTTCAAAAGATATCAATGTTCAACAACTTATTTTTGTTGGCATTTGAGTATGTTTTCTCAAATAGCTCATTGTCTTATAGTAAAAGTTTTTTTGCATAAATTAAGTAAATCATCTTTATGTGCAAAATAGCTTGTTACAACTTTGCAACCCGCCTATTCCTTGGCTTTTGTTTTAGATGACGTCAATTTTGGATAATTAGATTTTGCTAACTCTGTATATTTCCTAGCAAACTCCTAAATCTCTACCGAAATGGCCTATTTATGTGCTGTTTTTTGACTTCCAAATATGTCAATTCTTTTTGAATAAGTTTATGTATGCAAGTTTTGGTCTCTACTAATAGCATTGCGTCATCATTCCTTCTCTCTTATGTTAACAATTTTATTGGAAAATGGGTCGCTCTAAGAGAGAAGAAATGATGAAGCAATGCTAATAACAGAGACAAAACCTACATACAAAAACTTATTTGAAAACAGTCAACATATTTGGAAGTCGCGGAAATAGGAAATAAGTAGGCTATGGTAATAGAGATTTAGGAGCTCGCCAAGGAATATGCGGAGTAGGCAAAATCTAATGCTTCAAAATTGACGTCATCAAAAACAAAAACCAAAGAATTGATGGGTCGTGTAACTGTAACAAAATGTTATTCACATAAAGATTATTTACTCAATTGAAACAAGAAAACTTTTATTATGAGACAATGAACTACTCGAGAGTACTTAAATGCCAACAAAAATGAGTTGCTAAATATTGATATCTTTTGAAAATAGTTCATATTCAAAATATATATGGGACAAGTGAATTAGATTGTAAAATGATAGAATGACAAGTCCGTTACTATTTTGTTGGGAAAAACTATGGCAATTTTTTACGACCTATTTTTTTTTTTTTAATTCGAAGGGGAAAAGACAATAAGTTTAAGAGTATTGCCTAAGCGACGCATCTACAGCCTTTGATTAGGCGCAAGCTTTCCCAAGCCCATATCTCGTGCGACATTAGGGTATTTAATTTTAAAATCAATTGACACAATGAAGGTTTTCAAATGAGGAGTTATCACTAGTCTATTGGGGTCGACTAGAAATCAAGTAAATCATGAGAATATACGTCACTTCTTACAAAACATGAGATTGTGAGATCGAAGACTTGATTTAACTATTATCTAATTAATGTGATTTCGATACCTTAATTTGACCGTTTATTCACTAGAGCAACCAGGTAGTCTTTTTACCAATTATGAGCCTCAAGATTCTTGTCCATTAACTGTGCAAGCAATGATTGTTTATTAAGGTCCTAATGATTTAACCTAACCATGTTAAAAGTGAAAATTGACAATCAATGTATTGAAGAAGTGCAATATAGTAAATTGAAATGAAAGTGCACGAACAATGACCTAGCATTGTCTTCTTCTTCTTCTTTTTTAAAAAAAGGCATTCAAAATACATATTGTAAAACCTAAAGGCTCATTCAATTTTGAGTTCGATTTTTTTCAAAAGAATTTGACATTTTTTTTATGTTAAATTAGTTTTAGACTAGAATTAACACTAAAAGTCCAATGAAACTAGTCAAAAACTAATTACCAAACATTTTCCAAAATTTTGAATTTTTTCGGATTTTTTTAGTGTTTTATTTTTCAATATTTTCGAATTTTTCTATAAAAAATTATTCGGAAAATAGGGACTCGGCCCGGGCCCTGGGGTCCTGCCGAACATGGGCTGAACTTGGACTCTCAAGCTTGGGCGCCAAGGACACGATTGGGCTTGTTTAAAACTAGCCCACTCGAAAAGAAAACTCATCAAGCCCATTTCGTTGAAATTAAATGCACTAAGTCCACTGCAAAGCAATTTAGCCCCAAGTGTTCTGAAGCCATGACTAGCCGAAACACCTCTATCAGAGCAAAACCAAGCCCAAAAATTACCATTCAAATAATGACCAGAAATAAGCCCAAACTTGTCGATCTTACTTGAGCCCAAAACCACTAGACTCGTCTAAGCCCACGAAAATGGAGACAAGCCTAAACATACTAAACCAACTTCAGCCCACACTAATCAAACCTAATCAAGCCTCCTACCCTAATCACCTCCTGATCACAACCGAATCGACGCCGCCCAAAACATGGACACCTCGGTAACGTCGATTGATTAGTTAAAAATTCCTGAAAAAAAAAACGCGTTTAATGTGAACTACACTGGTGTCTTCGGATCTGGCCAAAACAGACGGACGTTCTGACGGTCGTGCCTTAGAGTCATTTTATCAAATACGTGGTAGGCACTGGTTACAAGAAGTATACGGACATATGCTCGATCCCTGGGTTCGCACCTTGACTCGAACGGGATCAGTAAAAACAGTTACGATCAGCCAAAGACCATACATTCACACTCAGCACAAGCATAGATGAAAGATAACAAGTCTCGGTTCCGGTTGAGCCGAGACGGGACAAAAACTGAGTATGGCGAACGCTCGAACGTGGGGTCCTCCCTACCTGGCTCAGCGACGGCGAACAGAGAGCGAACTCGAGACATATCAGACTCGGTTCGGTCGCCTCTCGCAACGTCTCTGAGCCGGGATTCTCGGGAAAGAAGCGATTTGAACCCAAAAAGGAAAACTCACCGGAAAATTTGGTGCGGTGGAAAAAGGAAATCGCGAGCTCGAGGGCGTCGGATGTGGCCGGGCTTCCGGGGAACTTCTCCTTTCTTTTCCCTCTTCCGGCGCTTCCTTTCTGTTTTGGTCTCCTCATCGTTTTCTCTCCCTACTGTCTCTCCTCTCGATCTCTCACTTTTCGTCCCCTCCTCTCTGGCTCTGCTGCCTTGGACGTCGCTGCCCCAGCGAAGGCGTGGGAGACGTGAGAAGAAGGAGAGAGGGGGAAACGGTCGGGCTGGAAAGGGAAAAGGAAAAGAAATGGGCTGGGCCGAGCCCAGACAGGAAGGAGAAGGAAAAAGTAGGAGGCCGGCCGGCGTAGCCCCAGGCCGGTCGCTTTTTTATAATTAATAATTAATAAAAAAAATTAAAATTTTTAATAAATCCTATTGATATTAACGCAAATGTTCCTAATACCTATTTGCTTTTGTAATATAATAAAAATTATTTTTTATGAGTTAAAAATTAATTCATAATTTTCTATGTAATTAAAACCTATATGAGTAGCCAAATTTAGGTGTCAATATAATTCAATTTTACTTGAAATTCAAAATCATGATCATCTTGTAACTAACCAAAACTAGAATAAATTAATTAATTTAATTTTTTTGAATAATTTTTTTACCTCACCCCTTTTTTCTTTTCATACAACTCCATTGTTTCACCATGCTAATCAACATTCGAATTTTTTCACTTGTTCGGTGATACTTTGAAATTTCATTAAATTAGGTTAAAATATGTGTGGTAGCTAATTTGACTTAAGTTGTATCTATAATGGGTGAAAAATGGGGTCAATTCCATAAAAAACCCCCAACTATAGCTTTAGTCCCAAAAATACCCCAAACTTTTTTTTGTCTCAAAAAAAACCCTCAACTTTCACTTTAGTCCCAAATCTACCCTCCGTCAAAAATCACCGTCAACGCCTTTGACGTGGCTTCGCCGGCGCCGGAGTCGGGCCGTCGCCGGAGTCGGACGAGGCCGGCGAGGGCGGCCCAGGCCTGGGCGACCCTCGCCGGCGTCGGCGAGGCGGCCCGGCCCGGGCGACCCTCGCGCGTCGGCGAGGGCCGCCCGAACTCGGGCGACCCTCGCCGCGTCGGGTGAGGGCCGCACGAGCCTGGGCGACCTCGCGGCGTCGCCGGCGAGGGCCGCCTGGCGCCGATCCATCTCGGGCGGCCCTCGCCCGACGCCGGCGAGGCCGCCGGGATCCGGCTAAGGGCCGCCCTCGCCGGATCCGGCTTGGGCGGCCCTCGCCCTCGCCCTCGCCCTCGCCGGATTTGGCGAGGGTGACCTTCGCCCGAGTCGGGCGAGGGCGCCCTCGCCTAGCGAGGCTCGGCGGCCCTCGCCGGCGTCGGGCGAGGCCGCCCGGCCGATCGGGCGAGGTGACCTCGCCCGCGTCCGGCGAGGGCCGCCCGAGCCGGATCTGCTCGGGCGCCCTCGCCCGACGCCGGCGAGGGCCGCCCGAGCCGGATCTGGCCTGGGCGGCCCTCGCCCGACGACGGGAGGGTAGCCGGCGTCGGGCGGCCCTCGCCCGACGCCGGCGAGGGTCGCCCAGGCCTGGGCCGCCCTCGCCGGCCTCGTCCGACTCCGGCGACGGCCCGACTCCGGCGCCGGCGAAGCCACGTCAAAGGGGGTTGACGGTGATTTTTGACGGAGGGTAGATTTGGGACTAAAGTGAAAGTTGAGGGTTTTTTTTGAGACAAAAAAAAGTTTGGGGTATTTTTGGGACTAAAGCTATAGTTGGGGGTTTTTTATGGAATTGACCCGTGAAAAATGTTTTTGCAAGTACACTATAAAACTTTAAGTAATTATTCAAATTGTTAGAAAGTTCACAAGCATCGAGCATGTTTCCTTATTGTTGATTTCATTCCTTTTTGGAAAAAAAAATTAATATTGTCCAATATTTTGGAATTTTTTTGTGAGAACTATTTCCAGATTCACTCCATGTTAAGTTTCGGTCGCCAATTCCTTTTGAAAGGCCTTTTTTAGGAATAATGGTGTCATTACTATAGCATCATCCTTCGCCAAATAGCTAAAGGTTTCTAAACAACCTCACATGTCAGCCCTCCATCAAAATTTAAGTAATTCCTACATTTAAGATGACTTGCCAAAAAAAAAAAAGCAAAATAATTCTTAAGAAATTTATGTGATGTTGACACCTGAATTATTGTCGACCCCTTTTAAATACCCATTTGTTTTGCAAATATACATATATGAGCAAGACATACCAATACGTATCCAAAGAAATATTTGCCTCGGCCAATAATATTACACCATGGCGACTGACGCGATCAAATATGCACCATACTGCAAAAAAAAAAAAAGAACGGTGAGTTGAGGATTAATGTCCAACCTTAACCTAGTCTTTCGACCTCTTTAGCTCTTTTGTGAAAGTTGATGCACCACTCATGATAACCAGTTTGCCTATCATTGAAATGTTTGAGAATCATCTCGTTGTCGGCAACAAGAAGCATGACCTTCTCGTCAGAGTTGTACATCTTGTTGAGGACATGCTTCGCAAAGTCCACACAACGCCGTATGATAAGCCACTGGGGGATTTCGACATAGAAATGATCACGACAATGAGAAAGTATGATGACATTGCTGCTAACTTGGATATGATAAACTACCCACCATTTAACTCGACTTTAGGGAATATATAATTAGTGATACGCCTAACGAAGATGCCCACATTAAAGAAAACTTGAACTACTGGACAACATATGAAAAAGTGATCACCTATATATGAAAAAGACAAAATCAGTGACAAGTTAAAAAATTAGAGACCGATTACCTCTAGCAAGGAGTTGAGTTTGCCACGGGAGAAAGCCGATGAAACCTCTGCTATGTAGACAAGTGAAGCCACGAAGGTGAACCCAACTCCAATGTTAGCGAGTAGTCGGCCCCCTAGAAGCATGGCGTCGCTACGGGTAAGGCCTACTAGCTTGCACCCATAGAAATATATGCCCCTCGCTAATGGAATTGCACCGCGACGACCGATGCAATTAAGTATGCACCTTGTTGTCATAAAAAGAAGAAAAAGAAGGATAGCAAGTTGAGGATTGTTATCCCAACTTTAACCTAATCTTCCGACCTCTTCAGCTCCTTTATGAAAGTTGACACACCAGTCATGATGGCTAGGTTTGCCCATCATTGTAAAATTTCAAAATCATCTCAATGTCAATAAGCTTAAGTACAGCCTCCTCATCAGAGTCAAAGATCTTGTTGAGGACACACTCCGTGGAGTCCACACAGCGCTACATGATGAGCTGTCAGGGGATCCCTACATAAAAAAGACCGCAAGGTGAAGAGGCATGAGGACATTGCTACTAATCTGATTATGATAACCACTCACGGTTTAGCTTAACTTTGGGGAAGACAAAATTCAAGATGTGGCATATGAATGTGCCCATGTTGAAGAACAGTTGAACAACTAAACAACGTATGAAAAAATAATCACATATATATGAAAAAGACAAAATCAATGACAAGTTAATAAATTAAGGATTGATTAGCTATGGCAAGGTACCAAGTTTTCCAAGGGAGAAGGCTGGTGAAACCTCTGCTATGTAGATGAGCAAAGCTACGAAGGCAACCCAACTTCAACATTGGCAAAAAATCGGCTTCCCAAAAGCATGATGTGGCTATTGGCGAGGCCTACTAGTACATGCCCAAAGAAATATATACCCCTGGCCAATAAAATTGACCCACGACGATTGATGAGATTAGGTATGCACCCTGCCGCCACCAAAAAAAAGGACAACAAGATGGGGATTGTTGTCCCTACCTTAACTTGATTTTCTGATCTCTTTAGCTCATTTGTGAAAATTGATGCACCAGTCATGACGGTTAGTCTGTTCATCATTGAAAAATTTTGAGAATCATCTCAATGCCAACAAGGTGAAGTGCAACCTCCTCGGCAGAGTAAGAGATTTTGTTGAGGACATGCTTCGTGGAGTCCAAATGACACCGCATGATAAGCCACTTGGGGGATTACGGCATAAAAATGACCGCGACAGCAATAAGGTAGGAGGACATTACTACTAACTTAAGTATGATAAGCTATCCATGGTTTTGCTCGACTATAGGGAAGATATAATTTGTAATGTGGCCGATGAAGGTACCAACGTTGAAGAGCACCTAACCCACTAAACAACATATGAAAATATAATCAGCTATACATGAAAATGACAAAATCAATGACAAGTTAAAAAATAAAGAATTGATTATCTCTAGCAAGGAGATGAGTCTACTATGGGAAAAGGTCAGTGAGACCTTCGCTTTGTAGGCGAGTGAAGCCACAAGGGCGAACAAACTCTAATTTTGGCGAGGAGTAGAACTTCTAGAAGCATGATGTGGCTACGAGCTAGGCCTACTAACACGGGCCCAAAGAAATATATACCCTCAACTGACAAAATTGCACCACGATGACCAATACGATCAAGTATGCACCTTGCCGCCACCAAAAAAAGAAGGATAATAAGTTGAGAATTGTTGTCTCGACCTTAACCTGATCTTCTAACCTCTTCATCTCATTTGTGCAAGTTGACGCACCACTTGTAACGACCAATCTGCCCATCATTGAAAAAATTCAAAATCATCTCGTGGTCGACAACCTAAAGCACGACCTCCTTGTCAAAGTTGGAGATGTTGAGCATGCGCTTCGTGGAGTCCACACAGTGCTGCATGATAATCCACCAAGGGAATTCCAGCATAGAAAGGACCGTGATGGTAAGGAGATATGAGAAATTCGCTACTAACTTGGATATGATAAACTGCCTACATTTTAGCTCAACTCTAGGGAAAACTTAATTCATGATGTGGCCGACAAAGGTGCCTACATTGAAGAACACCTAAACCACTGAACAATGTATGAAAAAGTAATAATCTATATATGAAAAAGACAAAATCAACGACAAGTTAAAAAATAAAGGATTGATTACCTCTAGCAATGAGTTAAGTTTGCCATGGGAGAAGATCGGTGAAAGCTCCGGTATGTAGACGAGCAAAGCCATGAGGGCAACCCCAACTCCAACATTGGCAATAAGTTGGCCCTCCAAAAGCATGGCGTAGTTATAGGCAAAGCCTACTAACGCATGCCCAAAAAAATATATGCCCTTTGTTAATAAAATTGCACCACGGCGACCAATGTGATTGAGTATGCACCATGTTGCCACCAAACAAAAGAAGGACAACAAATTGAGGATTGTTGTCCCGATGTTAACCTGGTTTTTTGACCTCTTCAACTCCTTTGTGAAAGTTAATGCACCAGTCGTGATGACTAGGTCTATCCATCATTGTAAAATTTCAGAATCATCTTGATGTTGGCAAGTTGAAATGCGGTCTCCTCATTGGAGTCGGAGATCTTATTGAGGACACGTTCCATGGAGTCTACACAGTGTCGAATGATGAGCCACTAGGAGGATTCCGACATAGTAAAGACCATGACAACAAGGAGGTATGAGGACATTGTTGCAAACCCAAGTATGACAAGCCACCCGCGGTTTAGCTCGACTCTAGGGAAGACATAATTCCTAATGTGGCCGATGAAGGTGCCCATGTTGATGAACACCTGAACCGTTGAACAACGTATGAAAAAATAAACACACACATAAATATACAAAAGACAAAATCAATGATAAGTTAAAAAAAATAAAAATGAAAGACCGATTACCTCTAGCAATGAGATGAGTTTGCCATGGGAGAAAGTTACCGAAACCTCTGCTATGTAGACGAGTGAAGCTGTGAAGGGCAACCCAACTCCAATTTTAGTGACGAGTCGGCCTCCTAGAAGAATAATGTGGCTATGAGCAAGACATACCAATACGTATCCAAAGAAATATTTGCCTCGGCCAATAATATTATACCATGGCGACTAACACGATCAAATATGCACCATGCCGCAAAAGGAAACGGACAACGAGTTGATGATTAATGTCCGACCTTAACCTAGTCTTCCGACCTCTTCAGCTCTTTTGTGAAAGTTGATGCACCACTCATGATAGCCAGTCTACTTATCATTGAAATGTTTGCGAATCATCTTGTTGTCGGCAACAAGAAGCGTGACCTTCTTGTCAGAGTTGTACATCTTGTTGAGGACACGCTTCGCAGAGTCCACACAACGCCGTATGATAAGCCACTGGGGGATTTCAACATAGAAAGGATCACGACAATGAGAAAGTATGATGACATTGCTGCTAACTTGGATATGATAAACTACCCACCGTTTAACTCGACTTTAGGGAAGATATAATTAGTGATGTTGTAAGGACCTGGGGCTCGCTGAGTAATATTGTCCGATTTGGGCCGAGACCCGCACGGCTTTAAAACGCGTTACTCAGGGATGAGGGATCCCAGCCTTATATACTAGCCCAGGACTTCCCCCCTAAGCGATGTGGGACAAGAGACATGTGACCCACCTCCCTTGCGCACGTCCAAGGATCGGCCTCCTTGCGCACCGTCGCCCCGGGCCGTCACAAATGTGCCTAACGAAGATGACCACGTTAAAGAAAACTTGAACCACTAGACAACATATGAAAAAGTGATTGCCTATATATGGAAAAGACAGAATCAATGACAAGTTAAAAAATGAGAGACTGATTACCTCTAGCAAGGAGCTGAGTTTGCCACGGGAGAAGGCCGGTGAAACCTCTGCTATGTAAACGAGTGAAGCCACGAAGGTGAACCCAACTCCAACATTGGCAAGCAGTCGGCCCCCTATAAGCATGGCGTGGCTACGGGCAAGGCCTACTTGCACGCACCCATAGAAATATATGCCCTTCGCTAATGGAATTGCACCGCAATGACCAATGCATTCGAGTATGCACCCTGTTGTCATAAAAAGAAGAAAAAGAAGGATAGCAAGTTGAGGATTGTTATCCCAACCTTAATCTAATCTTCCGACCTCTTTAGCTCCTTTGTGAAAGTTGATGCACCAGCTGTGATAGCCAAGTCTACTCATTACTGCAAAATTTTAGAATCATCTCAATGTTGGCGCAGCTTCCTCGTCGGAGTTGAAAATCTTATTGAGGACACGCTTTGTGGAGTCCACATGGCTCTACATGATAAGCCATCGAGGGGACTCCAACATAGAAATGACTGCGATGTTGAGAAAGTATGAGGACATTGCTACTAACCCAATTATAATAAACCACTCACAATTTAGCTTGACTTTGGGAAAGATATAATTCATGATGAAGCCAACGAAAGTGGCTACATTGAAGAATACCTAAACCATTGAACAATGTATGAAAAAGAAATCACCTATATGAAAAAAAGACAAAATCAATGACAAGTTAAAAAATGAAGGATTGATTACCTTTGGCAAGGAGCTGAGTTTGATACGAAAGAAAGTTGATGAAACTTTCACTATGAGACAAGCAAAGCCACGAGGGTGACCCAGCTCCATCATTGGCGATAAATCAACCCCTAGAAGCATGATGTGTTTATAGGCTAGGCCTACTAGCATGTACTTAAAGAAATATATCCCCCCGACCAATAAAATTGCATCACGACGATCGACGTGATCAGGTATGCACCTTGCCGCCACCAAAAAAAGGATAGCAAGTTAAGGATTGATATCCCAACATTAACCTTATCTTCCAACCTCTTCAGCTCCATTGTGGAAATTGATGTACCACTTGTGATGGCTAGTCTACCTAACATTGAAAAATTCTAGAATCATCTCGATGTCAGCAAGATGAAGTGTAGCCTCCTCGTCGAAGTCAGAGATCTTGTTGAGGACATGCTTTGTGACAAGCCGGCCCCTAAGAAGTATACCAAGGCTATGGGTGAGGCCTACTAGTTTGAATCCAAAGAAATATATGCCATTGGCCAATAAAATTGCACCATGGGGATCAACATGATCAAGTAAGCACCCTGCCACCACCAAACAAGAAAAGGATAGCAAGTTGAGGATTATTGTCTTGATCTTCCAACCTCTTCAATTCTTTTGTGAAAGTTGAGGCACCACTCATGACGGCCAAATCTACCCATCATTGAAAAATTTCGCAATCATTTTAAACATGAACTAAAGATTAATTTAGATAGAGAGAATGGACTTACGATAGCCAAATAAAAATGTCATAATGGAGGCTGGGACCGCACAAGTTTTGGCATATTCATAGTGAGCCATATGTCATAGAATCTCTTTTTCTGTGTAACTTGGGATTATTGTAATAGCGAAAAATGAATAGTAAAAAAATATAGAGCTAGGAATGAAAATAAATAGGAGGATTGCTCCAGGCTTCTCTCTCTATGGAGGGTTGAGGGTTAGAAGAGATTAGTTTTCGCAGCTCAAAATTCCATTTGGAGCTAGCTAAATGTTACGTGTTCACCATGTCATCGCCCAAGAGAGGATTACTTGTAAATTTAGAAAGGAACACTTTGTCAGAATATATGGACCTCAATTTAATTCATTTTAGAGGCAATAATGGCTCATCAAGAAATTGCGTCACTAAGAGAATGGGGATACACATAGAGCTTTTTGGTCACTTGTTGTATGTCAACCATGTCAATTTTTCCAAGCTTCCTAAAGAGATGCATCATATTATCAAATCTAAAATTTTAAATTAAAATGGTTTGAAAGCGCCCTAATAGCAGACTTAACAACGACCACATTCCCTAACTTTGCGCTCAGCATTCCAAAACCGACCAACACTATGATTGCCGCCACCATCACCACCTATAGCCACAACTTATAATCCTCGATGAGTGTAGTCATTGGGGGCAACCCTAAGGACCCCGTGGCAAAGGCTAGTGCAGATTGCCATGCTACCTACCATGGGTTTGATAGATTCTCTTTTACATCCCTTTCCTCAGCTCTCTCTGCTCTATTCCTATCCTTTTTTCAAATTTAAGCCACCTTAATATCGTAGACCGATATGAGCTTGCCAATGGCTTTTGTGCATACCTCGACAATCAGCCTCGCCCCTTTGGATGTTGTCGTAGTTCTCACATCCTTATTCATGTCACCGATGCCCATCATGAGCAACATCGTTGTGACTAGGTCATCATTTGCACTGAGCATGGCAACATGGAGCCACTAAGCTCACTTCAACGGGTTAAAAAGCTCAGCCTCGAAAGGAAAAGGTGGCAATGGTTGAGTTGATGATTCAACCTCCTACTCGAAGGGTTAAAGTAATGGTTAAGTGAGGTTGTCAATCCGTCTAAACTTTCTAAAGAAAGGTATAGCATTATCCAATATACATTCTCAAATTAAAATGATTTAAGAGCACCCTATTAGCAGACTTAACCATGGATGCATATTTAGACTTAATTACATAGTTACCTTTAAGAGCAACTCTGATTGGCTACATAGAGGACTAAATGCAAGAGGGGAAGAAATGATAAAATGGGATATAAATATGAAGAATTTCCGATGGTCATTGCAAATGTACTCATGACCATGGCCTTCCTAGTGGCCATAAATCCACCTGGAGGAATTGGTCAGAAAAACTCCACGGTTGAAAATTACACGGTAGGTATGGCTGTTATGTCGCACACATACCGAGGCAAGTACAACTTTTTTTATGAATTACAATGCATTTTATTTTCTCATGTCCATTATGGTAATTATAATTTTCATAAGTGGCATATTGCAGAGGATATAGACCAATATCACTAGGTATATCATATGGATCGCAATTATTTTAGCAGCAGTGACTTTCTCTTTGTTAATATAAGTGTTGAGTGTGAATGGAAAATGTAATTTGATGCATGAGATAGTTGGGATTGCTATTATCGCATGGATTCCATTCATGATTATTCATTAGGATTGGCAAATTTATCAGTTAATCACGAAATCACGTCACTAGGAAAATGGGGATACATTTTGAGCTTTCTAGTCGATTGTTATATGCCAATCATGTGAATATGTCTAACTTTCCTAAAGAAAGGTATAACATTATCAAACATATATTCTCAAATTAAAATGATTTGAAAGTGCCCTAATAGCGAACTTAACCATGAGCACATTCCCCAGCTTTGTGCTTGTTGACACCCGAATTTTTATTTATTTATTTTTAAATGCCCATTTACTTTGCTTCTATAAATACACATTAATTTCTAGAAAAGATAAAAAAAATTGATAAAAAATAAAAAAATCAAATAAAAAAAATTCGGATGGGCTCAGCCCAGCCCACTCCTCTACTCACCCATCCCTTTTTCTTTTGTTTCCTTCGGCCCACTTCCCTTGGACTTTTGGCCCGGTCCATCCTCCCTTCTATTCTCTCTTCTCTCACACACACGCACAGGACAGAGATGCAGACGCACGCCTACGGAGGAAAACGGACACGCACAGAGAAGGGCGAGAAACAAGGGGGCCATTTGGACGACCCCCACCGCAGAGACGAAGAGCAGAACGTGGGGGGAGAGGGCGACCACGCCGCCTGAATAACCCCCCACCACCGAGAAAGAATCGGGGAGAAGGCTGGCCAGGGAGAGAAAGTCTTTGGACAGAGAGAAAAGGGAGAGAGCAGGGAGGATTTTGGGGGAAGAAAAGGGAGGAAAGGAGGAAAAAAACCAGCGAGAAGGAAAAAGGCAGAGAGAGGGGGCGGTTTCTGGAGTTTTTTTGAAAAAAAAAAAAACCAGAGGAGAGAAAGGGAACAAGGATAAGTGAGGGCAGATCGGAGAGAAAGGGGGATGTGGTCGGCAACCTCGTCTGAACCACCGCCAACGACCTTTCGCCGTGCTTCAGTTGCGACGCTGGAAACGGAGAAAAACCAGAGGAAAACAAGAGCTCGGTTTGGAGAGATCAGGGGCAGTCACAAAAAAGAAGAAGAAGAGGAAAACGGAGAGGAGGTTAGCCAGTCTTTTTCTGGATTTCTGAGGAAGCTTTCCGGGCGAGATCTGTCCTAGCGTTCAGGCAAGGAGAAGAGAGCGAGAAGGAGTTTCTGTCACTGTCGGAGGCCATCTGCTCGTCGCTGTCCGCCGTAAAGCCTCGACTGAACCAGGTAAGCTGCTTCTAGGGGTATCCCGATTCTGTTTTTTTTTTTTGGCGAGGTGGTCGGCTGGAGCTCGCGCCGGTCAGTTCGCGCGAGCTCTGGCCCCTGTCTATCCCTTTTCTGGTTGTAGTGATGTCCTTTATTCCATGTCTCGTGAGTCCGGTGCACGTTCGAGTCTCGACGGAGTCGGAAACCTTAGGACTTTATAACGCATATCACTTGTTCGAGGAAATGTCTGAATGAAGCGCAGAATTTTTTATCACTGAATCTGGCCCGACAGCTTAGTTTAATGGTTATTTGTCCATATATTGTGAATATGCGTTTTCTTTCATGTTTTTCCTTGGTGTTATGACGAATCTTATGAACGGTTCGCGTCGGGTCGGAGTGGGTGTTCTCGGTTCCGACGGGGGAAGAAGATGGGTTGCCGGAGGGCATGGCCGACGGTCAACGTCGATCGGAGTGACTGAGCAATAGCGGTTGTAAGCTGGATGGTCGGTCTTGTCAAGGGTTGTCGGTTTGATAAAAAGAAGAAGAAGAAGAAGTTGCAGGCGTGCATGGGGGGAAGACATGCATGGGGCATGCAGGCGTGAAGAAGAAGAAGACCCGTGGAGAAGAAAGAGAAAATTGCATGCAGTAAAGACAAAAATAATTAATTAATTAATTAATTATTATTATTATTATTATTATTTAAATAGGAGTATAAAATAAAAAGAAAAGAATGAAAAGAAAATCAAAAAGGAAAAACAAAAAGGGGCCGAAATTTCGAGCTGGGGCTGGGCCGAGTTTATTGTTTTCCGATGGGCTTAGGCTAGGTGATTGGGCTGATTTTTGTGGAAAATAAAATGGGCTGTTTTAATTTATTTCGTTAATGGGCCATTTTAAAAGAAAATTCGACCGGGCCGTTCGACCAGCCCGGTTGCTAGCCCGGTCCGGACCATTAGGGTCTGGATCGGTTTAATAGGGCTGGATCACCCGACCCAGTCCGAATTACCTTTTAATAAATTATAAAAAAATCCAGAAATTCAGAAATCCCAGAAAAATATCAAAAAATATTAAAAATCATAAAAAAATTTCGAAAATTCAGAAAATGCATGGAAAATTCAGGAATCGGGAAATTTTTCATTTTCGATCCAAAATTCCAAAAAAATTAGAAAAAAATTAGAAAATCCCAAAAACATTAATAAATATTTTTCTTAAATTTTCAGAAAAATCAGAAAATATCAAAAATCTTGAAAGCTTGTTTTATTTACTTTCAGAAAATTCGAAAATATTAAAAAATATTAAAAAATATTAAAAATTCAGAAAAATTCAGAAAATGCAGAAAAATTCCAAAAGAAATTAGAAAACCCTTAAAAAAAAAAAAAGACTAAAATTGAATAAGCCTTTAGGGCTCCACAATAGGTTTTCCTAGTTTATGTTATTAGGATTATTCCTGCACCTTATTTTTGCGATGACATTTTGAACGTTATTTTTTTACCTTATAATAGTTATGACAGATCTTAGAATTCTCGAATACATTGCCATGACTTCATTAATACATGATCAAGTTAGGTATCGAAAGGGCGTTAGTCGCATGACTAACGTAATCAAGTCCCCGACTCTAGACCCTCTGGTTGCGTAAGAAGCGAGACACGCTCCTATGTCTCGCTCGGTTCCTAGTCGACCTCAATAGACTAGTGGCGACTCCTTGTTTGAAATTTTTTTACGAATATTCCAACGTCGCGCGGGGTATGGGCTTGGAAGAGTTCTAGTTAATTAAAGGCCGTTGGCCCGAAATTAACAATATCCCTAAACCCTATAATGTTTCAAAATTTTAGGTCGCGACAGCTTGGCGACTCCGCTGAGGAGTGGTTCTGAACCGTAGAGGACTTAGGCCTAATTTGCTTGATTGTGTATTATTTAATGTGTTTCTTTGGCAGCGCATTCGAGAAGGTGAGGTAAGTCCACTAACCTCGTGTTAAATATTGGTGCAGGATTGGAGTAATAAGGAGTGGAGTTTTTGCTAACACGTTGTTTTGTAGGTTGGTGAATGAAGATGAATGATTGTATGGTTAAAATTTTCGAAGTGTCGTTTGCTATATAAACTATTGTGCATGTCTTTCTTACATGGCACTACACTTTAACACACACAACCTGCCGCCGGACCTGGGCCGCATAGGATCACCTAGGATGGTGTTGAGATGAATGCCACTCCGGCTACCACCATGTAGTACGAGTCGCCCATCTCAATTCCGAAATTCTTCTGACGTCAAGAGCTTCCACCCCGGTTGCAACTGCGTATCACGGGTCGACTCTTTGACAAAGCCGGAGTCATGGGAACCCCAACCTAACCGCGACCATACTGGTTCAGTCCGGTAATCCTATGGCTTCATTTGAGCCGTCTAGAATAGAAATCGACCCACGTATCATGCGCATGTCTATGTGAATGACTTTAATTTTTATTGGGTGAAGTAGGTCTTCTGAAGCTCTCACACTTGCCATTTATTTACATTCATTATTTTCCGACCGGCCCATGACAATTAGGTTGTTTACGAGTTTTAGGTTTGTATACAATGGGGGGACTTGAGCTCCGTATTATTTCTGTCCCAAAGAAGGAGTGCGCGTCCAAGTCAGCTAGGACTAGTTAGACCGTTATGGAAGAGTTGTTGTTCCCCATTTGTACATAGATCAAGCCAAAAAAAATAAAAAAATAAAAAATAGAAAATTGCTTGAGTCTATTTTTGTTTTCTTAGAATGTTTTTTAGGTCAGTTTTATTTTACTTTATTTTATTTTTTTCTATTTTACTATCTAAGGAGTCTTGTTATTCTCTTTTCCTAGTTCTGATGTCGTGATGTTTTATTTTAATTTTTAGTTACGTTCTTCAGGAGACTATTTTCTCTTATGAAATGAATGAAACGGGACAATTAGATCATTGTCATAGGCTGGCATCATTTTACATCCCGTGCTCATGTGTGTTTACCTATTTATTGGACCAGGTACCATCGTCACGGCTTCAAGGCATTCGCCTATCCGCACCTGATCTAGATTCGCGAAAATGAGTTCTTAAGAGCAAAACGCTCGGATCACCGCACTTGACAACAAAATCACCGAGTTAGCTGCACAATTCGTGCAATTTGCAAGCGAGATCAAGTCTAGCTTGGCAACTGTTGCCTCTAATCAAAACACAGCTGCAACCCCGTAGGCCAGTAATGCTAATAGCAAAGGGAAGCTGACTGAAGAAGTGGAGCATCAAACCCCTGTGGTGGTGGAATTAGACCCCATCTCGGAAGCCATCTCGGCCCGAATGGAGGAGGAGAATGGCAAGAGGTTTGCTAAATTGGAGGAGAAGCTTAGGGCCTTGCAAGGATATGAGGCTAGCATGGTTGAAGATTTATCTCAATACACCAAGATGGACTTCCCGGATAAGTTCAAAATTCCGGAGTTCACTAAATACGATGGCACTGGGGATTCTAGAATCCATTTGAAGTATTATTTGAATAGGATGGGACGTTATGCTCAAAATGTCCCTTTGCTAATTCGCACCTTTCAAGAGAGTTTAACAGGAATGGCGCTACAATGGTACATTTTGCTTGAGCCTGAGAAATTGGAGAAGTGGGAAGATGTAGCAGAAGCATTCGTGATGCAATACAAGTATAACACTGAGATCGCCCCAACATGAAGCGTACTGGCGCGCACGGATAAGAAGAAAAATGAATCTTTTAGATCTTTCGCTCAAAGGTGGCGTACCTTGGCCGCACAAGTTCGACCCCCACTTGATGACAAGGAGATGGTGGAGTTGTTCATCAATACCCTTCCTATTGACTTTTATAATAGGATGATCGGATTAGATTGTGAAAACTTCTCTCGCTTGGTCGCCGTGGGTGAAAGAATTGAGGGAGCCATACATGATGGCCGTATAACTGAAGGATCAAGTCGAAAGTTTACCAATAAGAAGGAGAAAGAAGCTGAGGTAGCCTATGTACAAGCTCTAGTTCCGCCAAAGCCGTTTGCAAGTGTACAAGGTTCTTCTACACCACGTGCGAAATATCAGAATTATGAGCCAAACAAGTGGACTCCAAGACAGTTTACTCTTCTACCTAGGCCGCTATCTAAGTTGTTACCCATGCTGCTGGAAAGGAGGTTGGTGGCTAAAGAAATCCCTCGTGACAATCCTAAGAGGTATTTCGGGTATGATCCAGCAAACTCATGCGAGTACCATATGGGAGAAAAAGGCCACGATACAGACCATTGCATTCCTTTGAAAAACAAGGTGCAGAACTTACTTGACAAAGGGATTTTATCATTTAGAGAGCAACCCGATGTTCAACAAAATCCTTTACCTACTCATGTAGAAGATACGAACGTGATATTTGGTGAAGATGAGGAAAATGCCATCTCGAACATAGCTAGCTTGTTCGACCCTGACTTTGTGTGCGCCACTACTCAAGATGAAGAGACAAGTCCTCCCACGACTCCTTTCCAACCATCAGAGTAGGGATCCTGATCAACCGTTTCGTTTAGTTTTTATGTCGTTTCTTTTATGTTCTCCCTTGCATAGGATGAGTCATTTCGCTACTTTTGGTATTTCCTTTATTAATCAAGATCTTGGATTGTGAGCCGTGATTCGAGATTATAAATATTGTAAAACGGCCTTATTATGTGAATACAAGTGCATGCATGTTTTATTAGAGACGTGAGGAAGTGCCAAACCAGTCCTATGATGACGCTTTGAGGACTGGACTTCCTCACGACTCCTAGTTTTCAAAATTTGTGTGATAAAAGAGTCCGATGATATGAGGACAATCTCATAGTTCAAACATTTTCTCTTAAGTGATCATTCAAAACAAAAAAATTTCAAGAAAAATGCACCATGTGTAATCCTCACCCTAGGCATGTCATTCAACATGATCATGATAGGTCCATATGTGACTCGGATTTGTACAACAATGATTCTTGTGAGTCTGAGCATGATGATAATGATGTTCAAAAGGACATGGAGAGAGACTGGATTCATCATGAAGAATTTAAACCTTTGGCGGTTGAACAAATATTCACTGTAGATTTGGGATGACAAAAACTATAAATGCGGATTCAAAGAAAAAATATTTTCCGTGAATGAAATCAGGAGGCCTCAAAGCCCTTTTTGATACAATCCGAGTCACTTAGATCATGCATTGTTCATAATATGCATATCATGCATAGTTGTGTGTATGTTTTTTATTTGCAGGACCTTAATGACTTTCAAGAGGAGTCGCTGGTCACACGACTTTTTCGAGGTAATCGTTAAATGTATAATTGGTTATGACAGATCTTAGAATTATCGAATACATTGCCATGACTTCATTAATACATGATCAAGTTAGGTACCGAAAGGGCGTTAGTCGCATAACTAACGTAATCAAGTCCCCGACTCTAGACCCTCTGGTTGCGTAAGAAGTGAGACACGCTCCCATGTCTCGCTCAGTTCCTAGTCGACCTCAATAGACTAGTGGCGACTCATTGTTTGAAATTTTTTTACGAATATTCCAACGTCGCGCGGGGTATGGGCTTGGGAGAGTTCTAGTTAATTAAAGGCCGTCGGCCCGAAATTAACAATACCCCTAAACCCTATAATGTTTCAAAATTTTAGGTCGCGACAGTATTGAGCATGCCAAAACCAACCAACACTATGATCACTGTCGCTATCATCGCTTATAGCCTCAACTTGTAATACTCAATCAACGTGATCACTAAGGGTGGCCTTGGCAACCTTATGGTAGAGGCCAGTAAGAATGCCGTCACTGCCTACCATGGGCTTTGTAGATTTCTTATTACATCTCTCTCCATAGCTACTTAAGCTCTAATCCTATCCTCTATTTGAATGTAGGTCACCTAAATATCATATTAGGAGTAGACTAATACGAGCTCGCCAATGACTTTTGTGCAGGCCTCCATAATCAACCTCACCGCCTCGGATATGTCATAGTTTTTACATCCTTGTTGATTACGCCATAGCCTATCATGAGTAATGCTGTTGCAACTAGACATTTATTTGCACCGAGCATGATGACATGGAGTCACTAAACTCACTTCAATAAGTTGAAAGGCTTAATCCCGGAAAGAAGAGGCAATAGTTAAGTCAATGATTCAATCTCTTGCTCGAGAAATGGATGAGTTGGGATGTCAATTAATCCAAGTTCTCTTAAGAAAGACAATAGCATTACCAAATATTTATTTTCAAATTAAAATGGTTTGAAAGTGCTCTAATGGCAGAAGCTAGTGCCGATGCCATCGCTACCTACCATGGGGTTGGTAAATTTTCCCTTCCATCCTTCATCTAAGTTCCTTCGGCTCTACTACCATCCTCCCTTTGAATTTATGCCATCTCAATATCATATTGGGAGTAGACCAATACAAGCGTGCCAATGGCTATTATGCAAGCCTTCGCAATCAACCCTATTGTCCCAGATATTGCCATAGTTCTCATATCCTTATTAATGGCACAAATGCCCATCATAAGTGACGCCGTTGCAACCAAGCCTTCATTTGCACTAACCATAGAAATGTAGAGCCACTAAGCTTGCTTTGATAGGTTGAGGAGCTCAGCCTTGAAAAGAAGAGGTGGCAATGGTTGAGTTGATGATACAATCTCTTGTTCGAGAGACTGAAGCAATACTTGAGTTGGGTTGTAAATTTGTTCAAGTTTCCTAAAGAAAGATATGGCATTATCAAACATACATTCCCAAATTAAAATGGTTTGAAAGAGTCCTACTAGCAAACTTAACCACGAGCATCTCTCTGGACTTAACTACACGGCCACTTTCAAAATAGACTCCAATTGGCTACGTAGAGGACAAAACGCAAGGGAGGAAGACATAAGGGGATATAAATATACGGAATTTCCCGATGGTCATCGCGAATATACTCGCGGCAATGGTCATCCAGGTGGTTGTAAATCCACCTAGAGTAATCTATCAAGAAGACTCTATGGCCAAAAATTACACGATAGGTATGGCCATTATATTGCACAAGTACTTGGGTAAGTATGATTTTTTTATGAATCGCAATGCATTTTATTTCCTCATGTTGATTACGGTAATTATCATTCTCATGAGTGGCATATGGCAAACACGTAAGACATGTACTAAGATCACCAAGTATATCATATCGATCGCAATAATTTTCATAATAGTGACTTTCAAATTGTCAATATTGGTGTTGAGAGCACATAAAAAAGGTAATTTTAAGCATGAGATAGCTGAAATTGCAATCATTGCATGGATTCCTTTCATGATTATTCTTTGAGGGTAGCAAATTTATTGCTTGGTCAAAAAATCACGTCGAGAGTAAGAACACACCAAGAGCTTTTTGGTTGCTTGTTATATGATGATCATGTTTATATGTCCATATTTCCTAAAGAAAGATATAGCATTATCAAACATACATTCTCAAATTAAAATTGTTTGAAAGCGTCCTAGTAGAAGACATAACCATGGATGTATCCTCAGACTTAATTACATGGCCATCGTCAAGAGTGACTCTCATAAGTTGTGTAGAGAACCAAACATAAGGAGTGAGAAAACGAGAGGAAAAGATACAGAATATTTCTAATAGTCATTGCCAATCTATTTTCTACTATGTCCTCAGTGGCCGTAAATCCACCTGAAGAAGTTTATCAAGATGACTCCATGATCGAAAATTACATGGTAGGCACAGTCGTTGTGTCAGACAACTACCCATACAAGTATAATTTTTTTATAAATTGCAACGCATTTTCTTTCCTTATTTCCATTACAGTAATTATAACTCTCACAAGTGGCATATTGCAAACCTGGAGGATACAAACCAAAATCACTTGGTTTATCATAAGGATCACAATTATTTTCACGACAACGACTTTCTTGATGTCAATAATGCTGTTGAGCAAATGAAAAAGGTAATCTAAAGTATCGGATAGATTATATTGTTATCATTGTATGAATTTCATTCATGATTACTCTCTGGGTAGACAAATTTATTGTTTCATCAAAAAATAGCGTTGCCAAGAAAATGGGAACACATCTAGAGTTTTCTGGTCGCTTATTGTGTACAAACCATGTCAATATTTCCAAGCTTCCTAAAGAAAAGCATAGCATTAGTAAACATACATTCTAGGAGAATGGGGACACACTTAGAGCTTTTTGGTCATTTTAAATCGCATCGTTAGTAGAATATGACCCACTTAAAGCTTTCTGGTCGTTTGTTTATGTTGACAATGTCAATTTGTTCAAACTTTCCAAAGAAAGGCATAGATCGTCGCATGGATTCCACTCATGATTATTCTTTGGGGTGGCAAATTTATTGTTTGATTTAGAAATCACGTTGCTAGGAGAATGGGGACACACTTAGAGCTTTTTGGTTACTTATTATTTGTTGACCATGTCAATCTGTCCAAACTTCTTAAAGAAAAGGATAACATTATCAAACGTACATTTTTAAATTGAAATGGTTTAAAAGAACCCTAATAGTAACTATACCACAGCCTCATTCCCCAACACTATGATTATCGCCGCCATCACCTCCTGCAACATTAACTTGAAATCCTCAATGAACGTAGCCACGAGGAATGGCGCAAGCGATCCCATGGCAAAAGCTAGTGTAGATGCCCTCGCTACTTACCATGGGCTTGATAGATTCTCTTTCGTATCCCTCTCCTCAACTCCTTCGACTCTACTTTTGTCTTATCTTTGAATTTAGGCCACCTCAATATTATATTGAGATTACACCGCTACGAGCTTACCAATGGCATTTGCGCAAGCCTCTGTAATTAGCTCACCACTCCTAATATTGTCATAGTTCTCACATTCTTGTTGATGTCGTCGACGCCCACCATGAACGACATCATTGCGACCAGGTCTTCATTTGAACCAAGCATGGCGACATAGATCCAGCAAGCTCGCTTCAACAGGTTGAAGAGCTTAGTCTCAGAAGGAAGAGGTGACAATGATTGAGTTGATGGTTCAACCTCTTTCTCAAGAGACTAAAGTAATTGTTGAGTTAGGTTGTTAAAGACATAACTTTATCAAACATGCATTCTCAAATTAAAATGGTTTAAAAGCGTCCAACTAGCGGACTTAATCTTGGAGGCGTCCCCAAACTTAATTATATGGTCACCTTCAAGAGCAACTCCAGTCAACTGCGGAGAGGACCAAACGGAAGGAGGGAAGAAATGACATAAATGGATATAAATATGCATAATTTTCTCATGGTCATCGCGAATCCACTTCGACCATGGCCTTTCTAATGACCATAAATTCACCTAGAGGAGTCAGTGAGGAAGACTCCACGACTGAAAATTACATGGCAGGTACAGTCGTTATATTACATAAGTACCCTAAACAAGTACAATTTTTTTATGAATTGCAACACACTTTGTCTCCTTATGTCCATTATAGTAATTATAATTCTCGTAAGTGGCATATTGTAAAGGCGGAAGATATGAACCAAGATTGCCGAGTTTATCAGATGAATCGCAATTATTTTCATAGCAAAGCCTTTATTATTGTTAATATTAGTGTTGAGCGAGAATGGAAAAGATAATTTGATGTATGAAATAGTCAATATTGCAATCATCACATGGATTCCATTTATGATTATTTCTTTGGGGATGGCAAATTTATTACTTGACCAAAAAATCGCGTCGCTAGGAGAATAGGGATAGACCTAAAGCATTCCGGTCACTTGTTGTATGATGACCATGCCAATATGTCCAAGCTTCTGAAAGAAAGGCATAACATTATCAAACATACATTCTCAAATTAAAATGGTTTGAAAGTGCCTTACTAGTGAACTTAACAATGGGCGTATCCTCTGACTTAATTTTTTTTTTTGAATAAATCCTCGAACTTAATTACATTGTCACTTTTAAGAGTGACTATAGTCAGCTGTGTAGAGAACCAAACACAAGGAGGAAGAAATGACAAAAGTGTATATAGAATTTCTTAATGGTCATTACAAATCTACTTATGACCATGGCCTTTTAGATGGTCATAAATCCACTTGGAGGAGTCTATGAGAAAGACTCCATGGCTGGAAATTACATAGCAAGTGGCCATTATGTCGTATAAGTACCCGAGTAAGTACAATTTTTTTATGAATTGCAATGCATTTTGTTTCCTCATATCCATTACGAAAGTTATAATTCTCATAAGTGGCATATGGTAAACACAGAGGATATGAACCATGATTATCAGGTTTATCATATAGATCTTTATTATTTTCATGGCAGCAACTTTCTCATTGTTAAAATTGGTGTTGAGCGCAAATGGAAGAGGTAATTTGATGCATGAGATAGCTGAGATTGTAATCATCATATGGATTGCATTCATGATTATTCTTTGGGTGTGGCAAATTTATTGCTTGATTAAGAAATTGCATCATTAGGAGAATGGGGACACACCTAGAGCTTTCTAGTCGCTTATTATTTGCTGACCATGTCAATCTATCCAAACTTCCCAAAGAAAGGCACAGAAATATCAAAATAAATATTTTCAAATTAAAATAGTTTGAAAGAACCCTAACAGCGGACATAATCATAAGCACATTCCCCCAATAAACATAACCATTGTGGTGAGCCCAACGCCCATGGTAGGGGCCAATGTGGATGTTCCTATTGCCTACCATGGGCTTGGTAGATTCTCCTTCACATCCCTCTCCCTAGCTCTTTCCACTAACTCCTGTTCACTTTTTGAATTTGGGCCACATCAATATTGTATTAGGAGTAGACTGATATGAGCTCACCAATGGCCCTTGTGTAGGCCTCCGCAATCAACCCCACTATCTCGGATATTACCATATTTTTTACATCCTTATTGATTGCGCCAATGCCCATTATAAGGGGGCACTAAACTCATCTCGATAGGTTGAGAAGCTTAGCACCAAAAAGAAGAGGTGGTAATGGTTGAGTTCAACTTCTTGCTCGAGGGACTAAAGTAATGTTTTAATTGGGTTGTCAATCTGTCCAAGCCTAAAGAAAGGCATAATATTATTAAACATATTTTCTCAAATTAAAATGATTTGAAAATGCTCTACTAGCAGAATTAACCAAGATCATATTAGCCTTGCGCTTAGCATTCCAAAACTGATCAACACTATACTTGTCACCACCATCACCATCCGTAGTCTCAACTTGTAATCCTTGATGAATGTAACTGCTAGGAACAACACCAGTGACCCTATTGAATTCATAGGATGGGGATGCCCCCATTGCCTGCCATAGGCTTCGTAGAATCTCCCTCGCATTTTTCTCCTCAACTCCTTAGGCTACATTCTTGTTCTCTCTTTAAATTTGGGCCACCTCAATATCATATTGCTAGTACACCAATATGAGCTCGCTAATTGCCCTTATGCAGGCATTGACAATCAACCCCGTCACATCGGATATTGCCATAATTTTGACATCCTTGTTGATGGCACTGATGTCTATCATGATCAATGTCGTTGCAACCAAGTCTTCATTTGTACCAAGCATGGTAGCATGAAGCCACTAAGATCGCTTTGATAGGTTGACAAACTCAACCCCGGAAGGAGGAGGAGGAAGCAATGATTAAGTTGATGATTCAACCTCTTGCTCGTGGGATTGAAGCAATGGTTAAGTCAAGTATTCAATTTGTTCATGCTTCCTAAAGAATGACATAGCATTATCAAATGGACATTCTCAAATTAAAATGGTTTGAAAAAGCCCTAATAGTGTCTTAACTGAAGGCGCATTCCCCAACCTTGCACTCAGCATGCCTAAACCGACCAACATTATACTGGCTGCCACCATTATCACCCACAGCCTTAATTTATAATTCTCGATAGATGTAGCCACTAGGAGTGGCACCAATGACTCCACAATAGAGGTCAATACATATGGCCCTGCTTCATGCCATGGGCTTGTTGACACTTGATTTTTAATTGATGCACTAATAAATGTAGAAAATCGAATTAAGGATTTTCAATTGCAATAGAGCCCTTTTTTGAACAAAAAGTGTTGTTTTTCAATTATGTTCATTGCCTTAGCTTTAGAAAGCAATTTCTTATTCATTTCACATAAAAACCTGAAAAGTCAAATGGTTGACTTTTGGATTGACTTTTTGATCAACCTTTTGACCAAAACCAAAACTCAATCTCGAGTTGAATTTTGGCTTTTTGCACAATGTTCCTTTTAAGTCTAATTTCATTTTAAAAGTGTAAATTTTGAAAAATTTTAAAGATTTGATCACAAAATCGAACTCCTAGTGAAAAGTCAATTAGGGTTTGACTTTTAGTCAAACCTTTAACCAAAAGATTGAAAATTACAAAAATCATAAAATCATTTCATTTTAGCTTCAATTTGACTTTAGCATCAAGAATTTTGCGAAAATCAATCAAGAACTTCATTTTCCAAATTTTTCGATTTTAGGTTCAAAATTGAACAAAAAAAAAATAGTACTTTCGTCCTAATCATGATAATGCTTAGTTCCTTTTATGACATTTAATCTAAAGAAAATTACCCATTCACTTGTTCAATCAATTTTGAGATTGGGCAAAGTTAAATATGAATTAACATTTTTGCCTTAATTAGGGGACCAAACCCATTCTACATAATTTGCGAATGAATATAACCATTCTACATAATTTTGTCAGTTAAATCCAAATTCGAGGTCAATTTTAGTAAATTCACTTGCCAACTTATCAATTTGAGTAATTTGGCTTACCTAGCCTTAAGGAAATAAGGATGTTGAGTTTCGATTCAAAAAATTCGAGTTGACCAATTTACGACTAAGAGTTAATTTGATGAATTGAGGTTTGATTTCAATATTAACTCCCAATTTAATTTTGGTGAGAATGTCGTGTCACGAATTAAAGGTCAATTTGAATGCAATAGATTCCCCTTGGCATAGGCAATTAAACTAATAAGTGTCTTGCAATTTTAATTGAGTTCAATTTCAATTTATTTGCAAATTGCAATCAACAATTTAGTAAAATTACCCAATTTAAAGCCTAGAAAGTCTAATTAGGTACACCCATGGCATTGGTCCATTATTTTCCATATTACTTAGGCAATTAAATCAATATAAATGGTCGAGATGCATTTATATGGTTTAATTAGTCTAATTTAATCAAATTTTGATTATTTTTCTTCAAAATTGGACCATTTCTTTTCTAATTAGGCAAATTTTCCTTTCAATTTAGTCCATGAGTATAAACCAAAAAAAGAATAGGACTAAATCAGCCAAGAATCGATCAAACTGGTCAAATTGGTGCAAGTCTTTTCCGACCAATCAAACTAGCCAGTGGCGGAGGAGGCCAGTTCAGCCCTCTTCCAGCCAATTTTGGCTGGTCATCACCGCCACATGGTGGCCCACCTCAAAACCAGACCCCTTACGCCTTCATATTTTCTATAATTGATGAACCCCCCTCGAGTTTTCATGAAATTACAAAATTACCCCTAATTAGGTCCTTAATTGCAAAAATCATTTGGACTATTGATTTCATGAAGTCACAGTCATTGGAATAAGCACATGTTAAATATGCTTAAAGGCTAATGAGTTTGTTAGATCAAGAAGATTAATCTTTAACTGTCAAATCAAGCTGATGGCTAGGATTTGAGATTAAAGGGGGATTATATATACTTTTTTTCCCCTCCATTTTTCAAGGGGAGTCATTTGTGCAGAATTTTACAAAAATTACAGAAATCTCTCTCTCCCTTACTGCTTCAGGCGGTCCAATCGCCGCCCTTGTTGTCGGCGATCACCCCCACGCTGGCATTGCCACCACTCCAGCCACATCCCCTGACGTCCACTGCTTCCCGCTTCGAGCCGCCACTGGTCGATACCTCCCCTGGAAGCTGGCCAAACCTCCCATCAACTTCTCCTTGTCTGATCAGCTCTCAACTGAGTCGATTCGATTAGGTTTTGCATTGAACCAAGGCCAGAGTTGGTCTGGCCTATTCCCGCATCCTTCAATGACTGGTGGCAATCCTCAGTGCGTCCTTGTAGCTGGTTTTTGCAGATTCAAGTTTGATTCCTTTACAAAATATCGACAAAGGTAGGTTTGGTAAACTCGAGCTCGATCAACCAAGATCATACTAGACGATCGGGGCTAGAGCTCAAGTTTAGGATCAATCTAATGGATGTCATAGTTGTTATGATGTTTTAGGATGTTCAGGAATGGATTTGCTTGTATGAATGTTGATTGATTTGGTGATTAAGCTTAATTAGCAATTTTTGGATGACAGAGTGACTAATTTTAAAAATCTTTTCGTTTGAGCTTGAAAACATACTCGATTATGTTCAAGGTCTTCACAACTTTTGATATAGACTCAATGATCTTTCTGATAAGCTATAGAATTTCTCGATTGATCTCCGATTAATACCTAAAAACCTCTGTCGAATTTGTATATATGTTTTGCAGTTATGCTCTGATTTCTAGTGTTCTGTGATTAGCTTGACCTTTCCGGTTTCTTCCGGTTTCGTGATTTTTTGTCAATTTTTGAGATCTGATATTCCTTCACAAGAATGATTCAAAATATATTCATCTAGAATATATATTTTTCCTGAAATTTTCTAAGGTCAATGGATTAGGACAAACTGCCTTGACATCATCGAGTTGAATGCTGGATTCTGCATGTTCTAAACGTTGGTTCTGGTTTCTCGTTTTTTGCTAAATTTTGTGTTTAGAATTTGACTTCATGTTCTCATGAAAATTGTGCATACAAATGTTTTTCATGACATACTTTTTTCTCATATTCAATAAGTATATCTAGGCTAAATCCATGAAAGATCGTTCTCCGATCTTGCTAATCAGTGCATGCCTGAATAAGAGTCATCACTTTTTCAATTTTATTGTGATTTTTCTCGAACTTTTTTTGAGATGATTCATTTAGATAAGATGTTGATCATGACATATATATTTCTCAAGATTTTTGAATACCATCCATTGGGTGAATTCCTCCAAAAATCGTCCTAATCTAACTTCTGCCCTGTAAAAACGTAAGTGTGCATTTGTGTGCAATTGTGCATATAATTGTGATTATTTGTTCATGAGACTTTCATGAATGTCATCCCATGCCCTAATATCATCCTAGGGACACTTAAGCCACTTCAAACGGGCTTCAATAAATCAACAGTTGCATGCATTAATGAAATATCGTTCTATCATTATGCATGTGCACCTTGGATGCTTCGTTTTGCCATTTTTGTGTCATGCTTTGTGATTACATTCTGGCCTAGACCTCTCAATAGAAAATGTTTGTGGTTTGATTATTGATCTATATAATTTTTCTCATACTTTTGCCATGTCATATAGGAGTAATAAACCATGCATCTTTTTAATACAATAACTGTTCTGAATATAATCATTTAGCATGTTCATGAAGATGTGCAAAATTGAATGGGTAAATAACGTTAATTGAGCATGTTATCTTTTAGAAAGTCTTATAAAATTCATCAAGCTTTCTAATGACACCAAGATCAAGTCATTTGCATGTCAATTGTCGCATTTTTCATTTTTTGCAAAATTGCCCTGAAATCTGAGAAATTGTGAAATTCGGATGACATGCATGATCATTTTCATGTCTGCATTTTACCTTTTTTGGGAACCTTTCACAAACTTTGTTTGTCTTCTTTAGGACTATCATGTGGTAAAATTTGAGAATTTTCCAGCATTTTAGCATGTTTATATCATGAGATCTCATCCAATTGTTGTTGCCCTGTTCTATTCTGTTGCACTTTGCCAAGTTCTTTGATTTTTATAAATTCATGCATGATTCATTTTAAGAAGCTTTCCCTATGAAAAATGTTCAATATTTTGTGCCTAATATGCATTAAATTTTTCAAAGTTAGTTGTTCCATGGGTCATGCTCAATTGTTTGTCTTTTGATCCAATGTTCTTAATTCCTCTGTTTTGTTCTATATGATGTGCACATGTTCTAAGTTTTTTTAGAAAATGATACATACAAAACTGATCTTCAATGCCTTCATGATTTTTTATTGTCATTTCTTAAACCTTAAGTACAAAAATTTCCAGAAAAATAAAAATTCCATTGAATGAACATTTGATGCATGTGATTGTGTTTGATGCATGATAGAATGAATGAAGTGAACCAGTGTCGTTACACTAATTATTTGATTGAATGAGAAATAAGGTCTTCGGACCTGCCTGTGTGCTTATTTTCAAGTTCAATATATGTGATTGTTAATTACTTGCACAAACCCAATGCATGTTCATGGATAATCTTGGGGTTATACATTTGAACTTGACTATAGGGGTTTATGACATTAGCCACCACAAGTGAATACATATGATAGTTAATGATCATAAACCATGTCTAACAATAATGAATGGGTTTAATATGTCATGGCATGTCATGCATTCAATTCCTGAAGGCCGACCCCGATGCCACTTTTGAATTGATTGTTGTTTGCTTGCTTTATTGACTTGTTTTTATTCGTCTTTTGATTTGCACAATGCTTGTTTCAAGTGTAAAACGTTCATTTAGAATTATTCAAGAATTAGGGCAAGTGAAGAACACGGCCCCAAAGATAGTGATGGTCGATATCCCTTTCAACCCTTCCTCTTTTGTATTATTCACTTGATACCCAACATATGTCTCGAGTTTCCTATTGTGTTGTATAAAAACTCGACGAGGTGCGGGTTTCTCTCCTTTTTATTCCTTTCCTTATTTTTCCTTAGGATTGTATGTTAGATTTACTGCTTTCCTTGGGTGTCTACTTTACGCATTGCAATTTCAATAAAAATTGTTTGCTTTTTTTTTTCACTTTTATAGAATTAGAATGACATGAAACCAATATCCACGCATGGTCAACTTTTCATTTTCAAATGGCATGAAAAAGTAAAAAGACAAGCGTAATCACTTTAGGTAAAACATGATAATTATTAGGTACCAAAAGTGCGCTAATAGAAATATTAGCTTAACCCAAGTCCCTGAACCCTAGATTTATGGTTGTGTAGAAATAAAGGGATCTCTCTTGACCCTTGATTAGGCTTTCTAGTTAGCACCCAAAAATTGAGGTTAGTGGCAACTCCAAAACATTTATCTTAAGTTGTTAATCAACTTAGATAATGAAACGAATCCTCCCGCTGTTGCATAGGTTATGAACTTGGGAGAGTCCACACTTTGAGGACCACCTTGTGAGTAAATACCCCGAGACTTCGTCCCTCCTAACATCGACTATCACCAAGGGCGGGTCGCGACAGGGCTTACTAGGTTCTTCCTCGCAGCCTTCTTCTTAGCTCCTTTGGCTTTGCTCATGTCCTCACTTCGAATTTGGGCCACATCAATATCGTATTGGGAGTAAACCTACATGAACTCGCCAATGGCCCTTATCCAAGCCCTCTGCCTTGAATATTGCCATTGTTCTAACATGCTTGATGATGGCACTGATGCCTATCATGAGCGATGCCTTTGCAGTCAGGCCTTCATTTGCACCAAGCATGGTAGGACGAAGTCATTAAGCTCGCTTTGATAGGTTGGCGAGCTCTGCCCTAGAAGGAGGAGGCAATTGTTGAGTTGCTGGTTCAACCTTTTACTTGATGGACTAATTGGGTTGTCAATTTGTCCAAACTTCCTAAAAAAATGCATATTATTATCGAATATATATTCTTAAATTAAAATGATTTGAAAATGCCCTAATAGTAGACTTAACCATAGGCACGTTGTCGGATTATGCGCTTAGGATGCTAAAACCAATCAACACTATTTGCCACCATCACTACTTACAGTCTCAGCTTGTAATTCTTGACAAATGTGGCCACTACAAGCGGCACCAGCGGCCCCACGATCGAGGCCTACACACGCATGATATTGTACGCGTATCTTGCGATTGATGAACGGATAATATGCGCTGTTAGAGAAGATCATGAGAGATGTAGAGAGGAGTTGAGGAGGAAAAAGAGAGTGCAAAGGAATTTACCCCCAAATCCCTAATAAAAGAAAAAGAAAATATACTCTGGAAATAAAAAATTTGGAAAGGGCAAATTACTCCCAAATCCCCCAATTAGAACGACCTTGGGAAGAACTCTAACCTTTGCCTTGTCCTCTCTCCTCTCCTCTTCTGGTTATCTCTCCCGCCGCTTCGTTCCATTTCGAGCTTCGGCCAAAACTTTTGGAAGGTCACTGGTCTCTCTCTCTCACACAACCTTGAATTGGAGCTGAATCAGCTGATTCGTAATCTTCAGAGGCTAAATTTCTGCAATTTTCTCATCTTAATATGCGAATCCGCAGCACAGCTGATCGCCTATATCTGCTGCTTTGCCATTTAAAGCTGAACTTTTTTTTTTAACTTGGAGGCCTCAACGAGATCGAGCCCTGTTTGTTGATTATGGTCGTCGCGTGTTCTTTCTTTCTTTCTTTTTGGTTTGGGATTTCTACCTCTTTCTGCAGCCATTGTTTGTCAAGTTCGTGTTCGTGTTTCGTACCTTGTGTTAGTCCTTGAACTTTGGATATTCTCTGTAGTTGATGAGAATGCGCCAACCTTCGGTTGATATGAGATGGGGTGTTCGTTCAAAGTTCTTATTTTGGGGCGTGTCGCCGCAATTTCGCTAAGCTGTGACTGTGTCCATGGTATTGGGTCTTCATGTTTTGCGCTTGTGCTGGTGCATATTCCTTGAACTGATGATGGCTGTATGTGTTTGTGGTGTGTACTGTTTTTGTTGCCTGGACGGATCAAATGAGAAAATAATTAGGCTTGGTTCTCTGCTTGGGGTACAGGATATAGTGAAGCGAAGATGAGTCGGGCAAGTGCGGCAGGACCCAAGGGAAAGAAGAAAGGGGTGAACTTTACCATTGACTGTGCGAAACCTGTGGAGGACAAGATTATGGACATTGCGTCGTTCTAAAAGTTTTTGCAGGAGAAGATCAAGGTCGATGGAAAGGCCGGTGCCCTTGGTGACATCGTTACTGTTACACGAGACAAGACCAAGATTACTGTCACTTCCGGCGGTAGTTTCTCTAAACGGTAGTTTCTCTGGAGATTTATTAATAGGGTTCGCGTTTAGTTGTGGATATTGATGTTACTATATCTGATGTCTTCTTTCTTTCCACATTAAGCCTTCAACACCCGTTTTGATGCCGTGCTTCTCTTTGTTATGCTTTCATTAGTTATCTGAAGTATTTGACAAAGAAGTACCTGAAGAAACACAATGTTCGGGATTGGCTGCGGGTGATTGCATCAAACAAGGACCGAAATGTCTATGAAGTCAGATACTTCAATATTGCTGAGAATGAAGGGGAGGAAGAAGATTGAACTTTTAGGCTATTTACCTTATCAAAGGAGTGCTTGTTGCTTGTCCTGTGCCTTCTAAGTCGATAAGTTTGGGATTTTGCATTCTGCTCTTTTATTTTCTTGAGTGGAGAAATTTTGTGATGTAGTTGTTATTAGAAAGGGTCAGTAATGGAAGTTGCGGAAATCTTGTGCGGGCTGTAATTATACGTTTGCTCTTTTTCCCTTAAGTTGTTGAGCCCCTCAAGCTTCGGGGACAATTTTGGCTAGTTTTCTGAAGCTTGCATCTCAGTGAAGGGACAATTGTTTGTTGTCAAAAATGTAGTTGTCCTGTCATAATTATCTAGATTTCCTGATGCTCGAATTCGACTCTTTCATGCCATTTTTTCACATTTTATAAATCTTCCTTATTCCCTGGAGTGTGGACTGCATTTTTAATTTCCTCAGCCGTGTCATGTTGTGATGTCACTTTGATGGCTTCTGAACGTGCCTAGTGCAGTTGGCGTCTTCTTCCTCGCTCATGGTGCGAGTCTTGAATAGCTGTTTCTATACTGATATTTAGATTCTTGTGAGATATATTTTGCCTTTGCTTAGTATAAAAGGACTCTCCAGGTTGCAGGGTTCACTATCCCATAATGTCTAGAGTCAGAAGACTAGGAGTTGCATATGGAACTTGTCTGAGTGTTGCGCGAAGATGATCTTTGTCATGTCATCCATTTTTCCCCTACTCCCTTGCATTATCCTATTGCTATACTCTTCTTTTGGCCGATAGCGTGTTTTTCCCTGGTCTATTCTTTCATGAGGGTCATTTTCCTAATCTCTGGAATGCCTCAAGCTTTGTGCTCGAACTTAGCCAGAGATTATTTCATTCCCCGTGGTAATAATGAATGAAGCCATTGCTAATCTTCTCATACGATCCTTATGCTTCAGAGATGACTAAATCTCGCTCTATGACGAGGATCCTTGTTACTAAGGAAATGAAATCCAATGATCTCTAAATTGACGAAAAGATACTTTCAATCGGCTAAAATCCCTCTATTTGAAGGAAATCCAATTTCCTCTCAACATGTTCCTAAAAAGTCTGATTTTTCTCCCGATTAAGGAAGGGATCTGAGCAGAATTATTTTATATGGAATTAAATATAATTTTGTAAAGAAATAACCCACTTATTTCTTGAGAAAATATGGGAAATATGAGATGTCACATCGATCTTGGGGCTTTTCTATCGTATTCCACTGGAGCTTTTCGGGGTGGTCATTGCATTCTACTGTGGCTAGGAAAGGAATTTTATGCAAGCGAAATCTAAAGAAGGATCGTCTCTTTTGCTCTTCTTAGGTCCGTCGGTCGGTTATATTAGAATGGATTCGATAAGGCCCGTAGGCTATATAGACGAAAGATTTGATCAATTCACAAAACATTGTGACCCAAATAAAATTTGGGTTCTCTTCCTCGGTCACCCACTACTTATATGAACTACAGTCATCCATCGCATTTTCTCAGTTTACCCTTCAGGATGGCCAGCACAAGAGCTTCTTTCTCTGCACTTTTGAGCGTGATCTGTTCTGTCTTCGTCCTTCGACATGCGTGTGAGGCGCAAGAGCTCAGGAGCTGCGAACTCGATGCGATCTATCAACTTGGCGACTCGACATCAGACACGGGCAATTTGATTCACGAGAGCCCGATCGGAGCGGCCTCGCCTTGCGGTCGTCCTCCCTACGGCCAGGACTTCCCGGGGGAACAAGCCACCGGGAGGTGCTCCAACGGGTTGCTCATGATTGATTACCTCTGTAAGTCAACGCCCGGCATCAAAATTCTCCATGTCTATCTTGCTCTGACGGTTTCGAACATACAGAAAATAATGTGAAGATGTCTATGTGTTAGTAACATAATCATAATGCTTGTACTGCAATTTCTTTGTTAAAACTGAATGAACACACTTAGAGAGAACCGTATGATAATTGCTTACATGTCTTAGCAGTTTCGATGATCAATAACGTTTCAAACTCAACAGCCAATCTTTAAGGTCGGTTTCACCATCTAGTTCAGTTGGCGAACCTACTTCTACCGGTTGAAGGCCAAGTTTCGCACTGCTGAATAAGTTGGCTCCAGAAATGAATTGAGTATAAGACGATATATAGGTTCCCAATTTTGAGGCTGTAAGCATGCGCATCACGAGGCGGTGTTCATTTTGTAGATTTTATCACCATGCATATTGACTTGCAGCATCATCTTTCACATGAAATTCAATCTCGATAACAACCTTTCTGGACTCTATAGTTCACATAACAATGTATGAATATGAGTCCTTACCCCGAACTACGCCAGTGTCAAAATGTACAAGAAAATGTTGTGGCGAACTGCAGCTATTTAGTAGATTTAGAAGAATGAGTTTCAGGTTCAGGCTCAACAGGATCTTCAATTCAGCTACTACCCCAGAGCATGAGCTGTTCTAATCTCAGACGTTGCCTACTTACACTGTGGCAAATGATTGTTCTTCTTTCGCTTTTCTTACAAAATATCGACTTTTGCAACTGGTATGATGGGTTTTAGGATTTATTGCTTTGGATGCTTGTCATGCTTCTTTTTAAAGCAGTGATGATCATGAGGACAAGCATTATCAAACCTCCGAAAACTCCATATCACTGTTGATAGTGGCCTAAGCTTTTTGTCTTTCCCTTCCCATCTATTATGGTTATGAGGCATGATGTAGAAAAATTATTGGTAATAACATAGTCATTATGCTTTATTAATGTATTTTCGGCGGTACTGAATTCGCCAAGGTTGAATTCATTTTCTTCATTCGGGTTTTGCAGCTCAGGCAGCTGGCGTTCCATTCCCGGATTACTACCTGAACCAGAGCGCGGCTTTCACTCGTGGCCATGGGGTGAACTTTGCTGTCGCTGGAGCCACCGCGTTGCCCTCTTACGTTCTTGCTCAGACGAACATCTCCAACCCCGCCACCAATTCGTCTCTCGGCACTCAACTGGACTGGATGTTCTCTTATTTCAATGGCATATGCTTTGACAAAGCCGGTAATATAATCGTCCTAATCGCTCAAACATGCAACTCGACTTTCTATTAATTGGCGAAAAATCTGCGAATCAGTACGAATTTCGAATGACGAGGTCATGATTCATGCGCTGGTCCTTAGATTGTCTGTGGAAGCTCAAACATGCCTTGTTCATGGTCGGGGAGATTGGAGGCAGTGACTACTACCATGCATTGTTTCAAGGCAAGAGCATCGAGGAGGTGAAGAGCCTTGTGCCTCAAGTTGTCATGGCCATCAAAGATGGTGTTCAAGTGAGTGATTTTCAAGCACTTTACAGCCTCTATTTTTTATCTGATAAACGGTATTTTACCGCTGTAATTTCAGGCGTAACGTTGATGTGATTTTTACTGCAATGCAGAGGGTCATCGGGTATGGCGCTTCTCGAGTGGTCGTGCCCGGCAGCTTTCCGATCGGCTGCCTCCCGAGCTACCTCGCCCGTTTCAAAACTCACCATCCATCTGCCTACGACGAATCTCGCTGTCTCAAGGGTTTGAACGGCCTCGCGGCGTACCACAACGACCTCCTCCGGAAGGTCATCGGAGAACTCGGGGAAGAGAACCGGGACGTCGTCATCCTTTACGGCGACTACTATAACGCGTTCACATCCATGTATCGCAGCGGTCCATACTTTGGTCAGTCCCGAATCGAACCATCGTTGGTCATGGCAATAACATAACAACATCGCTAGCAACCTTTCTCCGTTTTTCTCCTCACTTTAGGTTTCGACATGGTGCGGGCACAAAGAGCGTGTTGTGGAATCGGGGGCGGCGACTACAACTTCGACCCAGACCGGCAGTGCGGGGCTCCCGGCGTTGCGGTTTGTCCTGACCACGCCAGAGCCATGAGCTGGGACGGGATCCATATGACGCAGAGAGCATACTTTGTCATGACAGATTGGCTCGTTCGTGACCTATGGCCCAAGCTTAATTGCAACGTTTCACTAATTCGCAGCTGAGCAATGTGACGTACGTTAATTATCATGGATTATCCATTGTGATTAGTCCTTTAATTGCGCCAGAACCAGGGCAAACAATTTGCTGCTGCATTGTTGAAATTTCACTCTCTTTTGTGGGTGTGTTTTCCTACTTTTTGTACATTAATGATTGAGGTACTAATTAATGTATGAATTAAATTTCTCTTATGGAAAATGACATAAATAGTCTATGAACTTAATCAAATATGCCACGGGATCCATATGACGTAGAGAGCATACTTTGTCACCACAGATTGGCTCGTTCGTGACCTATGGCCCAAGCTTAATTGCAACGCTTCACTAATTGGCAACTGAGCAATGTGACACGTTAATTAGTATGGATTATCTATTGTGATTAGTCCTTTAATTGCGCCAGAACCAGGGCAAACAATTTGCTGCTGCATTGTTGAAATTTCACTTTTGTGGGTGTCTTTTCCTACTTTTCATACATTAATGATTGTGGTGCGCAGGAAGCATACTTTGTCGTTACAGATTGGCTCATTCGTGACCTATGGCCCAAGCTTAATTGCAATGCTTCACTAATTGGCAACTGAGCAGTGTGACGTACGTTAATTAGCATGAATTATCCATTGTGATTAGTCCTTTAATTGCGCGACAACCAGGGCAAACAATTTGCTGTTGCATTGTTGAAATTTCACTCTCTTTTGTGGGTGTGTTTTCCTACTTTTCATTCATTAATGATTGTGGTACTAATTAATGTATGAATTAAATTTCTCTAGGAAAATGACACAAATAGTACATGAACTTAAATCAAATATGTAATGTGACTATTAAACTTTAGCTTAATATGCAATGTTATCACCGAGCTTCCAATTTGTTCAATATAATCTATGAACTTTTGATTAATATTCAATGTAGTTCTTGGATTATATTAAAAATGTTCAATACTATCCCTAAATTTAAATTAATAAAAGAATAATATGATATTCAACATCTCTATATAGTTCAATGACTAATTTGAAGTCTTGAGATCACATTAAATAAATTAAAAATTCAAGAACCACATTATACATTGAGTGAAAATTCAAGAATTACATTAAATAAATTAAAAATTAATGAATCATATTACATATTAGGCAAAAGTTCGGGGGACCACATTAATTAAATTCAAATTTTAAAAATTATATTTGGGTGAAAGTTGATGAATTATTTGCATCATTATTCTAATTTCTTTGCCAGACAGCAGAACGACACGGAGGAGAGGCGGGAGCAGGAGCGGTACGCCACGTCGTTTTTGACACGGGCTGGCTGATTTCGACTGGCCTATGGTTGGTGGCGCAATAATTTGCCCCAACGCAGGCCCACAACGACACCCTTGATGGGTCGACGTCATCATAATTGGGGAGAAATAAATCATTTTTGTTACGTCGGTTTTGTTCTCCCCGATCTTGGATACAATCAGAAATATTTTTTGCGTGTCCTCCCTCTCTCTTTACACGCCAATCGAGCATCATAAATTCTATCATGGGACGTACGTAAATCGACGGGCGTAGACACGAATTTGATTGAATGAGCACAAAGGTTCACCTGTCCCGTATGATCTAGGAATTATTACGTGCGTACTCCTGCATAAAGTCTCGAGAGAATCAGTCGCGGTGGAGCCCTAATCCGACATAAGATATTTAATCTTTATTCAAATTGTAAGTAACTTCGCCCGATATCAAGATCGGCATCACCTCTATAGAGAGAAAGCATTAGCCAATTTGCATTTATATATACATCTGAATTGATCGAGTCAAAAGTGAACCGAACGAAAGAAAAATACCCATAATTGATGATCATAAGCATCGTGCCTATTGTGTGAAACATACTTTTGACATAATGCCAATGAGTTCATTCTCAACCCACATAGGTTAACTCTCCCTCTCTCTGTGTGTAATGTGTGTATCACTATCAATCTCTCTCTCTCTCTAATGTGCCTCTCTCTCTCTCTCTCTCTCTCTCTCTCTATAATGTGCCTATCGCTGTCGAGGTCATTATACACACTCAATGTGCAAGGTGTTGGATCTCAAATAATGTTAGTAAGTACATATGAGAGACCCATATTGAATTCTTAAGGCAGATGAGCCTCGTGATGCCGTCGAGCTCATTACACACACTCAATGCACAAGGTGTAAAAGAGAATCACGCAATGATACTTTTTAAACAATGTTAGTAAGTACATACACGACACTTGTTTTTGATTGATTTCTCTTATTTTCCACCTTAAGCATAGAACATATTTTCAAAGTAATTATCGGATACACCAATTATGTGCAATCTCCGTCCCAATCCTTTGATCAAGCAAGTTACTTTTTTCTTTTTGTTACTCGGAAGATTAGACAAGTCTCCCGAATAGTCGAACTTTACGACATGCACTTAAATGCATCTTATAATTTTTTTTCCTCCAAGAAATAGAAATATCCTTAAATATATAAAGAATCGTTGAATTATCTACTTAAGACCTTTATGTTATCCTTGTAATACCCTTTTGTTATAAGAAGGGTAAGGAAGAGTTCGAGCAGATGCAAATGAACTTAGATAGGATCTAATCTTAGATAAAACCGTACGATGGTTTTTTAATATATCAAACACGCTCTTCACCTCCCCACTTCTAAATGGATCGTGTGAATCCGAAAGCTAAACTTACACTAAAAGCCTTAATTCTCGATCTGTCCATTTCCATGATATTCGAAAAGCGAAAGGCAATCCCATTTTAAAAAAGACCTATGTATTGGAGGAACATATCCATCTTAAATCTTCACCTTCTTGGTCTTCTCAACGCAGCCAATTGCTCAAGGCAACATAAATTCAGAGACAGAAATTGATGTTGGGAGGGAGGAAGGAGGTCGATGTATCCCGGCCAAGTTGCAAAAACTTCAATTTCCAAAACCACACGAAAGTCTTGTCAGTTGCTGCGCGGGTGGGTTTTCCAGGGGGGCGAGTCCCCCACTTTCTTCGGCAATCAGATGATCAGAAAAAAACTGCGAGTCGTACCGCCACTGAATCTCTTCTTTTGCCTCCTGACCTACACCTCCTCCCTCCATTTTCTCGGCCTTTCCCTTTTCGCCTCTGCTTTCTTCTCTTTCCGTCCATCAGCCTTCGAAGATGACGGCGAGAATTGAATATTTCATGTCCTGAACTTGGGATGTGGAAGGTTAAAGAATCCCGGGTCATCATGCGTCGGATGGTTAAAGTGGAAAAAATTTACTTTGTTCGGTTCCTTTCGACCCGCGTCTAATGTTTGCGCACCTACGTCAGTTGGCAGGACGAGAAATAATGCCCGTCAAGTGTCAGGCTACTTTGTCCATCTACTGCATTAGGATGTCATTATGCAAAAGATGTGCGTTTCTCTCAAGTTTCGTGTCCTGCGAAGGCTAAGAGTACAGTTTTCAGGCCGCATGACAATTAATGTCGTGAACGAAATGGCCGCAAAGCCCTTCATTATTGACCCGTTCTTGATTCGTTTCTCTTGCGGCTGAGCTCATTCGCCATAATGAATAAGTCCATTGATGAATGAGTGCAGCGGTAGTGCATTACAGAATGTAGTTAATGTGCTCGACGCAGTACATGGTTTTCATTTCAGAACAGAGTTCTCTGCATACATGTCGACATAGAAAATGTCTTGCATCCGCACTGGGCATGAAATTACAATCCTTTCGTCACAGAAACTTCAAGCTTGGCATGAAAAGGCTCGATGCTTTGTCGCTTTAGTCGCTCCATAGCTCAATCGCCATGCATCGATCGACAACCGTTCTCGATCAAACCAAAAGCTCTCCAGTCCCTGCACGGCCACGACGTTAAAAGCATTTTTGCCTCGCGGGGGCTTGTGTGGATGTGAAAATAAGAACGTTGCTCATAGATGCATGACAATAGCATTTGTCAGATCATTCTGATCTATGTAAAGCAGGCTATACCGTCCTGCTCAGGTTCTAGAAGTTTAATGACGTCTCTCGTCCACTTAGCAGAAAAATGAACATATTTCCCAGGTTATATATCCTTAAAACGAAGCGAGAGACAGGTGAAGTACTGAACCAGAGTGGAGAACGCGACTTCAAGCAGGGAAAAAATCAAAGGAAAACAAAAGTTTCGAAAGAGGAAGGTAACACGTACGACCGAACCGATCAATGTGTGCGCGCACTGTACACCGGGAGAAGAAGACGGAGGGAGCGAGGGAACACATGTTGGAGAAGGGGAGCACGTGCAGAGAGATCCCAGGGGACTCGACGAGCGAGAGGGAGGCGCTGCACGTGCCCTGCTTCTCCAGCAGGAGCTCCGCCACTGGGCTCGAACGTTGTTGTCTGAGCTTTATCTTTGAGCCTTTGCTCTGTGCAAGTATGAGAGTGAAGTGAAGAGCCTGGCTCGTGCATTTATAGACGCAATCCTACTCCCGAGAGAGAGAGAGAGAGAGAGAGAGGGAGATTGAGTCTAGAAGTGGGCAATTCTTTAAAGCAATTCGACACGAGTCAAGCCCCCCTTTTTCGCTTTAACCCTCTCCCATTGTGATAATGACTACAAAAGGCCAAGCATGGTTAATCTGAGAAGCTCAAGCTGCATGACTTTTCATGGCACGTTCTCGATTGCAACATTTTTCACCATGAAACCAACTAGTGAAAAATTTTCCACTATGATGAATCGTACACAAAATTTTCCACATGACAAATGCTTCAATATAGGTCTACTCATGATAGGTGAATTATGGAGGTACGAGCATTAATTTAGTTATAAACTTTTTGGTTTGGCTAATTTAGGGTACATTTTGTTCAACTTTGAAAATGAACTTTGAGTATAATATAAATGATGAAAGCCCTTTAGGGAAATGAAAATTGCTTTTGGTAAAAACTCTGTTGCAAGACAACCTTTAAATATAAATAGTGTTTGGTAAAAAGTAATTACAAAGGCCTTTGATTGCAATTTCTATTTTTTTTTTTTAAAAAAAATCAAACTGTTCAACTCAAGCCACTAGCAACCGAGGTTGCACGAGCCTAGGTGCCTCTTGTCAGGGTCGAGCAGATTGCTCAACCCTAGGTTATTAGGCACATGGTCACACAACCTCTTTGGCTGTCACTTATTACCGGGCTTAGTCAACCTCAAGCGTCACCACCAATATGATGTGTCACCAATGTTGGCAATCGCCCATAAACTCTAAAAATAGTTAGGGCAAGATGGAAATATTAGAATGCTAGTAAGGGTAAGATGGAAAATAAAATGGTCTAAAAATAATATTTCACCCAAGGTTGGTTCATACTTGCCCTTATTAAGAAAAACATCTAGAAATAACATTTTGCCCAAGGTTGGTCCATATTTGCCTTAAGCTTGTAGCTTTTTTAAGACTCGCTTTTGGTTGAAAGCCATTTCGAAGGATTTGCCAAACACCCCAACATTTTCCTAATCAATTTTTGTGACCGAAAGCCTATTCAAAAAGTTGAATCAAATGCAGTCTTAATAATAATCTTTTTAATAATATGTAGTATGACAATTTTGGTTAATATGGATAATTTTTGTAATTTAATGAAAAAAAAATTCAAGCATATACGTTTCCTTTGCCAGACTGTCGGACAGGACACGTACACGTCGTTCGTCTTTAATGCACAACACAAACGTTGGCTTTCTCCAAAGAAAGAGCTCGCGAGTGGTGAGTGAAGGATTTGGAGATGATGTCGCACTTAGTAGGTATGACCTGGATCTTCAGGCTTTTTCTTTTGTCTTTTTTTCATTTGACGTGGACGGGTGAATCTTACATGCATTTTACCGGATATTAACGATGTTATTACGTATGCAGCTCCTAGTCAAATGTCCGATCCCCTCTGCCGCCGAAACAGGGAATGCTTAACCCAACGCAAGTTACCCTTTTCTCATCAAGGGAAAAACTCTTTTTCTTCTTTTTTGCTAAATCAAGTAAAAAAAATCAAAGCGTCAGTGAAAGATATTTTCCTGCATAACACTTTAAAATATTCGTGCAAAAGTAAATATTTCATATATTTCTTTATAAGATGACCATTTTAATTACATCGTGAATAAATATCTGAATAATTCATACTATTTTGTCTAATTATGACATACTTTATTTTTCTAACTACCCGTTTTTGCCAACCTTAAACTTTCGGCAAGTAGTGCGTGGTAAATTATTATACGAGCTAAACTTTCTATCCTTGATCACCCTCCCCACTCTTTTTACATAATGTAAAAGAGAAATGTATCAAACAAATTGTTTTTCCTTTGGGGGAAGCAATCCAAACTTTTATAGCGCATCCCACTTTCAATTAAGACCATATGATAATGATACTAACTTTAGATCACGTGATGGTGACCCTGTTTGCTTGTTTGTTTGTTTTTCTTTTTTATGAAAGTCTATCATTTTCTCAAGAAACTTAATTTGCAAAACATAATCTATGGTTATTAATTTTTATTTTTATTTTTGGGATTGTTTACAAGGACACCACTTGACTGCTTACATATATTTATATAAAGGAAATATGTTGGTGCACACATACATGAAACATGGAAAGATTTAGGATATACCCAAGACTTAAATTTGTAGAAAGCTAAAAGTTAAAAAGAACGAAAAAGAATCACTTCCAACTTCAGATAATCGAAAGTCTTTCTTTTTATGAACCCAATATTTAAGAGGGAATACTCAGATTTCAAGGCAAAAGATATGTTGTTGTTGATTAGTTGTTGGACGAAGGACACAAGCAAAGTGAAAAACTTTTTCCCCCCCATTGCTCGCAGAAGTTGTCAAAAGATCGGAGGAGAGAGAGAGAGAAGGCGAGAAGGCGAGGATGAGGAGGTTTGACCCAAAAGAGGGCGATGATGGCGACGGTGGGAGAGGGAAGTGATAGTGAATGATGGTAGTCACCGGTCAGCCGAAACGTATCCATTGTGGCCACCTCAGTCACAGAGAGAGAGAGAGAGAGAGCATAAGTTAGCGTGAAAATAGGGGGAAAATTTAACGCACAGATCGTCCTCAGTCCTCAGTCCTCAGAGAGAGGGAGAGAGAGAGAGAGAGATGGTGAAGAGACACCATCATATCATCATCAGAAGGAGCGAATACAAGTAAAATGTTGTGGGGGAGAGAGAGGGGTAGCGTGTGGTGGGAAACAAGCAAACTGAGATGGGATTCAAAGTGTGGAAGGAAAAAGAGTTTTTGTGTTGGTTCTGGGGCGAGCAATGTGAGTCCCGATGTTGATTTGATTCCCCACTCCTTCCCCAAATAAATATTATCATTTCAAAAAAATTTATTCATCCTAAAATATGTATACATTTTCTCAAAAATTATATAAAAAAAGATTGGTTTTTGGTGGGTATTTTTGTGTCCTTTTTTACCCATCCCTTGCATCCCTGCATCTGCTCCCAAGGCGATTCTGTTCTCTGGCAACGGTCCGGGTGAAATGCTCTCCGAAGGTTGAGGTTTGGGAAACCATTTTAAGGTGATGTAAAAAAAGAACAAAGAGCAGAGGCAATGATACATGCAGAAAAATACAATTCTCAATAATATTTTGAGGGACCGTGACTCTTTTATTCATTCGTGTTAATAGAGAGACATTACAACTTTTACTCAAAAACATAGAAGTCGACATATTCTATATGACTATTGAGAATGAGTAATTGATCAATCATTTTGGAATAGCAAGAGTTATTGCATGAACAATACTACTTGCCAAATGTCCTTAACAAAAGTGGTGGATGAAGTTGGAGGATTATGCTAGGGCAAATACTTCTTATGCATGTTTAGTAAGTCTCTCAGGAACACACATTAATAAGATCCAACATCTTGTCGTGGACATGATCAAGCACGGTAGATAGGCCTGGATGAGCAGGACTGGACTGGGCCGAGCCTCGGGATGAAAAAGTGTTTGACCCACATGCGCATGGGCTTGGGCCTTGACGAGCGAATAACGATGACGACAAAGTTCGAGTGAATAAGCTAGCGTGTTAGGAAAGGAAAATTCAACGCAGAAGTTGTCCCCGGTCCGAGAGAGAGAGAGAGAAGAGGCAGAGAGTGAAGAGACACCATCCTTTCATCAGAACTGAGCTTGGGATTCGATTTGTGCAAACTTCTGTTGGGTTCATAGCCTTGCCGTTGCAGCTGTTTCCGAGGATTATATGTAAGACCGATTGCTTTTAAGATTATGTGTTGTTTATACATGGTTATGATAGGCTCAGTTTGTATGTAAATCGTTCTGCTTTGCTATCTGACTGCTGAATTCATAAAGCCTGTGTAGATTGGATCCTTGGGAATGTTATGGACCAATGATTTCATGAAGTTGTTTAATGGAAGAAGAATAAAACATTGTGTAGTAATTGCTTTTAATGCAATGAAGGATCTCGATGCTAGGTATCTGGTCTATGTGTAAATCTTGCATGATTTTTTGGAGTTCTTAGTTATGATACCTACACAGGCCACAAGAAAGAGCTACAACATCTCTTTCCAAACTAATTTCACCAACAATTAAGGGAATGCCATGTATTTAGCTTCTGATTATCCTGTCACATGCACATCTAGCGATGTCGTCGAGTTGTCGATGTCAAACTCTGTCTGGCTTTTCTCATGAAGTTCATGGTGAGGCATCCTTATAAACAAAAGTAAATGGCATTTGAAGTGCTTTAAACTGAAAAACAGATGCAGAGCTCAAATCGTGCGAGGTAAAATGTTCAATAGGTAAGATGTTTCATGATGAATGTGGAGGTAAAGACATGTTTTGATAGTCAAGTGAACGTGCATCCTGCATGATGAATGATCAGTGCAAAGTGTTCTTTTAAGCTTGAGTATAGGTTCACGCATAGAAACATTTGTAAGATGTAATGTGTCTCTACTCATAAGCTGTTTTTATTATAAACGTGACATAATTCAATTGAATGTAATTTTTCTCTTTCATTGTCGTCTTTTTAGCCAGGACATAGCTGATGGAGTGACAAATCAGCACAAGCTGTGCAGGCTGCAGAAGCGGGAATTAGGCAGATTGGTTCTCTTGCTCGAGGACAGACCTTATGTATGTCTTAACCCTTTCTCTTAGATTGATCCACCTCAACCCACCTCCTAAAATAACTTTTTAATCTCTTGTTTTTGCAGTGTATGATTTATGTCCACCAAATGCTTAATACAGCAATTTAAGAGAGAGCTCGCCTGCCAATTATCTTGTTACAACTGTTGTTGAAGAAAACATCCCCTATTTTTGGTCAGGCAACAAAATTGTTGGCAAAAGAACAACTCAAATACCAAAACTTGGCACGGGAAGACACTTAAGTGCCAAAAGTTACGAAAGGCATACTCAAGTACCATTTTTAAAAAAAAATTTGATCACTTCAGTGCCAACTTTGATAATCCCTCCCAAAAATTCTACGTGGCAATTTTTTAATAATTTATATTGCCTACGTGGCTTGTTGTAGATCCACCTTGGCTTATTCTCACTCGAAATGACATCATTTTGGCCCAAATTCAATTTTTAATATAAATATTAATTAGATAATATTAAAAGCTAATATAAAAAAAAAAAAAAAAAGCAAGCAAAGCGCAGGCAGAGGAGCCCCCACCTGAACTCTATTTTTTTTTTTTTGAAATTTTAGTTTTTAATTTAATTTAATTAATTTTCATATAAAAATTGAATCGACAAAACGATGTCGTTTTGACTAAGTATGGCCACATCAGCATCCAAAAAGACATCATTTTGGACCTATTTAACCACATAAACACCCAAAACGATGTTATTTTGAGCTTGTGTTGTCGAAGAATTGCCACATAAGCATTTTAGCTGGATTTTCTCGCTATTAGCACTTAACTTATCATTTTTACTCCGATTTTAATATTTAAGTGTACATTTCTGAACTTTTAGCATCTAAGTGTCCTCCCATGCTAAATTTTGACACTCAAAAAGTCTGCATATCCAAAATTGTTCATCAATATGATATGTCAAGGTGAGTTTAGCCCAGAGAGTGGGGACGAAAGTGGAGTTGATAGGACAGAAAAATAAGCTTACTTATTGTCCACGGAGTGTATAGAACATCAACATCAGCAAAGACGGTTCGTTTGGTTGGTTGAAGATAGAGCAGTCTCCATTAACTACTTGCATACTCATTAAAGTAGTAGCCGTAGTTCTTCCTGTTCACCGTTCTTTTGATCCTTAAATATTCAAGCAAAACTCTCCTTTGGCTTTACGCATAGCCTTTCTTTTATTTTACTTACTTAAAAAGGTGAGTGTATTCGGACATCTTAATTTAGATAAGCTACTCGGGATGCATAAGAGATCAGTCCAATCTCTCTCTACGACATTTTTTTCTTCAGATCATCCTGAAAGTCGGATGACTAGACAACTCCTCTTCATTGGAGATGAAGTGATATCTTAGAAGTATTTCAACTGTCGGAGGTCTGAACATATGGTCTGGAAAGGCATGCTTCTACTTGAAGCATCCGATCGAAGGGATAAGGGAGATCTAGAAGGGAAAGTGCGCAGAAGAGAAGATTATTTATGCCAAATCCCATGCTTCCATAATTTCCCGTATATAGTAGAAGTTTCGAGCACAAATTACAGATTATACCCTACTCCTTGATGGAAAATATTACCAATACGATCATCCCCTTTGCTGCCATTACGCAGACAGCCATCTATCTCGTGCCCCGAGGGACATACCTAGCGGCTGTTAATCTATCAAAAAGTAAGTTTGTTATTGGTCGTCAGCAACCTTTTTTTCATTTTGGACATGATATTTTTGTCTCGCAAAATACTCCCAAGAGCCATGAGTGTCTTAACATATCTCAATCGTCAATACAGTCGAAAATTGGTTGCCTTTTGCCAATTCTACCTCAAACATTCACTAAGTAGATGATCTACTTACAAAACTATCTTATGTTCCCCACATGGGTCACGGTCATCGTCAAAAGGTATGGAGATGGGGGTGCAAAACACAAATTTCTCTCTCTCATGGAAAATGTGTGGCCGAGGGTTCACCATTTAGGTATTGTTCCCCACTAATTGTAGTCCTGCTCCAAAGCTAAGTTTGCCAATCATTTCTTATTAATATTTCGATAAATAAGATAAGTTTGCCTCTTTTCTTCTTTCTAGATCTCCTGCTCCAAAGCTAAGTTTGCCAATCATGTCTTATTAATATTTCGAAAAATGAGATTGCCCCTTTTCTTCTTTCTAGATCTCCCGCTCCAAAGCTAAGTTTGCTAATCATTTCTTATTAATAATTCGAAAAATAAGATAAGTTTGCCCCCACGAAATCTATAAAATTGCTAATTTTCTTCTTTTTTAATCCCTATTTATGAAATGACTCACCGCAAAATCTTAAATTTGCTCCTTTTCTTATTTCTTAATCCTCTTTTATGAAACGACTCAACGCGAAATTATAAACTTGCTTCCTTTATTCTTTCTTAATCCCCTTTTCTATCTTTATTCCCTTTTATGAAAACTACCTCACTGCAAAGTCTGTAAGCTTGCTCCTTTCTGCTTTCTTAATCCCATCATCTCGAAGCCAGGACTTATCATTTCCAGCTTTCTTCCAATTGACAGTACACAGGCTCACAACGAGACATAAGAGCGAACGAGTCGATAGACAAAGAGACTCTTAGCTTCTTAAAATTCTTTCCCCATCCGTCATAGGAGTTGGCAAAAGATTGGATGTGGAGTGGCGAGAGAGAAGGCAGCGGATGAGCTTGACCCAATGAAGGCGTTGATCAGCCCGAAAGTTAAAAAGCATTCTCCGCGCGTGTCGAGGTCGGGATGTTCTCTAGGCACAGCGGATACAAAAAGAAAGCCAAAAAGTCACGAGTTATGTAAATGTTTCAAACATCTTGGTGCTTGATAAAGTTAAGGAAATGACATCGTCACATGGCATGCTGGCCTCATGGGAAGTTCCCCCTCTAGGCAGATGGGAAGCAAACGAATCTGAGATTGGTTAAGATTGAGGGAAAAAAGAAAACAAAGAGTTTTTGTGTGTTCTCAATTGCCACATTCTATATGGCCGTTGAGAATGAATTAATCGATTGATCGGGTTTGGTAAGAAAAAGGTATTGCATCAAAAACTCTTTTTCCAAATACACCTCTACAAAAGTGGTACATGAAGTTAAAGGATTACATGGCACAATCACTTGTCAAATGAAGTCGGATTCTCACAATTACACTCTCCCCATCTTTGATCTCAATTAATCAATCAGCATTCCACGCAATCAACACTAATTGTCATTTGAGGTAGGTTTTGACTTACATTTTGTACTAAAAAGTTATAGTCCATCCATTAGCATCATCCTTCTCGACGTATTATACCCAGGATGTTCTCTAGGCATAGCCAGTCGAATAAAAAGTCAAAAATTTTGAGTTATGAAAATGTCAAAATCGTTCTTATATCTAGGGCTTTATTGTGTACTTCAAACATCTTTAGGAGCTAAATTGGTAATATATACTTATTTCCCTAGGCACAGTCAGTCCACCTCGTCACCACGTGGTGAAAATCAAATGAATGTTACTGATGAAGAACTAACTACTCGGGCCATGTAGTTTTTCCATCAATATGAATTGCGAACATGTATCCAATGAGGTGGGCCTCCACTGATTTGCAAAGTAGGGGCCCTTCATCCTCAGTCTAGGAACACACAAAGCCCAAACAGGCTGCAACATAACAAATGTGTATGGATCCACTCGCAAACAGGCCTCATCTTTCATTTGGGCCCCAACACCTCCGATAAAAGCTTCAGGCTTTCCTTGCGGCCGCCGCTAGACCCAATCGATGGACGCCCAAGACTCGTATTGTGCCCTAAACTGTAAGCCGGATTCCGTTTACAACGACTAACATAGGGCCCATTTGGTTTCAGCTTTCCTAAGGGGCTTTCAGTCCCCAGAGCCCCTTGGGAAAATACAAACTTGTTTGGTTCAACTTTGAGGAGGATTTTGGGTTGATGTAATTGCATCTCCAAGTGTCCTCAAAGTTTCTTAGCTCAATGCATGTCCAGAGGTGCATTTGCAAGTTGCATTTTCGGAATGCAACTTGCACTACTGTTCATCATCTTCCTCGCGTGGCCAACAAAGTCGACACCGTCAACGATCGGCCAAGGGGGGCAATCGCTGCCCTTAGTCACGCGACCTTAGGCGATCGCGTGGTGGTCGCCTGACCTCAAGTAGGCCTTTCAACGGCTAGATCTAACCGCCGAAAAATGGATTCGAAAAAAAAATTATTTACAATTTTTTTAATAAAAAATTTCGCAAAAGTCCCTTAGCAAAATGTAGTATTTATCAAACGGCATTTAGGCCAAAATTGTTTCACAATGTAAAATTTATCAAACAATATTTGCATTTCGAGAAACCCCTTTAGCTCAAAGGTATTTGTATTTTCCTAAGTGTATTTTCCCAAAGCCGAACCAAATGCACCCATAGTAGTAAAAATTTTCTTTTTTGTGAATGTAAACTTGCCGAACAAATTTAACAAGTCCTCCAAAGCCCTCATCAGACCTATCAAACGGGTGGATCATGTCAAAAAATAGCCCAACCCAAATTAATATATTTAATATGTTTTGACCAATTTTCATATAATATAAATCTAGTAATCCATTCTTAACTCAACCTAAATCCAATCTAAAGTGACCCACATCACTAAAACACCTCTATAGTCAACACAATTTAGGAAAATCTAAACCCAAACTAAGGTAAAAGCATGAAGTGAGCAAGTATGAGATCGAGAGAGTGGAAAGTGAGTAATCGAAATGGACTAGATCAAAGTAAATTATGAACCGATTTAATATCCATAAAATTATATCTAAATCCATTTATAACCAATTTAATTAATATAACAAATCTATAATAAAAATTCAACCTATCAAATATAAGTTAAGAAATGAGTTTATAATTCATTTTGATACATCTAACACTCTAATGGTTAACTTTTTGTCGTGGATGTGACTGAGTAGATAGGCGTAGACGAGCCAGACTGGAACGGGCCCAGCCACAGGTTGAAAAGTTGACCCGCATGCCCTTGGGCTTGGGCCCCGACGGGCGAGGAACGATGGGGACAAAAGTTAAAGTTAACCCCCGCACCACGTGAGCCCCACTTGGCCCACCATTACCTCTTTTGCCCCTACGTGTCATACCTCGCTATCTAACATCTCCCAGTCTAGTGGTCCCCACCTGTCCCGTCGATCTTATCCACGAAAAAGATTGGTCCCCACCTGCCACATCAACCAATCTCTTCCCAGATCCAGAATCGACGGCCCACGATGCTTCTCGAGTCCCCAGACCTGTTCCCCTTTAACGCCGGACTCCGTCTTTAAATACCTCTCCCTTGATCCCAATAGTTAATCTGCATTGATCCCCGCCAGCTCTCCGATCTGCTAACGTGCGCCAGCTCAGCTTAGCCTGCGCGTTCATGGGCCTGCTGGACCAGCTCTGGGACGACACCGTCGCCGGCCCGCGGCCTGAGAGCGGCCTCGGGAGGCTCCGGAAGTTCAGCACCTTCAGCTCCCGATCGAGCTCCGGCAAGGGTACGGGCTGCGCCTGGCGAAGCCAATCTTGAGCGGATCTCGCAGAGATTTGATTGAATCCTCGCGCACGAGCACACACACTACAATAGTACTGAACGGATCGAGTATTCTGAGAAACAAAGGCGATGAATTCGCGAAACGATCGACGATTTTCTTCGGTGATTCGGATGGATCGTGTGTTTTCGAGCCAGATTTGAGTCGTGTCGTGTAACAATTGACCGGAAGAGCTTAATAATGGAACGGATCGTTCGATATGTGATTCTGCATGGACTATTCGATGGAACTTTTACTGAAGATTCTATTAAAAATGTAATTTCCTCGTTCTGATTCGCGACGGATTGTGTCTTTGGAGCAGAATCGGAGGGAGGAGGGAGCATGAAGGCGTACGGCGATCCGGACGCGACGCCGTCGGAGGAAGCGATAAGGGTGACGCGGAGCATAATGATAGTGAAGCCGCCAGGATACCAGTCCGGCTCGCCGCCGGTTTCTCCGGCCGGGTCGACTCCTCCGGTATCCCCTTTCTCTGGTAAGTTCCGTCGTTATTTCATTATTTTCAGACGAGCGTTGCCAAAACTCTCTAGAAATATTCGAGATTATCAACTGCAAGGTGGGGCCCTTTGGTTTTGTCTTCGCGCTCTGTGCTGACAAGTCTATTGTGGATGATGATAATGCCGTTCTAGGTGGAGGAAAAATACAATTTTTAACATTATAAAAACTCGTATTTTGAAAATGACGTTGGGTCCCTATCGTTTGAGTGTTGACTTCCTGCCTTTCATGCATTATCTTGTCTTATTTTTTCTCTCTGAAACAGATGGATCGAGCGTCAAGAATTTACATTGGGTATGTTCAATTTCTCGGTGAGACGATAGTGCTAGTTTCTCTGATCGAAGTAGCGCGATAATTCCAAATCTTGCCTTAGGTTGGCATGAATAAGATCTGATAATTTCGACAAAGCTTGCTCCATGTCTGTTCAATGTTGCAAAGCACTCTGTAGAAGGATGCTTGTAAGGGTTCTTATCTTAGCTCGTGCGCATTGAGATGCATTGAGCCGTTAGATCGAATTATCCGGGCGATGGTGATATGTGTTGTTCGCTCTTGTTTTGAGTATGGATAGGCCAATGAGTGACGAAGAAGTGATGATGATGATGATAGTAATGAGTATGGTGCCGCTTCTAATGGCAACATGAACGTATGTGTACGCAGGAGGTGGAAGAGGGCAGTCCCTATTCCGAAGGAGATCCATGTCCGATGCTTATGAGAAGCTGAGTGAGGTTCGACCCCGGAGCCCTCCTCCTCCTTACGATGTGTGAGCTATGACCATGGAGTTCCCGACTCCCTCCGGCAGCCCAAGAAACCCCCCGGGGCGCATCCGTTCGACCCCCTTGCTCTTGCTTTGTATAACCTATGCATGTATGTCCGTAGGTATGCACGCATGTTAGAATCTGCTACCACGGTTCGATGAGCGCCATTTCAGTAGGCATGCATCGTCTAGATGTAGGAGTCTGTGTATAAGTGGCGTATGCGAGATGGATGGCGAGTCGTCTCGTTGTGGTCTGGTCCTCTGTACAAAGTGCTTTCGCTTTAGATCCGAATCTGAGGCTTTTGCTTGTAAGTTTTGTTGAAGGAAGAAAGGAGCATGTTCCTATGTTATTTGTTTCCTCAAACATTCTCTGGTGACTGTCTCTCTAGTTTCTACATGTCTGCAATGAGGGAGCAAAGCAGCAGCAAGTGGAAATACCCCGGGCCTTACATGATGACGCCATTACCGCATATCGCTTGCGTCATGCGAGTAGAGCCCGTTCATCATGAGCCTCCGACTTCGCATCGAAAACCTGTTCATAGTGTTAACCAGCACACCACATGTCGGGAGGGGACTATTCGCGATGATGCTGACCGGTTTGCGAATTGGAAACTTCGTCCCAGTGAGATTACCTTCCGGCGTGGTTAATGCGAATGAACTTTTGCGATTCATGGCCAGACGTGTGAAACGAGTGATTTGGAGTGAATTTCCGCGTTGAACTTCTCGAGCACCTTCCAGCTCAAACTGGTGTCTGACTATTTTTGTCTTTTTTGCATTCACTGTATGCCCTAGGGAAAGCCAAAGCATAAGGAACTAAAAGTCACAATTTGCGGCGGATTGTCATACGTATTTACTATTAGAAAACAGTTCATGAATATAATAAAAGTATCAAACACCCTTTTCACTTTTGACCTCAATGTCATTTTGCATTCTCTATTGTTTCTCAACAGGATTTTACTAGTAAGTGTCGTTGAGTCACTTGTCAAACATCTGATTGAGAAAAAATTGTCATTTTTAACTTACTGTCTGTCTCATATTATATGAAATAAGTGCATCTAAGTAAGATCGAACCAGTACTTGAGTGTGTTTTGAAATTTTCATTAGGATTGCTTTGGGTCCTGGAGCCTAAGATGCTTGAGCATAGATTTGCTCAGCTTAGCCTGGCCTAAAATGATTTTGAAAAATATAAGTTACAATTAAATCACAAGAAAAATAAAAAAAAATTTAAGGATTAATATTTATCAGTATCCATAAGTCAAAAAGTAGTTAGTTAACCATGAAACTTCAAATGAGCCAAAAAAAGTTATGTCACATTAAAATTGAGATAGGTGAATTTCCTTTTCTTTCCTTGAAATTTATGTATTTTAAACGAATAGGCATTAGTTATTTCAAAGATACATGTCAGAGTTTTGTATTTTGATAATGAATAATATTTTTAAAATAAAATAATTCAGGCATTACATATTTGGATCAAACCATGTAATTTTTGTCTAGGCCTTTTTCTATTTCTCTAGCCAGGAGCGCAAAGTCATGCTCACTTTGCTCAGGCTTCTTCCTAAAGCCAACAAAGCTTAGTTTCTTCTATTAGAATAATTAAATATTAAATCACGCATTCATCCAATAATTTAAGCTTTTAAAATAGTTATCAGTGGTCCTACCAAAATCTTATATGGTATTAAAGCAAAGGGTCCTAAATTTGAATATTTTCAGGTTTCATTTACTTTCCTAATTAAACTTCCATGCTTAATATTAGGTAAAATGCCAAATTAAGCATGAGATGGAGTGTTAAAATATTTAAATAACAAATTACATATTCATCTTAAGCTTTTCAAGCAATCGATTATGGTTCCACAAAATCTCACATGATATATTCAAACCTTTCCAACCTCCATTTGGCCTCCCCAATTTAATTTCCACATTTAGTTTAATTAATATATCACATCTTCATCTAATAGCTTAAGTTTTTAGAACAATTGGTTGTGGTTTTATTAAAATCTCATATGATATTAGAACTAGAGATCTTGAGTTCAAATATCTTTAGGCTAGAGGTGTCAATATGGGTTATAAACCCATATTATGACCCACTTTTAATTAAATAGGTCAAATATGGATCAAGTGAAAGTTAAATATGGGTTGAGTGAGTTATTAGGTAAATCCATTATCTCTCATTTCATCCCCTTCCTCTATGCATTCTCGACCTCCATTGCCAATCCTGCCATCATGTCGTTGTCACCATCACCGATCTCGAGCTTGCTGCCGCCGGCTAGAGCTCAGCCTGGATTTGGGCAGGCGAGCTGCGACAAAGCTTGGGCTAGCGAGCCCTAAGCTTGCTGGTCGGAGCTTGGCCTAGATTTGGATAGGTGAGTCACGAGGTCATCAGCCTTGGCCAAGCTGCGGCTTGCCTGGATTTGGATAAGCGAGCTTCGAACTCGGTGGCCGCAATAGAGTTTGCGGCTCGCCAGATCTGGGCGAGCCCGAGTTTGACCACTACCAATGATTTTGGCGGAGCCTAGATTGGTTGAGCCTTGAGTTTGTCGGCCTTGGTCGAGTTCAGCTCTTGTTGCCCCGCGTCTTGGCCAGTCACCATTAGTGACACCAGTAGAGGAAAAGGAGGAAGAAGAAGGAAGAAGAAAGAAAAGAGAAAAGAGAAAAGAAAAAGAAAATAAAAAGTAAAAAAAAAAAGAAAAAAAAAAGAAAGAAAAAAAATAAAAATAAATTCAAATTAAAAAATAATTTAAATTTTTTTTTTTTTTTAAAAAATAATTTTCCTCAAACTATTTCAATTTAGTGGTATCCACATTTTTTTATTTACTAATTTTTTATTATTTAATTTACTTTATAAATTTGATGTGAAATTTTTATTCAAATAATTTATATGTGAAAAGTTTAAAGTGGACTAAATAAGTGGGAGTAGATTTTCTTAAATTAAGTTAAATATTAATATGTATTGGTAATATAGGTCGGATATGAGTCGGGTTGAATATGGGTCATTACATTTATATTGCATGAAAATATGTTAAAATGGGTTAATGGGTCGACGTGGGTCGGACTATTGTCGACCTGACCCAAACCCAACTCGATCTACCCATTTGACACCTCTACTCTAGGCTCCATTTACCACTCCAATTAAATTTTCACGCTTAATACTAGATAAAAGACCATACTAAGCATGAGGGAGAGTGTTAAAAAGTGGTTTTGCCAAAATCTCACATCTTCACCCACCGCCACCCTTTGGACATGCCCCCACCACCTCTGGCAGACATCCCTCATCATAAAGCCCCTCGGCACAGCGTTTGCTGTTGCCCCGATGATGAAGCCCCAATCACTGTGTGTTCCCGTTGTTTCTTTTCACTCCGTCGTCTTACATAGGCATTCTCAAAAAAAAAAAAAAAAAAAAATTATGTGTCAATGACGGTGGAGACAGGCTGTGATTTTGTGTAGAAGAACATCGGTTTATATATCTAAAATTCCAACTTTGTTTTATTCGGCCACCTTTCCAAATTCGACGCCTTAAATCACATTCTTTTTCGGACCGCAAAGCCGGTTCCAGGTCCACCAGGCCCATTTTAGATTTTGGGCTTGGGAGACATTTCTGGCCCATCCTAGAACTTCAAACCACGACAAAAGCAAGCCCGGCCGGTCTACCCATTCGCCCGTAGGCTCTGTACTGCAACTCGTGCGCATCGCGCAAACCGTGGAAATTGGGAAGCTCAGCTCGCGAAGACTTCTGTCCAGTTCGTCTTCTACCTCTCGGCTCTCTGCAGATTCTCCATCCGGAGCGATGAGAGTATCGGATTCGTTCGCCGTCACGAAGCTCGTGCTCTTGATCAGCCTGCTGTTCCTCTCTTCTTCCGGTGAGCGTTTTGCCGCGTCTTTCCTTTTCTGGAAATGATCATGTCGGGAGCTGATTGCGGAGTCGTTTCGGTTTCGCATCTCGTGGAGCCGGCCGTTTCTGCTCCATTCTTTTTATTTTTTGGTCGGTTATGTCGATGCTTCGTTAGTATGGTTCTAGTGCGTAAATCATCGCGCGCCTCGGCAGAAAATCGGCGAATAAGCGCGGGCGATTTCATGTAGCTGTAGCTGATTGGGTGGGACTTGCTCGCGCTGTTGATACCTCTCTAATTGGTTCTCGTCATTGCCTAATTTCGATTTATGCGGGCAGCTTTAGGATTCAGCAGTTACCCACGACCGGGTTGTTCTGGACCATGATGACGTGTGTTTCTTGGTTGTATTTATGTGTTGGCAGGGAGAGAATTCGTTCCCGGCTCTTTTTATCTTGTTGTTTTATTGGTTTTGTTGGGTGTTTGGTGCTGCTAGATGCGGCTGGACCTGGTGGAGTTTGCGTTTCGAAAGGCGGTCGTTTCCCGCCCTACACATCGGAAGGGAAGCCACCTGGAAAGGTTGGCAAAGGGTCCAAGGGCTTGACCCATTGCCGCGTTTTCCGGAAGAAGACGTGCTGCGACATGTCTCAGACGCATCCTGCTTTGATAGCGACGAGGAGGCTCTCTTTAAAGGGAGAAGCAAGCGAGGAGTGTGTGCAGTTGTGGGAGTTGCTGGAATGTTCTATCTGTGATCCGAATGTCGGTGTTCAGCCTGGACCTCCTCTTATATGTACCTCCCTTTGTGACAAAATCTTTCAGGCTTGCTCTAATGCTTACTTCTCGATGGATCCGAAGACACAGGTGAGTCTGTTAACTGTTCTCTTGTTGGATTACCAATTGGACTTGCTAATGCCTGCTCCATCATATTCTTTTCTTTCCTCCTTGAGAAAGCTGTATAAATGGAATATACTCTTGATAGTGACAAAGGTTATAGCCTCTCTTTTGTAGTTTAATTTACTGTTGTGGGCACCATTGCTGCTACATTTCAAGGGTTGATTGAAAAATTGGTTTTGGTTGGGAGGTTGTTACTTTTTGCTTAATTTCTATGTGTCATTATGCATGCATTCCTGCCTATATGTGTTTGTTATGTGAATTGCGTGTGTGTGTGTGTAAGGACATATGGACGTGCTGCCTCTATAACTGTTTTATCTCAGATGATCCACATTACCCACTCTTTAAGTTCTGAATTGATAGGTTCTAGCACCATGTGGAGTGAATGAGGTGATATGTGCTAGAGCTTCTGAATGCGTCTCCAATGGCACTGAGCTGTGCCTTGCTGCTGGTTTTTCTGTGAAATTGGATGATGACAGATCTGTTGGCTCTGAAGAAGCACATTGTTATGGTGGTCAAGCTAGTTTGGACTCAATTTCTAGTTCATGGAAGACTGCAGATTCTGAGATGCCTCAAGAATCTGATGATCACAAGGGGCTTGGGGGAATGCCATTCAGTAAAACAGTATTTTGGGCAGTGGGAGGGATGGTCTTGACTGGAGGACTGCTGGTTATAAGGTAATTTTACTCTCCTTTGCACCCTAAAGTATGAAGAGTTCAGGTGCTACATAAAAATAGGAATAAAACATTCATCACCTGTTTGTTGAATTTTTGGAGTTGAATTTTCTTGAACTCTACAATCTCTCTCCTGAACCAATGTTTATTTGTCACATGACAATTCCCAACATTTGCTTGTTGATTTTCTTTTTTTTTTTTTTAAGGAAGTGAAACTTGGATAGTATGTAATTTTCAAACCTCAAAGTTAAGTGATACATAAAATGGGTTTGCATGGTTGGTGCCGAAAATTAGCTCAAGCATCTAAGTAACCTTTGATCTTTGTAGCTTAGTCGTTTCAGTTCCTATAAGCAGTGGATTGTTTACCAGCTGAACTTGTTTTGCGATGCACTTCTGCAATTTGAAAAGAAATTTCATGATATAACCTGATTTCCCTCTGGAAGCTTGTCATAACTTAATAAATAAGTCATTGTTAAGAGCAATATTTTTCTTGTCTCTCACATGTCACACAATGAGGGGACTTCAGGAATTTGATTTTAGAACTCGAGACTGTTGTTTTCAGGATTTGGTTGAATAAATTGCTCAAGGCTATTAATTTGCTTCTATCTCATGATTTTTTATGCTCAAAACTAGGGCATGGTTCCAGTATGCAGTAGTCAGTTAAAAAGGAAAAGGATTTTGGTTCAGAGTTTCTCAGATAAATCACAGAATTTCTGATGTACTGTTTATAATGCAAAGAGTATCCATCAGGTTCTGTATTAATGGCCTGTCATTTGCTTCTTACTGGCATTCAAGTTTTGTTTTGTGTCTTTGAATGTACATCATCCTTACCTACAGCAGGAGGAGGAGCAACAGCCACTCCCAGAAAATTGCTGCTATTCAGCGCAGTGCAAGGAGATTGGAAGCTCAGGCGAACAAGAAATCTTTCAATTCACATAGTAAGAAGGGGAAGGGAGGATGAATCTCCACTATCTACTTCTTTTACAGGTGAAGCGATGAACTGAGTTACTTTAAACTTTACGTAATTATTGGAGAACTACATAGTTTTCAGTTTGGGAATCATGCAGTGAGTTGTTAGAGTCTCCTATGCCTTCTCCTCTGGCCCTTCAAGCATATCAAGAGACTAGGTATTGCTGCAGATGCATGTCTCATTTGAGTCAATCAGATTCTTCATGTTTATGTGATTTCTTTATGCTAGCATTACCAAGTTTGACTTTTTGCTTCTGAGCTCAGTAAACCTCATCAATGGCCGATATAAATTTAATCTCTTTGAGTTATGGCTGCCTAATTTGGTAATTTTCTGGGAATTAGAAGGTGATAGATCTCATTTTAAATTTTAGACTATTTTCCTGTTAAAATATTCTCCTTTGAGAGGGCAAAAGTAAGCCAAGCTTTTGAAGGCTTGTTTTTGCCCCTATGTTCTTTTTTTCTTTTAGCCTTGTGGGTCCCACCCCTGTAATGGGCGTCGGTAAATCACCCCATTGCAAAAGGTGAGGACAAAACTCCTCACCCAATTCCAAAGACAAATGGTGGGCACTGCGCCGTGAACCCAGTGGTTTGTTGGCTGCCTTCTTCACTTAAGCAGTAGAAGCACAACTTTATGCTGTTTTCGTGATTCCAAAAGGTGCTGTTATACTTTTGTTTGCAGGTAAACCTATCTGCAATTGTAACTGCTACAAGAAAACTGCCATCCTTCAGCGAGCGGTTTTTGTGATTCCGAAGCAGCTATTCATTCTGGTTCTGGCCAAAATTGCGACCAAGCATGGATCACTCGGCATATTTTCAGCTTTTTTGGCAGGAAGAAATGAGGAAAACATGCCTCCTTCATTTGTCAAGAAGGGGGATTTTTGGCTGTAACCTGTCTCGTCATCTTACATTTTTCTAACGTTGCAGAAACATGGTTCTGTGTTGCTTTTGGGAGATGAGAATGTTGGAGTAGAAGGATTTACATACATACGTCCCATTGGTGTCTACATAACACTTAATTCAATTTGATGCATCAATGGGAATTCAGAAGGTTATCCATTGCTTGGATGTTCAAGTCGGCACCAAGTTTATAGTATCCGACAAGTGTTTCAAAGCAGGACCTTGATAGTGAAGGCCAAGGCTAACGTTCTACTGAATGACTAGATGTCTCTGGAAAGATGTCAAATGAAGTGGAGATCGTTATCACGAGCATTATTTGAAGGCAGTTATCGATGGATTAGCCTTTTGTCCATGGCACACCGTCCTGTGCTTCTAAGCCACTCAATAATCCCCCACTTGATTTGCTTGCTTGAGACGACACTCCATCCACTCACCGACCCCGAGAACTATGGAAAAATCAATGTTAAAAGGGTTTTGTCCGTCTAAGGGCTCGACAAAGTGGTTATTTTCAAGAATCCATGAATTCCCGAACGATCCCTTTTTCTCGATAGAAATAACCTTGATATAGATTGCTGCTGTTATCACAAACATCGACTTGATGATGTCGTTAGTCACACACAACAGGGAAGAAAACTGAAATATCGACATAAGCTTGTTGCGAAGCCGACTCTTGAGCACACTTGCAGTGGACACAAAAAATTACAGATACCAAAAAATTCAAATCATCAGTTTATCCTAGGTAAGCGATTTCTGTTGGGTGTCCTAAGGTGTAAGATCTCCGTTTCTCAGCTGAAGATACTGCACGTACGATCGAAGATCCTGAACCAACGATCTTACTATTGTTGCCGCACTTGCCAAACTTTTTCTATGACAGGTATTAAGCTTATGCATGAAACCAGCTTTCTTTCTCATTTTTTCTTCAAGAAAATAATATCTTCCAGAAAGCACGGTCTGCGGATCAGACTCTTCCCAGCGTTGGAGGCTGCTCATGCCAAGTCAAGAAAAAAGTTATTTCCCAGCCTCACATCAAAATTGACTCAAATGAGAAAAAAATATAAACGCATGATCTTTGTCGTCATTGAATTCAGGAGAATGGTGAAGCCCAGGAGGATGAAGAAAGTTAGAATTTTTAATACCTTCTTCAGAGTCATTCTTGATGAGCTACCAGAAGCTTTGCTTTCAGCTGGTTTCAGTATCTCAAACGAACACACCAGATTCTCATCAACACTTAGCAAGGCACCTGCATTGTCAAACTCCCCTCCATAATTGGGAGCTGAAAAGATTGTGACTAACCGCCGTTTGCCAAAAAATTCGTACCCATCCTCTACCACCTGCAATTAACCCAAGAAGATCTTTCAATATCTTTTCAAGGCAAATCGAAGGGAAAGGCATCATGATGGAATGTTCAGCCATGACTATTGCAATGTTTGTGGTTGTAAAAATGTTCTTCAAGGACAAGATGACAGAATAAATTACACTAAAGAGTCCTCTGATTAATACGAAGCATTACCGATCAGCAAGTACTATATCCACTGGTTGGGAGATTTCAAGCCATAAATTGTTCAGGTAGTTATCACGACATAGACTTTTTTTTTTTTCATACGACACTAATCCAAGGTATAATATTCAGAATATGATGGGAAAATGAAACAGGAGACAGGTAATTGGATGGGTTGCTATTGTGTTGATGTGTGTGCTGCTAAAAGCAATTGTCTGGTAAGCAAAAAGTTAATTAGACATATAAGCATACAACGGAAATTTGAAAAATGGCCTTTCAACACATTATAAGAATTCTGAGAAGATTAAGCGGGGGTATTAAGCGCCTCAAGTTTTAAGAGTGCCCTAATGATGATCGTAGCATTTTGCAACTCTAACAGGCATTAAGCTAGATAATAAAGAGATTGGCTTACCTGATGTCCTCGGCAAATGAGATCAAGATCATTCTTATCCAAAAACTCTGCAACCTTATCAGCTCCAAAAGTACATGAGACACCACGATCACTGTCCCCCCAACCATCAATTCTGGGATCTGGGTCAGACCACAGAAGATCACAAAGAAGACCAGCATCAGGAACATCAGTTGGCCTCGAAATTTCCTTTATTTGATCCAACTTGTTCAACTCTGGGGAGAGGCCCCCATGCATGCAAAGTATCTTATCATCGATAAGGGCAGCCACTGGCAGGCAATTGAAACAATCGGTGAATATTTTCCAAAGCCTAACATTAAATCGCCTTTTGCACTCATCATAAAAACCATAGATGCGATTTATTTTTGCATCTTCGTGGTTTCCCCTCAAGAGATAAACTTTGTCGGGATATTTTATCTTGTAGGCCAGAAGCAAACATATCGTCTCCAAACTGTGCTTCCCACGATCCACGTAATCTCCTAAAAACAGATAGCTTGCAGAGGGAGGGTGGCCACCATACTCAAATAACCTCAGTAGATCGTGGTACTGTCCATGTATATCACCTGTAACAGACCTGCACATTAGAATTACTCGATGCATACTAACTTGATTGTACAGGATGCACTGACAAGCTATCAGACAGAACATTGCATTCAGTTCAAATGAATTTGTACCATTTTTTCCCTTAATCGAAGAACCCTGTCCTTCAAGTATCTATCCACCCAACTCCATCATCAAACGTTAAAAGATTTGCGCATCAATTAATTAAAACTTAACATCTCAAGATTCTTACTTCGGCAGCCTGCTCTTTGTTCACTTGCTAAGCAAGAATGAACACAGAATAAAATAGTTACCACTAGCAAACACTAGTTATTGTTTCATCAAATCAACTACCTCCAACATTGGAGAAGACAGCAAAAACAACTGCTGTAGTTTATGCAGCAGAAACGAGAAACAGACGAAAATGACAACCGCGTGCCAATCAGTTGGACAACAGAAACAAAAGAGAGCTACGTTAAAGAAAACTATAACACACAAGCACTTATGATCATGGGTTCCTAGCCATCTACCATATAATCCTTTGCCTCAGACTAACCCCCCAGCTGCACAACCAAAGCCACCTTCAAATCAATCATGAGATGAGAACACGACAACATGAGAGAGAGAGAGAGAGAGCTCATACCGCAGATTCTAATAGGAGCATGAAGCGCCAAGAGATTGGGCTGCGATAGGAAGATTTGGCGAGCGTTGATGCACAGTTGGCGGATCTCAGCCTCAGAAAGCTGAACTTGCTTCCCTCCTTTGCCTTCCAATAATCTCCTTAATATGTCATCCAACACCCCCTTCTCCATGACCCCTTCCATCGTCATCATCATCATATTCTCCTCCTCTTTCTCCACTCAAAAACACACTAATAATCAACTCCTTCCCAATATTAACAAGATTTCAACTGGCTCAGCTAGCTTCTGTAGGAACAAACAGCTCAAAGTGTGTGTACAAGAACAAGAATACAAAGGACTCGTCCAGAAGAAAAATCTGACTTTTGGGTCCTGCGAATCCCTTTATTTCTAAGGGATTGACAGCAGAGGAACAAAAGGGTATCTGCCGAATTGAGAGATACGTATCAAAAGAGCTTCACCTTATCCTCCGTGAGACGAAATATCATCAACCCAAGAGGGTATGCTTAGACGTGATAGAAAGTCAATGGAGAAGATTATGCTTATATACGCGGAATTTGGAAGATTTCCATAAACTTTCTGTACGAGAGAGAGAGAGAGAGAGAGGGAACTAAATCTGTTAAAAACTTACAGTTGCCATATGAAATTGAACAAGAAAAATCCAAACTTTAAATACAGATTGAGGGTGTGAGAGAGACAAGAAAAAATCAGGGCTTGGAGATTGGGACGAGCGAAAGATCAAAGATGGGGTTGTCAATCCTGTGTAAGAATGAATCTCTGTCTCTCTCCCTCTGCGAGTAGATTATTCATCACGGTTGATGTGGAAGCCTCAAAAAGCGGGGGACTACTTGGCGCCTCACAAGAGCCCGGCGCATTTTAGCATCCCTTTTTCACATTCTCCCTTTTCTTCGCCGCTTTTCACTTCTGGAAACTTTTAATTACCCAATGACATTCACTGTTACCCGCGTTTAAACGAGGATTTTGGCATTTCTCTTGCAAGCCGAAAGAGAACTCTTTTAACGGTCCGAATCATTCATCTTCAAAATATACTAACCTTTCATTCTATCTAAGTGTCCTCTAATCCAAATTCAAACCGTTGAATTCTGGCCCTCTCGAGCTTTGTAAAGAAACAAATTTGACCTGGGAATATTAAAGAAATGATGACCCTTTCACCTTATCCTTGCCCAAATCCGTCAAACCGTTTTTCAATAATTGCACCCGGGATTGAAATATTCAAGGAACACCAGTAAATTTTTCAACTTTGTAGACCAGATATAATTTGGACATGTGATTCCAGAGAAATGTCAACCTTTTCAGGATGAAAATATGAGCGAGTGAAAAAGATTAGTCTGATATGAGAGAGAGAGAGCGCCCACAAGGCAACATAGCAGAAGATGAGTACAGATGAAGAGATGTGGGAGTAATGTTAACGACAAGTAGTAGCTTTGGTGGGTTTAGTTTGTAAAGATGTAGGGCAAGCAGAGATCGTGGCCGACTCCTATTCTTTGTTTTTTTTTTTTCCTTCTTCTTTTGAGCTTTCAACTTGAGGAAACCGCGTGCTTTGAAAAGTCCGAGCGTTTGTGTGTAACATGAACTTCTGACACCGCACCGCAAGATGGAATACAAGTCAGGCTCTGATTACAATAGTGCTCTGCTCCCTCAAATCTCGCCCTTAATTTAACGTTTTTTTCCTTCACCTATCGTGGAAGACCACGCAAGATGGGCATCATCCTGTTGTTAGCTGGTGCCTTCCTTGGACCTAACTGAATTTCAGTTTATTTGGTTGACGAACTCAATGAACGCATCGAGTATCCCTTGAATAAAATTCGTTTTAGTTGATGATGGTGGTGGTGGCGGTGGTGGTGGAGGTGGTGGAGGTGATGAGCATTGAGCCATTATGCAACTCGTTTGGCTTACTAATGCCTCCACTTTCAAGCACAGAACAGTATGTTCAAAAGGGTTTGGTGGGAGCATCGCTGTTTCACATTAAAATCGGATAAATCGATGGATTTGCCTACAGCACTCCAACGAATCTGTTCAAACTCATTAGATTCTCCGCGATTCATGTTATCTATATGTTGGGGAAGTTTCGTCCGCTTCTCCACATCAAATACTGGAGAGGTTCGCGTCAGGGGGAGTTTCCATCAGCATTTCACTGTCACACGAGCTTCACAGGAGCTCCTGGTGTTTAAACTGGATTGAATTATTCTTTGCAAGCTGGAGCTCCTGGTGTTTAAACTGGATTGGATTATTCTTTGAAAGCTAGAGCTCCACTTTTATTTATTTATTATTATTTTTTTGACAATAAGTGCTGAGACCAAGTCAATTTGGAGTTTACCGCCGTTCAGGGAAAGCAGATTGGGTTGGTGGAAAGAATGAAAAGGATAATCACAAGTTGGAAAGAGTTGATGCAAAAAGAAACATGCTATCTGGTACGTGAGAAGAGATCAATGAGATAAGAGTGATGTCGACAAATTTGACCCCATAACTTCTGCCCGAATACACTGAGCGAAGCTTCCTAGACAGACCTGAAGGGCCCTCAGCAATGGCGACCATCAATAAACCGTTTAAGATATGAGTAAGAAGAACAGTCTTAACTTAGATGGGTCCACAGTGTCACTGTGATCCACTTCTTTTGGTCCTTGGAGTGTCTTCAACACGGTACCAAGCAAAAGTTCATTGACAATCTGTTCCCTCGTTGAGGTATCTTCTTGTGCGCACACGCTTGACATGAATAGAATTTCTGCTTCCCGACAAACTTAGCCAGTTTCATGTAGGTGTCAAGTATCAGGCCAGGACGAACGGACAAAAATATTCATGATGCAGTTGAAATTGATCAATCTACAATGTCATGGACATGTGCATTTCAAGAAACAGAATGCGGCAACATTCGAGGAAATGATTTCCAAGTCATACTTAGCGAAATTTGGTAGTTTCACCACAGGCTTCAAAAGAAGAGTACCTTCTCCACAGATAGCACAATCCAGACAAATCTACTCACCTAACTCAACTAAATGTCAGTTACAGTGGTTGAAGAGCAACAGAAATATCTCAGGGCCATTAAATAGCACTCTGTAAACTGTCCTTAAAAAGAAGACAAAATTGTCCCCTCCTTTAATGAACAATTGGCCTCCACGTATATACAGGATTCACCTTGTCTGGAAGTTAGCATCTGCATCTACCTTACAGATATTTTTGGAGTTCAACAGCACTTGCTTTAGTTTCCTGGTGATGTCAGTGGAGTTGTGTTCACGTTTGATCCAAAGGAGTAGTCAATGTGTAATTTTATGGTTGTCAATTTGGACGTGCATGAATGAGTTTTACAAAAGCTGCAGCACCATTCCCACGAAGAATTCACTCATCCTCAGATCAAATATGATCATTACATTTCCCACATGTTCAATCAAGACAATAGAATGGCAGAATCATTCTGTTTTTAAAAATTAACAATTCTTCCAAAGGGGTTAAGTTATAATTCTCTGTGTCACACTAATGGGGCGGGGTGCATCTCTTCTTTCCGCTTGTCAGAGTTTGAGCTCTTAAAACGCACCGTTGTGCACTCTTACTTTAAGATTTATAATTTGTTTGGGCAACCATTTCAGCCTTCCAGAAAATCCTATTTTAACTAAATAAAGAGGAGAGAAGAAACAGCAAATAGAGAGTTCAGCTCCCCTAAATGAAACTAATAATGAAATTTGGGTTCCGAAGGGAAGAACCACATCCAACATTCAAAGGAACAGCCACAAAAGTTTCTTGACCTATGGAGACAGAAGATTGCAAAAATCTTGAGGGATATTACCACAGCAAACATCATAGCAAATACGAACTTGGTGACCATTGACCATGTTAAATCTGAACAGTGATACTAAAATTCCTAACCAATATGAAGTCACAATCTATGCTTTGAAGAGTGAAAAAAAAAAACTGAAAGATCATATTCTTTGCAAATTATTGGAAAAGGGGGGCTATATACAAAGACCAAAAATAGTACAAGTTTTTTCACAGGTAAAGATGGATTGCTCTGAGCAATCTCAGTAACACAACCCAAAGACCTATTCAAAAGTTGGCTATAGATTTGAGTTCAATGGCATTTAAAACCAATGATGAACTCTTGATCAAATGAAAGCTAATAAAGAAAATGTGATGCGTGACCCATGTGGACAATCCAAAACGATCAACATCTGATTAGTTGATATAGCACTGAGTGCATTTAAGCAACCGTGTTCAAAGGGTAGAAGCTGTCCACGTAGATACATATTGCAAATTAGAGAACACATGTATGGTAATCTAGTCATATATTTCAGCACTCAAATAGCTTTTAGCTCACTTGAGTCTCTGAATCCCAACTAAGAAGCACTTTCATCTATATCAAGCCTGAGCGTAAGAGCATTTTATCTCTGTAAGAGACTAGAGTCAGTTTCTTAGGATATCCTGAAGATAATTGAGCAGAAATGCAATGTCTCTTGGTCGACCACTGTAATAAGGCTAATGGAGTTAACGGCTCTCTCATTGGGGTGAAGATTTTCATATGCACCAGGCTTATAGACCTGCTGAATAGTGGCTTTGAGAACCCAATGTTTTCATTCGAGGAAATGGAATGCCACTGCCTTTCTCTATGCTTGGAAGAATTTTAAGGCAATAAGAGGGAACGGGCCATTCATAGTCTAGAATCACATCTGCAGATAGCTCTTACTTTTCTCCTTCTCAAATTTGAAGATAGTTTTGAAAGTTCAAAACAATACTTCCTTTTCACTAATGTGGGATTTCTGTCACAGCCAAACATATTCTGCTTAATTTTCCTTTCATTTCCAATCCCTCACTCATTCAATCCCCTTTCTCATCACAATCCACGTCAAACACATATACAAGTCCAATTTAGGGTGAACCAGCAGTAACAGGAAGATAATTTCTCCTGCATTTTACACAATTCAGAACAAACATACTTCAGGATAATCCTTCTTTGAAACAGTTTATTGAAGTTTGTTACTGTTCTTGAATTTCGCTTTTATGTCTCTGTCATCAGCATTCTTCACATTACAGCAGAATACTCTTAACAAATGCAGAGACCATCAAGCGCACAAGAAAGAAGAGAAAAGGCTTGACAATAATTAATCATTTCGAGATCAATCTATTTCCATCACGCCACAAATGATAAAGAACAGAATTCCAGCACAACGACGTTTTCCCTTATCAATCCAATTTCTATCAATAAGAATCAACAAACGGCCTATGACTTCTTCTCGTGATCGCACCCACCCCACGGTCACCGCAATTCAACCCACATCCGCATTGCGGGCACTCCTCGAAATTATCGATGGGGAAGTCCGCACCTGCGATGCCGACGGAGAACTGCAGGTCGTCGCCCTGGCGGCTGACCTCCACGATGTCCACCCACACGAACCAGAGCTTCACCTTCACGCCCTGCAGGTTCTTGAGCCGGTTCTCGGAGATGACCCCGCGGATGGTGGACTTGTACTCGAGCTGGTACGACCCCTCGAGCGAGAAGGCGCAGGTCTTGTTGAAGTAGGCGGCGAACTGGCCGTTCGACGCGTCGAGATCGTAGCCGCTGACGCCGACGGGGAGGATCCCAGCGGGGAAGTTGTAGTCCCCGAGGACGTCGTACGCCGACCGCTTGCCCGAATTCGCCGGCTCGGAACTGACGAGGAGGGCGGTGGCGAGGCAGAGGATCGTCGTCGACAGAACTACCCATCTGGGAGCGAAGACAAAACCCATCTCTCTCTCTCTCTGTAGGTCTCTCCGGCGGTCGTTGTTGGATGGAGGTAGCTTGTGCGAGTGAGGATGCGATGAAGATGGCGGTCTCTGTCAACGACGATAACCGCTGTTCTTAACAGAGAAGGAAAGTTCGATGCCAACTCTCCTTCGTTCCGGAGATCAGAATTGGAATGGTAGGTGATGGTGACGTAATCGGAGGAGGACGACGAAATGGGCCTGGGCTCGCGTGGGCCCCGCGTCCGTTATTGCCCCTAGATGGAACTAGATGGGCCTGGGCTCTCCTTCTTTTTGTAACGCGGTTTTCGAATCTTTCGAGCCGACTAGTTATTCATACGAATTATCTGAAGTGTAAATTCGCTATCTTTGAATCTCTATTCCTCGCCGAGGCTATCAAGGTAATTTAGCTTGGTCTCGATATAGATGGTTACGTCGATTCGAGACCTCTTAATTGAAAATATGTTAGGATAACAATTTAGATCTTACTTCACATCTTTTTTTGGTCAATTATCTAAAGGTATGACCTTTTTTTTTTTTTTTTTTTTTTTTTGGGTCGACCTAAAGGTATGACTTTGATTAAGCTACTATTTGAAGGGTGACTAGTATAGCAACTCGCTGTCATAATTCTCCACTTGAAATATGATTTTCTTAGAGTGAGAATCAAACATGAGACCATTGGTTCCTGAAGGCCGTGGAATGCTCTTACCACCAAGACTATCCTAGGATTCCTAGAACGGGTCACATCGACATTATTCCTTTCCTATTAAAGCATATATGAATAGACTTTTACTTTTTAAATTTTGCTTGGTCTGAATTATGTGATAAACGCATGCTGAATTTTCTTAACTTGAAACAACCAAAACTTTCACAACATGATAATGTTGATGCGTAAATTGACATATGAACTTTTATAAATTGAAATTCAAACAATATTTTAAAATTTAACTGGGTTTTCATTCATTGACCTTAAACAAGCATGTGGTTAAGTTGCAAACACTCATGTGGTCCATTTAATGCAGTTATTGTAGCACGTGTTTAGGAATCTTGTGCTTGATATACAAGAATTTGTTCTCCCTAGAGGTTGCTTGAGGAAGCATGTTATCCAACATACCACGAGATATATACGCAAAAATTAAGTTGGGGGCATCGACATATATGAACATTTCAAATCAGAGACATTAAATTGCGTCTAAAATTCTCTAATCACTCGATTAGATGACCTTCTCTCCTCATAAATGCCTGGCAAAATCCAAAGTTAGGGTTTTGTCAAGAAAGACAGGCTCGCATTACTCGGGACAACTAGCGAAGGTTCCACGCAATTGCCCACGTTGGACGTTCCTCCAGCTTGTCAAATTCGGACATTAACTTTAATCATGAGCAATAAGGAAAGCCATCGAATTTGTTTTCTTTGCCTTTATTATTTATTATTTTAAAATTTTTCTATATGGTAAATCTGCGTAGTAACTTTTTTCCTTTTCTCTGATAAAAGCCAGTTAGCTAGAGAACATGGCAGAACCCATTTTGCATTTTTAATGCAGAAAATTAGTACATACAATCATTGCACATGCTCGAGTCCTCTCACATTTGATGTGAAAGTTCCTCATATGAAATCCACCATATATGTATCCGACCGACATACACACACGTTAACTTTTTGCATTTTTTCGTGCGAGACCCACTTATTTGGGAAGTAGACCATTCTGTCATTTTAAGATGTATAAGTACATATGTCTAAGTTTTGTGCCCCAACCGCATTTGATCGAAGCTGCTAAGTAGCATGAACGATTGTACATTTTTTAGCCAAAAAACAAAAAAGTTGTCAATTTAATTTATAGAATGTTGAATTTCAAAAAATATATTCTTTCTTTAGAGCGCAACAAAAATAAAATAAAAAATGCACATAATTTGCAAAGTTAATTGATAGCTAATTAGCTATCATCAAGTCCTCCATAGGCACTTTTATCAAAAGGGTCTTATTAACAAATATTACTAAGCATCTCGATAGATTAAGCAAGAGTGTTAATAGAATATTTAAATAATAAATTCCACTTTTATTTAACAATTTAAATTTTTTAAAACAATTGACAATAGTCCAATAAAATCTCATATAATATTAAAATTAGAAGTTTTGAATTCGAATTTTTTCGGATGTCATTTGTCATTTGCCATTTGCCTCTATGCTTGATGAAACAGATCCATTTTCATCATTTGGCCGACCAGTGCAGTGCTTCAAGACGAAATACCACATCATAAGAACTCTTCTTTAAGACACTCGTCCCTCGTCGCCATGTTTCTCCATCAACAGAAAGAGTACCTCTTCGAACAGAAGCACTGACATAGCTCGACTCGGAGCTGGATTTGAAGGGCGTACTTAATGCCGGCTTTCATACAAGACATTCCTTGCCTAACCTGTCGTACATAGTATTGAACTTGGTCCCTTAAAAAAGGTACACAATCAAAGCTATTTGTTGAAGTTAATAAATGAACAAGATAGGCCTAACCGGGCCGAAAAAAAGAAGAGGATTGATTATCTGTGGATCTTTCTCATGAGCTGCTACTACTACTTAAGGAATGGGAGGTGGGTTTCCGAGAGGGTCCTGTGGCTGCCGCCCGTCGTCCTCCGCTGCTGACGACGACGACGATTTGGTCTGAGGCGTGTATTAAATTGCTTACGGAATCAGTCTGAGCCGATTTAAGTCCGAACCCGGTCCCATTTGGTATCTGCATCGAATTCACCGTTCAAGTCCATTAGCAAACTTCTTTCTATTCTTTTCCTAAGGTGTTCAGTTGATCGAGCATTGCAATCTTTTGTCTATGAATAGTTGAGTGTTCGGCCATTTCTTTATTTATTATGTCAAAAGTCAAATTATTCCATTGAAGAGTTAACTTAATTAGGGATGATTAGTTTTAAGATGGATAGGTTCCAATTCTTGAACTTGAACTCGATTCTATTATAACATGTTTTTAGTTTTTGGAACATATACCCTAAGTTGTTTGTAGTAGAACCTATTGTGGAACCTACCCTTTTTTTCGGTGTGGTTCTTTTCATAAACACCCAAGCAAGAAGCAATTGCCCAATGTCTTATATGACTTTGGATTTTACATAAATACGTGAGGAAGCAACAATATAATTTTCCTAAACTTGTGAACTGCAGAATACGATAATCAAGGTCTCTAGTCAATTAGTCCATACATAAAAAATTCCTACTAAACATACAAATCCAACAACCTAGTTTATCAGCCAATGACTTCATGATAATATAATGTTAGTGCTTAGACAATATCAAAATGTATCCATCTAAAACAAATATAATAAAAAAAAATAAATTTGAGATTAAGATTTACTTCTCCTGCAAATTGTATTAGAAAAAAATGTCCAAATAAGAAATTGCAAAGTCAAATACATATTTCTTAGCAAAACTCTTAATGTTAAAGATGGTAAAATTATGTTTTTTTTAATAGTAATAAGCGGTTCCAAAACTAGTCCAATTTCTAGGTGGGCATTCCCTTGGAATCCGTTCCAACTAGTTCTCAAAAAATGGAACAGCTTCCCAAACTAGTTTAAATAGGAATCTATTCCCGGACCTATTTTTCAAGTGGTTCGATTCGGTTTCTGCGTAACCCTGGTCTGATTGCATACTCCTAAACTCTCCTCTCCCACGACATTCAACTTTGCATTATTTTTCAGAAAAACACATTAGATGCCAACACAACATGCCTATCAAAACCCTAATTCATTAGAATTAGGTCAAGACATCAGAGTTTCTTGTGTGAGTTGAAATACGAGATTTATGTCCTATTGTTTTCTCAAACTGATTCGACATTTGTCTGCATTTAGCTTTGCATGGAATCCTACTCACAAGAGAAATTGTGTTATTATATATGTACGTGTTGATCACTAATCTGTCCTTTTAGCCCGCAAGCGTGACTTGTCTATTTTATCAGCAAATAAACTCGACAAGTGTGAGATCTTTCCTTTCCTTTCATTGGCTATAGAAGGGCTAGTTTACGTGCATGCATATTCTAATGCTGCTTGCAAAAGGCGATCTTCCTTTTGTTGTTTCCACTCATGGTCGAAAGAACCGTAGAAGAATCAGTGCAGTAGAAAAAAGGTGGAAATTAAGCTTACTCCATTGAATAAGTCATGGGGGAGGATGGCGTAAACGGTCCAGATGCCGCCATTGATGAAACAGGGTGAAGGCATGTAGTCCACGCTCTTCGTGGTCGCCTCTGTCTTCTGCAAAAATTATTGAGGTTAACTGTCAACTTCATGTAACATATCGAGCAATTAGTCACCTTCATAATCATATTATATAGCAGACATGTCGTAGCTTCTGCGAGCATGCATGAATATACATATTTACCATGGTAGAGAGAGGTGAACCATAGGCGACCATGCTGAAGACAACACTCAAGGGGCCAGCGACGGTGATTTGCACCTGATGGTCCAACGTTAACCGAGTCACTAAGATTGCTGCTGCTGGGAACTTCACATCGTATGTGATCGCAAGTATTGCAGCTCTCTTCTGCGTTATCAATATACTGCAATTATTTTCTTCTTAAAGGAAATGTTGTCGGAAAAACGTATTCGTACTTTGGTAAAACAATGAAGTTCATATAGGTTTGAATCAATCGACTAATCAAATTGACTTTTGAGGTGTGATATCAATTTTTTTTAAGGTTCCTTTTGCCCCACAATGTTGCTAATGGTCACCAACAAATTTCCTTTAAGATACAATAAAGTTTCAAATGAGAATATTAGATAGCAATTCTTGCATTTCTCTAGGGTTTCTCTAAGAAATAATTGGAAACAATGACTGTAATTTTAAAAGAAAAACTTAAAATGACTTGATCATCATTGATCCCAAAAACTAACACACTTATCTTTGTCTTTTGAACAAAGGCAACCCTTCGGAAAGGGATGTAAAATGAAAAGGTACGTTATCAAAAGTTATATTGAAAAGACATATGAAAATTCGAAATTAAATAAATAAAAAATAACATAACCATTTTGTGAATAGTCATATTGTTTCAATAGAACGCTGCGGTTAATTTTTATAAAAATAAATCCGAATTTTTCAATAAAGAAAAAAATAATGATTGTTGATTCGTGCAAAATTTCGTTTACGTGCATATTTACATCATTTCGGTATAAAATAAGGCATCTCTTAATTTATTTTACAAACAAACTACTAACAAATGTATCCATTAGTTAGGAGTAATTAAGGATACAGGTGTTTCTTCTATGTGATGCAGCAACTTGGATTATGGTGTACGGACATTTTTCTTATGAGAGACAAAGTCTATCTACGTTTCATATGCTCTTATTTATTGATTAGTAGAATAAGATCGCGTTATATCTTCATGTTAGTCTAAATTGGAGTTGGTCCACACGGTTGATCTAGAGCTTTTTCATGAAAGAAAACAATAAATAAAATACAAATTATTGGAAATCACAATCCACCAACGTTCTCTCATTTCTGAGGGGGAGCATGGAGAAGGAAGATGGCGACAAAGATGATCTCGAGGACGACGCCGAAGCGATCGCGTGGGAAGATATATGAGAATCATACTTGCCTGTCGAGTCGAGAATTATGTGTCTTTTCCGAAACTTGTATTGCACAAACAGGACGGGATTAGATACAATGAGCTGACGACCGAGGGAGACTTCTAATGCATATACTGAAGCTTCCATAAATGATTCCACTTGCTGTTCTTATCCACTGCAACTCCCTTATCGTTCTTGTAATCTCCATATCGCCAATTGCGAAGACAACGAATTGTCTCGAATGCGTATTAAAACTCAACTCTGTTCTTCCAGTGAACCGAACAAGTCGGGCTCCACACTTCAGTACTAATCTTACATCTTACACGATCGTCCGAGTGTGCGAAAGAGATAATTTAAGAAAGTTGGAAGTTGGGAGGCCTAGGTTGTTTCGCTCTTTCAAGGGAGCGAAAGTTTAACAACAGCAACCGCTACCGATAATCGAAAGACGAAACAATTCCAAAAAGAATGTGGTTAAAGAATGCCATCGAGGCAAGACCTGACGAACACGACACCACCTTCGAAGAGCTCTTTCTACATTAGGTACGTTTTAACAAGAGATACTGTCACTCTTTCCCATGTTTTTAAATCAAGAAAATGATTACCTTCTCAGACATAAAAACTGACGTAGCTAGACTCGAAGTGGGTCCTCTCTCTCTCTCTCTCTCTCTCTCTCTCTCTCTCTCTCTGTGCGTGGGTAAGTTGCAGTGGATGGTGGAGATGGATTGGAGTACGTTATTACACCTCGGTCTCAAAAAAATACAGTCATACCAGCCACATTTATTGGGGATAATTTAAACAAAGACGATTGACCTAACTGGGCCCAAAATATAAAAAAGAAAAGATGGATGCATCTGTCAATCTTTCTCTTGAGCTACTACTACTTGAGGAATGGAAGTTGGATCTATGAGAGGCTCATGGGGTTGCCACTCTTTGTCCTCCTCCGCCGTTGACGACGATGACTTGCTCTTGGGCTTGTAGTACATCGCGTACAGGATCAGCTGAGCTGTTCCGAGTCCAAACCCGGTCCCATTTGGTATCTGCACCAAATTCACCGTTCAACTCCATGAGCAATCATCTTAATATTCTTTTCCTGAGGCACTCATTTGATTGAGTGTTGCTTCTTCTTTTTTGAATAATCGAGTTTTTTTGCCATTTCTTTATGTTAAAGTCGATGATTTTCCATGGAAGAGCCAACGTAACTCTCCCCCGACATTAAACTTTGGGAGGTGATTTTTCAGCAAAGAGTTCCTACAGTAGATGCCAGACACGGTAGGCCTATGAAAACCCTTATTTAATAGAGTTAGGCCGCAGTATCAGAGTTTCCCATGTGAATCGAAGTGTGAGGTCTGTTTCCTATTTTTCTGTTGAACTGCCCTGACTTCTGCCTGCATCTAGGCTTTGCCTTATATTATCAAATCTCACTTGCAAGAGGAACGGTGTTATTATATGAGCGTGAGCTGTCTATCTCATCAAAAAATAGACTCTGCACATAGTGCTCCGCATGCAACGAACGACAATAAATCCTCCTTGCGCACAACTGAGAACACCCATCTGATAATCAGATAACAATTGGTAAATTTTCAGCTACTTTACGAGCATGCATGTTTCAATACTGCTTGCGAAGGGCGATTTTTTCAATCATTGTTTCTCCTCATGGTTGAAAAGATAATAGAGAAACCAAATGTAATAGAGAAGGTGGAGATTAAGCTTACTCCAATGAAGTAGTCATGGGTGAGGATGGCGTAAACAGTCCAGACGCCGCCATTGATGAACAGGATGAAGGAGAGGAGGAAAGGCATGTACTCCACACTCTTTGTGGTCACCACTGTCTTCTGCAATAATTATTGAGGCAAATTGTCAACTTCATGCGACATATCAAGCAATTAGTCACCTTCATAATCATATTGTTTAGCAGACATGACATAGCTTGCGCATACGCATGTACATATATGTACATATACATATGTATACACATATATACACATATATACATATATATATTTCTTTTTTTACCATGGCGGAGAGAGGTGAACCATAGGCGATCATGCTGAAGACAGCACTCAACAGACCAGCAACAGTGATTTGCATCTGACGGTCCAAGGTCAACTGAGTCACTAAGATTGCTGCTGCTGGAAACATCACATCGCAGGTGATCGCCAGTATCGCAGTTCTCTTCTGCATTATTGACATGCTGCAGTTATTTTCTTCTTGAAAGAAATGTACGCGGTAACTAAGATTGACTTGGATTATGGCTTGCGCGTATTCTATGCATGAGATAAGATCGCATCAATGTTTCAAGAACTCATGTTCATCGATCAGTGGATTTATAATAGTACGTTCTGTTCTCATATTAGTCTAAATTGGAGTTGGGTCGACATGGTTTGATCAGATCTAGAGATAATTCACTTTCTTTTTTTCGAAAAAGCAAATAACAATCACAATCGAACAGCGTACTCTCATTCTGGGAGGAGCATAGAGGAGGAAGATGGCGACGAAGCTGATCTCAAGGACAATGCCAAAGCCATTGACGGTCGCGACAATTATGCTGTCAGGCTTCACGATCCCGTAGTAAGTCCAGAAGTAGGCGTTCAGCAGCTTGAACACGTACGGGATGCTCTCGAACTCCTCAGTCGTTCTCCGCTTCAAGATGCGCCAAAACGTTGGCCTACAAAAAGAAGGGAGAGAAATTTCATACTGGCGTCGACATGGACAAGCCTGTCTCACGACGAAAAGTTAGAACAGCGAATCGAAGCTCGTGGTTCATCAGCAGCTTCAGCATACACAGGAGCGAGATAGATTAGGCCGGTCGTGACGTTGCCGAGCAATCCAAAGAAGAAGCTCAGTGTCATGATGATAAGCTGGACTGAATTCTTGTGGCCGGAAGCGAGAGACGGATCGGATTGGGAACTGGATCCACCGAAGTTCTTGAAGATTTTTTGGTCTGCTGTGTTATTGAGAGAGAGAGTTTGTCAAGCAGGAATTTCTATCTAGTCAGAAATACCCATCGAATCACTTCGAGTGGATTAAAAAGTATATTCAATTAAGAGGAGTGATTGGTTTCCGAATAGATCGATTCTATTCCCGACCAGTTCCTCTCGGATCTATAACTTTAGAACAGGGAGCCGGGCCATGCACTGGATGCAGATGTATGCGGGGGGCCCTATAAAGAGTTAAAAAAAAGAAAAACCTAGTGAGAGACGAAGATAGAAAGCTAGAGGAAGGGGTGTGGCTGAGCACGTTCAGTGAATTCGGCGGATCCGCTAATGAGTTCAGCAGAAGAGGACGGGGTCGTACCATGAACCTTTGGCCCTTAGCTCTGTCCAACCTGCCAGTCATCCTCGTATTTTTAATTTGTTTGACTTAATCTCTGAACTTTAATTTAATATATAATATTATTTTCAAAATTTTAAATTATTTATTATAATCTTTGAACTTTTCACATATACTTAATTTAGTTCCTAAATTATACGAATATATTCAATATTATCATTTTATTAATTCAAATTAACAGGATTTGCTGATTTTGCTTCAACCATCCTATCTTCGTGTTGCCCTGAAAAAAGCTGACCAATCAGAAAATGGAGCTAATTATCCTAATAAATAGGCGCCCCGTTTAATTTCACGAGTCATCCTCGAAACAAACATTGACCAAAAAAAAAAAAAAAGGCCCTCGAAACAAAGGACAAAACCATTTTGACTCCACAGTGTGGGGGAATTCCAGAATCGGAGTTGGGGCATTTACGTCTTTTGAGCCGGCTTCTGCTTTCCTTCTTTTTTGTTTTTTGGCAGCTTCTGCTTTCCAGGAGGTTGGTCCGACGTCTTGGACCTATCGAGAGTGGGCCCAAATTTTGATGGGTCGGTTTGGTGGACACTGGACAGTGGCCGACCGAGACCGAGGCCGAGACCGCGACTGGTCGAGGGAAATGAGAAAAAAAAAAAAAAAAAAAAAAGGAAAAATATCGGTAGAACTATTGACAAATTGCAAATTTGCCATATCCAGATTAGCAAGAAAGACTACATTGACAAAATTGTCAAAAAAATTTAGGGCTAATTAGGTTAAATCGAATGATTTAGGACATTTCTTTTGTTGTAACTTTTTCGAGAAAGATGTGTGATCATTTAAAATGCTAGGTCGAGCTAGATTGTTCAGTCTCCCGTTATATAGATTTGATTCATGGAACGGAGATCAGTTAATTCATTTTCCTAAATGGTAAAAGAGGCCAAAGTCGGAAAAATCATCTTCGAATTGTCGATCTTTCACAAAATGAGGGCAATCCTTCAATTTATGGATTTTGATTTTGCTCTGTATACAGAGCCATTCTGAAGGTCTGGTATGCAGCAAGCCTCATATCAATCTAATGTACATAGGCCATGGATTGGAATCAAGTCAATCTCACAGTAAAGTCAACGTTAACATCTGCCTGTTCCAAGAACTCCCCATGCACTTGCTTTACATGGACATGAATTCTTCTTCTTTTTTGTTAATTGTATCGGTCGTCGTTTCAATGTCCAATGTTGTCCTCGTCCTCCATATAAGAGCGGAGTTCATATGGACTCGCGGAAAGCGCCTTGATGATCTTCTGCAGGCTGTGTTGTCGACTCACCAATGGCTTGGGAAGGCTTCTTCCCCTAGCGATGGTGCGGTTTTTCGGCCGGCTCTCGTCGTCGGCTTCGTACGGACCCATCTCTACGTCCCCTTTGACTAGATGGACCGATCCATCTTCCTCTGCTTCCTCTGTAGACTCTTTTGATTTCGGCACCGGGGACTTGTTCTTGTAGATTGTATACAATATCAGCTGTGCCGATCCTAGTATGAACCCGATCCCATTCGGAACCTTAAAAAAATGCCAGTGAAATTCAGAACAATGTGCGCAGCAAGGACCAGCACTAATGATGTTAGGACCAGTGCTAGGATGCTATGAATTTGCTGAAAAAATTCCGGTTAAACAGCACGACGAACATAATTTGATTCATAGAGCATGGAATCGAGAACAGGTAGTTGAATTTGTAACCTACATGGTCAAGTATGCTTTCTTAAACAAGTTTGGCATGATGCATATAGCATTTGCAGACCCACCAGTCATGGCATTTCCTCACATACACAGACAGACAAAGTGAGGAGAGGCAGAGACTTACTCCGATGTAGAAGTCCTTGACCAGCACCGCATAACAAGACCAAACGCCGGCATTGAGGAACAAGAAGAAGGAGAGGAAAAACGGCATGTACTCAACGCTCTTCGTCTTGATAACCGTTCTCTGTTGAAAGACGCCAAATTGAAGCTATGTTAATTAAGGTGTCTGAAATCGAATTCAGCGGCCATGACCAAAGCTCAAAGGTTTGATAATGCAGTCTCAGAAGCACTACGAAAGGTTGTAGCTGAGATAATACCGTTTTATATGACTAAATAGCTAATGACGATTTGCCTCCAGGTTACAAACAAAAATGGGAAGATGATTAGAATAATAAGTACGTAGCTCGCATGAGGAGTTGGAATGGTATCGTACCATCGCAACTAGAGGAGAGGCGTACATGCCGATGGTCAATGCAGCGCACAAAATTCCCACCACCGTGAGCCGCAGATCTCCGTGGATTGCCAGAAGAGTCACAGCTATTACAACCCCAAGAAAGCCCCCGTTTAGAATGGCCACCAACTTCATCAACTTAATCTGCAAATCAAATGATTCGTCCTCTTAATGCTACTTAGGCAGTACTCTGTGTATTTTCAAATATATCAAATTGCAGCTCTAAGATTCAGTTATCATCTATGAGCTCTGAACACCAATTGGTGATGGCCATGGAAAGTAGAACTTGCACGAGCATCAAAAGTAGGAACGGACGATTGGCTGACCTTTTTGTCCTTGGGAGCATATATGAGAAACAGAGTGACATAGATGAACTGCATGATGGCTCCAGCGGCGTTCACTGTCAGCACGAGCAATCCGCCTGGCTTGAGTATCCCATAAAAGCTCCAGAGGCTCGTGCTCAGCAGCGTTGTTATGTACGGATCTCCTTTGTAATTCTCTGTGGATTTCTTCTTGACCACTCCCCAAAATGTTTTACTGCAATTTTCAGTCACTTTTTAAGTGTATATGCCAAAAAAGAAGAAGCAAGACGCCGCAAGAGGATGCACAATTTCAGCTTATTGTCATTATCTAGATGATGCATAGGAACTATGCCCCTTTTGGTTAGCAAGTTTAAGAGTATGACTAGCTCGAAACTGCCCCTACTTATGCTTATGACTCATATCATGTCCACCATGAGAGGATCTGCAGGGATTCACTTCTTTTGGTGCTACATGGGTAATCTTAACTAACTAATCTTTCGAGACAGTTGCTGAATCTTTAATTGACAGGTAGCAAATCGAGCTAGACAAAGTCTTTACTTCTAATATGATGGAGATGAGAGATAGAGTCAATTATAGTGCAAAAACGTAGGCATATTAGGACCATGTTTATTTTGGTGGTACTTAAAGAGAAAGTGCACCTATTAAGTCACAAGTTTAGGGCAGCAGTTGCTTATTATAAGCTACTTTATGCAGAGTACCTCCGCTGGAACAACTTAATCAAGTCTCTAGACCGTCCACACCACATTCAGCGCTGATATGTACTGAAAGATTCGAGACAACTAAAGAGAACAAGCAGCGTTTCCACTTACGCGGGAGAAGCGAAAACCAAAATCGAAATGACGTTACCTGCAACGACAACATAGATTGTGAAGCACTTTCGAGAAGTAAAGATCATAAGAAAGAAATTAAGAGACCCACGAAAACAAAAGAGTGAAGAGAGACAACATCAACATACCAATGATGCCGACGATGAAGCTCAAGCTAGCCATGGCGAGACAGAGCAGAGAGGGAGAGAGAAGTTGTTTGGAGGATGGGAATGAAAATGCAGAGGTGGGAGGGCTTAGAGATGCATGTGTGGTGGATGATTTATGCTTTTCTCTTCGGTACTGTAGAGTCTTTCTTTGTGATCGGCGGATGCCGAACTCTGCACCTAAAAGGAAAGGTGGGGACAAAAGCACAGGAATCGGTGAATGGTCCGTGTCTAAATGATTGCCACGTTTATAGTAGCCGCGGGATTTTACTCATGCGGATACGCACGATTTTGTTTTTGACCAATCATATCATCTTTCCGCGTCTTGACGTGCTCCTGTTCGATTCTTTGTTTCGGGTCACCAGCGGCGAGGGCCGACCTACCTTCCTCGTTGGGCTCAATCGCGATGGCTTGAGTGGAACATCGGTGGAAGTCCTTTTCCTAGGACCATCAGTTATGGTTTCAAAAGCAAATAGTTCGGATTCGAAATATGTCGGCAAGGTTGTCTCTGCAATCCGTCCGGCGTCCCCTTCCATCCTTTTACTCGGATGGAAACTTAAGCCGACATCAGCCTGAATCACTAATCCCCTCTTATTTTTGGCCTCACAAGTTGGGATAGAAAATGTGTCGGTAAAGTTCTAAATATATTACATTTGTACTAATTTAATTCTATTTTTTTTAATGATATCAATTTAATTCTAAACATTTTGACTTTATACCAATTTAGTCATTTCGGCTAATTTTGACCTAACATTAAAGATGCGGATGTCAGCTAACCTATATGGTAAGATCAACACTGATAACTGTAAATGATATTTTAATAATTTTTGATTTTTTTTTTTTCTTCTTTTTCCCCTTCCTCCCACTAGTCAACGGACCCTTGCCAGCCTCTATCCAGCCTTGTCTTGGCTAGGCGAGGCTTGACCTCACCAAGGGCCGTGAGGGCCTTGTGCTAATGAGGCTTGAGGCCCCTGCCAGGGGCCACGAGGGCAAGGTCCCTCGTGATGGGTTGGGGATTCTTGAGCCCTTGCCATCGCTAGCAAGGGTGAGCCTCGTTAGTGGCCGTGTGAGGTTGGCCAATGGCCAGCGAGATGATTATCCAGAGGAAGAAGAAAGAGAAATTTTTCTTTAAAAAAATTATTAAAAATTATCTATTTCAATATCAACCGTATCACGTATGCCGACTTCATTATCGATTTCTAGGGGTGAGCGCCTACCTTCTCCCGTGGACGCTCAATTGAAATGGCTGAGCTGCAAAACAACGGAAGCCACTTTTTCTAGAGCCATCTGTCATGGTTCCATGAGCAGTTAGTGCGGTTTCGAAGTATGTCGGCATCGGCAAGGTCGTCTCCGTCGTCCGTCCATCGTCCCCTTCCATCCTTTCAACCGAACGGAAACTCTAGGCGACAGCAACCTAAATCGCTAATCCGATCTCTTATTTCTAGCCTCTCAAGTTGACAGTTCTGCGTCATTTCTGAAACTTATGCTACGTCGTAAAACCGATCACCAAGAATCAGCTCTTCTTCAAGAGACCCGAACAAGGTCAGGCTCTACACTCTGTACTTCAATCTTACATCTCACACGATCATCTAGTCGTGACCAAGAAACTCGTCAAAATTGTAGAAAGGTCGACATTTCGAACCTCGACGGGAGCTGAACCCACTCGAAGTAGTATATTAACAACAATGGATCTCATCATTTTGAGGCAGTTTCCACAAATCCAGTCGTGTAAAGAGATACTTTAAGAAAGCATGAAGTTGGAACACTTGGGGTTTACTCAATGATCTCAAGGCATTCACTCTTCAAGGGTGTGGGAAAATAGCACAGGCAATGTAGCAAGACTTAAAAATGTATGAAAATCGATCCCAAAACCAGATATAGATAGAGCTGTCTTCACATTAAGTCTTTTGACTAACTTCAGCAAAACTTAGATGACGACAGTCAAAACCAAATTGGCTTCAACAAGTAAGAAACTAAGCTCAAACCCTGAATCCCCTGCTGTTCCTCCTGCCTCTAGCCCTCTCAAACTTCCTTCCCTTGGAGCGAACATATGGCTTGGTGTGGCTGTGTGGGACACCAGGTGCAGGACCGAAGTGTTTCACCGCTTCCCTAGCATTCTTAGGACCCCTCAGCAGAATCTGGAAAAGAAATAGCTTCAAATCAGTAACAGCACAGAGCTTCACAGGAACCACAAAGGCACTTGAGATCATTACACAGCTTAAAATAATTGGTCTGAATACAAGATGAAACAGTAGAAGTATGGCACACCATAAAGACAGTTTATTCAATTCCATCACACATCAAATGCAACTTGCAGTCGTTAGCCAAGGGGACGTGGAAGAATAATATTGCCAAAATGCATTTCACATCCCCCAAAAAACAGGTCATAGACTATCAGTCATTGGAATTTGTACCGTGTTCTGTCCAAGTGGAGCACGAAGAGCAAGCTGGTCAAATGTCAAGCATTCACCACCCGCCTTCTCGATCCTCGCCCTTGCTGTCTCGGTAAACCTCAAAGCAGTAACCTTCAAAGTTGGAACCTCATAGACCCTTATATCATCAGTAACAGTGCCCACCACCACGGCAATTTTGTCCTCCTGCAGACAAATTTTCAAAACAGCTTTACATCTTTGAACAGGAAGGCACCATTAAGCTGCCAGAGAACATCCACACAACATCTTAACTGAACTAGAATAGGCATCGGGCATTACAAACCTTTCCCTGCATGTAACGGATGAGCCTGGAGAGAGACAATGGAGGCTTGTTCACCTTGCTCATGAACAAGCGCTTCAAGACGACTCCATTGAACTTGCTTCCGGTCCTCCGAACAAGGAAACGATACAGCTGTTACACGGTTTTCAGAGCAAACATGAACTTGTGAGTAAACATATAGCACCTCATCCTGTGGAACAATGGGTGGTTACATCTGCAGTTTCTACATTAAAAAGTGGAACAATGTTTTGCTAAGAAAAAGGAAGTTACAACCTCTTTATTACTTGAGTTGCCATACAGACGGCTAACAAGGTAAAGTTCCCATCCACAACACTTAACATAATTAACAGAAGCCCAGGTTCTCATGGAATCACACCCATCCACATCCTATATCTCTAACACTACCTACCGACATCTTGCTGTCAATGTGCGCTTCATCCACCAAACATTCACCGAGTATGAGTTATGATCATGAATGAAAGTCGCAGCACCACCAAGCATACCAAGAATTGGCACGAGTCATAGATTCAGAGGCACGACATGAGCATGGAATGGCCAACATACAGCATACGACTCATGATAAACCACCTAAGAAAAGGCACACATTTTCCCAAAACGCAAGAAACTTGTCCAATCTCCAGGAACAACTCCCACAGAACTCGAATCACAAACGCCAAAACTTGAGCTCAACCCTTACGTCGCAGCATAACAAGCTTGAAGAACTAGAACCCAACATCGTCCAAATCCAAACAATACTTTAAGAAGCGAGAGATCCAAGAGTTCATCCCTACCTTGACGAGGAGCTTCAAGTAGATATCGTCCGACTTGGGAGCGGTCCTCTTGGTCTTCTTGCTCTTACCTCCTGCCTTCAGATCGATCCCCTGAGATTACCCACGCGTGTGCAGAGATTGTTATGCTTCAGATGAATGAAGACGACGACGGCGACGACGCGAAGAAGAAGATCTAAAGGAGGAAAGATAGAGAGGGGGAGAGAGTACCATCTTCTTCTGCTTCTGGCCCGGAGCTCGCCTCTGCCGCGACTGCTGCGGTGTTTTCGGGTGGGAGGGGAGGCTAAATGGATCGAAGGAGAAAGGACGCTAGGGTTTTTGCAAGGGGCCGCGATGCTTGTCTGCTGGTCAGGTCCAGTTGTATAGCGTAGGGTTTCGATCTAAACCGTACACGTGGAGGTGGCCGTCTCTTGATCTGGCGGTAGGACGAAAATATAATTAAGCGCTCGGTGTTATTATACAGTGTATGAGAACAAATAATTTCTTAACATTTTTTCAAAAATATGTGCAACCATTAAAGGTACTTGGCCCCACAAAAAATCATTGAGGAATTTAATGACAAGACTTACATTCTTCGTTTTCATTAGTATAAGCAATCGTGTGTCTAAGGAAAATAAATACTTTGAAAATTATTTTCTTAAAAGTGATTGGCAATATCATTTATGATAATTAGCAAATAATTTTTTTATTATCAATAAAAATTTATATCTAAATATTTTCATAAAAAATGAAAATATTCTACAGTCATACATTTTTGCAAGTGATACAAATAATTAATTTTTTTCCAAAATTTTTTACAAAATATGAGATTTTCATGAAATATATAAGTCTTAGATAATGAATTTTTTTTTATAATATCTAAAAAAATTGAAAATTATGATCGATTGATCGTTTATTCCAGGGCCCAACCTGAATTAATCTCTTTGCCCACTTCGTATATAACATTATTGTAACATCTATTGGTAAATAACTATGCTCATAATAGGCTTGTGGATGGACATGTAATGGAGTTTATTTAGATAATACTTTAGATTTAATTTTAAAATTAATTTTTTTGAAATGTTAAAACAATGTTTTTTAGTTTGCCTTATCTCTTATTCCTTCTATCGTTAAGCAGTCACCTAGATCAGAATATTTATTACAATTAATCTCATGTGAGGATAAAATGCATGTCCTAAAAATAAAAGAACTATTACAATTTTCTTTTAGCAATTACATGACCCAACATTCCCACCGGAGGCCTGGTGAGGTTGCCACCCTTTCTATGATTACCTTCGGTGATTATATTACTTAATTAATTCGCTTTTCTTGTGAAAATTCTTGCTTCAATAGTCCAGTGCTACAAATCAGCTTGTATCAAAGAATTCAAGGCCATACTGATTAACGAGGGATGCATTTACTTGAGAATCGGCCCATTTTTTTATGTTATTTTGTGAAAGATCGAATTTCCATATTAATATATTAATTCACAATTTTACTACAAAAACAGATGTTTGCCAAGTGGTTAAATTGTTGTTTCTTCGTAATGTAGACACGATTCAATTCTCCTTGGTTGCGGAGGAATTTAATAAAAAAAAACTTGAAAATCAATTCAACTCCGATTCTTGAGTTATAACAATTCTAACGTAGAACCGGCAACTTGGGCCTTGGAATCAATCCAGTTCCAGGCCGCTTTAAGGATTGTGAACCAAGCCGATTCTCCCTAGAGCCGACCTTGGACCGGTCGGTCCAAGCTGGCTTGGATCCAATGTACATCCCTACTCAAATCTGGACTTTCAAAAACCAAGTAATAATATTAAAAATCATCACTTTTGAATCACCGCCCTCCTTGAACTGAAGAGGGACATTTAATTGCACTGGTGCACCAGATAAAACAATAATCTCCGTGCGTAATTGAAGGACATCGCACTTTTTTTCTTGCCAACGAAGAGCAACGCACTTGGAAAACCAAAATTCCAAATTCAAAAAGGTGAGATACCAGGGGAGTGAAGATGTAACAGGAAACTGAAACTATTAGTGTATGTGAGATGTGTGTGCAGCTCTGGCCGGCCACTTTTCTCATGGAGATTTAGTGTTGGGGGCTAATTGATATATATTTGTCAGATGTTGGGGGTCATTTGAGACAAACTCAAATGCAGGGGGTTTTTTGCAAAAGGGGAGCTTATTAGGAGCCCAGCCATTTTGCCTGAAAACGCCAAAATGTTTGAAGCTTTGCCTTATGATCGCCCAAATTGGTTAAGATCGTGTACGATTTGCACCCAAATCAGTTTGGTGGTAAGGCAAAGAAGATGCAGAAAACGCCAAAATTCATTTTGGACCAACACCTCGTCCCCAATTCTGCATCCGGAAAGCTTTGCCTCGTCTACAAAATGTAGTAGACTCGCGTCAAGTTTTTTGCCAGAGGAGGAAGGAAAGAGGTTAATCACACGAAGCCCGGAGTTTAATGGGAAACAACAATTCAGGCGTTCGCGGTGATCGGAGGTAAGCATCGACCGTTAACTGCAACATCACTTCACTTTCTGTAGTCCAGCCTCCTTCATTACTTGGAGGACTACGAGCTAATTTATGCTGTTTTAAGTTCCTTTCCTGAAAAGAACTTCTTCCTTATCTTTGATCATGTCCACTGTGTGTTCCGTTGTGTGAATGCTGTTTTACTCGGACACAATCTGTACGATGAACTTTTCTTTTCTCATGTTGCATGGAAAACCATAGTACAATTACAAGTTGTCCCCATCTTTTTTTTTTTGGGATTTGGTTAAATGATCCATGAGTTTATTCTGGATCCTTATTGTTTGACCTTCTACGAGAAAGGGATGTCTAACAAGTTGTTCACTAATTTTAAATCTAAGAAGTAGAGCAGCGTGTAGCTAAAATTGCGGTAGAATGAAATGAATATCTCGATACTATAAATGAGGCCACGAGTCAGCTTATTAGGGATATGCATAGTTTTACAGATCAAGTCAACATTACCAGTGAATCTTGCACTATGCTTATATGTGCAATAATCAAGATAGTCAAGGAAAAATTAGCCTTCGAGATGGGAAGGCAAAGTATGGACCCAAGATTCCAACTTCCGTATGCTCTCATCTCTGTTGCCCTTGGATGTGTCTCTTGCAGTCTCTAAATGTGAGTTTTGCTTAGTGACATGCCTTGGCCCATTTTCATCGCGTTCATTGAATTTAAATGATTAATTAGCAAACCGGTACAGTTTCCGGCTTTCGACATGGCTGAAAGTCTGGTGTTTGTTGGGGTCTGATCCTCCTAGTGATGTGCACTTTCTTTGAATTTTGGTGGTCTGGTCGTCATGGTGATGTGTATTTTCTATGAATTATGGTCTGCATGGGTAACCTTCCGGTGGTGAGGTCTGGTCGTCCTGGTGTTTCCTGGGTTCTGTTCCTCCTGGTTACGTGTATTTTCTGTAAATTTTGGTCTTGCTTGTGTAACCTTCCGGTGGTGCTGGTGTCCTGGTGTTTTCTGGGTTTTGGTCCTGCTGGTGTTTGCTGGGGTCTGGTTCTTGTATTTCGACCTTGCACACTTTTTATGACGAGGATTGTTAAAAATATAACGCATGACTTATCATGGTTTCACTCTATTTAACAATAATTACAATAGTCAAAATTACCAAATGATGAAAATCATATGTTCCTTATTAAACATGTATCTTATTCTACAGAAAAATAATACATTTGTGGTGAAAGATTTCAGGAAACCAACACCATTGAATGCAATGATAAGCTATTGAATAATCCACCGAAAACACAAAAGTCCATCATCATTTTTTTTGGAAAAAAAGCCTAAACAATACGTAAATATGCCGAGGGTGAGGGGAAACGATGAGATGGAAAAGTCAAACACGAAAAAGAAAACATGTCCAAGAGATCCAGACCCCTATTCCGCCTTCTTCCACGGATAAAAACCCCACTTTAACGTCACACTCGACGCATCATTTACCATCTACAAGTAATATTGCATGCGAAATCATTTTCTTTCTTCTCTTCTAGATTTATTCCCATTATATGACAATTTAAGCTTTTTGAGTGTTGCGCTCTAAACTTCAACTTGTGATATACACCGAGATGCATCCGGCAACTATAATTGGCATCTGAATCATTATGGAGGCAAATCACATGATCCTCATTCTCTATTCTTCCTTTTAGGATATACACATTGCAAGTTTGATATGGTTTGTAGCTTGCTCCTCATATTATGAACTCAGCAATCTATGTACAACAAAATTCAATCTAAAGCAACTAATTGGATAACTTGCAAATTCTAAGTAACTTGTTCGACCGAACTACACAAGTAAAGCAAGCCGGACAAGTACAAGCTTGATTCATTAACAAAACTCTGGTTTGATCACTATCGTTGTTCTTTTGAGACCGATTCACCATAATTACTTGTTAATTTCACTCATGCATTAATTATTAATATCACAAGGTACTCAGCCTAGTGCATGGCCGAATAGACGAATTAGGTGAATTGAGAATTTGATTCTCAAATCCACGCGGAAAGTTGCTTGTGTTTTTTTTTCCTGCTATAAACATAGTACACATGGATGTGGAAAAAAGATTAAATGTGTAAAGAGTGTAAAATATAAAAATAAAAATAATATAAGAAAAACATTTAAACGATCTTAAGATTTATATTCAATATTAGTAGGTATGATATTTAGAGGATTATATCTTAAGTATTTTCAAATTTATAATTCTGTCCATTTTGTTATTCTATGCCACCATCATATATATGAAAAATAGACATAATCATTACATAGTTGATAAAATTTTAAAATTATCCACGTCGGTTGGCCATATATTACATAGGATGATTAGTGTTGCTAGACCATCAAATCATTAGCGATTTCTTGATCAAAAAATTAACAAATGAAAAAAGTTTAGATTAAATTGACAAATTATTAAAAAGTTTAGGGTTAAATTGATATAAGTGAAATGTTTATAATTAAATTGGTGAATTTTAAAAGGTTTAAGATTAAATTGACACAAGTTCAATAAGTTTATGACTAAATTGGCACATGTGTACTAGGTATAAAATTTTTTTTGGTAATTTTTCTTATGAGCATTATCCCTACCCTTGTCAATGGTCTAGCAAGGATGGGACCCATGCCAGGCCAGCCCCTTTAAGAAATATATGAATGATCTACCTTTTGTAATTACCTTAATTCACTTTTCTTGTGAAAACTCAGCAAAAAAGTTCAAAGTTTTGATAAACGCCACAGAAAATCACGGCCTAGTCTTTTTGCTTACCATTTTTGATGATGGATCAAGATTGGAACACAAGAACACATATGGATCCATGAGTCATCTCAGTCCCTCATCCATATAAAAGTAGAAGAACCAAAGTAAATCTGTCCTCGAGGCTGGAAAAGATAGAATCCGCCATCCTGCTTCAATAGTCCAATGCTACACATCAATTCGTAACAAAGAATTCAATGCCAAATACATAATGATTAATGAGGGATGCATCTAATTGGCCCACTTTTCTTTTTTTTTTTGTGTAAAAAATCGTTGTTTCTTTATATTGAAAATGTAGTTCGATTATTTATGATTTCAAAGGATTTTTCTTTTTTAACTTGAAAATCGATTCGATTAGAGAACTAGGTTTTTGAATAGAACTGGCGGTTCCAAGCTTGGAACTCGGAACCCATCCGGTCCTAGGCTACTTCAAGGTTCACAAAACAAGAAATGAATTGGTTCTCCCCAAAATTAACCTTAAAGTAGTCGGTCCAAGCCAATTCGTTTGAATCCCATATTAAAGTGAAACGGACCCAATGCACACCATAATTCAATTCTTGACTCTCAAAAATCAACAAATAATGAAATCAGAACTTTTGAATCACCATCCTCCTTGAATTGAAGAGGAACATTAAATTACATTAGCGAATGGAATTTTTCATCGGGTCTAAGCATTGGGGACTTATTGATATATATTTTCCATCTGAGGGGCAAATCGAACTTTTTCCTGTCTTTATGAAATTTGTGATTTACCATGCAAAAATGTCTATCGGGCGATGCTGCAAAGGCGAGGTAAGGTGAGAGGGAGGAATGCAGGAGGCAACTTTAGAATTTGGTTTTTCCTCAAATCATGTGGGGTTGGGTTTGTGGTCTTTTTCCTTTGGACAAACAAACTGTAGTAAGGTGAGCCAAACTCAGTAGGGTTTGTTTGACTTGCGTCCAAAGAGGTTTGTTTGTGGGGTATGTGTTTTGTGGTCTTTTTTCCTTTCCCGTACGACATGTGCCCTTTGGGTTTTTTACCTTTCCCAAATGTCCGTGGTGGACAAACTTCCTTAACGTAAAAAGACCTTTGTTTGTCCACAACCCCAGTGGATCCCAAACTTCTCACCTTACTACTGTGGACTGACAAATTCCTCCTTAATGATTCTCCCTCCTTTTCATTTACCAAACAAGATCTTCGCATCCTCTATAAGACATGTTGTGGAAGTAGAGAAGTAACCACGCATTGCTCGGAGATCAATGGGAAACCACAACTCAGCCGGTGTTCGAAGGTAAGCACCAAATCCCTTAGTACGACCTCCTCCTGTCTGTTGGAGGACTATGAGTAAATTTGTGCTGTTTTGTCTGGAAACCATCCGCACTTCACTTTGATAGGTGAACTCGTCCTCTTCAATATTGCATACCGAAAACATGAAACTAGTAAAAATCGCCTGTATTCTTTTGTCCGTTAATCTTTCCATATGCTTATTCTTGATTCTTATGGTTCTGCTTTTATGAAAGAAGGTTGTCTAACAAACAATTTGCTGATTTTTATTCCAAGGAATGCGTTAGAGCACGTAGTTCAAATCAACGAAGGTCTTGATTCTCTTGAGCAAGCCTTGCGTCAGCTCATCAGAGAGAGGCACAACTTTATTGGTCCGACCAACATTCCTAATGCATCCGGCGTCCTATTTATTTGCGTGGGGATTAAAATCATCCGTCAAAGATTAATCTTTGTGACTGGAAGGCAAGATGTTGATCCAAGTTTCCAACTTGCCTCTGCTATAATTGCTGTTGCTCTTGGATGTGTCGAATGTGGTCTCCTGATGTGTCTTTTGCTGAGCGGCTTGCCTTGGCTGATTTCTGTTGCCTGCGTCCTGATGTTGGTAGTCCTGTTCGTGTTCATTGCAAATTAAAAGGATTATTAGCGAAGGGTTGCTAGTTTTTGGCTTTCGATGTCGCGATGTGTGTTTCACATGAATTTCATTTGTCTGTAACCTTCCCCCAGCTGGTCCTGATATGGACGTCATGTTGTATTATCACCACGCGGCCTTATCAAGGGGGTTTACATGTTCTGTAACCTTTCCTCTGCAAAATCCTTTTCCTGCTTCTCTGTTTTTCATCTCATGTCTCTGGTCTCATGAAAACTGTCTCGACACGAATGTGAAAATCTGCAGACTCTAACCAAATGTCAAAGGGAGCCGCTATTTCCATGCCTGCACTTGCTTATCCACGTCCTCAAAACCTTAAAATGGCAAAACGACCCAAGGTCCCCCGGTCGCCACAGACTTTCTTGAAGCGCTCATCATCCTCCTTCATTTTGCCTTCTTCAGCAACTTCTTCTGCTCTTGATCGGAGAAAACCCCCCCAAATCCCACAATACCCTCGTCTTCCTCCACCCATTTGAAGCTCATGCTCATCCCCCTTCTTAATAGCCCTAGCCTCGGTGTCGCTTCTTCGGTGAGCACCAGAAGCAGCCACCTTTCATGGGGCCAACGGCTATGGCGACTTCCACTTTTAGTTCCTCCACGAATCGGGATAATCCAACGGTAAAGAGACCGGGTCGTACTTCGTGGTGGACTTCCGACGCGATTTCTCACCAGGATTCCGCTTCAATGGCGAGTCGAATTCGACTCCGTCTTGCGATTGCTCGAAATCAGGAGCGTAGTTTGGGGTTTGGAGAGAGGGAAGGATTTCAGCTTGCGGAAACGGGAACTCGAGGTCGGAGGGCAAGAGGAAGTCGTCGATGGCGAGGGAGGAGCTGTTGATCGCGGGGATGTGCTCGAGGACGTAGAGGTCCTTGGTCTGGGAAATGAGGTCTTCCACCGCCGAGTCATCGGTGTCAGAAAGGTTGGAGAATTCGGCCGTGGCTTTCTTCTTCTTCTTCTGGGTTTGTGGTGATTTCTGATTTCCCACTGGCTCTGTTTTACTCTGTTTCCACTGCGAGTGGTGGGGAAAGATTCGTGCTCAACCGTCGACTTCCTCGAAACAACTCTTGACGCACCGTGGAGATTGAGGGACCCACCGTGGGTTGTTTTGGCATTTTAAGGTTTTGAGGGCGCTGGATAAGCAAATGGAGGCGTGGAAATAGCGGCCTCCATATCGGGAATCCGGGATTTCTTTCTATTGCCCGTCGCTTGGTTTCTTGCATTCTTTAGATGTTACTTAGCAGCTTCACCCCTTCACAACATCCTTTGCCAAGAGACATAACTGCTTACTTCTCTGGAAAAAAAGTATATTCTCAAATCTGCTATAGTTGAAAGAAAAATCAAACACCGTCTTGAGGTTGACACGCACGAAGAGGCACGACCACATTAACACTGTTCTTTCTCCTTTTCTAGTTATAATGCCATGGAAAAAGTATCAATTGTTTTTTTAAATTTATTTTATTTATATCAATTAAGTATTAAACATTTCAATTGTACCAATTAAGTGATAATTCTTTTGACGTTCTACCAATATAGTCTATTTGGTTGATTTTGATCGGAAATTGCTATTATAGATGTTAATCATTTTATGTGGTACAATCGGCACTGAAATTAACAAATTTTAAAAATTTTAAAATATCATTTCCCTTTTCTTTCTTTGTTTTTTATTTTTATTTTTACAACTCTAGGTTGCGAGATTGTTGGCACAGGCAAGGGCCAACAACACTCAGGCAAGGGTGTCATAGCCCTCGCTAATTGTGAGCGAGAGCCTTTGCACCTTCATCGAGATCTAGTGAGGGTGTCAAGCTAGGTGAGACTATGACACCCTCGCTTGCAACCTCATTGCCCATAGTGGATAATAAAAAAGGAAATGTAAGATAAGAAAAAAAAATAAATTAAAAAATTATTTGCATCAACACTAATCATGCCACATAAGATGACCATTATCCATATCAATGATTTTTTACCAAAATTGATTTGACAAATTATATTAGTAAATCATCAAAAAGATTATGACTCAATTAGCATAATTAAAATGATTGGTTATATCACTTATGGTAATAATTAACTAATAAAAATTATTTTTATTGTCGATAATAATTTATATTTAAATTTTTCATGAAGAATCACCTATACATTTTTGCAAGAGAAAATTTTTTTTCCTTTGACTTTTTCTCTCCTCTTCTCTCTCTCAATCAAACCCAAAGCCCAATGTCACAGTCCATGAATCCTCTTGTACTCGTGACCCTTATTAGTGAAGCAAGGAGTTGTCGGGTGAAGAGTGAGTGGACAGTTGGTGCTAGAAGTTCTAGGATAAAATGATTATATTATTTAGGAGCTCTGAAGATAGAATTAACCTCCTGTGCACAAATTGGTCAGGAGTTAATACCACTCTCCTAATAAGGCCATGATTGGGCGAAATCAAGTTGTCAAGCCTAAAGTGATCTACAATATCTCTCAATGGACTAAATGATCGAGCTAAGTTAGACGTGATATGTTCTCGTATAATAAAACCATTCGTTATATTATTTTTTGGAATAACTATAAAAGGAAAGTCTGACATTGTACTGGCTATTCGGAAGTCAAAGAGCTGACCGACTCGTGACACAAGGTTAGCAGAAAAATTTCGTTCATCTACTTCAACATCTGGAGGAGCTTTGAGCCCACAAATCGGACGGTGGTCCGCACCCCATACGAGGCCGGAGGCCCTTCGATTCTGCAACTGCAACGCCCCCCACTGCATCCTCGCCCCCAACCTTAAGTAGTGGTGGTGTTTCCATCCCCCCTAGTTCTTGATGTGCTTCCTCTGCCCCTCCAGACGACACCTTCTTCCTTGTCTATGACTCCATCACCTCCTTCGGCCCCACTACACGCTTCGGCCCGACCCGCTCCATCTTGTGGATCAATGCCTGGACGTTCTCCGCGAATGGGCTGGTCGCCCAAGTGAGAGAGTACTTCAACACCTCACTCACCGTCACGCGATTCGGCGACCCCCTGCCGTCACATTCGCAATGGCCGAGATCGCCTTGCTGTGGGAGAGCAGTGTATATTGCCGGATCGGAAAGCCAATGCCCGGTCTGATTCTTTCCGGACCGCGATCTCGTTGGTGGCGGCATTAGTGGCCTCGGAGATGGGGTCCTCGTCGGTGGGCACAACACGCCATTATCACCGCGTATAAAAAACAAACCATTTCTTAATATTTTTCAAAAATATGTGCAACCATTAAAGGTACTTAGCCCCAAAAATAAAAAAAAAACAATTGAGGAATTTAAAATAAGTCTTAGATTCTTTTCATTAGTGCAAGGCCCGTGCGCTTAGCGAAAATTCAATAATATTTTGAAAACATTTCACCAAAAATGATTGGTTATATTACTTATAATAATTAACTAACAAAAGATATTTTTATTATCTAAAATTTTTCATATACAATAAAAATATATTCATATATTTTTTTGCAAGAGATACACACAGTTTATTTTTTGGAAATATTTTACAAAATATGGGTTTTTTTGCTAAACAAACAAACCCTAAATAATTACCACTTTTTCCAATTTTAAATTATCTAAAAAATCGAAAACTATGATTGATTGGACGCTTATGCTGGGGCCCAACTTGAATTAATATCTTTGCCACACTGTAAATATTATTGCATTAATATGCCGGTGAATGGACATGTAATGGAGTTTATTCATATTATACTTTAGGTTTAATTTTAAAAGTAATTTTTTGAAATGTTAAAACATTTTTTTTTCAGTTTACCTTGTCCCTTATTGCTTCTATCATTAAGCAGTCACCTAGATCGGAATATCTATTACAATTAGTCTCATGTAAGGATAAAAATGCATGTCCTAACAAAAAAAAAAATAAAGATTTTCTTTAGCAATTACATGACCCAACATTACCACTGGTGGTCCGGTGAGGTCGCCACCCATGCTGGCCACCCCACTTTAAGAAATATATGTACAACTCCCTTTGTTAATCATATTTCCTAACATTAATTCAATTTTCTTATGAAAATTCCTACTTCAATAGTCCAATGCTACACATCAGCTCGTATGAAATAATTCAAGGCCAAATACATAATGATTAACGGGGGATGCATTTACCCGAGAATGGACTGAATATTTTATGTTATTTTGTGAAAAATCGAATTTTTATAATAATATAAAAGTTGCACCATTTTCCAACAAAACAAAAGATATGTTTGTCAAGTGGTTAAGGTGTTGTTTTTTCACATTGAAGACACGATTCAATTCTCTCTAGTTGCAAAGGATTTTAAAAAAAGAAAAGAAACCTTAATTGCAAAGGAATTTAAAAAAAAAAAAAAAAAAAACTTGAAAATCGGTTCAACTTCAATTCTCAAGTTGAAATGATCTTGGGTAGAATCGCAATTCTGGCCTTGGAACTTAGAACCAATCTACTCCTTGGCTGGGAACTAAACCGATTCTCCCTAAAACCGACCTTGGACCAGTCAGTCCAAGTTGGCTTGGATCCAATGCATACCCTTACTCAAATCTTGACTTTTAAGAATCGAGAAAATAATAATAAAAACCATACCTTTTATTACACACCCCTCCTCAAACTCAAGAGGAACATCAAATTACGGTAGCTCACCGGATAAAACAACCATTCCCATACGTAATTGAAGAACAACGCAGTTTTTTCTCGCCAATGAAGAGCAACGCACCAAATTCAAAAAGGTGAGATATCAGTAGAATAAAGGTGGAAACAGAGGATGTAATTGCACGTGAGATGCGTGTGCATCTCTGGCCAGTCGCTTCTCTCATCGGGGTTAAGCGGTGGGGCTAATTGATATATATTTGTCTAGTGTAGGGGGTCATTTGAGACAAACTCAAATGCAGGGGGTCTTTTGCAAAAAGGGAGCTGTCTTTTTATCGTCAAAAAAGGAGCTTATTAAGAGCCTAGCCATTTCGTCTGAAAACGCCAAAATGATATGAGCGCCAATTGGTTACGACCGTCTGCGAATTTGCACCCAATCACTTTGGTCGTAAGGCAGAGAGGATACAGGAAACGCCAAAATGTTTGAAGCTTTGCCTTATGATCGCCCAAATTGATTATGATCGTCTACGAATTTGCACCCAAATCATTTTGGTCGTGAGGCAAAGAGGAGGCAGAAAACACCAAATTGTTTGAAGCTTTGCCTTGTGACGTCATAAGGCAAAAATCATTTTGGTCGCAAAGAGGATGCAGAAACGCCTAAAGGCAATAAGGCAGAAAAGTAACTTGGGTGCAAATTCATGGACGATCGTAACCAATTTGTGCCGTTGGCGTTTTTTCTGCATACTGACAGCTTTGCCCCGTCTACAAAATGTAGGCTCGCGTCAAGTTTTGTTCCAGACGAGGAAGGAAGAGGTTCATCACACAAAGCTCGGAGTTTAATGGGAAACAACAATTCGGCCGTTCCTGGTGATCAGAGGTAAGCATCAACCGTTAACTGCAACGACACTTCTCTTTCTGTAGTCCAGCTTTCTTCAATAACTTGGAGGATTGCAACCAAATTCATGCTGTTTTAAGTTCATTTCCTGAAAAAGAACTTCCTTATCTTTGATCATGTCCGCTGTGTGTGTTCCGTTATGTGAATGCTGTTTTACTCGGAAACAATCTGTACGATGAACTTGTCATTTCTCATGTTCCATTGGGAACACAGTACAAGTACAAATTGCCCACATTTTTTTTTGGGGTGTTTGGTTATATATTCCATGAGTTTATTCTCGATCCTTATTGTTTGATCTTATGTAAAAACGGATGTCTAACAAGTTGTTTGCTAATTTTAAATCTAAGAAGTGGAGTAGATTGTGTAGCTCAAATTGCGACAAAATATAACGAAGATCTCAATGCTCTGAATGAGGCCATGAATCAGCTCATCAAGAGTAGGCATAGTTTTATAGATCGAACAAACATTGCCGCTATGCTTATCTATGCAGCAATCAAAAGAGTATGGCAAAAATTAGCCATTGAGATGGGAATGCAAGATATGAGCTCGAGATTTCAATTTTTGTGTGCTTTCATCTCTGTTGTTCTTGGAGGTGTCTCGTGCAGTCTCCAAATGTGCACTTTGCTTAGTGACATGCCTTGGTCCATTTTCATCACATTCATCCTGATTTTGGTTATCCCGTTCGTGTTCATCGCGATTTAAAGGATCAATTAGCGAACGGGTACAGTTCCCGGCTTTTGACGTGGCTGAGGGTCTGGTGTTTGCTGGGGTCTGATCCTCCTGGTGATGCGTACTCTCTTTGAATTTTGGTGGTCTGGTTCTCCTGCTGTTTGCAGGGGTCCGGTTCTCGTGGTGATGTGTATTTTCTATGAATTATGGTCTGCGTAGTGAGGTCTGGTCCTCCTGGTGTTTCTTGGGTTCTGTTCTCCCTGGTCATGTGTATTTTCTGTGAATTTTGGTCTTGCTAGGGTAAACTTCCGGTGCTGCTGGTGTGCCGGTGTTTTATGGGTTTTGGTCTTGCTGGCGTTTGCTGGGGTCAAGCTCTTGTATTTTTCTTGACCACTTTTTATGATGAGGATGGTTGTTAAAAATACAATGCATGGCTTGTCGCTAGGATTTTTTTCTTTATTTAACAATAATCACAATATTTAAAAGTACCGAATGATGAAAACCTATGATCCTGACTAAATATATATCCCATTCTATAGAAAAATAATACATTCGTGGTGAAAGATTTTGGGAAACCAACACCATCGAATGCAATAATAAGCAATTGAACAATCCACCAAAAACACAAAAGTCCATCATCATTTTTTTTGAAGAAAAAAAATCCTAAACAATATGTAAATATGTGTCTAAGAGATCCAGACAAAATTCCACCATCTTCCCCATTTAAAAGCTCCACTTTGATGACGTCACACTCGACGCATCATCTTGCCATCAACAAGTGACATGGCATGCAAAATCATTTTCTTTCTTCTCTTCTGGATTTATTCCCATCATATGACAATTTAAGCTTTTACATATGATGCATCCACCTAGTATAATTAGCATTTGAGTTTAATTTTTAGGGTGTGGAATGGAGCAGGGAGCTCAAACTGGGAAGGCATACAACAATAGAAAGAATCACATAATTCTCATCCGTTATAATCATCAAAAAAAAAAAAAATCTGTAAGTGCCACAAAAAAAAGTGGTGGGCCATTTTGTAATGGATCGTGGATCAAACATGAGAACCTGCTACACATCAATTCTTATCAAAGAATTAAACACCATTTACATAAAGATTAATAGGGTGATTGGTTTCTAATCCGATTCCATTCCAAGGTGGAACCGTGAATTGGATCGGAAAAATCCAATTTCCAAAATTTGTTTGGAGTAAATTTATTGTAAATATCTGTTTAAAATTCTTCGAATTATTAACCATTTTTAGAAATATCATTTATGTTTTGGGATATATTGGTAGCCTAAGATGCGTGGTATCTCATCCGTTTTTCCCAATGGGGTTAAGCGTCGAAGGATTATTGGTATTATATTTGTCAAGTGTCGGAGGTGATTCGGTACAACCTTTTCAAGTGCTCCCCGTCAAAGTCTTGCTCCCCGCACATCATACTTGTCGTTTTGTGCTCCTCATCAAAAGTCTGGGCACCCGATCATGTATAAAGGTATGTTTGCCAAATCGTAGGCTTGCATCAAAGCTCCAAGTTTAATGGGAAACAACAATTCAGCCGATCGGTCAGAGGCAAGAATCGATGGCGAATCGCAACATCTCTTCAGTAGTGCAGTCCAGCCTCCTTCACTAAGTTGGCGGATTGCGAGCAAATTCATGCAGTTTTGAGTTCATTTCCAGAAAAACAACTTCCCAGCCCTGTGTTCCCTGGTTCCATTATTTAAATGATGTCTTATTCGGAAACAATCTGAACTCGTCCTCTTCATTGCAGCATTAGAATCCATAGTACAAGCACAATTTTTTTGGTTAAACTATCCATGTTTTATTGGTGATCCTATTTCATTGAACTTTATGCAATTGTTTTCTCACAATTAGTTTGCGGATTTCAATCCAAGAAATAGAGCAGAACGTCCAATACAAATTGACGTAGAATATAACAGATATTTGGATATAGTGGACAAGGCTATGCGCCGGCTTATCAGGGACAGGTTTAGCTCTACGGGTCGAGCCAACATTACCAGTGAACCTGGTATTATGTTTATCTGCATGGCAATTAAGATAGTCAGACAAAAATTAGCCTTTGCAATGGAAAGGCAATATATGGGCCCAAGGTTCCAACTTCTGCATGCTTTCATCACCGTTGCTCTCGAATGTGTCTCGTGCAATCTCCAAACTGCGTTTTGCTTGATGACATGCCTTGGCTCATTTCTATTGTGAGCATCCTGATTTTGGTGACCCCATTGACATTAATCATGAATCCAAAGATTAATTAGCGAAGGGCGACTTCTCTCTTTCGATGTGGCTGTAGTTCTAGTGTTTGCTGTGATCTGGTCTTCCTGACGATGTGCATTTTCTTTGAATTTTGGTGGTCTGGTCCTCCTGGTGTTTGCAGCGGTCTTCTGGTCTCCTGATGATGTGCGTTTCCTATGAATTTTGGTCAGCTTGTGTAACCTTTCGGCAGTGAGGTCTGGTCCTCCTGGTGTTTGCTAGGTTCAATTCTTGTGTTTTTATCTTGAACACTTTTTATAGATGTTAGAATATCACGCATCACTTATGTAGAGGGTTTATATATATATAATTTCCTTCCACTTGATAATAATTACAAAATTAACAAATGATGCAAAGCATAAGTACCTGATTAAATATATTAACCATCGTACAGCAAAATTTCCTGATTATTTGAACAATTCATCCGTGCGACATATTTCAGAAGACCAACCCCACGGAATGCAAAAATAAGCTATTGAATAATACACAAGAAACACAAAAGTCCATCTTCATTTTTTTTATTTGGAAAAAAAAAAGCCAAAACAATATTTAAATATGTTTGAGAATGAGTGCAAGCGGCAAGATCCAGACCGCATTCCGCCTTCTTCCCCAGATAAAAGCCCCATTCTGGTGTCGCAGTTGACGCACCATTTACCATCTACAAGTAACATGGCATGCAAAATATTTTCTTTCTTCTCTTCTAGATCTATTTCCATTATATTAGGGTACCAAAAACTGAATCGAAAATCTAAAGTAAATGCTTTAATAATTATCATAAAAGCATTATCAGTTTATATATATATATATCCAAAAATACAAATTATATAGCTCCCACTAACAAAAGAGATCAAAAGACTCTAAAACACCCATATTCCTCATATGATCTTTAAACATAATAGGTCGTAAACCTTTTGTTAGAGAATCGGCTAATATGGATTTAGTTCTAATATTTTCAATCACAATATCTCCATTTTTGACTAAGTCCTTAATAATATAATATTATATTCGGTTAACATCTCAATAGTGGCAATTGTTGTTGTTAACAACAAAAGTAATTGTTTGACACACATAATGCAATATAATCAATTATGGGCAATAAGTAATTCCACAAAATAATTAGTACATTATGAACTCTCCTTTGGGTAGAGCGTATAATGCACCATAATTTTCCACAGTTAACAACAAGGAGAATTACATATAATTGTCAATGATCCATCCCCTTTGGACAGATAAATCATTTAAATTATACATCTCCATGATATCAATATATAGAGATAGATAAGGAGAATTACATATAATCTTCAAAGATCCATCCCTTTTGGGCAGACAAATCTTTTAAATTATACATCTCCATTATTCCGACATAGAAGGGGAATTATACATAACTCTCAAAATTTATCCCATTTAGGCAGATAAACCTTTTGAGTCACACATCCCCATCAATTATCTCTAATATATCAATATAGAGGGGAATTACACATAACTTTCAAAAATTTATCCCCTTTGGGCAGATAAATCTTTTTGAGTCATGCATCCCCATCTTTTAATTTTGGAATTTATCTTCATGCAATTTTTAAATTAATATACACAACAACCCCCTTTGGGTATGTGATTGTATATACTAATTTTTATCAACAAGGAACTTCAATAATTTGCAAACTTTAATAATTTGTAAATAATGTTCCATTTAATCAATGCCCAAAAATTCATCAAATAATATGAAGCACTTTACAACATGTGCTTCCCAAGATCATATTGCATTTATCGGACAACAATTTTTGCCACAATTTTATGTGCCTATTTCTACGATTAAGCATTTAAGATTATCTAGTTAAACTCAAGAAGAAAGTATAGATAATCTATGCTAAATTAGGGAAAGTGAATACCGATATTCTATCCCTCATATACTATAACAAATTTCCATAAATTAAAAATTGAAAAATATAGGCACAAAATTATTTTTCATGGAATTAAATATGGATAACAATAAATAATTCCAAATAAATATTTAATATGCCAAAATTAAAATTTACCATACCATAAAATCATAAATTAAAAATTAGGCATATTAAAAAAATTGAAATAGGCCTTAGAGGACCCTACACTCACCCTACACGCCATTCCGTGCATGTGGGGCTAATAGCTTGGTTGCACTACATTAATAAGCCTTGCTGATATCAAGACAAACTATTGAAGAATGTTATAATTCATTTAAGACCTCACACTTCGTACATGATGAAGGCAAACGCATGAAGGAACGCAATCCTGCACTGGCTTTAGGCACATGAGCATGACAACTAAAATTTACAGTGTCTAAAGGAGAAGTGATGACAGCTCAAAATCCATTATCTCAAATGCTTATTTAAATTAGTTGAATCTCATTAACACCAATTAATAGAGAGACTCAAAACCAAACTAATTTGATAGCCTGACAGAGAGATGACGGTAACAATGGAAGATAAAGGGAGCTGAGCTCGTCAATGCACATGAATAAATTTACTGATACAATATAATACTTATTAGCACCACATAACACTATTTTTTCTACGGTATTATGTTATACTAATGTTTCAGGAAGTAGTGGGCAATTGACCAATTCTCATACGTGGCTTTATATTAGGCATAAACAAAAGCCAAGTGAAAAGTAAGCCCTTCCCACTGATGTAGCCCAAGAAATTAATGAAGTCGATATTTGTTTAAATAGCAAAGATGTTACCAATCCTTCTTGAAGATTATCCTTTTTATCAAATAGTTTATATTTTAATTATAGAAAAATCACAAAGTAGGTCAACAATCATGCTACAAACTCATCATAGAACATCAACAGTGAGACTAAATGAACAAGTCCCAATAGCAAATCCATAGTTCTAATTAGATTGCAAAATTTCCTCCATCAAATTATAGGAAACAGTTTTAGCCAACTCAAGTACCAACAATTTAGAAATAATCACACTAGATTAAGCCAAATTTGCCAAAAATAAGACTTGCAAATATCAACTACAACTTGGAGTAGGAAACCATATGATTTGGTCAACAAGTCCAACTTGGACTTTCCCTTTTCTTGACATGAGTCCAACAAAATTAAGAAAGTGAATTTACATGTATTTAAGATAATTTTGCACCAAATCAAAATCCAAGACGAATTAATAGAAGAAAAGAAAAGAAAAAACAAACTAAATCGTTCATATCCAAAATTCAAGAAATTATTGTTCTTGTCTTGTAGCTTCAATCTATGGCTACTCATCTTCAAAAAACTCAAACAATAATACATAATACTAGAACCTCTGAACCTCAAAAAACGGCAAAATACAATTAAAAAGAAGTATATCTTGTTTCACCCCATCTAGAGGCTCTACATTTGCATTGTCGGGTTCGACAACTAACATTCAAAACAATGATGAACTCAACGTTCCAACCATGACATTGCAATTAACCACAAGTGAGGAGATCATGGGAAAGAAATGAAGAACAAGCTAGATTGCCGCCTTTTCTTTTGCACATATATAATCAAATAGAGCCTATTATTCAATCCAATAAAATCCGTACTACTTTCCGATAATCATTCCATATAATCAAATGAAAAAATAGAAGCTTTTGATGTAGACCTTGTCTTACTAAAAAAAAGGTCAAAAAAGTAGAAACTACCTAAAACTCTAGCCAAGGCAAACCACCACAAGATGGAACCAAGAATCAAACTGCACATATAGATCGAGAAATACAATAACCAGACCCAATCAATCGGTGTACTCGATCACGCATGGGAAGCAAAGAGATCTGTTATCAACCATAGAGCCGAGCCTCAATTCACTCGAATAGACGGCTAAAAATCCATAGATATGCGGCAATATAGGCACCCGCAAAAGCCAAGAAAACCAACGGGTAAAGTCGAAAACCAAACAAAAGCCCAAAACTTTTCCATGCCCAGAAAAGAAAAGAAAAGAAAAGAAAAGAAAAGAAAAGAAAAACTTTGAATTGCATCGGACCGAAAACAATCTACTCAAGAATCAACATGGGTTTGTGGGCAACAATTGAAAGGGAACATATCAATACCCAAGAATCGCAACTTCCGAATCTAAACCACATTGAACCCAAGAATCACAATATAAGGATACCCATATAATAATTGCTAACATACATCATTCAATTGAGAAAAAAAAATTCAAAATTTTTAGAACCCTTTCGAAATTATGAATTCAAAAATTTCGAATTTCTCAATATATACTCAATGAAACTATATAGATTATACATGGTTAGAAAGATCTTGACATGTAGAATAAAAACCCTAAGGTTTCATAATCAATCGATCAGAAAGTCCACATGAAAAAATAGCGATAATGTTCGGTTCAAGAGAAGAAATTTCGAATTTGTTCATAAAAAAAAAAATTGGGTTCTACAATCATATATGACCTGCTCTGATACCACATGTAGAAATTCTCTACATAAACAGCTAATTAATCACGAATAATTAAATCCATATATGAATGTAAAACACCAAAATCGATATGTACAGAGGAATTAAAACATACCTGTTTGAGCCATAACTTATTTGAAGAAAAATATATCAAACTGACGATGTCGGTGATCTATCGGAATGCCGATCTTCCTCTCTATGACCTATTTCGGTTTAGCAGCTTTAACGGGATTCGGCGACTGATAGGTATAACCTACCCTTTTACAGGCTAGAGAGGGGACCTAGCAAATCCTAATCAATAATGTGTCAACTGGGTCCCTCCCATTACGAGCTTTAGTTAAACACAATTGCCTACACTTTGCTGCTCAACTAGGCCAGTTATTAATAGATGCCAAAACCCAATTCAATAAGATCACTTGAGGGTTTAAAATATATTGGATTATATAAAATAGAAAATTGATTAATTAATGTAAGCTCATTATAGGAAATTTCCAATAGCATACTAAAGCGACGTGTGCCAATTCTTGGATGGAATGAACTGAGGCATCTATTTTCCTCTCCAATTCTCCTGCTCCATATTCTTTGCTTATTCTCTCACCAAATGTGAGCTCCCTCTCTATCCCTTCTCGGTGATAGCTAACCCCCTTCAAAACCCTACCTTCTCAAATCTGGAAATATGGAAGAAAAAATATCCTTCCCACCTGATTAGAAAGGAATACCGAACAAAAGATCTGAGGAGTAAGGAAATTTGCTCCATCAGTCGGCATTTGCAGAAATCCAGAAACCCATCCAACCATGCCCTAGTGTGAAGACGCAGATCCAGAGTTGATGGGTTTGCAGCAACAATCCACACCCATCTCTTTCTAGGTTTAAGTAAATCTCTCGCTCAGGTAGTTGCTAATCTTTTGGATTTGAGCTCCCTTCATTCCTTGCTCCGAATATGTGACCCAACCAGCTCCTCCTCCCGATTATGTGAGCAAATCTGGGTAGTTGCTAAATATTGCTCCCGACCCACCTACCAAAAGAAATGGAAGAAACCAAGCTATGTATGGCAGCATTATGTAGAAGAATGAGAGATCTATGGTCGGAAATTGTAGTTACTAAGCTAGACGAAGACATACTTGAGGAAGAACAACAGATAAATGACAGAACCCTATATGGCAAACTATATTCAAAGCCCAATTGTAATGTGCATACTTTTATTGGCACAATGAAGGGGGCATGGAAAATAGACTCATTTCAATGTGAGGTCTTAGAACCAGGTTACTTTACTTTTCTATTTAATTCAATAGAGGAGAAAATGAGAGTGCTAGAGGGAGGACCATGGTCCTTTGCCAGCAACCTCTTAGTATTAAAAGAAGGGGTTTTCACTATACCTGAACATTGCTATGAATTCATGCATTATGTGTTTTGGGTGCATATAATAGGTTTGCCTAGAGCAAAACTTAATGATGCCTCTGTGCACCAAATTGCCTCGAAGCTGGGAGTAGTTGAGGAATTAGAATTTGAAGCCAAAACCTCCAATTCCAGGAAAATAGGCAAGGCAAAGGTTCAATTGAACCTGCCACAACCCCTGCAAAGAGGAACACTGGTAAGTTTTTGCAGCAAAAAGTGGTGGTTAGATTTCAAATATGAACAACTCCCCCGCTTCTGCTACTCATGTGGCAGAGTAGGGCACTATGCAAATTTCTGCCCAGAAAGAATCTGGTCTCCCCTAAGACAAACCGAGACGCTATGGATCATGACTTAAGGCAAAAGTCCGAGAAACAAGTCAGTTCAAACATTAGATGGGGCAAAGCTTTCAGCATGCATAAAACGCCAAAATGATTTGGGTACAAATTTCGGTCTACGAATTGCCTTATGACGTCATAAGGCAAGCGTCGAACTTTAGACGGGGCAAAGCTTTCAGTATGCAGAAAACGCCAAAATGATTTGGGTGCAAATCGGTCTACGAATTTGCACCTGCGGTCAAAATGTTCGAAGCTTTGCCTTATTACGTCATAAGGCAGGCTTTGAACATTAGACGGGGCAAAGCTTTCAGTAAGGATGGGGCAAAGCTTTCAGTATGCAGAAAATGCCAAAATGATTTGGGTGCAGCCAAAATGTTTGAAGCCTTGCCTTATGACGTCATAAGGCAAGCTTCGAACATTAGACGGGGCAAAGCTTTCAGTATGCAGAAAACGCCAAAATGATTTGGGTACGAATTTGCACTGGCATTCATAAGGCAAAGCTTCGAACATTTTGGCTGCACCCAAATCATTTTGGCGTTTTCTGCACTGCGTGTTGTAGCTTTGCCTTCCGATCGCCTACAAAATGGAGGCTCGCATCAAGTTCTGTTCCAGACGAGGAAGGAAGAGGTAAATCACCCGAAGCTCGGAGTTTAATGGGAAACAACAATTCAGCCGTTCATGTTGATTGGAGGTAAGCATCAAGCGCGAACTGTAACGTCACTTCACTTTCTGTAGTCCAGCCTCCTTCAATAACTTGGAGGAGTACGAGCAAATTCATGCTGTTTTAAGTTCCTTTCCTGAAAAAGAACTTCCTTATCTCTGATAATGTCCGTGGTGTGCGTTTCGTTATGTGAGCTGTTTTACTCGGAAACAAGAACTCATCCTTTCTCATGTTGCATCGGGAACCCATAATATAAGTACAAATCACTCACTTTTTTCTTTTTCTTTTTCATTTAGTTAAATGATCCACGATTTTATTCTTGATCCTTAATGTTTGACCTTCTATGAAAAACAGATGTCTAACAAGTTGTTTGCTAATTTTAAATCCAAGAAGTGGAGTACAACGTGTAGCTCAAATTGCTGCAGAATATAATCAATATCTCGATACTCTGAACGAGACTATGCATTAGCTCACGAGGGATAGGCATAATTCTACAGGTCAAGCCAACGTTACAGGTGAATCCAACACTATGCTTATTTGTGCAACAATCAAGATAGTCAGGCAAAAATTAGCCTTTGAAATAAGAAGGCAAGATATAGGCCTGAGGTTCCAACTTCCGTGTGCTCTCATCTCTATTGCTCTTGGATGTGTCTCTTGCGGTCTCCAATTGTGCATTCTACTTAGTGAAATGTCTTGGTCCATTTTCGTTGTGCTCATCCTGATTTTGGTTATCCCATTCGTGTTCATAGCAATTTAAAGGATTAATTGGCGAACCAGTACAGTTTCTAGAGGTGTCAAAATGGGTCATAAACCCTTATTATGACTCACTTTTAGGTAAATGGGTCGAATATGGATCAAGTGAAAGTTAAATATGGGTCAAATATGGGTCAAGTGAAAATTAAATATTAGTCAAATATGAGTTAAGTAAAAGTTAAATATATGTCAAATATGAGTTGAGTGAGTTATTTAACATAGAGCTTTGAGTGAGTTTGGGTTTCTTTATAATAATAATGGCTTTTAGCAATACGGGTCGGGTCGGGTATGGGTTGTGTGTGGGTCGGGTCGGGTATGTGTTATTAGATTTACATTACATGACATGAATTTGGGTCAAAACGGGTTAAATGGATCAATATGGGTCGAACCATTTTCGACCCGACCCAAACCTAACCCGACCCACCCATTTGACAGGTCTAACAGTTTCCGGCTTTTGACATGGCTGAGGGTCCGGTGTTTGCTGGGGTCTGATCCTCCTGGTGACGTGTACTTTCTTTAAATCTTGGTCGTCTGGTCCTCCTGCTGTTTTGCAGGGGTCTGGTCCTCATGGTGATGTGTATTTTCTATGAATTATGTTCTGCTTCTGTAACCTTCCGGTGGTGAGGTCTGGTCCTCTTGGTATTTCCTGGGTTCTGTTCCTCCTAGTCATGTAAATTTTCTGCGAATTTTGGTCTGCTTGTGGTGCTGGTGTCCTGGTGTTTCCTGGGTTTTGGTCCTGCTAGTGTTTGCTGGGGTCTGGTTCTTGTATTTCTACCTTGAACACTTTTTTATGACGAGGATGATTGTTAAAAATATAATGGATGGCTTGTCATAGGATGGTTTCGCTCTATTTAACAATAATTATAATATTCAAAATTACCAAATGATGAAAATCATGTCCTTTTTGAAACATGTATATATACCATTCTACAAAAAAATAACACATCCGGGGTAAAAGATTTCGGAAAACCCACACCATTGAATGCAATGATAAGCTATTGAATAATTCACCAGAAACGCAAAAGTTCATCAATATTTATTTATTTTTGGAAAAAAGCCTAAACAATATGTAAATACGTTTGAGGGTGACTGGAAGCGATAAGATGGAAAAGTCAAGCATAAGAAAAAAAGCATGTCCAAGATTCCCAGACCGCATTCCGCCTTCTTCTACGTATATAAGCCCCTCTTTGACGTCACAACCGACGCATCATTTAGTAACATGACATGCGAAATCATTTTCTTTCTTCTCTTCTAGATTTATTCCTATTATATGACAATTTAATTTTTTTGAGTGTTGCTCTCTAAACTTCAACTTGTAATATACACCAAGATGCATCCACTTACTATAATTTGCATTTGAATCATTTTCTAGGTGTGAAATAGAGCGGGGAGCTCAAATTATGGAGGCAAATCACATAATCCTCATTCTCTATTCTTCCTTTTATGATATACACATTGCGAGTTTGATATAGTTTGTAGCTTGCTCCTCATATTAAGAACTCAGCAATCTATGTACAACAAAATTCAATCTAAAGTAGCTAATTGGATATCTCGCAAATTCTAAGTAACTTGTTCGACTGAACTACACAAGTAAAGCAAGCCAGACAAGTGCAAGCCGATTCATTAACAAAACTCTAGTTTGATCACAGTCGTTGTTCTTTTGAGACCGATTTACCATAATTACTTGTTAATTTCAATCATGCATTAATTATTAATATCACAAGGTATTCATGCCTAGTGCATGGCCGAACAGAGAGAATCAGGCCAATTGAGATTTTGGTTCTCAAATCCACGCAGAAAGTAGCTTTTTTTTTTGTTCCCTGCTGTAAACAGAGTACACATATGGATGTGGAAAAAAGATTAAATGTGTAAAGAGTGTTAAATATACAAATAAAAAATAATTTAGGAAAAACATTTAGACGATCTTAATATCCATATTCAATATTAGTAGGTATGATACTTAGAGGATTATATCTTAAGTATTTTCAAATTTATAATTCTGTCCATTTTATTATTCTACGCCACCGTCATATATTTCTTCCATTTTATTAACTTTTGAAAGCCATTACTTTTGTAATGGTTTTCAACTGTCTTCAATTTGTAATATTTTCATGTGATCTAACATTTTTCCAATCTGTACGGTATCTTGGCAAATTCCGACACAACTGCTTGCTTCTCTGAAAAAAAAGTACATTTCTTGAAAATTCTATAGTTGGAAGAAATATCAAACACCCTGTAAGGTTCATTTGCAAGAGGAGTCACTACCATAGAAACACTCCCTTCTTTCACCTCTTCTAGACATAACCCTGTCTTGTGACAATTTAAGCTTTTGGAGTGTGGCCGGTCATTCTTCAACTTGGTATGACAACAAGAGTTGTTGAATTTGTCTCCAGGAAGAAGTCCTCGCTTACATAGCTATAATGGTCACCCTAAAGATGTGAGGGAGAGAGAGAGTATCGTCTTCGTTTGCCTCTGAGCTCGCCTCTGCTACAAGTGCTGCGATGTTTCAGGGTTTAGTGTAGAGGCTAAATGGAGCAGAGGAGATCAATCAGAACTATACTACGTGCTGGAGAACGTCTCTAGATTTGACAGCACGACGTAAATATAATTAAGCGCAAGGCATTGTATAAGACATTATATGAGAAAAAAAAAAGTAATCATTTCTTAACAGTTAACATCTCTTAGAAGGATTGTTCCATTGTTAAGGTACTTCGCACGAGAAAATTATTGAGGAATATGAAAGTATGTCTGAATATTTCCCGAGTCTTGTCAAAGAAAATACTCTGGATTTTTTGGCGTGAAAAAGGGAAATGTTCATCCCTATGTCCGAAGAAGTTTTTGGTCGTGGCATTTACTGTGTGCAGGAGAGAATGGCCGTTTGTTTGTCAAGAACAAGACTAGAAGACATTAAAGATGGATAGAATTTCCTAAGTAATAGAAAGTGCTCTTGTGCAAGACTATGCCACCTCTCGGTATTCTTATCGAGTGACGGTCCATCACATTTTTTGCACTTTATGGCACGATCAATGGTGGCTGATTAAGTAGCACCAATACTCACATGTGATATGCGACACGACACGACACACCAACGCATTATTTCTAAAAAATAGTGAATTTCGACATGTTGGGAAATGTTATATATTAAATGTATATTTTTTTATATGCATGAGAAATTATCATTTTTGTGATTATTTCAATAAAATTAATTTGTTCAAATTTACAAATAAATAAATAATAATAAAGCGTTTAAAATGAATTTACACTAAAAAAATCCACCATTTTGTTAATAGCATTCATTGTTTCAATTTGACAAATTCAACTCAATTTTAATAATCCATAAAACTTGGAAGGAAAAAACAAGCAATCAACGTTTTGGACTTGCGTGTTAACGCATGTCAAAAGAGGATAAAAAAACTTTGGGGTGAATTGTGTGTTATGGAAAGTAAGTCAGAAAAAGTCTTCTTTCCCATCTATTATTTTCATTATTTTAATTTTTTTATATAATTATATTTTGACCTCTCATTTATAGAAATTTTTTAAAATCAATCCTATGCATGTTGAAATCACTTAATGGAATTTCGAACTTGTGTACTAGAATTCGCAACTCGATTGTCAAAGAGTGTTGGGGAGAGTTAATTAAGTGTTGATTTTTTGACACGTATTGACTGGATGTCGAAAATATTGGAAAGTGTCGACACGTGTCAAAAGTGTCGGATATAATATGAAAGCTCTCGAGAGAATATTGGTCTTCTTAAGTGGCTGATCATGTGGTAAAAGGCTAATGGTCCCCATCCTTTTTGGGCCGAATTTGGAACCCGTGATCGTCGAAGCCATTAACAATCGTGTAGGTCCGGTGGCCGAGCGTTGATGCCACTTTTTATCCTGCTCCCCCTTCTCCTTCTGTACCTAACTTTAGGTTTACGATTTTAATTTTAATTTTTTAATATTCTATACGGGATCCGTTATTTTGGGAAATTCGAGCATGTGACATGGGGGGTGGCCCACGGCCGCCACTTTTCCCACCGGCTTCAGCATTCAGGACAAAATCAAGTGGAGGGGATTTTCTGCATTAAAAAAGCCCACTTTAGATGCGCTGACGTTATTTTATCTGACTTTTTTTTTTTACGTAACTAAGATTAATATAACGAAACTTTTCAAATTAATGCATCTTTAATAAATTCACCCAATGATCATAAAAAAATACAAATTGATAATTTATGATAAATTTATCCTCCATAATTTTTATTAAATTATATTAATATCACGAAAAATCATATATCAATATACATATGATATATCAAGAGATAAAATCCTAAATTAATACACCTATCAACTGTCGTATATCATCCAATTTAGCAATTTGATAGTTAAATTTAACAGAAACTAATGGAGGGTAAATTTGTCACAAATAAACTAATTTGTGATTTAATTTGGGGTGAATTTATCATAAATGTATTAGTTTTGGATTTTTTAAGGTCAAAAAATTAATTTTTGGTAAATTTATCATCAGTGTACTAATTTAGGGTTTTTCGTGGCATTAACTCAATTATTAATTAACCCAACACCTCTTTCTTTACTTCGCTTGTGCATCTGCGTTTGGTAAACATTTTTACACGGTAAACTACAAATTTCATAAAGATGGAAAATTTCTATTTGCCCTCTTGAGGGGAATATATATCAATAAGTCTCCAACACTTAATTCCTATGAAAATTTTTGTTCACATATATAATTTAATGTTCCTCTTCAGTTAGAGGAGGATGGTAAATTAAAAGTTACAATTCTTATTATCTATTAATTTTTGAGAGTCGAGATTTGACTTAGGTGTTACACATAGACAGATCTCGTAGCCTCTTGCAAAAACCAAGGTGCTAAGTATCTCTAACTCTCTAGATGAAAAAAGAAAAAAATCGAAGGCGCTATAGAAATTCGTAGTGTCCAAGTTCACATATTCAAGTTCACATACCGTGCAAACCAATCTTCTCTTTGTATCATGGACATTTCTTTATTCTCCCCTTTCTTTTCTTCCGCCCTCGGCTTTTTTTTGACAACCACTACAGGGGAGAATTACAACTGGTCATCCATGGGCGACGAGGTGAGCGACGTGCCACTGGTTTTCGTAGCTCGGACGGCAAGTAACTCGAGAGGTGCCACAACAGATTAAAAAAGAATACCAGCTGGAAGAGGTTTAAAAACAAAGAAAAATAATTTGAATTGATAAAGATGCATCCCGGTTCGTGTCCATAAAAGTCTTGATGAGACATGATTGTGGACTACAATGCGATACGGTCATATGTCGATACGGTCATATGTCTTTCATCAGCCCTAAGATGGGGTGTTGTCTTGGAGCATGTGGAAGGAAAGTTTCTGTCTAAGTAGTAAGCTGTTGCAAAATTAATGATTTAGCAATTTATATCAACGTGAGCAATAAAGGATGTAAACGATTTACATGATTCGTTCTGAACGTTGATACCTATTCCACAAAAAGAGAGAGCAACAAAGAATCAACTATTATCGAGAGTTAGAGTTATAATTACTTATACACTTGAGTATTTTCCACACCTAAGTTAAGCTCAAATTTACAAAAATAACGAATGAGTAATTCAATTTGAATGAAAAGCTTATAGAACAAATCACGTGACCAAACACGTCCTCACGGCCAAAGAAAGAAGAACTCGAGATGTCCGTCTCAATTTCTGTCCCTCGACCGGATGGTGGGGACCCCTTCTTTGTTACAGAGTCCCCCAACTGTGAAGTTCTATTATTGCATAACTACGAAGAGACCATCGCCAATTGATAAATCTTGGTAAAACTTTGGCTTGGATATTATCTTCAGGAAACAAATTTGAATCAAATAAAGTGCATACCAGATTTTGAGCAAATCAAAAGATTCCGATGGGTCAAGTTTCACTCGCAATTCAAACTCAATATATAATTTGATACCATGATGGATATCATAAAAAGTTGTTTGTAATCATTGTGCATGCATGATAATTAATGCATTAAGCTTTACTTGGGTCGTTTGTATTTTCTGTAATTTTTTTCTCGCTTGTGTAACCTTCTGGTGGTGCTGGTGTCCTGGTGTTTTCTGGGTTTTGGTCCTGCTGGTGTTTGCTGGGGTCTGATCCTTGTATTTTGACCTTGAACACTTTTTATGACGAGGGTTGTTATTAAAAATACAACGCATGGCTTATCCATAGGATGGTTTCGTTCTATTAAACAATAATTACGATTGTCAAAATTACCGAATGATGAAAACCATATGTTCCTAATTAAACATGTATCTCATTCTACAGAAAAATAATATATTCATGGTGAAAGATTTCGGGAAACCAACATCATTGAATGCAATGAGATGGAAAAGTGAAACATGAGAAAGAAAACATGTCCAAGAGATCCACACCCCTATTCCACCTTCTTCCACGTACAAAAGCCCTGCTTTAACATCACACTCGACGCATCATTTACCAGCTACAAGTAATATTGCATGCGAAATCATTTTCTTTCTTCTCTTCTAGATTTATTCCCATTATATGACAGTTTAAGCTTTTTGAGTGTTGCGCTCTAAACTTCTATTTGTAATATACACCGAGATGCATCCGTCGACTATAATTGGCATTTGATTCATTTTCTAGGTGTGAAATAGAGCAGGGAGCTCAAATTATGGAGGCAAATCACATGATACTCATTCTCTATTCTTCCTTTCAAGATATACACATTACAAGTTTGATATGGTTTGTAGCTTGCTCCTCATATTATGAACTCAGCAATCTATGTACAACAAAATTCAATCTAAAGCAACTAAGTGGATAACTCACAAATGCTAAGTACCTTGTTCGACTGAACTACACAAGTAAAGCAAGCCGGACAAGTACAAGCTTGATTCATTAACAAAACTTTGGTTTGATCACCGTCATTGTTCTTTTGAGACTGATTCACCATAATCACTTGTTAATTTCAATCATGCATTAATTATTAATATCACAAGGTATTCATGCCTAGTGCATGGCCGAATAGAGGAATCAGGCCAATTGAGATTTTGGTTCTCAAATCCATGCATAAATTTGCTTTGTTTTTTCCTTCCCTGCTGTAAACAGAGTACACACATGGATGTGAAAAAAAGATAAAATATGTAAAGAGTGTTAAATATAAATATAAAAAGTAATATAGGAAAAACATTTAAACAATCTCAAGATCCATATTTAATATTAGTAGGTATGATATACAATTATATCTTAAGTATTTTCAAATTTATAATTCTGTCCATTTTGTTATTCTATGCCACCATCATATATATGAAAAATAGACATAATCATTACATAGTTGACAAAATTTTAAAATTGTTTACATCAACATCGACCATGTCATAGAGAATAATTGGCATTGCTAGATTGCCACATTAGCGATTTCTTACCAAAATTGACTTGAATGACTAAATTGACAAATAATTAAAAACTTTAGGATTAAATTGGTATAAGTAAAATGTTTAAAATTAAATTGGCAAGTTTCAAAAAGTTAAAATTCGCATAAGTGCAATAAGTTTATAACTAAATTGGCACAAGTACAATATGTTAATGATTTTTTTGGTAATTTTTCTTATGAGCATTATCTCTACCCTTGTCAATGGTCTAGCGAGGATGGGACCCTTGCCGGGCCAGCCCCTTTAAGAAATATATGAATGATCTACCTTTGTAATTACCTTAATTCACTTTACTTGTGAAAACTCAGCAAAAATGCCATAGAAAAAAATGGTAACCATTTTATGATGGATTAGGGATTGAACACAAGAACACCCTCCAGAGTCGATCATCCATTTCAATGTAAGAGAACCAAAAGCGAATCTATTCTCGAGGCTGGAAAAGATAGAATCCACCGTCCTCCTTCTATAGTCGAATGCTACACATCAATTCATATCAAAGAATTCAACACCAAATACACAATGATTAATGAGGGATGCGTCTAATTGGCCCACTCTTCTTTATTTTGTGTTAAAAAATCGTTGTTTCTTTATATTTAAAATGTAGTTCGATTTTTTATGATTTCAAAGGATTTTTCTTTTTTAACTTGAAATTCGATTCGATTAGAGGATTTGTTTTTGAATAGAACCGGCAGTTCCAAGCTTGGAACTCGGAACAGATCCAGTCCTAGGCTACTTCAAGGTTCACGAAACAAGAAATGAATTGATTATCCCCAAAATTAACCTTAAAGTAGTCAGTCCAAGCCAATTCGGTTCGAATTCTGGATTAAAGCAGACCTAATGCACACCATAATTCAATTCTTGACTCTCAAAAATCAACAAATAATGAAAATCAGAACTTTTGAATTACCGTCCTCCTTGAATTGAAGAGGAACATTAAATTACATTAGTGATGGAATTTTTTCATTGGGGCTAAGCATTGGAGACTTATTGATATATATTTTTCATCAGAGGGCAAATCCAACTTTTTCCTGTCTTTGTGAAATTTGTGATTTACCATGCAAAAATGTCTATTGGGCGATGCTGCGAAGGCGAGGTAAGGTAAGAGGGAGGAATGCAGGAGGCAACTTTAGAATTTGTTTGACTTGCGAGGTCCTCAAATCATTAAGGAGGAATCTGCCAGTCCACAGTAGTAAGGAGGAGTTTGTGTCTTCAGCCCACATGTGGACAAACAAAGGTATGCAATAAACAATGGGATTTATTGCAAGGAGGAGTTTGTGTCTTCAGGCCAGGGAGGAATGCAGGAGGCAACTTTAGAATTTGTTTGACTTGCGAGGTCCTCAAATCATTAAGGAGGAATCTGCCAGTCCACAGTAGTAAGGAGGAGTTTGTGTCTTCAGCCCACATGTGGACAAACAAAGGTATGCAATAAACAATGGGATTTATTGCAAGGAGGAGTTTGTGTCTTCAGGCCTGAAGACACAAACTCCTCCTTGCAATAAATCATTGCATACCTTCGTTTATCCACATGCAAGGAGGAGTTATGTGGACAGTAGCAGTAAGCTCTCCTGAAGACACAAACTCCTCCTTGCAATAAATCATTGCATACCTTCGTTTATCCACATGCAAGGAGGAGTTATGTGGACAGTAGCAGTAAGCTCTCCTTTGCAAACTTTTTAGTAGCAGCAAGCCGCGATTACGAAACGTGATGTGGACAGTAGCAGTAAGCTCTCCTTTGTTTGTCCACAGCTTACTACCGTGGACATGGACAAACAAAGGAAAGCTTACTACCATGGACTGTCAAATTCCTCCTTAATGATTCTCCCTCCTTTTCATTTACCAAATAAGATCTTCGCATCCTCTATAAGACAAGTCTTGGAAGTAGAGAAGTAACCACGCATTGCTCACAGATCAATGGGAAGCCACAACTCGGCCGGTGTTCGAAGGTAAGCACCACAACATCCCTTAGTCCAACCTCCTTCAGTCTGTTGGAGGACTATTGAGTATATTAGTGCTGTTTTGTTCGGAAACCATCTGCACTCCACTTTGATAAGTGAACTCGTCCTTTTCAATGTTGCATACCGAAACCATGAAACCAGTAAAAATCACTTGTATTCTTTTGTTCGTTAATCTATCCATTTGCTTATTCTTGATTCTTGTGGTTCGTACTTTCATGAAAGAAGGTTGTCTAACAAGCAATTTGCTGATTTTTATTCCAAGGAATGCATTAGAGCACGTAGTTCAAATCAACGAAGGTCTTGATTCTCTTGAGCAAGCCTTGCGTCAGCTCATCAGGGAGAGGCACAACTCTATTGGTCCGGCCAACATTCCTAATGCATCAGGCGTCCAGTTTATTTGTGCAGGGATTAAAATCATCCGTCAAAGATTAATCTTTGTGACTGGAAGGCAAGATGTTGATCCAAGTTTCCGACTTGCCTCTGCTATAATCGCCGTTGCTCTTGGATGTGTCGAGTGTGGTCTCCTGATGTGTCTTTTGCTGGGTGGCTTGCCTTGGCCGATTTCTGTTGCCTGCGTCCTGATGTTGGTAGTCCTGTTCGTGTTCATTGCAAGTTAAAAGGATTATTAGCGAAGGGGTGCTAGTTTTTGGCTTTCAAAGTCGCGATGTGTGTTTTACATGAATTTCATTTGTCTTGATAAGGACGTCCTGTTGTATTATCACGACGCATCTCATCAAGGGGGTTTACATGTTCTGTAACCTTTCCTCTGCAAAATCGTTTTCTTTTCCTGCTTCTCTGTTTTTCATCTCATGTCTCTGGTCTCATGGAAGCTGTCTCGACAAGAATGTGAAAAACTGCAGACTCTAACCAAATATCAAAGGGAGCCAATATTTCCATGCCTCCACTTGCTAATCCACGTCCTCAAAACCTTAAAATTGCAAAACAACCCATGGTTCCCAGGGCCGCCACAGCCTTTCTTGAAGCGCTCATCATCCTCCTTCATTTTGCCTTCAGCAACTTCTCCTGCTCTTTGATCGAAGAAAACCTCCTAGATCTTATAATACCCTCGTCTTCCTCCATACATTTGAACCTCATGCTCATCCCCCTTCTTAATAGCCCTAGCCTCGGTGTCGCTTCTTCGGTGAGCACCAGAAGCAGCCACCTTTCATGGGGCCAGCGGCTATGGCGCCTTCCACTTCGACTTTCTCCACAAATCGGGATAATCCAACGGTAAAGAGACCGGGTCGTACTTCGTGGTGGATTTCGGACGCGATTTCTCATCAGGACTCCGACTTGCGATTTGCTCGAAATCAGGAGCGTAGTTTGGGGTTTGGAGAGAGGGAAGGATTTCAGCTAAACAGGAACTCGAGGTTGGAGGGCAAGAGGAAGTCGTTGACGGCGAGGGAGGAGCCGTTGATCGCGGGGATGTGCTCGAGGACGTAGAGGTCCTTCGTCTGGGAAATAAGGCCTTCCACCGCCGAGTCATCGGAGTTAGAAAGGTAGGAGAAGCCGGCCGTGGCTCTTCTTCTTCTTCTGATTGGGCTTGTGATGTTTCGTGGCGATTTCCGATTTCACACTGAGCTCTGTTTTTACTCTGTTACCGCTGCGAGCGGTGGGGGAAAGATTCGTGCTCAACCCGTCGGCTTCCTCGAAACAACTCTTTGACGCACTGTGGATATTGAAGGACCCACCGTGGGTTGTTTTGGCATTTTAAGGTTTTGAGGGCGCTGGATAAGCACATGGAGGCGTGGAAATAGCGGCCTCCACATCGGGAATCCGGGATTTCCTTCTATTGCCCGTCGCTTGGTTTCTTGCATTCATTAGATGTTACTTAGCAGCTTCGCCCCTTCACGGCATCCTTTGCCAAGACTGACATAACTGCTTACTTCTCTGGAAAAAAAGTATATTCTCAAATCTGCTATAGTTGAAAGAAAAATCAAACACCGTCTTGAGGTACACACATGAAGAGGTACACACATGAAGAGGCAAAACGACATTAACACTGTTCTTTCTCCTTTTCTAGTTATAATGCCATGGAAAAAGTATCAATTTTTTATTAAATTTATTATACTTATGTCAATTCAGTACTAAACATTTCAATTGTACCAATTGAATTATAATTCTTTTGACATTCTGCCATGTAGTCTATTTGGTTGATTTTGGTCGGAAATTACTAATATAGACCTCAGTCTTTACGTGACACAACCAGCGTTGAAATTGACAAATTTTACAATTTTTTATATATTTTTCCCATTTTCTTCTTTTCTTTTCTATCTTTGTTTTTTTCTTTTTATTTGTACAACTCTAGGTTGCGAGATCATTGCTCATAGGGAAGGGCTAATGACACTGAGGCAAGGGTGTCGAAGCCTTTGCCAATTGTGAGCAAGGGCCTCTGCACCCTCATCAGGATCTAGTGAGGGTGTCGAGCCCTCACCCTAATCTAGGTGAGGCTGCGACACCCTTGCTAGCAATCTCATCAACCATTAGCGGGAAGAAAAAAGGAAAGGTAAGATAAGAAAATAAAACAACAAAATTTAAAAACTATTTACGTCAATTCTAGTCATGCCACATAATATGACCAACATCCATGTCAATGATTTCCGGCCAAAATTGATTTGATGGATTATATTGACAAATTATCAAAAGAATTATAACTCAAGTATCGTAATTAAAATAATTGGTTATATCGCTTATAATAACAATTAACTAAAAAAATTATTTTTATTATCGATAATAATTTATAATTAAATTTTTCATGATACTTTTTTTTCCTTTGACTTTTTTCTCTCCCCTTCTCTCTCTCAACCGAACCGCAAGCCAAGTGTCATAGTCCGTGAATCCTCCTCTACTTGTGACCCTTATTAGTGGAGTTAGGGGTTATTGGGCGAAGAGTGAGTGGATAGTTTGTGCTAGGAGTTCTAGGATAGAAGGATTATATTACTTAGGACCTCTGGAGATAGGATTGGCCTCCTGTGCACAATCTGGTTGAGAATTAATATCACTCTCCTAATGAGGCTATGATAAGCCGAAATTAGTTATTGAGCCTAAAGTAATATGCAATCTCCCTCAATGAACTAGATGCTTGAGCTAAGCTAGGCGTTGTATAATCTCGTATAAGAAAGCCATTTACTGTATTGTTCTCTGGAACAACTATAGAAGGAAAGCTTGGCATTGCACTAGTTATTTCAATTCCATGACTGTGATGCCCCGCATCATGTCCTTGCCCCTAACCTTAAATAGTGGTGGTGGTTCCATCCCCCTAGTTCTTGATGTGCTTCCTTTGCTCCGTCGAACGACACCTTCCTCCTTGTCTATGACTCTGTCACCTCCTTCGGCCCCACCCCGTGCTTCAGCCTGACCCGCTCCATCTTGTGGGTCAATGCCTAGACGTTCTCTGCCAATGGGTTGGTCGCCCAAGTGAGAGAGTACTTCAACACCTTACTCACCGTCCCGCGATTCGGCCACCCTTGCCGTCAGATCCGCAGCGGCCGAGATCGCCTCGCTATGGGAGAGCAGCGTATATAGCCGGATCGGAAAGTCAATGCCCGGTCTAGTTCTTTCCGGACGGCGATCTCATTGGTGGCGGCATTAGTGGCCTCGGAGATGGGGTCCTCGTTGTCACCGTGTATAAAAAACAAACCATTTCTTAATATTTTTCAAAAATATGTGCAACCATTAAAGGTACTTGGCCCCAAAAATAAAAAAACAATTGAGGAATTTAAAAAGTAGTCTTAGATTCTTATCATTAGTGCAAGGCCTGTGTGCTTAGCGAAAAATCAAAAAAAATTTGAAAACATTTCATTGAAAATGATTGGTTATATTGCTTATAATAATTAACTAACAAAAGATATATTTACTTAAATTTTTTCGTAGACAATGAAAAAAAATTTCATTCATATATTTTTGCAAGAGACACACAATTATTTTTTTGGAAATATTTTACAAAATATGGTTTTTTCCTAAACAAACAGGCCCTAAATAATGATCACTTTTCCCATTTTTAAATTATCTAAAAAATCGAAAACTATGATTGATTGAACGTTTATTCTAGGGCCCAACTTGAATTAATCTCTTTGCCACACTGTATATATTATTACATTAATATGCCGGTGAATATACGTGTAATGGAGTTTATTCATATTATACTTTACGTTTAATTTTAAAAGTAATTTTTTGAAATGTTAAAACATTTTTTTTAGTTTACCTTGTCCCTTATTGCTTCTATCATTAAGCAGTCACCTAGATCAGAATATCTATTACAATTAGTCTCATGTAAGGATAATTCAATCATTTTGAACTTTTGAAAGCTATTGCTTTTGTAATGATTTTCTACCGTCTTCAATTTGTAACATTTTCGTGTCATCTAACATTTTTCCAATATGTACCGAGAGACAACAATTCACCTTACACGGTACCTTGGCAAATTCTGACACAACTGATTTCTTCTCTGGATAAAAGTACATTTCTTGAAAATTCTATAGCTGGAAGAAATATCATACACCCTGTAAGGTTCATTTGCAAGAGGAGTCACGACCACAGAAACACTCCCTTCTTTCCCCTCTTCTAGAATTAACCCTGTCTTGTGACAATTTAAGCTTTTGGGGGTGTGGCTGGTTATTCTTCAACTTGGTACGAGAACAAGAGATGTCGAATTTGTCTCCAGGGAGAAGTCGTCGCTTACATAGCTACAATGATCCCTCTAAAGATGTAGAGAGAGAGAGAGAGTACCGTCTTCATTTGCTTTCGAGCTCGCCTCTGCTGCGACTACTGTGATGTTTCAGGGTTAAGTGTAGATGCTAAATGGAGCGAAGGAGATCAATCAGAACTGTAGTACGTGCAGGAGAACATCTCTAAATTTGACAGCACGACGTAAATAGAATTAAGCACTGGGCATTGTATAACATAATTATATGAAAAAAAAGACAGTAACTATTTCTTAATAGTTAACATCTCTTCGAAGGACGTTCCATCGTTGAGGTACTATGCCAAAAAAATTATATGAAAGTATGTCCGAACATTTTCCGAGTCTTGTCAAAGAAAATACTCCTTTGGATTTTTAGGCGTGAAAAGGGAAATGTTTTTTTTTTGGTAAAAATGAAAAGGGAAATGTTCATCCCTATGTCCCAGTAAGTTTTTGGTCGTGGCATTTACTGGGTGGAGAGAATGGCCGTTTGTCAAGAACAAGACTAGAAGACATTAAAGATGGATAGAATTTCCAGGGTAATAGAAAGTGCTCTTGTGCAAGACTATGCCACCGCTCGGTATTCTGCATATCGAGTGACGGTCCATCGCATTTTTTGCACTACATGGCACGGTCAGTGGTGGCTGATCGTGTGGTAAAGGGCTAACGGTCCCAATCCTTTTTGGGCCGAATTTGGAGCCCGTGATCGTCGAACCCATTAATAATCGCGTAGGTCCGGCGGCCGGGAGCTGATACCCCTTCTTATCCTCTGTCTCCCCCTTCTCTTCGTGTCTCTTAACTTTAGATTTGTGATTTTAATTCTATTTTTTTAATATTTTCTATGTGGCAATCTGTGATTTTGGACGAACTGCCCGTAAATTCGGGCGTGAGGCATGGGGGTGCTCCACGGCTGCCACTTTTCCCACCGGCCTGTAGCATTCGAGACAAAATCAAGCGGAGGGAATCTTCTGCGTGTAAAAAAGCCCACTTTAGATGTGTTGACGTTATTTTAACTAAGATTAATATTATAAAAAACTTCAAATAAATATATCTATTACAAATTCATCCAAAATTAATTTTTTGACTATCAAAAAATCCAAACTGATAAATTTGTGACAAATATTATTATTTGCTAATTTCCGTTAAATTGCATTAGTACCATGAAAAAATATAAATCAGTACACCTATAATAAAAGGAGGGTAAAACCTAAATTGATACATCCATCAATTGTTGTGTGTTATTCAATTTAATAATTTGATAGCAAAATTTAACAAAAACTAATGGAGAGTAAATTTGTTATAACTATTCCAGTTTGGGATTTTTTATAGTAAAAAAATTGGTTTATGGGAAATTTGTCACAAATATAAAAGTTCGGGATTTTCAGTGATAAAAAAGTCCGGTAGACTCTTTTGCATGGTAAACTATAAATTTCATAAAGACAGGGAAAATCTATATGCCCTCCAATGGGAAATATCTATCAAAGTGCCCCAACACTTAATGCCAACGAAAAAAATTTCATTTGCTAATGTAATTTAATGTTCCTTCATTATTCGAGGAGTATGGTGCTTCAAAAGTTATGGTTTTTATTATCTGTTGATTTTTTAGAGCCGAGATTTGAATTAGGTATTACTCATAAACAAACGTTGCAGCCTCTTGCAAATATCGGGGCGTTTAATATCTCTAAAGCGTTACCGGAATTCATAGTCTTGAAGTCGGACATACTTTGCATGCCAATCTTTTATTTACATCATGGACATTGCTCTTTCTTCGTGCAGATCAAGCATGAGCAAGCGGAATGTTGAGGAAAGTGCGCAAGAGAGAGGGCCAAGAGGCAGTAAGTCAAGGGGAAGAGAGAAACGTATTACGGATGGACCCACTTACCCAATTGGCAGAACTTTCTCCTCCTACCCCGACAATTCCGCGTCTCTTTTTGACAACCACTAGCGACGAGGTGACTGACGGGCCACCGGTTTTCGTAGCTCGGACGACAAAGTACTCGAGAGAGAAAGCTGGAAGGGGTTTCGAAACGAAGAATAATAGTGTATGATTTGATAAGATGCATCTCGGTTAGTATCCAGGGAAGTCCTTGTGACACATGATTGTGGACTATAATGAGATATGGTCACGTGGTGGTGTATTCGATTCAAATTTTCAAGAAAATTGAACATAACATAATCGAATTGAATTCGACTAACTAAATATGAATTGAACCGAAAATCTAATTCAATTCGGTTTTTCGATTTTTGTTTTGCTTATTCGAACAAAAGTGAAGAAGATGTAAAAAAGAAGAGAGATTTTAAGATGATTGTTCAATTTTTGTTGAGAATTTTGATTTGAATTGATTAACCAAACCAAATGAAAAGTTAACGGTTATTTTTCAGTTATCTAAATTCATAATATACGAAATTTCAGTTCGATTTTTTGATTCAATTCGGTTCTAACACCCCTATGATCATATGTCTTTCATCAGCCGTAAATGGGGCGTTGTCTTGTAGCATGTGGAAGGAAAGGTTCTGCATAAGTAGTAAGCCGTTGCAATATTAATGATTTAGAAGTACAAATCAGTGCGAAAATTTTTAGAGAAATGAGCGAATAGCAATGAAGAATGTAAAAGATTTATATGATTTGGTTTGAATGTTGGTATCTATTTCACAAAAAGAGATAGCAGCAAATAATTCATTATCATCGAAGAGTTAGAGTTATAATTATCTATAAACTCGAATGTTTTTCATACTTAAGCTAAATCCACAGAAATAATGAATAAATAATTCAATATGAATGAAAAATTCACAGCACAAATCACGTGATCAGACACATCCGCATGACCAAAGAAAGAACTCAAGGTGTCCATCTCAATTTCCGTCCACCGACCGGATGGTGGGGGCCCCTTCTTTGTACAGAGTCCCTCCACTATGAAGTTCTATTATTGTATATTTACGAAGAGAGCATCGCCGATTGATAAATCTTGGTAAAACTTTCACTTGGATATTAGCTTCAGGAGCCAAATTTGATTCGTATAAAGTGCATACCAGACTTTGAGCAAATCACAATATTGCCATGGGTCAGGTTCCATATATAGTTCAAACTCTAAGACATAATTTGGTACCACGATGAACACCGTAAGAAGTCGTTCATAATCATTGTGCACGCATGGTAATTAATGCATTAAGCTTTACTTGGGTCGAGTGGGAGAATATTGGAAAAAAAAAATCAAAGTTAATGTAACATTTCTAGATTAACTTATAGATGTATTGTTTACTTTGGCTCATATTAGATTGAGCCTCACGGTTTATACACTTTCTCAAAAGGTCACCCATTTTGGAAGTGCTTTAGTTTGGGTTCACTTAACTTTGGAATTTCAAAGCAAAACTTGCTATGATGTTAAAAGGCACGTCCATGAGTTAATCTAGAGATGTTACATATAGAATCAGAGTGGGACTATCTCCGATAAGTGTGTGGTTTAGGGATGAACCAAGCGAAAGTTAGTGGGCTTGAATGACTCGGTTCAATGAAGACGGGGAGCATCGTTGGGATTAGAGGGCTTGGATAAGGAGCAACTCCTAGCAAGCTTTTAAGGATGGCGAAAGGGGGCAGGAACAAACCAAACTACGCATCGAATAGGAGGAAAGTATGCTTAGGATATGTGTGTGTGAAAAACTAGAATTAACTTATGAATGTATTTTTTGACGTAATGACAAGCTTTGTTTTGGAACTTTAAAGAGCCTAGGCTAGAGCATGATTAGAATGGGTAATCTCCTGGGGGAGTGCTCGCTTGTATGTCAAAATATAAAACTATGAGGCTCGGTTTGGGACCGGCCAAATCGAACAATGCCTTTATGAATTAATCCAGGGATATTACATTAAATCAATGGAAAATAAGAATCATAACTTTTGAATTACCATCCTCCTTGAACCACTAAAGAGGAACATTAAATTGCATTAGTGACCAAAATTTTTTTTTGGGGTTAAGTGTTAGGGGCTAATTGATATAAATTTTTTCATCGGGATCAAGTCTTTATGAAATTTGTCGGTTTACCTTGCAAAAATGTCTACCAGACGATGATGCCGAGGCGAAGAAAGAGGGGAGGTCCTCAAGTCAAATGGGAGGAATGCAAACAAAAAGTTCGCACAAGAATGCATCCAAAAACAAAAAACTTCGCACAGGAATGTAGTCGCAATCAAAAAAGGTGCGTCGCAATCAAAAACGTTCGCACCGGAATAGTCAAAATAAAAAAAGTTCGCACAGGAATGCATCCGCAAACAAAAAATTCCGCAACAGAAAAGTCCAATGGAGCGGCAGACAAAAAAGTTCGCACAGGAAATGCATCCGCAAACAAAAGAATGCAGTCGCAATCAAACCAAAAAAGTTCGCACAGGAATACAGTCGCAAACGAAAAAAGTTCGCACCGGAAACAAAAAAAGTTCCCACAGGAATGCATCCGCAAACAGGAAAGTCCGCACAGGAATGTGGCACTCGCAAACAAAAAACTTCGCACAGGAATGTATCGCACGTATCACACAGGAATGCAGCACTCGCAAACAAAAAAGTCCGCACAGGAATGTAGCACTCGCAAACAAAAACAGTTCGTTGAGGAATGCATCGTTCGAAAACAAAAAAGTGTGCATAGGAATATGCCCGTGCGAACTTTTTTGTTCGTGCATTCCTCCCATTTAACTTGAAGACAGTAACCACGGATTGCCCGGAGATCAATGGGAAACCACTACTCAGCCGATCACGGTGTTCGGAGGTAAGCTTTACAACATCTCTATAGTCCAACCTCCTTCAGCAAGTTGGACTCTTGAGTAAATTCATGCTGTTTTGTTAAGAAACCATCCGCACTCTTACTTATAGATCAGGTGAAATCGTTCTCTTCAATGTTGTGTATTCAAACCATGAAATCAATACTAATTGCCTTTATTTTTTGTTTGCTAATCTATCAATATGCTCATTCTCGTCTCTTATTGTTTGTGCTTCTGTGGAAGATGGTTGTCTAACAAGCAATTTGCCCACTTTTATTCCAAGGAATGCGTTAGAGCACCTAGCTCAAATCAACAAAGTTCTTGATTTGCTCGAACAAGCCTCGCATCAGCTCATCAGGGAGAGGCACAGCTCTATTGGTCCGGCCAACATTCCTAGTGCACCAGGCATTATGTTTATCTGCGCAGCTATTAAAATCATCCGGCAAAAATTAATCTTTGAGATGCGAAGGCAAGATGTTGACCCAAGTTTCCGACTTGCCTATGCTGTGATCTCTGTTGCTCTTGGATGTGTCAAATGTGGTCTCTGATGTGCGTTCTGCTTGGCGGCTTGCCTTGGCCTATATCTGCTGCTTGCGTCCTGGTGTTGGTGGCCCTGTTCATGTTCATTGCAAATTAAAGGATTATCAGCGAAGGAGGCTAGTTTCCGGCTTTCGATGTGGTAACGTGCGTTTTATATGAATTTCATTTGTCTGTACCCTCACCCGCTGGTCCTGATATGTACGTCTTGTTGTATTATTACCATGCGGCTTATCTAGGTGTTTACATGTTCTGTAACCTTTCCTCTGCAAAATCGTTTTCTTTTCCTGCTTCTCTGTTTTTCATCTCATGTCTCTCTGGTCTTATGAAGTGTCTCGACGTGAACCTGGAAAACTGCGACTCTAAGCAACTGTTTCCATGCCTCCGCTTTGCTTATCAAAACCTTAAAATGGCAAAACAACCCACGGTGGTGGGCCCCACGTTCCCCCGGTCGCCACAGCCTTTTCCTGAAGCGCTCATCATCCTCCTTCATTTTTGCCTTCCTCAGCATCTTCTTCTGCGCTTGATCGGAAAAAACCCCCCAAATCCCACAATATCTTCTTCTTCTTCCTCCATCCATTTGAAGCTCATGCTCATCCCCTTCTTAATAGCCTTAACCTCGTTGTCTGCTTCTTCAACGAGCACCAGAAGCAGCCACCTTTCATGGGGGAGATAGCCATGGCGACTTCGTCTTGCGATTACTTGAATTCAGGAGCGTGGTTTGGGGTTTGGAGAGAGGGAAGGATCTCAGCTTGTGGAAACGGGAACTCGAGGTTGGAGGGCAAGAGTGAGTCGTCAGTTGGGAAGGAGGAGCCGTTGATCGCCTGCATTTGCTCGAGGACGTAAAGGTCCTTGATCTGGAAATGAGGTCTTACACCGCCGAGTCATCGGTGTCAGAAAGGTTGGAGAATTCGGCTGTGGCTTCCTTCTTCTTCTTCATCTTCTTCTTCTGGGTTTGTGGTGTGATTTCTGATTTCCCACCAGCTCCGTTTTACTCTGTTTCTGCGAGCGGTAGAATTATGCTCAACCGCGAGCTTAAGAGGAACCATCAAATTACAGGGGCACACCAGATAAAACAACCATTCCCATGCAAAATTGAAGAACATCGCACCTGAAAAACGAAATTCCAAACTCAAAAAGGGCGAGACATCAGTAGAATGAAGGTGGAAACGGAGAATATAAGTGCACGTGAGATGCGTGTGCGCCTCTGGCCGGTCACTTTTCTCATCCGGGTTAGGGGTTGGGGGCTAGTTAATATAATATTTGTCGAGTGTGGCGGGTCATTTGAGACGAACTCAAATGCAGTGGGGTGTTTTGCAGAAGAGGAGCCGTCGCGTTTCCTGCATTGGGTAAATTTGTCAGTGCAAGAATATATCCAGGCGTAAATTCACCAGTGCAGTAGAACTCCGTGTCATGAAACTCAATGAAACTGGAGTGTGTCAATGCGATGAAACTCCATGGGAGGCGGGGTATGAAATCTCTGCCTTCCTCCCATCTTAGAAAATGTAGGCTCACATCTTCAACCGAACTAGTTGAACCGGTTCTTGAATAGAACAGGCCGTTCCGACCTTAGAACCAGAAACCGATATGGTCCTAAGTTGTTTCAAGGTTCGCGGAAAGCAAGTTGAACCGGTTCTTCCTAGAACTAACCTTGGACCGATTGGTCCAAGCCATTTCGATTCAATTCTTAAATTAAACTGGATTCAATACACACTTTAATTCAAGTCTAGACTCTTAAAAATCAACAAATAATAAAAATCATAACTTTTGAATCATCCTTTTGAACTGAATAGGAACATTAAATTATCTCAGCGAACAATTTTTTTTCATCAAGATTAAGTATTGGGGGCTAATTGATATGCATTTTTCATTGAAGGGTAAATTAAATTTTCCCGTCTTCGTGAAATTTGTCGTTTATCATGCGAAAATGTCTAGAAGAGGATGATGCGAAGGGAAGGTAAAGAAAGAGGCCTTGGGTCTAATTGATTAATACCATACGTGTGACAATGACAAGGAGCGGGAGGGATTGGGGAGGAGTCAGTGGGGTCTTGTTTTGCACCAGGTGCATCAGGGTCAATGGCGTCCCTCCCCCTCTCTCTCTCCCTATATATATATCTGAAGATCTCCGCATCAGACATGTTGTAAAAGTAAAGGAGAAAGTAGCCACGCATTGCTCGAAGATCAATGAAAAATAACAATCCAGCCGATCAAGGTGCTCAAAGCCGGATGTAAGCAAAGAACCACAACATCTCTGTAGTCTAACCTCCTTTGATAAGTGGCAGAACTTTGAGTAAATTCATGCTGTTTTCGTCCAGTCGACCGATTTTTTTTTCTAAACTTTAATTTTATAGAAATAATTTTGACTCTTAAATATTAAGATTTAATAAATGTTGTTGAGATGCAAACATTTAGATAAAAAAGCCAAGTGAGGCATGCTTTGATTGGAGCACGACTTGGTGGCTTTTATGGACAAATTCTCTCAAGTTCTTTGCATGTTCATTCAATATGGGACTCTTGACATTCACATGGAAGGGAAGACACGGCCATAAAGACAAGCAACCAATTCTAATAGCCTATGTTTTTTTGTCTGTTGATCTATGAATATGCTTATTCTTGATCCATATTGTTTGCGCTTTTGTAAAAGACAGTTGTTTGATAAGTCAATTGGTAATGTTAAGGCATACAGCACAACACATAACTTAAACCAACAAAGGTCTTGATTTGCTCGGGCAAACATTGCGTCAGCTTATCAAGGAGAGAGATAGCTTTATATGTTTGGCCAACATTCCCAATGCATCGGGAATCATGTTTATTTGCGCAGCAATTAAAATCACTAGGCAAAGATTGATCTTCGGGATGAGAAGGCAAAATATTGCCCAAGGGTTTGATTTGTATATGCTATGATTGCTATAAATTTTGGATGCATCAAATGTGGTCTTCTTATGTACATACTACTTGGTGACTTTTGTTGGCCAATTTTCATTGGGTGAGCCCTCATATTGGTAATTCCATTCGTGTTCATCACGAATTAAAGGATTATTAGCGAAGGGTGCTAATTCCCGGCTTTCCATGTGGTGATGTGTGTTTTATATGAATTTGATCCGTCTGTGACCTTCCATTGTAGGTCCTGATGTGGACATCATGTTGTTTGTTCTGTAACTTTAAATAATTTTATATCTCAAAAAATCCCACGAAAGGGCTTTACATGTTCTGTAACCCTTCCACAGCCAAATCGTTTCCTTTTCCTGCTTCTCTGTCACGTCTCTCTGGTCTGATGAAAACTATCTCGAAGTGAAAGTGAAAAACTGCGATTCTTTGTGTTGCCCATCGCTTGGTTTGTGGGGTTCATTAGATGTTAGTTAGCAACTTCTCCCTTCACATTATCTTCGCGGAGTCTAACATCACTTCTTATTTCTCTGAAAAACCGAAGTACAATCTTTAAAAAGAAAAAGGCTAATTTCTCTAAAATTTTAGATCCATTGTTATCTCAATTTCTTTTATCTTCTAAAAAATAAGCAACACGTTCAGTTCTCATCCAATTCCACCCGTCATCTTTTTTTTTCCCCCTTTTTCTATCCCCACTTTCGCCCCAAGCACCACATCGTTCAATGTTAGAAGTTAGCTCTCTCTCTCTCTCTCTCTCTCTCGCGGAACCCAAAGCAAAGGTTACCAGAAAAATTTTATTTTTCATCTTCAGCATCTGGAGGAGCTTTGAGTCCACGAATCGGGCGGTGGTCCGCACCCGGTACGAGGCCCTTCAATTCCCCGACTGCGACTCCATCCGCCGCACCCCGTCCCCCCCTGGTTCTTGATGCGCCTCCTCCGCCGCGCCGGACGACACATTCCTCTTCGTCCCTGGCTCCGCAACCTCCTCTGGCCCCGCCGCGCTGGCCTGAGTGCTTCGACCCGACCCCGCTCCATCTTGTGGATCAACGCCTGGACGGTCTCCGCCACTGGGTTGGTCACCCAGGTTGAGGGAGTACTTCCAACACCTCTCTCACTGTCGCGCAATTCGGCGACTCCCAGCCGTCAGATCGGCGACGGCCAAGGTCGCCTCGCTGCACTGCCAGTCACTGTGGGAGAGCAGCGTATATAGCCGGATCGGAAAGTCCTAGCCGGTCTGGTTATCGCCGGACTGCGATGTCATTGGTGGCGGCATTAATGGCGCCGGAGATGTAGTCCTCGTTGGTGGGGACACCTTTTCCCATAATCTCGAGCTAGAGCTCGGGGCCGATCCGCGTAAGGGTTGTCTTGAAGTCACATGATGAGAGGGATTCGCGGGCAAATGCCCTGCCCCTGCAATACGTCGATGCCAGTAAGGGACTTGAAGATGCTAGACTTGCCGGAGCGCTGCCGCCGACGATGCTGGGGAGCTGTATTCCCTCCTACATGACCATATCGGAGCCTGTCGAGCAGGGGGCGGATCCGGCTGTTGTAGCCTGTAAGAGAGAAGAAAGAGACTTCTGACAAAGTGGGAGTTTAGAGAAAGGGTAAAGAAAAAGTCATGAGAAAAAAGAAATTTTAACGGAATAAAATCCACAACTTTAAGTTTAAATTTCATATGATGGCATTCAGTTTAAAATCCTCAACTTTGAGTTTAAACCCATATCCGTCACAAACTTTTTTGTCAAAGAAAAAAACACTTTTCAACAGGTTTACAAATCTGCCTTAAGTCAAACTTATGCATGCTCTCGTCTCCACAACTCTTAGATGTGTCTCGCACAATCTCTAAATATGTGTTTTTTTAGTGACATGCCTTGGCCCGATTTTGTTGCTTGCATCCTAATTTTGGTTATCCCGTTCAAGTTCATTGCAAATCAAAGGAGTAATTAGCGAATGGCGACGATTCCTGCCTTTCGATGTAATTTAATTACATTTGCTAACAATAACTCACTTTTCGTTGTGAAAACTTAGCAAAAAAGATAGGTAAACGCTAGAGGTGTCAAATGGGTGGGTCGGGTCGAGTTTGGTCCGACTCACATCAACCATTTAATCCGTTATGACCCATTTTTCATGCAATGTAAAAATTTGATGATCCATACCCAACTCATATTACCAACACATACTAATATTTAACTTAATTTAAGAAAATCTACTCCAACTTATTTAGTCTATTTTAAACTTTTCCCATATAAATTATTTGAACAAAAATTTCACATCAAATTTATAAAGTAAATTAAATAAAAAAAATTAGTAAATAAAAAAAATGTGGATACTTTTAAATTGAAATAGTTTTTGGAAAATAATTTTTTATTATTTATTCTTTCTTTCTTTTTATTTTCCCTTTCTTTTCTCTTTTCTTTCTTCTTCCTTCTTCTTCCCCCTTTTCCTCTGCCGGTGCTGCCTAACGGCGATTGGCCAAGACGCAGGCTAGCGAGCCCAAACTTGACCAAGGCTGACGAACTCGAGGCTCGGCCGATTTAGGCTCCGCCAAGGTCATTGGCAGTAGTCAAGCTCGGGCTCGCCCAGATCTGGCGAGCCGTGAGTTTGGGGCTCGCCTACCTAGATCCGGAGCAAGCCACAGTTCGACCAAGGCCGGCGACCTTGCAGCTCGCTTGTCTAGATTTAGGCCGAGCTTCAACCAGCAAGCTTAGGGCTCAACAACCCAAGCTTTATTGCGGCTTGCTTACCCAAATCCAAGCTAAGCTCTAGCCGGTGATAGCAAGCTCGGGATCGGCGATGGTGACAGTGGCGTGATGGCAGGATCGGCAATGGAGGTTGAGAACGCATAAAAGAGGGGGATGGAAGGAGAGAGATAATGGGTCTACCTAATAACTCACTCAACCCATATTTGATCAATATTTAATTTTTCACTTGACTCATATTTAACCCATTTAACTAAAAGTGAGTCATAATATGGGTTTATGACCCATTTTGACACTATTAATAAACATCATAAGAAAAAGTGGTGAAACATTTTGACATAACTCCTCGATCAAACATGAGAAAATCCTACAAGTCCCTCATCCATTTCAAAGTAAGATAACCAAAAACGAATGTGTCCTAGAGGTTGGAAAAGATAGAATCTACTAATGGCTTTAGTCGAATAATATACATTGATTTGTATCAAAGAATTCAACGCCAAATACATAATGATCAATGAGGGATGCATCTATTCAATTGACACACTTTATTTTTATGTAAAAAATCAAATCCTTAAAAATAACACGTTTTTTCATGTTGATAATATGGTCCGATTCTCTATGATTTCAAAGGATTTTTTTTAAGAAAAGAAGACTTGAAAATCGATTCAAGTCGAACTGGTTCTCGAAGAGAACTGAGGGTTCTGGTCTTGAAATCGGGAGCCGATCCGTTCTATGCCACTTCAAGGTTCGTGGAACAAGAAATCGAACCGGTTCTCTTTAAAACTAATCTTGAACTAGTTCATCCAAGCTGATTCAATTCAATTCCTAGGTTAAACCGGACTCATTGCACACCCTGATTCAAATCTCGACTCTAATAAATCAACATATAATACAAACTATAACTTTTGAATCACTATCAACATTAAATTACATTAGCTAGAGACAAAAGTTTTTTTCTGGTAGGCTAAAGACGAAAGTTTTTCTGTTTGCTCAGCTTGCTCACTGGGTCCCAGTTAACAAAGAAAAAAAAAAAATGCACTTCTGAGTAGGGGTGTGCAAAAGAATCCGGGACCCGCTCGAAACCGGTGGGTACTGGTTCGGTTCTTGATTCCATGGGTGGATCCGCTTGCCCGCCCACCCGGACCAAACTTGTATTATAATAATATATATTTTTTATTATAAAAATATATTTTTTTGGTTGAAAAAAGTTAAAATTTTGAAGCCACATGTTTAGAATTCTTATTGTTCCATTTGGAGCCCTAATCTCCTATTTGCCGAATAGCCCTTGCAATTCTTATTGTCGAAGTCTTGAAGAGCACAACAAAAGTTAAGAAACAAGCGGCTTGCATAACGTCTCTCTCCGTCCAACTCTTCGAGACTTCGACAAACTCATGCATAGTCGGAAAGAATCATAAGTAAAGCTATAACACTCTGTTGCTTAGCCCAACACATATACCACGCAATTTGTTCTTTTGTTGCAAGTTTCTTTGAAATTAAAATCAATTTGGTAACACAAGAGATTTTATCATTTTAGTTCTAATCTCATATCATTTTTTTACCATCTCATGATCAAAAATTCAATAAGATGTGACTATAAAAGCATGTTGGGCTTCAAAAGTTCTAAATGTAATTGCAATCGAATTTGGTTTATCAATGCATATTGATTAAGTGTGATTGCTTGTGAGACCGGTTCCATCGATCCACTAGGGAATCGGACTGGACCGGCGGTCCGGTTCTCGGGTAGATCCATAGAACCAATGGGTGGATCCAATTTTTTGGAACCGGTCCTTAGTGGGCGGTTCGGTTCTAGGGTGGGAATTGCCCACCCGGATCATGCACACCCCTACTTCTGAGTGCGGTGCTTAACTTGCTCACTGGTCCCAGTGATTGCACTCAGAAGTGCATTTTGTTTATTTTTTGCTTTGTGGCTGCGCTGAGAAGTGCATTTTGTTTATTTTTTGCTTTGTGGCTGCGCTCAGAAGTACATTTGTTTATTGTTTATACTTTGCTTTGTGGCTGCGCTGAGAAGTGCATTTTGTTTATTTTTTGCTTTGCTAAAGCAAGCAGAAAAACTTTCGTCTTCAGCGAGCAGGCTTCTTGTCTCTCGGGAGCAATTCCAACCATTTGACCCTTAATTTACAAATGCAAGATCTTCCCATCATCTATAAGACATGTTATAGAAGTAAAGAAGACAGTAACCATGAATTATTCGGAGATCAATGGGAAACCACTACTCAGCCGGTGTTCGAAGGTAAGCACCACGGCATCTCTTTAGTCCAACCTCCTTCAACAAGTTGGAGGACTGAGTAAATTTGTGCTGTTATATTCCGAAACCATCTGCACTCCACTTTGATAGGGTGAACTCATCCTTTTCAATGTTGCATACTGAAATCATGAAACCAGTAAAATTCGCCTGTATCCTTTTGTCTGTTAATCTATCCATAAGCTTATTCTTATTCCTTATTGTTTGTGCTTCTGTGAAAAACAGTTGTCTAACAAGCAATTTGTTGATTTTTTATTCCAAGGAATGTGTTAAAGCACATAGCTCAAATCAATGAAGGTCTCGATTCCCTTGAGCAAGCCTTTTGTCAGCTCATCGGGGAGAGGCACAGCTCTATAGGTCCGGCCAACATACCCGGTGCGCCCGGCATCTTGCTTATCTGCGCAGGGATTAAAATCATCCGGCAAAGATTAATCTTCATGATGGGAAGGCAAGATGTTGACTCAAGTTTCCGACTTGCCTCTGCTGTGATCACCATTGCTCTTGGATGTGTCGAATGTGGTCTCTTGATGTGCATACTGCTTGGTGGCTTGCCTTGGCCAATTTCTGTTGCCTGCATCCTGATGATGGTAGCCCTGTTCGTGTTCATTGCAAGTTAAAGGATTATTAGGAAAGGGGGCGCCAGTTTCAGCTTTCCATGTGGTGATCTGTGTTTTATATGTAATAACCTCCCCCTGCTGATCCTGATATGTTACGTCCTGTCGTATTATTACCACGCGGCTTATCTAAGGGTTTTCTGCACCCTTCCACTGCAAAATCGTTTTCTTTTCCTGCTGCTTGCTGCTTTTTTTTCCGTCTTGTATCTCCGGTCATATGAAAACTATTTCTGACATGAATGTGAAAATCTGCGACTCTAAGCAAATATCAAAGAGAGCCAAGCTATTTCCACGCCTCCACTTTGCTTACCCACGCCCTCAAAACCTTAAAATGGCAAAAAACAACCCACGGTTCCCTTCCCTGGGTCGCCACAACCTTTCTTGAAGCGCTCATCATCCTCCTTCATTTTGTCTTCTTCAGCAACTTCTGCTCTCGATCGGAGAAAAACCCCCAAATCCCACAACACCCTCGTCTTCCTCCATCCATTTGAAGCTCATGCTCATTGCTCATCTCCTTCTTAATAGCTCTAACCTAGGTGCGGGCTTCTTCGGCGAGCACTGGAAGCCACCGCCTTTCATGGGGGCGTCAGCTATGGCAACTTCGTCTTGCGATTGCTCGAATTCAGCAGCGTGGTTTGGGGTTTGGAGAGAGGGAAGGATTTGAGCTCGAGGAAACAGGAACATGAGGTCGGAGGGCAAAAGGGAGTCATGGACGGTGAAGGAGGAGCCAATTAACGCGGCAATTTTCTTGGGGACGTAGAGGTCCTTGGTCTGGGAAATGAGGTCTTCCACAACCGAGTCATCAGTGTCAGAAAGGTTGAGAATTCGTCCGTGGCTTTCTTTTTCTTCTTCTTCTTCTGGGTTTGGGTGACTTCTGATTTCCCACTGGCTCTGTTTACTCTGTTACAGCTGCGAGTGGTGGGGATAGAATTGTGCTCAACCGCAAGCTTAAGAGGAACCATCAAATTACAATAGCACACCGGATAAAGCTTCCATTCCTATGCGTAATTGAAGAACAACAATTTTTTTTTTCTCGCCAACAAAGAGCAACGCGCCTGAAAAACAAAATGCCAAATTGAAAAAGGGTGAGATATCAGTAGAATGAATGTGTAAACGGAGAATGTAAGTGCACGTGAGATGTGTGTGCATCTCTGGCCGGTCGCTTTTCTCAATGGGGTTAAGGACTGGGGGGTCTTTTGCAAAAGAGGAGCTGTCGCGCTTCCTACGCTGCATCGTTTGTAGTCGCGTTTTCTGGGTATATATTTGTCGGGTGTAATAAAACTCAAGTGACGAGGGGTCTTTTGCAAAAGAGGAGAGGGTACGGGCCTGAACTTTGGTGCTTTGCATGAGATGAGCCGAGTTACAGGCTAAGCTTTTGCATTCTGATCGTCTACCAAATGTGTTTGCCAAATCTCAGGCTCGCATCAAGTTTTATTTCAGACGAGGAAGGAAGACGTTAATCACAGGAAGCTTGGAGTTTAATGGGAAACAACAATTTGGCTGATTGCGGTGATCAGATGTATGTATCGACCGTTAACTGCAACATCACTTCACTTCTGCAGTCCAGCCTCTTTCAATAACTCTGGAGGGCTGTGAGCAAAATCATGCTCTTTCGAGTTCTTTTCCTGAAAAGGAACTCCCTATCTCTGATCATGTCAGCTGAGTGCGTGATTCCATTTTACCTTAACACTGTTTTACTCGTAAACAATATGTGTGATGAACTCCGTCCTTTCTCATGTTGCCTTAGGAACCCAGAGTATAAGTACAAATTGTCCCCAATTTTTTTTTTTGGGTTAAACCATCCGTGAATTTATTCTTGATCCTTATTGTGCGAAAAACAAATGTTTAACAAGTAGTTTAATGATTTTAATCCTATAAGTGGAGTAGAACCCATAACTTAAATCGTTGTAGACTTTGACGAATATCTTAATACATTAAGAGAGACCTTACATCAACTCATCAAGAATAACTCTACAAGTCGAGTCAACATTACCGGTGAATGTGTCACTATACTTATCTATACAGCGATCAAGATAGGGAGGCAAAAATTAGCCTACAAGATGAGAAGGCAAGATATGGGCCCAAGGTTCCAACTTCTATATGCTCTCATCTCTATTGCCCTTGGATGCGTCTCATGCAATCTCCAAATGTGGATCTACTTGCTGATAAGCCTTGCAACATTTTCATTGCATTCATCCTGATTTTGGCGATCCCGTTAGAGTTCATCTCGAATCAAAGGATTAATTAGCAAATTGCGATAGTTTTCAGCTTTAGATATGGTTGATGGTCTAGTATTTGCTGTGGTCAGGTCCTCATGGGGATGTGTACTTTCTATGAAGTTTGTTATGCTTACGTAATCTTCCCGTGGTGAGGTCTAGCCCTCCGTGTGTTTGCTGGGCCTAGTTCTCTATATAAAAAATTCAATTTAAAGTATCTAATTGGAGAGTTCGCGAATTCTAAGTAACTTATTCGACTGTACTACACAGGTGAAGCAAGTTGGACAAGTACAAGCTTGATTCATTATCAAAGCTTCGGTTTGATCACTATTGTTGTGCTTTCGAGACTGGTTTGCCATAATCACTTGTTAATTTCTCTCATGGATTAACAATTAATATCACAAGGTACTCATGCCTAGTGTATGGCTGAATAGCAACGACCATGTGTGCATGTTATTTATTTCTCTACGTTGTCGCGACCTATTTTTTCCGTCCTCATGAGGGAAATAGATATCTGAATAAATAGGTTTAGGGGTATTGTCCAAAAGGTGGATCCAAGACCCTCATTGGACATGGGCTCTCCCAAGCCCATATCTCGCGTGACATTGGATGTTCATGAAAATCTTCAAATATAGAGTCGCCACTAACCTATTGGGGTTGGCTAGAAATCAAGGGAAACATGGGAGCGTGTCTCACTTTCTACGCAACCAGAGAGTCTAGGGTTGGGGACTTGATTACACTAATTAGCCAATTAGTGCCCTTTCGGTACCTAATTTTGTTCATTTCAAAAAGGTTTTCTTCGTCAGGCAGTTTGAATTGATTTTAGATTTAACCACTAACATGTGAGGTGATCATGTAGGTGCGCAACCATCAAAATAACAATCAACAATTAAAGAAGGTATTAAATAAATTGCAGGCGAAAAATAAACACCTAGCATTAAGAGATAAATAAACGACAGTTCTAATTACACTGAGGGGGAAACCATAATCATTGCATCCTAAGAGTGCACTCAAGGGCAATTGCATCCGAGGATAATTAAAACCCTAAGGTGAAACCTTAAAGGCTTGTTCAATCTTAAACACAATCTTAGGCCGATGATTTTCAAACATTATTTAGAGAAAATTGGTCCAAGAATTATTTTAGAGCTTTTTAAGGAACTCTAAAACAAACTTGGAATTTTTGGGATTTTTGAAAATTTTTGGAATTTTCAATATTTTATTATTTTCGATTTAAAAAAAAAAAAAACTTACGACAATTTCATAAATTTTCAGGTTTCTGAATTTTCCATGTCGAATTTTTTATGATTTTTTAAATATTTTTAATAATTTATGATTTTCTGAATTTTTGGATTTTTTTATGAATTTTTTTTATAAAAATTAATTCGGACCGGGTCAAAAGGCCCGGCCCTACTAAACTGATTTGGCTCCTGTCGGTCCGGGTTGGGCCACAATAATGGGCCGCACTCTCCCTCCAAAGCCCGCTCGAAAAAGAAACAAAATTAAAAGCCCACAGAATTTTAATAAAAAGCCCATTTCTTATTTCTGTCTCACGGCCCATCCATCTCGGCCCACGAAGAACCCAGCCCGGCATACTCAAGCCCAAGACGAAGCCCACCTTCCTATTTTTCTATTTTTCTATTTTCCAATTTTTCCCATTTCTTTTTTGTCTTTTTCTGCTTTCTTTTTATTATTATTATTATTTTATTTTTTTCTGGTCTTCTTCCTCCTGGCCTCCACGCTTCTTCACGTGGACTCCTGCATGCTTCCCTTCATGCAGCCCCGACACTTTCTCGCCTGCAACTTCTTCCTCTTCTTTTTTATTATTTTTTTATTTTTATTAAACCAGCGACTCCGGACGTAGCCCACACTCCGGCTGACGACCGCCACCCACCGGTCGTCCACTCTAGCCGGCGTTAACCAACTCCGACCATGAAATCCGGCGAACGTTTTCGTCGCGAAAAAACTTCGTTGATTCGAATATTTAACACAAACCATACGTAAAAACGGCGTAAAAAGCGGATACTAACATGATTTAACAAAAATAACAACCGGCACTAGTCGATTTTGAGTTAAAACAAAAATTGTGTGCCGGCTCTCTTTGGGGCATTTCATCGAACGGTTAACGGGCACTATCGAGTTCAAAGATTTCCGGCTCAACCGAGCCTCGAACACGCCTTGGGGGTCTCCGAACATGGCATACAAGGGACGTGGGAACAAAATGCAAGGGCGAAGAGGGCCGAAGCTTGCGCGAGCCGGTCGGCCGCGAGCTCCGGCCCGATATTCTCCAGAAAAACTAGAGCAACCGAGGTTCAAGGAGACCTACCTCATTCGGGGAACGAGCTGCGGCGGACGACGGCGGCGGACGGGCTTTCGGCGACAGCAAACTGCTCCTCGGAGTTTCCTTCTTCCTCCGGTTCTGTCTCGTCTCTCCGTTCAAGCTCTCCTCTCTCGGGTTTTCCCCTTGCCGTTTTTCTCTTCATTTCCCCCCCCAGCTGGGCTTCGACCCCCAAAAACTCTCCACTCTCTGCTGCTCTCTCGTTTAAGCTTCGAACGCCCAAAACGTCTCCCCCGCCGCTCGCCTTTTTGCTCCTCTGGTTTTTGCTCTCTCCCTCCGCCAAGCTCCCCTCTCTCGTCCTCCTTTTTTTTTAAAACCCCCTCCGCTGTCTCTTCTTCTGCTGCTTTGCTTCTGCTGACTTGCTGCCGTTGCTTTGCTGTTGCTGCTGCTTTTCTGCTTCTGCTGCTGCCTCTGCTCTGCTTCCCTCTCTGCTGCAACCTGCTGCTTTTACTTGCTGCTGTTCTGACTTGCTGCTTTCTCTTTCTGCTGCAAGTCCCGCGCGTGGAGAAGAAACGAACAAGAAGAAGGCCGAGAGGGCCGGGCCGACGCAAAGGGGAGAGGAAGGTGGGCCGAACCCATGCGGGGATGAAAAGAAGAAGGGAAGGGGGTTGGGTAGGCCCAACCTTGGTACGGACCCACATTTTTTTTTAATTTGATTTTTTTATTTAATTAATTTTAAAACTAGTAATGCAAATGCTCCTAATGTCTATATGCAATGTAATTTTGATGAAATAATTTTTTTTAAGAGATTAGAAACTAATTTCTAATTTTCCAATGCAATTAATAAATATTAAAATAAATCATTAAAATTTAGGTGTCAACATACGTAACCTCATAATAACAGACGAATCATTCCAATTGAATCTCCATTAGTATAGCGTGGAGATTCAATTGAAACCGTACACATGCACGAGGATGTGTCTTGATTCCCTTTAGCAATTGCATTACCTAACATTAAATCTAAACTCAAATATATGTGAGAAAATTGGAAAAATTACTCCAAAAGTTCTAAACCTATTGTGCTTGTATCAATTTAATCCTAAATATTTGACAACTTGTCAATTTAAATCTTTCAATTATGTCAATTTAGTCTTAAACATTTTAATGAGTTGCCAATTTAGTCATAAACCTTTTAACTATTTATCAATTTAGTCCATCTAGCCAATTTTGGCTAGAAACTATTAATGTAGCTTAGCTATCCTATATAACATGATCAATGTTGATGTGGACAATTTTTGTAATTTTTGCAATAATTTTATGAAATTTTTATGTGTTTTTTTTTCTTTCTTCCCTTTTGACCTCGTCAATTGGCCTCACTGGATCTAGGGAGGGTCAAGCCTCCCTAGAGGTGGGTAAGGCTTGCCTTGGCTAGAGGCCAATGAGGGCGAGCTTTGCCAAAGGGTGGTGAGGTTGACCTCCTGGCCATTGCCAAGGCTTGGTAGCTAGAGGAAGAAGGGAAGGGAAAAAAAGAAGAAAAAAATCTATAAAATTATAAAAAAATTTCAAAATTATTCACGTTGACATCAACCATACGACATAAAATAGACAATGCTGCTAGACCATTACCTTAACAGTTTCTAGTTAAAATTAGCTAGAATTACTAAATTTGCAACTTATCAAAAGGTGTAAGATTACATTGGCATAATTAAAAGGTTTATGACTGAATTGAGACAAGTACAACAAGTTTAGGATTTTTTTGGTAACTTTCCTTATGAACATTATCCTTGCCTTTGCTGGTGGTCCAGCAAACCCTTTTAAGAAATATATGAATGATTTCCTTTCGCAATTACATTATCTACCATTAATTCACTTTTCTTGTGAAAACTCAGCAAAAAAGATTGGTAAGCACCCCAAGAAAAAGTGGCTAATCATTTTGAGATGGATCCTAGATCGAACATGAGAACATCCTATGGAGTCCCTCATCCATTTCAAATTAAGCGAACCAAAGATGAATGTCTCATAGAGGCTAAAAAATATAGAATTGTTGTCTTGCTTCAGTAGTCAAATGCTACACATCATTAGAATTCAACACCAAATACAAAATGATTAAGGATTCATCTACTCGGGAATCAGTGCACTTTTTTTGTGGGTAAAAGATCAAATTCTTAAAAATAACATGTTTTCTTCCTATTGAAAATATGGTTTGATTCTCTATAATTTCAAAGGATTTTTTTTATATAAAAAAAGTGGACTTGAAAACTTATTCAATTCAGAAATCGGACTGGTTGAATTGGTTCTTGAATAGAACCGGTGGTTCCAACCTTGGAACCGAGAATCAATGTGGTCCTAGGTTGCTTTAAGGTTCACGGAACAAGAAATTGAACCAAGTCTCGCTAGAACTAACCTTGAACCGATCAAATCCAAGCTACTTCAATTCGATTCCCAAATTAAATTAGATCCAATATACACCTCAATTTAAAACTCGACTCTCAAAAGTCAACAAAAAATAACCATAACTTTTAAATCACCATCTTCCTCAAACTGAAGAGAAACATTAAATTACAACAGCAGACAAAATTTTTTAATCGGGACTAAGTGTTGGGGCTTAATTGATATATATATTTCCCATTAAGGGGTAAATTGAAAATTTCCCCGTCTTTATGAAATTTGTCGTTCACCATGCAAAAATGTCTTCTGGATGATGTGAAGGCGTTGTAAAGAAAGAGGCATTGGGGCTAATTGATTATACACATATGCACAATGACGATGACAATGACGAGGAGCATCGTGAGTCAAATCCTTGCGCGCTGCGCAGAAGAGGGGTGTTGAGGTATTTGTTAGAAGGGTGCTCAGGCTTGTCACTCATTGTGTATTCAGGATACAAAAGTTCCAAGATCGTTATTATATAATTGGATCATTTGCACTTATATATATAGAGGTGCGCAAATGATACTCTGACTTGTCACTCATTGTGGATATTCTGGGCGGCAAGTTCCAATTCTAGGACATTTATATAATCGAAACTGGTGATATTCTTTTGCACCAAATGAATATATATATATATAATCGAAACTGATGACATTCTTTTGCACCAAATGAATATATATATATATATATATATATATATATAATCGAAACTGGTGACATTCTTTTGCACCAAATGAATATATATATATATAATCGGAATTGGTGGCATTTTTTTGCACCAAATGACAGTGACATTTTTTTGCATATATATAAATGTCCTAGAATTGGAACTTGCCGCCCTTGAATATCCACAATGAGTGACAAGTCATAGTATCGTTTGCGCACCTCTCTATATATATACACATCGTCTGTGATGTTGCAGAAGCAAAGAAGAAAGCAACCACGCATTGCTCGGAGACCAATGGGCAACAACAACTCAGCCGATCACGGTGTTCGGAGGTAAGCACCACAACATCTCTGTAATCCAACCTCCTTCAACAAGTTGGAGGACTCTGATTAAAGTCACGCTGTTTTCTTCAGAAACCATCCACACTCTTCTTAGAACAGGTGAAATCGTGCTCTTCAATGTTGCATACTAAAACCTGTTCAAATCGCCTACATTTTTTCTGTCCGTTAATCTATGAATATGCTAGTTTCATGCTGAAACCATGAAACTAGTAGAAACCGCCTGTATTTTTTCTCTGTTAATCTGTCAATGTGCTTATTCTTGATCCTTTTGCTTGCACTGTTGTGGAAGACGGCTGTCTAACAAGTCGCTTGATGATTTTAAGGCATGCGGCACAGCACTTAGGTCAAATCAACGAAGGTCTTGATTCGCTCGAGCAAGCCTTGCATCAACTCATTAGGGAGAGGCATGGTACTATAGGTCCGGCCAACATTCCTGGTGCACCAGGCATCCTACTTATCTGCACAGCAATTAAAATCACTAGGCAAAGATTCATCTTTGAGACAGGAAGGCCAGATGTTGACCCAAGGCTTCGATTTGTATCCACTATGATCGCTGTCGCTCTTGGATGCATCGAATGTGGTCTTCTTATGTACGTTCTACTTGGTGACTTGTGTTGGCCCATTTTCATCATGTGCGCCCTAATATTGGTAATCCCATTCATGTCCATCACGAATTAAAGGATTATTAGAGAAGGGCCCTAGTTTCCGGCTTTTGAAGTGGTGAAGTGTGTTTTATACGAATTTCAATTGTCTGTAACCTTCCCTTGCAGGTCTGTTCTGGACATCGTCATGTTGTATGTCCTGTAGCCTTGAATAAATTTTATTTCTCAAAAAGTCTCACGCTGCTTATCTAAGGGGTTTTTACATGTCCTGTAACCCTTCCGCTGCAAAATCGTTTACTTTTCCTACTTCTCTGTTTTTCTCTGTTTTTCTTCTCATCTCTCTGGTCACATGAAAACCGTCTCGACATGAATGTGAAAAACTGCAGGCTCTAAAGCAAATATCAAAATCCAAGATTTCTTTCAGTTGCCCATCGCTTGGTTTGTTGCGTTCATTAGATGTAGCTAGGAACTTCACCCCCTCACGGTATCGTTGCAAAATCTAACATAACTCCAGACATCTCTGAAAAAAGAAGTACAATCTTCGAAAAAAAGAAAAGGGCTAACTTCTGTAAGAATCTGGAGGAGCATGAGCCCATGAATCGGACGGAGGTGCGCATCCTCGCCCCCGGCCTTGAGTGGTGGTGGTTCCAATCCCCCTACTCCTACTTCTTGATGCGCCTCCTCCGCCACGTCGGACGACACTTTCCTCTTCGTTCCTGACTCCGTCACCTCCTTCGGCCCCACCGCCCTCGCCTCAGTGCTTCGACCCGACCCGCTCCATATTGTGGGTCAACGCCTGGACGGTCTCCACAAATGGGTTGGTCGCCCAGGTTGAGGGAGTATTTCCTACACCTCGCACGCCGTCGCGCAATTCGGCGACAGGTTGATGCCGGCGAGGGACTGGAGGATGCACGACTTGCTGGAGGACCGGTGGCCGACGATGACGATGCTGGGGAGCTGGATTCCATCCTCCATGACCATGTCCAAGCTTGTCGAGCAAGGGGCGGATCCGGTTGTTGTAGGGAAGGGAGGGGGAGAGAGAGAGAGAGAGAGGAGATGACACAGAAGTTGATGGGGGAGAGAGGGAAAGAGAGTGAGGGGAGAGGAAAAGTCAAATGAAAAAAAAGAAATGTCAACGGAATAAATGGATGGACACTTAACCCTTAAGGCAGATTTGGAAAAAAAATACAAAACATCACGTAAGGTTGACCTGTACGAAGAGGCACGATCACTGTTCTTTCTCTACTTTTCGTTTTAATGCCACCATATGAAATTTAAGCTTTTTGGAGTGTTGAGTCCTTGGTTCAAAGCCATGGAGAGAGAAAGAGAGAGTTCCATCTTCTTTTGCTTCTGACTCCAAGCTCGCCTCTACTGCAATTATACGATGAACGTTATAAGCCATGTTCTGGGGAGAGTATTGTCTATCAGCTCTACGGTAAAATCAGCTCCGGGTTGGAGAGAATAGTTTACTCTATGGCAGATGTCAGCAATTCGTGTCCCAAGATTAGATGAGAAAAATGCTCAATATCATTTAATTGAATAGTTGGCCCAACTCCAAAATCAGCAGGTGAGAGTTAATGGTTAAAGTACCATTAGATAATGCCCTATTGATTTTAAGTCACCTTTTAGTCTTTACCCTTTCCCAATGATGTAGAGGTCCTTGGTCTAGGAAATGAGGTCTTCCATTACCTAGTCATCGGTGTCAGAAAGGTTGGAGAATTCGGCCGTGGCTTTCTTCTTCTACTTCATCATCTTCTTCTTCTTCTTCCGGGTTTGCGGTGATTTCTGATTTCCCACCGGCTCTGTTTCCACTGCGAGCGGTGGGGGTTGAATTGTGCTCAACCGCGAGCTTAAGAGGAACCGTTAAACTACAGTAGCACACCAGATGAAACAACCATTCCCATGCGTAATTGAAGAACAGCGCAATTTTTTTCTCTCCAACGAAGAGCAACGCACCTAAAAAACGAAATTCCAAACTCAAAGAGGGTGAGATATCAATAGAATGAAGGTGGAAACGGAGAATGTAAGTGCACGTGAGATGCGTGTGCGCCTTTGGCCGGTCACTTTTCTCATTGGGGTTAAGTGTTGGAGATTATTGATACAATATCCGTCACGTGTTGGGGGTCATTTGAGACAAACTCAAATGCTAGGGGGTCTTTTGCAAAAGAGGAGCCATTGCGCTTCTTACACAGCATCATTTGGAGCCGCGTTTTCTGCATATGAATATATCGAGGGTAATAAAACTCAAGTACAGGGTATATTAGTCGGTGCGAGAAAATATCCGGGAGTAAATTTGACAGTGCAATGAAACTCTGTGCCATAAAACTTGATGAAACTGGTGTGCGTCAATATATGAATGTTACCAAGCGAATAATGGATTACAAATTTAGAATAAGCGGTTCGAGAATAGTCAAGTTCGATATGGATATACTCTAATGAGAAGATTAGATCTTAAGGACATGGTCTCCAAAAACCTAGAAACAATCAGAAAGAGGGATTACATAATTAATTTGACGATGTAGGCGTGGGCATGAGTATGGTTTTGAGCTTAGAATAAAAAAAAAATTAAGTGGGGAAGGAGGGGACATGAATATGTGTAGGGGGTTTGGATTGGGGCTGTCCTTGGGACACAGACAAGATTTTGACTTTTCTTTCTTTGTTGTTTTTTCCCCCTCAAGCTCTGCCTTCCTCCCATCTTAAAAAATGTAGGCTTGCATTTTCAACCAGACTAATTGAACCGGTTCTTGAATAGAACAAGTGGTTGTGGCATTAGAATTGGGAATCGATATGGTCCTAGGTTGTTTCAAGGTTCGCGGAACGTCAAATTGAATCAATTCTCCCTAGAACTAACCTTGGATTGATCAGTTCAAGCCATTTCGATTTGATTCCTGAGTTAAACCGGATTTAATGCACACCCCAATTCAAATCTTGACTCTTAAAAATCAACAAATAATAAAAATCATAACTTTTAAATCATCATCCTTGAACGGAAGAGGAACATTAAATTACATTGACGAACGGAATTTTTCATGAAGATTAAGTGTTGGGGGCTAATTGATATATATTTCCCATCAAGGGGTAAATTGAATTTTTCCATCTTTATGAAATTTGAAGTTTACCATGTGAAAATGTCTAAAAGAGGATGATGCGAAGGCAAAATAAAGAAAGAGGCGTAGGCTCCAATTGATTGGACATTGGACAATGACAAGGAGGAGCGGACGGGACTGGGGGAGTCGGGAGGATATACATTATATAGGCATAAGTACAGTGGGAGTGTCAAAAGTTGACACGGAGGGACACTTAAGTGTTAAAAGTTATAAAAGGTACACTTAAGTGCCACTTTTAAAAAAAAAATGGATCACTTAAGTGCCACTTTTAAAAAAAAAATGGATCACTTAAGTGCCAAGTCCGCCGGAACCCCGGGAATCGCACGTGGCAATTTTTTATTAATTTTCTTGCCTACGTGGCTCGTCGAAACTGAATCGGCCAAAAATCAGCCAAAACGATGTCATTTTGGGCTGACGTGAATTTAAAAACTATTAATTAAATAATATTAAATAATTAAAAATATATTATTATAAAATCGATTTTATTAAAAAAAAGGGGGAGGAGGGGATCGGCGAGGGCAGCCCTCGCCGCCTCTACCGTCGTCGCCCCACCTCGCGCGGGAAGGGCCGGCGATGGTGGGCGAGGGTCGACCGGGATATCGGCGACTGACGACCCTTGGCCTGGCTGGGCGAGGGCCGGCAACCCTTGCCGAATTTGGGGAAGGGCCGGCGACCCTCGCTGAATCTAGGGGAGGGTCGCGACCCTCGCCCCAAATCTAGGCGAGGGCGCGCGAGCCCTCGCCGCAGCCGGCCGGGGTCGCCAGCCCTTGCCCAGCCGAGCCACTGGCCGGGGCCCAGCGAGCCTGCCCTTCCCGGCGAGGTGGGGTGGCGGCGGCGGCAGCGGTGAGGCTGCTCTCGTCGATCCCCTCCTCCCCCTTTTTTTTAATAAAATTGATTTTAATTTTAAAACAAATCGACGTGGACTATTTTTTTTAAAAAAATTGTCACGTGGATTTTTTATTTTGAAAAAATCTTCCGTCAAGAAATGAAGTCGTTAGAAAATGGACACGTGACAATTTGGCCGGAATTTTTCGCCATTGACACTTAAATAATCTATTTTGCTCCGATTTTGGCACTTAAGTATACCATTTGTAACTTTTGGTACTTCAGAAGTTCGTACCTCACGTTATATATATGGGATTTGGTGTAGGGGAGTAAGGCACCGCAAGCGGCACGCCCTCGTTCCCACTCAATACATATCTTCTCCGCATCAAACATGTTGTAGAGGTAAAGAAGAAAGTAGCCACGCATTGCTTGGAGATCAATGGGAAATTGCAATTCAACCGATCAAGGTGTTCGGACCCGGAGGTAAGTTAGAGAACTCTGAGTAAATTTATGCTATTTTGTTCAGAAATCATCTGCAATTCGCTTGGGGTGAACTCATCCTTCTCGATGTTGCATACCAAAACTTGCTCGAATTGCCCCAGTCTTTTTCGTCTGTTAATCTATGAATATTGCTAACCGGTTCTAATAGCCTATATTTTTTTGTCTGTTGATCTATGAATATGCTTACTATTATTGCATGCGTCCTAATATTGATAATTCCATTCGTGTCCATAGCAGATTAAAGGATCATTAGCAAACGGCCCAAGTTTCCGCTTTCGATGTGGTGATGTGTGTTTTGTATGAATTTGATTTGTCTGTAACCTTCCATTGCAGGTCCTGATATGGATATCTTGTTGTATGTTCTGTAATCTTGAATACATTTCATATTTCCATGTTCTGTAACCTTCCACTGCAAAATCGCTTTCTTTTCCTGCTCATCTGCTTTTCTTCTCATACCCTGTGAAGACTGTCTCGACGTGAAAGTGAAACTGCGGCTTTGGCTTTAAGTAAATATCAAAGTCCGGGATTTCTTTGTGTTGCCAGTCGCTTGGTTTCTTACATTGATTTGACGGTAGTTAGCAACTTTACATCCCCACAGCATCTTTCCCAAGTCTACCGTAACTGCTCACATCTCTGGAAAAATGAAGTACAATCTAAAACAACAAAGGCCCAATTCCCTAAAAATCTAGACCCAATTTTATTCCAATCTTTTTATCTTATAAAAATTTCAACTTCCGATGAATTCCCAAATTTGCCGATGGTGAAGTTTCCATCCAATATACACCGTTCAGTTCCATCCAATTCCACCCGTCCATTTTTTTCCTTTTGACTTTTCCTCTCCTCTCCTCTCTCTCTCTCCACCGAACCCAAAGCAAAGGTTAGCAGGAAAATTTCATATTTCTTCTTCAGCCTACGAATCGGACGATGGTCCGCACGCTGTACGAGACCCTTCAATTCCGTGATTGCGACGCCATCCACCGCACCCTCGGCCCCGACCTCGAGTGGTGGTGGTGGTGGTGGTTCCACCCCGATCAGCCCCTCCTAGTTCTTGATGCGCCTCCTCTGCCACGTCGGGCCACACCTTCCTCTTCGTCCCCGACTCCGTTACCTCCTTTGGCCCGGCTGCGCTCGCCCGAGTGCTCGACCCGACCCGCTCCATCTCGTGGGTCAACGCCTGGACGGTAGGATTGGTCGCCTAGGTTGAGGGAGTACTTCAGCACCTCGCTCACCATCACACGATTCGGCGACTCCCTGCCGTCCGATCCTCGACGGCCGACATCGCCTCGCTGCATCGCCAGTCACTGTGGGAGAGCAGCGCATATAGCCGGATTGGAAAGTCCATACCCGGTCTGGTTCTCGCTGGACCGGGTGACCTTGTTGGTGGCGGCATTAATGGCGTCGGAGATGTAGTCCTCGTCGGTGGGGACACCTTTCCCCATGATCTCGAGGAAGAGCTCGAGGTTGTCTTGGAGTCACATGACGAGAGGGATCCGCGTGCAAATGCCCTGCCCCCGCCACAGGTCGATGCCGGTAAGGGACTCGAGGATGCTTGACTTGCCGGAGGACCGGTCGCCGACGACGACGATGCTGGGAGGCTGGATCCCCTCCTCCATGACCATGTCGATTCCTGCCGAGCAGGGGGCGGATCCGGTTGTTGTAGCCTGTAAGAGAGAGAGAATAGAGAGTGGGAGTTTGGGTGAAAGTGAGGGGAGAGGAAAAGTCAGATGAGAAAAAGGAAATTTTAACGGAATAAATGGATGGACACTTTAGCCCTTAAGGCAGATTTGTAAACCAGTTGAAACTTGGTTTTTCTTTTTTTGACAAAAAAATTTGTCATAGATTTGGGTTTAAACTCAAAGTTGAGGATTTAAAGCTCAATGCCATCATATGAAATTTAAGCTTTTGAAATGTTAGTCGGTTAAACTTCAACTTGATATGAGAACAAGAGATCTTCAATTTACATTTCATTAGAAGGAGACCTTGCTCAAAGCTATAAAGAAAGAGAGCAATTGGGAACCGTAACGTGGGAATCACCGCCCTCTGCAAACTAAAGAGGAACCTAAATTACATAAGCACACCGGATAAAACAACCATTCCCATGCATAATTGAAGAACACACTTTTCTTTTTCTCTTTTTTTTTGGCCAAGGGAGAGCAACGCACTTGAAAAACAAAATTTTCTAGAGTTAAAAAGGAGAAATATCAGTGGAATGAACGTGAAGCTGGAAACAGAGAATGAAGTGTAGGTAAGATGCGTACGCACCTCGGCCACTTTTCCCGTTAGAGTTAGGCGTTGGTAGCTAATTGATATTATATTTGTCTAAGTGTGGGAGGTCATTTCATTTTAAGACATCATTCTAGCAAGAAAAGGGACTTCTTTAAGACCTTTAGCAAAAACGATAAGGGTCATTTGAGACATCCGAAGACCTTTTTTTAGCGCAAAAAGATAGGTCATTTGAGACCATCTTAAGACCTATGCTAGCAAAAAAAAGAGGTCATTTGAGACAACCTTGACTGCAGGAGGTCTTTCGCAAAAGGAGCCAATTATGTTTGCCAAATCGAAGGCTTGCATCAAGTGGCATTTCAGAGGAGAAACGACGAGATTAATCACACAAAGCTCGGTGTTCAACGGGAAACAACAATTCAGCCGATCATGATGGTCGGAGGTAAGAATCAATGGCAAACCGCAACATCTCTTCGGTAGTGTAGTCCAGCCTCCTTCAGTAAGTTGGCAGATTGTGAGCAAATTCATGTAGTTTTGAGTTCCTTTCCTGGAAAGAACTTCCAATCTTTAAGGTTCCAACTTATGCATTTTCTCATCTCTTTTGAATGCGTCACGTGCAGTTTCCAAATGTGTGTTCTACTTAGTGACATGCCTTGGCCCATTTTCGTTGCTTGCATCCTAATTTTGGTTATCCTGTTCAAGTTCATTGCAAATGGCGATGGTTCGTGGCTTACAATGTGGATTAATTACATTCACTATCATTAATTCACTTTTCTTGTGAAAACTTGACAAAAAAATAGGTAAGTGCCATAGGAAAAAGTGCTGAAACATTTTGAGATGACTCTTGGATCAAACATGAAAACATCATACAGAGAGTCCGTCATCCATTTCAAAGTAAGAAAACCCAAAAAGAATGTGTCCTAGAGGCTGAAAAAGATAGAATCCACTATATTGCTTCAATAGCTGAATAATACACATAAACTTGTATCAAAGAATTCAACGCCAAATACATAATGATTAATAAGGGATGCATCTACTCAATCGGCACATTTTTTTTGTGTGTAAAAAATCAAATTCTTAAAAAAACATGTTTTTTCATGTTAAAAATATGGTTTGATTATCTACGATTTCAAAGGATTTTATTTAAGGAAAGAAGACTTGAAAATCGATTTAATTTGGGAACCAGACTAGTTGAATTGGTTCCCAAATGGAACCGGAGGTTCCAACCTTGGAACTAGGAGCCAATCTGTCCTAGGCCGCTTCAAGGTTCATGGAATAAGAAATCGAACCGGTTCTCCTTAGAATTGACCTTGAACTAGTCAATCCAAGCATATTCGGTTTAATTCCTAGGTTAAACCGGACACAATGCACGCTCCGATTCAAATCTAGACTCTCATAGATCAACAGATAATAAAAATTATAACTATTGAATCACCATCTTCCTAGAACCGAAGAGGAACATTAAATTACATCAGCTAGAGACATAAGCTCTTTTCTTGCTCAATGGGACCAAAATAGGAGGAATGCTCCCGAGAACCAAGACCCAGTGAAGCAAAACCACTTTCGTCTCGTCTCCAGTCCAAGCTTGCTCACTGGGTCCCAGGGAAGCAAAACAACTTTTCGTCAGCTAGCGAAGCAATATACAACTTTCCAACTTTTAATCAGGCAATGTACAACTTTTCAACTTTTAATGGGTCCCAGGGAAGCAAAGCAAAACAACTATTCATCTAGGGCAAGTGTCCTAGATTTCTAGGACACTTGCCCTAGATGAATTTCTAGGACACTTGCCCTAGATGAATAGTTGTTTTGCTTTGCTTCCCTGGGACCCAGTGAGCAAACTTTTCCATTTACAAATGCAAGATCTTCGCATCGTTTATAAGACTTCTTGTTGTAGGAGTAAAGAAGACAGTAATCCCGCCTTGCTCGGAGATCAATGGGAAACCACAACTCAGCCGGTGTTCGGAGGTAAGATCCACAACATCTCTGCAGTCCAAGCTCCTTCAACAAGTTGGAGGACTCTTGAGTAAATTCTTTCTGTTTTGTTTAGAAACCATCGAAACTCTGCTTAGATTAGGTGAACTTGTCCTCTTCAATGTTGCACACTGAAAACATGAAACCAGTACAAATGGCCTATATTCTTTTGTCTGATAATTTATCATATGCTTGTTCTTGATCTTTATTGTTTGCGCTTTTATGACGCACAGTTGTCTAATAAGCAATTTGCTGATTTTTTTATTCCAAGGAATGCATTAAAGCACGTAGCTCAAATCAACGAAGGTCTCGATTCCCTCGAGCAGGCCTTGCGTCAACTCATCAGGGAGAGGCACAGCTCCATAGGTCCGGCCAACATTCCCAGTGTGCCAGGCATCCTGCTTATTTGCACAGGGATTAAAATCATCCGACAAAGATTAATCTTCATTATGGGAATGCAAGATGTTGACCCAAATTTCCGACTTGCCTCTGCTGTGATTGCCCTTGCTCTTGGATGTGTTGAACGTGGTCTCCTGATGTGCGTTCTGCTTGGAGGCTTGCCTTGGCCGATTTCTGTTGCCTGCGTCCTGATGTTGGTAGTCATATTCGTGTTCATTGCAAGTTAAAGGATCATTAGGGAAGGGGCAAGGGCGCTAGTTTCCAGCTTTCGATGTGGTGATGTGTGTTTTGTATGAATTTCATTTGTCTGTAACCTTCCCCTTGCTGGTCCTGATATGTACGTCCTGTTGTGTTATTACCACGCGGCTTGTCTAAGGGTGGGTGTTCTGTACCGTTCCACAGCAAAATCGTTTTCTTTTCCTGCTGCTCTGTTTTTCATCTTATGTCTCTGGTCATATGAAAACTATTTCTGACATGATGAGAAAAACCGCGACTCTAAGTAAATATCGAAGGGAGCCGCCGCTATTTCCACGCCTCCACTTTGCTTACCCACGCCCTCAAAGCCTTAAAATGGAAAAACAACCCACGGTTCCCTTTCCTGGGTCGCCACAACCTTTCTTGAAGCGCTCATCATCCTCCTTCATTTTGCCTTCTTCAGCAACTTCTGCTCTTGTTCGGAGAAAAACCTCCAAATCCCACAATACCCTCGTCTTCCTCCATCCATTTGAAGCTCATGCTCATTGCTCATCCCCTCTTAATAGCTCTAACCTCGGTGTCGGCTTCTTTGGCAAGCTTCAGAACCAGTCGCCTTTCATGGGGGCGACGGTTATGGTGACTTTGTCCTGCGATTGCTCGAATTCAGCAGCGTGGTTTGGGGTTTGGAGAGAGGGAGGGATTTGAGCTTGCAGAAACGGGAACTCGAGGTTGGAGGGCAAGAAGGAGTCGTCTGATCGCGGCGATTTGCTCGAGGACGTAGAGGTCCTTGGTCTGGGAAATGAGGTCTTCCACCGCCGAGTCATCGGTGTCAGAAAGGTTGGAGAATTCGTCCGTGGCTTTCTTCTCCTTCTTCTGGATTTGTAGTGATTTCTGATTTCCCACTGGCTCTGTTTTACTCTCTTACCGCAAACGATGGGGATAGAATTGTGCTCAACCACGAGCTTAAGAGGAACCGTCAAATTACAGTAGCACACCAGATAAAACTACCATTCCCATGCGTAATTGAAGAACAACGCAATTCTTTTTCTCGCCAACCAAGAGCAACGCACCTGTAAAACGAAATTCCAAATTGAAAAAAGGGCGAGATATCAGTAGAATGAACGTGGAAACGGAGAATGTAAGTGCACGTGAGATGCGCGTGCGCCTCTGGCCAGTCACTTTTCTCATCGGAAATTAGTGTTGGAGGCTAATTGATATAATATCTGTCAAGTGTAGGGGGTCATTTGAGACAAACTCGAATGCAGGGGGTCTTCTGCAAAAGAGGAGCGATCGCGCTTCCTACGCTGCATCATTTGGGGTCGCGTTTTCTGCCCGTGAATATATCGAGTGTAATAAAATTCAAACGCAGGGTAAATTTGTGGGTGCAAAAATATATCCAAGGGTAAATTTGTCGGTGAGATAAAACTCCACCGCGGGGTATTGTGAAGTACAATAAAAAAAACTCGCGGGCGGGGTATAAAAGCACTGCTTCCTCGACAAATTGGCAGGCTCGCATCAAGTTTTGTTTCAGACCTGCCGGGGGGGGGAAGAGGAGAAGAGGTTAATCACACGAAGTTGGGAGTTTCAAGGGAGACAACAATTCAGCCGACATTGGTGATCGGAGGTACGCATCGACTGTTACCTACAACATCACTTCTGAGTCCGGCCTCTTTCAATAACTCGACCCGACACGCTCCATCTCGTGGGTCAACGCCTGGACGGTAGGATTGGTCGCCCAGGTTGAGGGAGTACTTCCAGCACCTCGCTCACCGTCACGCGATTTGGCGACTTCCTGCCGTCGGATCCACGACGGCCGAGATCGCCTCGCTGCTTTACCATTCGCTGTGGGAGAGCAGCGTATATAGCCGGAACGGGAAGTCCATGCCCGGTCTGGTTCTCGCCGAACCGCGATCTCGTTGGCGGCAGCATTAACGGCGTCGGAGATGTGGTCCTCGTCGGTGGGGACACCTTTCCCCATGATCTCGAGGTAGATCTCGGAGCTGTCTTGGAGTCACATGACGAGAGGGATTCGCGTGTAAGTACCCTGCCCCCGCGACAGGTCGATGCCGGTAAGGGACCCGAGGATGCTCGACTCACCGGAGACCGGTCGCCGCCGCGGACGATGCTGGGGAGCTGGATCCCCTCCTCCATGACCATGTCGAACCCGGTCGAGCAGGGGGCGGATCCGCTTGCTGTAGGGGGGAGAGAGAGAGAGTTCTGACGAAGTGGGAGTTTGGGGGAAAGTGAGGGGAGAGGAAAAGTCAAATGAGAAAAAAAGAAATTTCAACGGGATAAATGGATGGACCCTTAGCCCTCAAGGCGGATTTGGAAACCGGTTGAAACTCGTGTTCTTTTTCTGTTTTTTTTACCAGAAAAAAAGTTTGTGACAGATTGGGTTTAAACTCAAAGTTGAGGATTTTAAACTTAAAGCCATCATATAAATCCTAACCTTTTGAAACGTTAGCCCATTGAACTTTAACTTGGTACGAGAGTAAGAGATTTCGAATTTATATTTTGTTGGAAAGAGACTATACTCAAAGCTACAAAGAGCGAGGGAGGATCAATTGGGAATTGCAACATGAAAATCACCACAGCGCCTGGTACTTAAACATTAGCTTGGGGCATTTTCTCTACCTTGAAAAACAAAATTCATTACCTAACATTAATTCTAACACGAGGATAAAATACATGATATAAAAATTAGAAACTAGGATGATTCCCTTTAGTAATTGCATTACCTAACATTAATTCTAAACTTAGATATATGTATGAACACTGGGAAAAACACCCAAAAATTTCTAAACCTATCGCACTTGTACCAACTTAGTCCTAAACCTTCTAATAATTTGCCAATTTAATCATAAATCTTTCAATCGTACCAATTTAGTTTTAAATTTTTTACCGAGTTCCCAATTTAGTCCTTCAACAAATTTTGGATGGAAATCACTAATGTAGTGATCTAGTTAGTGTTGGCCATCCTACAAGACATGGTCAATACTAATGTGCATAATTTTCTGCAATTTTTAAAATAATTTTATGAAATTTTTTTAAGTACTTTTTTCTTTCTTCCCTTTTGACCTTGCCCTAGGTCAATCTTATCAACTTGGGCTTGTCAGACTTGGTGAGGATCAAGCCTTGCTAGGGGCAGGCAAGGCTCACCCTTGCCAATGGCTAGCAGGGGTGAGCTTTGTTAGAGGTCGGTGAGGTCGACCTAGCCAGCCATCGCCGAGGATGTCTCTTAATAACAGACGGATCATTCCAATTGAATCTCCATTAGTAGAGCGTGGAGATTCAATTGAAACAGTACACATGCACGAGGATGTCTCTTGATTCGCTTTAGCAATTGCATTACCTAACATTAATTCTAAACTCAAATATATGTGAGAAAATTGGAAAAATTACTCAAAAAGTTCTAAACCTATTGTGCTTGTGTTAATTTAATCATAAATCTTTTGACAACTTGTCAATCTAAATCTTTCAATTATGTCAATTTAGTCTTAAACATTTTAATGAGTTGTCAATTTAGTCATAAACCTTTTAACTATTTGTCAATTTAGTCTGCCTTGCCAATTTTGGCTGGAAACTATTGATGTAGCTTGGCTATCCTATATAAAATTGTCAGTGTTGATATGGACAATTTTTGTAATTTTTAAATAATTTTATGAAATGTTTATGTGTTTTTTTTTCTTCCCTTTCGACCTCGTCAATTGGCCTATCTAGATCTAGGGAGGGTCAAGCCTCCCTAGAGGTGGGTAAGGCTTGCCTTGGCTAGAGGCCAACAAGGGCGAGCTTTGCCAAAGGTTGGTGAGGTTGACCTCGCCGACCATTGCCAAGGCTTGGTAGCTAAAGGAAGAAGGGAAGGAAAAAAAAAAAATCTAGAAAATTATAAAAAAATTTCAAAATTGTTCACGTTGGTGTCAGCCATGTCACATAAGAAAGACAACGTTGCTAGACCATTACCTTAGTAGTTTCTAGCCAAAATTAGCTAGAATGACTAAATTGACATTTGGCAACTTATCAAAAGGTTTAAGACTACATTGACATAATTAAAAGGTTTATGATTGAATTGGGACAAGTACAACAAGTTTAGATTTTTTTGGTAACTTTTCTTATGAACATTATCCTTGCTTTTGCTGGTGGTCCAGCGAACCCTTTTAAGAAACATATAAATGATTTCCTTTTGTAATTGCATTCTCTATCATTAATTCACTTTTCTTGTGAAAACTCAGCAAAAAAGATTGGTAAGTGCCCAAGAAAAAGTGGCGAATCATTTTGAGATGGATCCTAGATCGAACATGAGAACATCCTATGGAGTCCCTTATCCATTTCAAATTAAGAGAACCAAAGATGAATGTTTCCTACAAGCTAAATATAGAATTGTTGTCCTGCTTCAGTAGTCAAATGCTACACATCATTTCATATCAAAGAATTCAACGCCAAATACATAATGATTAAGGATTCATCTACTCGGGAACAGCGCACTTTTTGTGTGTGTAAAAGATCAAATTCTTAAAAATAATATGTTTTCTTCCTATTAAAAATATGGTTCGATTCTCTATAATTTCAAAGGATTTTTTTTTTATAAAAAAAGTGGACTTGAAAAAGGTTCACGTAACTGGAAATTGAACCACCGATTCTCACTAGAACTAACCTTGAACTAGTCAATCCAAGTTGCTTCGATTCGATTCCCGGATTAAACTAGATCCAGCATACACCTCAATTTAAATCTCGACACCCAAAAGTCAATAAATAATAAAAAAACATAATTTTTGAATCGCCATCCTCCTCAAACTGAAGAAAATCATTAAATTACAATAGCGAATGAAATTTTTTCATCGGGAGTAAATGTTGGGGACTAAGACTCCGCATGGCAACGTTTCTGTTCCTAGGAACAGTTTTTGGTCATAAATGTTTTTTCTTGTTTATGTTATCGGGAACTGTTTCTGAGCATTCGATGGTGTTTGATAACTGTTCTAAATTTTTATTCTGGAAACAGAAATACGTTTGGTAAAACTTTCCAATTCTTTTAATTATCTTTTTTTCTTTTTCTTTTTTTTCTCCCTTCCTTTTGTTGGCTGCCGCCGGCGAGGCTCGGCCTCGCAAATCTGGGCGAGGCCAAGCCTTGTACAGCCGCCACCGGCGAGGCTCGGCCTCCCGGATCTAGGTGAGGCAAGGCTCGCCGGTGGCCCGGCAAGGCTTGCCTGGCCTCGCGCTGTCTAGGCGAGGCTCGCCCGGCCTCGCCCAGATCTGCGAGGCCGAGCCTCGTCGGTGGCCGGGTGAGGCTCCGATGAGCTTGCCGAACCTCGCCCTAGCCTGGCGAGGCGGCGGCGAGCTTGCCAGACCTTGCCCGACAGCGGTTATGGGGCGGCTGAGGGGTGGGAGGAGGAAGAGGAAGAAGAAGAAGAAAAGGAAAGAGAAAGAAAAAAGAAAAAAAGGAAAGGAAAAAAAGGTGTTTCTTAAAATTGTTCCCGGGAACAAAAAACAACTTTTTCTTGTTTCTGATTTTTACTCCAAACCTGTTCTGAGAAACAAATTTGTTCCCGGGAACAAAAAATTTACCAAGCGCATTTATGTTCCCGAGAACAAAAGAACAGAAACAAGTGTTCCCGGGAGCGTTACCATGCATGGCTTAATTGATATATATTTTCCATCAAGGGGTAAATTGAAAATTTTCCCGTCTTTATGAAATTTGTCGTTCACCATGCAACAATGTCTTCCAGATAATTACGATGCGAAGGCGACGTAAAGAAAGAGGCATTGGGTCTAATTGGTTATACACATATACACAACGATAATTACGAGGAGGAGCATGAGTCAAATCCCTGCGCGCTGCGCGGAAGAGGGGTGTTGAGGTATTTGTTAGACGGGTGCTCAGGCTTGTCACTCATTGTGTATTCAGGATGCAAAAGTTCCAAGATTGTTATTATATAATTGGATCTTCTGCAATTTTATATCGTTATTATATAATTGGAGATTCTGCAATTATATATATATTCTAGAAATGCAAATTTGCCGCCCTGAAAACCTGAATATCCACAGTGACAGTGACAAGCCAGAGCACCAGTCTAACATCATTTTCGCACCTCTCTCTCTCTCTATATATATATACACACACATCGTCTGTGATGTCGTAGAAGCAAAGAAGAAAGCAACCACGCATTGCTCGGAGATCAATGGGCAACAACAACTCAGCCGATCACGGTGTTCGGAGGTAAGCACCACAACATCTCTGTAATCCAACCTCCTTCAACAAGTTGGAGGACTCTGATTAAAGTCATGCTGTTTTGTTCAGAAACCATCCACACTCTTCTTAGAACAGGTGAAATCGTGCTCTTCAATGTTGCATACTGAAACCTGTTCAAATCACCTACATTTTTTCTGTCTGTTAATCTATGAATATGCTGGTTTCAGTGTTTCATACTGAAGGTGGCAATTAGCAATGAAGGTGGCAATTAGCAAAACTTGTCTCTTTCTTTGCCTTTGCCACCTTCATTGCTCCACCAATGTGGGGTCATAGCAAAACTCGTCACCTTCATTGCTCCCCATTATTTGACTTGAGGACCTCCCTCCTTTTCATTTTGCAATGCAAGATCTTCGCATCGTCTATATGACATAGTGTAGAGATAAAAAAGAAAGTAAGCACGCATTGTTAGGAGATCAATGGGAAACAACAACTCAGCCGATACTGGTATTCGGAGGTGAGCAATAAGCGCCACAACATCTCTATTGTCGAACCTCCTCCTTTGGTAAGTTGGAGGACTCTTGAGTAAATTCATGCTGTTTTGTTCAGAAACCATCCACACTCTGCTTAGATCAGGTGAACTCGTCCTCTTCAATGTTGCATACTGAAATCATGAAACCATTACAAATTGCCTATATTCTTTTGGCTGTTAATCTATCAGTATGCTTTTTCTTGATCCTCATTGTTTGCGCTTCTATGAAAGATGGTTGTCTAATAAGCAATTTGCTGATTTTTTTATTTCAAGGAATGTGTTGGAGCATGTAACTCAAATCAATGAAGGTCTTGATTCGCTCAAGCAAGCCTTGCATCAACTCATTACGGAGAGGCAAAGCTCTATAGGTCCGGTCAACATTCCCGGTGCATCAGGCATTATGCTTATGTGCGCAGATATTAAAATCACCCGGCGAAAATTAATCTCTGAGATGCGAAGGCAAGATGTTGACTCAAGTTTCCGACTTGCCTTTGCTATGATGGCTGCTGTTCTTGGATGTGTAGAATGTAGTCTCTTGGTGTGCATTCTGCTTGGCAACTTGCCTTGGCCAATTTTTGTTACCTGCATCCTAATTTTGGTACTGCCGTTTGTGTTCATTGCGAGTTAAAGGATTATCAGCAAAGGGCGCTAGTTCCTGGCTTTCGATGTGATGATGCATGTTTTATATGAATTTCATTTGTCTGTAACCTTCCCTCCGCTGGTCCGGATATGAACGTCCTGTTGTATTATTACCACGCCGCTTATCTAGGGGTTTACATGTTCTGTAACCTTGCACTGCAAAATCGTTTCCTTTTCCTGCTTCTCTGTTTTTCATCTCATGTCTCTGTTCATGTGAAAACTGTATAGACGTGAATGTGCAAAACTGCGACTAAGCAAATATCAAACAGAGCCACTATTTCCACGCCTCCACTTTGCTTTATCCACGCCACAGCCTTTTCTCGAAGCGCTTATCCTCCTCCTTCATTTTGCCTTCTTCAGCTACTGCTTCTGCTCTTGATGCGGGAAAACCCCCCCAAATCCCACAATACCCTCGTCTTCCTCCATCCATTTGAAGCTCATGTTCATCCCCTTAATAGCCCTAACCTTGGTGTGGGCTTCTTCGGCGAGCACCAGAAGCAGCTGCCTTTCATGGGGGCGACAGCTATGGTGACTTCGTCTTGCGATTGCTAGAATTCAGCAGCGTGGTTTGGGGTTTGGAGCGAGGGAACAATTTGAGCTTGCGGAAACAGGAACTCAGGGTCAGGGGGCAAGAGGGAGTCGTCGGCAGTGAAGGAGGAGCCGTTGATCGGCGCGATTTGCTTGAGGACGTAGAGGTCCTGGTCTAGGAAATGAGGTCTTCCACTGCCTAGTCATTGGTGTCAAAAAGGTCAGAGAATTCGGCCGTGGCTTTCTTCTTCTACTTCATCTTCTTCTTCTTCTTCTGGTTTTGTGGTGATTTCTGATTTCCCACTGGCTCTGTTTCACTCTGTTTCCACTGCGAGCGGTGGGGGTTGAATTGTGCTCAACTGCAAGCTTAAGAGGAACCGTCAAACTACAGTAGCACACCAGATAAAACAACCATTCCCATGCGTAATTGAAGAACAGCGCAATTTTTTTCTCGCCAACAAAGAGCAACGCACCTGAAAAATGAAATTCCAAACTCAAAAAGGGTGGGATATCAATAGAATTAAGGTGGAAACGGAGAATGTAAGTGCACATGAGATGCGTGTGCGCCTCTGGCATTCACTTTTCTCATTGGGGTTAAGTGTTGGGGATTAATTGACACAATATTCGTCAAGTGTCAAGCGTAGGGGGTCATTTGAGACAAACTCAAATGCTAGGGGGTCTTTTGCATAAGAGGAGCTGTCGCACTTCCTATGCTGCATCATTTGGAGTCACGTTTTCTGCATATGAATATATCGAGTGTAATAAAACTCACAGTATATTAATTGGTGTGAGAAAATATCCGGGAGTAAATTTGACAATGCAATGAAACTCTATATCATAAAATTCGATGAAACTGGTGTGTGTCAATGCGTAGATGTTACTAAATAAATGATGTATTACAAATTTAGAATAAGCAATTTGAGAATCGTCAAGTCCGATCTGGATATACTTTGATGAGAAGATTAGGTCTTAAAGACATGATTTTCAAAAACCTAGAAATAATTGGAAAGAGGGATCACATAATTAATTGAAGGATGTTGCCGCGGGATGAGTATGGTTTTGAGCTTAGAATAAAGAAAATTGAAGTGAAGGGGGGGGACATGAATATGTGTAGGGGGTTTGGATTGGGGGTGTCCTTGGGACACAGGCGATTTGATTTTTTCTTTCTTTGTTGTCTTTCCCCACTCAAGCTCTGCCTTCCTCCCATCTTCAAAAATGTAGGCTTGCATCTTCAACCAGATTGGTTGAACCTGTTCTTAAATAGAAAAGGCGGCCATAGGCTTGTATCTTCAACCAGATTGGTTGAACCTGTTCTTAAATAGAAAAAGCGGTTCTGGCCTTAGAATTGGGAGCCGATATGATCCTAGGTTGTTTCAAGGTTCGCGGAACATCAAATTGAATTGATTCTCCCTAGAACTAACCTTGGACCAATCAGTCCAAGTCATTTCAATTCGATTCCTGAGTTAAACCGCATTCGATACACACCCAAATTCAAATCTTGACTCTCAGAAATTAACAAATAATAAAAATCATAACATTTGAATCATCATCCTTGAATAGAAGAGGAACATTAAATTACATTGGCGAACAAAAATTTTCATCAAGATTAAATGTTGGGGGCTAATTGATATATATTTCCCATCAAGGGGTAAATTGAATTTTTCCATCTTTATGAAATTTTTCGTTTACCATGCGAAAATGTCTAGAAGAGGATGGTGCGAAGGCAAAGTAAAGTAAGGGACCTTGGGTCTAATTGATTATACTTATGACAATGACAAGGAATAGGAGGGATTAGGGAGGAGTCAATGGCGTCTTGTTTTGCACCAGGTGCATCAGGATCAATGGCGTCCCTCCCCCTCTCCCCCATATATATATATATATATATATATATATATATATATATATATGTCTGAAGATCTCCGCATCAAACATGTTGTAAAAGTAAAGGAGAAAGTAGCCACGCATTGCTCGGAGATCAATAGGAAATAGCAATTCAGCCGATCAAGGTGTTCGGAGCCGAAGGTAAGTTAAGAGAACTCTTGAGTAAATTTATGCTGTTTTGTTCGGAAACCATCTGATATTCGCTTAGGGTGAACTCATCCTTCTCGATGTTGCATACCGAAACTTGCTCAAATCGCCCCAATCTTTTTCGTTTGTAATCTATGAATATTGCTAACCAGATCTAATAGCCTATATTTTTTATCTGTCGATCTATGAAATGCTTATTCTTGATCCATATTTTTTGCCCTTCTATAAAAGACGGTTGTCTAATAAGTCATTTGGTGATGTTAAGGCATGTGGCACAATACATAGTTCAACCCAACGAAGGTCTTGATTTGCTCAAACAAACCTTGCGTCAGCTCATCGGGAGAAGCATAGTTCTATATTTTTGGCCAACATTCCCAATGCATTAGGAATCCAATTTATTTGTGCAATGATTAAAATCATCAGGCAAAAATTCATCTTCAAGATGAAAAGGCAAAATATTGACCTAAGGCTTCAATTTGTATATGCTATGATTGTTGTAGCTTTTGGATGCAACAAATGTGGTCTTCTTATGTACGTTCTACTTGGTGATTTTCGTTGGCTGATTTTAATCTCATGCATCCTAATATTGGTAATTCCATTCATGTACATCGCAAATTAAAGGATCATTAACAAATGGGTGTTAGTTTTCGGCTTTCAATATGATGATGTGTGTTTTATATGAATTTGATTTATCTATATCCTTCCCTTGTGGTCCTGATATGGACACCATGATGTATGTTCTATAACCATAAATAAATTTCATGTCTCGAAAAATCTCACGCTGCTTATCTAAGGTGTTTTTGATCTGTAATCCCTCCGAAAATCATATGGAAAACGCCATGTTGTAAGTTCTATTTCTTTCACATCGTTGAATGTGTCATAGGACTCTCACTATCTTCGCAAAGTCTAACTAACTCCTTACTTCTCTGATAAACAGAAGTTCAATCTAAAAAAAAGGCCTAAAATTTTATACCAATTTTTATCTCAATTTTTTTTATCTCATAAAAAATAACCAACACGTTCAGTTTCCATCCAATTCCACCCATCCTTTTTTTATTTTGTTCCTTTGACTTTTTCTCTCCCCTCACGTTCGCCCCAAGTACCACATCGTTGAATGTTTAGGACTCTCTCTCTCTCTGCCGAACCTAAAGCAAAGGTTAGCAGAAAATATTTCATTATCTGGAGGAGCTTGAGCCCACAAATCGGACGGTGGTCCGCACCTTGGACGAAGCCCTTCAATTCCGCGACTGCAACACCATCCACCGCACCCTCGCCCTGACCTTCAGTGGCAACAACGGCAGCTAACTGCTTCAGTCGAATAATACACATCGATTTGTATCAAAGAATTCAATGCCAAATACATAATGATTAATAAGGGATGCATCTATTCAATTGGCACACTTTATTTTTGTGTAAAAAATCAAATCCTTAAAAATAAACACGTTTTTTCATTTTGAAAATATGGTCCAATTCTCTATGATTTCAAAGGATTTTTTCTTAAGAAAAGAAGACTTGAAAATCGAAGAGAACTAAGGGTTCCGGCCTTAGAACTAGGAGCCGATCAGTCCTAGGCCGCTTCAAGGTCCGTGGAACAAGAAATCGAACCGGTTCTCCTTGGAACTAATGTTGAACTGGTCCGTTTAAGCCGATTCGATTCAATTCTCAGGTTAAACTGGACTTATTTCACACTCCAATTCAAATCTCAATTCTAATAAATCAATGTATAATAAAAACTATAACTTTTGGATCACTATCCTTCTCGAACCGAAGACGAACATAAATTACATCAGCTAGAGACACAAGTTGTTTCTTGCTCACTGAGACTAAATGATGGGACTGGGTCCCAGTTAGCAAGGGAAAAAAAAAACTAAACTGGCTCCAGCGCCAAAAAAAACTCTAGTGGCGCTAAATGCTACTAGCGAAAGTTTTTGCTTGCCTTGCTCACTGGGGCCAGTGAGCAAGCTGAGCAAAAAAAAAACAGAAAAACTTTCGTCTTTGACCGGAATGGTGCGCTTTCCTTCAAGTTTTTTTTTTTTCTAGCGAGCAGGCTTGGGAGCTATCTTACCATTTGACCTTAGGACTTCCTCCTTTTAATTTAAAAATGCAAGATCTTCGCATCATCTATAAGACATGTTATAGAAGTAAAGAAGACAGTAACCACGCATGGCTCAGAGATCAATGGGAAACCACTACTCAGCCGGTGTTCGAAGGTAAGCACCACGGCATCTCTTTATTCCAACCTCCTTCAACAAGTTGGAGGGCTGAGTAAATTTGTGCTGTTATATTCAGAAACCATCTGCACTCCACTTTGATAGGGTGAACTCATCCTTTTCAATGTTGCACACTGAAATCATGAAACCAGTCAAATTCGTCTGTATTCTTTTGTCTGTTAATCTATCCTTAAGCTTGTTCTTATTCCTTATTGTTTGTGCTCTAGTGAAAGACGGTTGTTTAACAAGCAATTTGTTGATTTTTTATTCCAAGGAATGTGTTAGAGCACATAGCTCAAATCAATGAAGGTCTCGATTCCCTTGAGCAAGCTTTGCGTCAGCTCATCGGGGAGAGGCACAGCTCTATAGGTCCGGCCAACATTCCCGGTGCGCCCGGCATCCTGCTTATCTGCATGGGGATTAAAATCATCCGGCAAAGATTAATCTTCATGATGGGAAGGCAAGATGTTGACTCAAGTTTCCGACTTGCCTCTGCTGTGATCGCCATTGCTCTTGGATGTGTCGAATGTGGTCTCTTGATGTGCATTCTGCTTGGTGGCTTGCCTTGGTCAATTTCTGTTGCCTGCATCCTGATGATGGTAGTCCTGTTCGTGTTCATTGCAAGTTAAAGGATTATTAGGGAAGGGGGCGCCAGTTCCAGCTTTCCATGTGGTGATCTGTGTTTTATATGTAATAACCTTCCCCCTGCTGATCCTGATATGTTACGTCCTGTTGTATTATTACCACGCGGCTTATCTAAGGGTTTTCTGTACCCTTCCACAGCAAAATCGTTTTCTTTTCCTGCTGCTCTGTTTTTCATGTTATGTCTCTGGTCATATGAAAACTATTTCTGACACGATGAGAAAAACTGCGACTCTACGTAAATATCAAAGGGAGCCGCCGCTATTTCCACGCCTCCACTTTGCTTACCCACGCCCTCAAAGCCTTAAAATGGAAAAACAACCCACGGTTCCCTTTCCTGGGTCGCCACAACCTTTCTTGAAGCGCTCATCATCCTCCTTCATTTTGCCTTCTTCAGCAACTTCTGCTCTTGTTCGGAGAAAAACCCCCAACTCCCACAATACCCTCGTCTTCCTCCTTCCATTTGAAGCTCATGCTCATTGCTCATCCCCTCTTCATAGCTCTAACCTTGGTGTCGGCTTCTTCGGCAAGCTTCAGAAGCAGTCGCCTTTCATGGGGGAGACGGTCATGGTGACTTTGTCTTGCGATTGCTCGAATTCAGCAGCGTGGTTTGAGGTTTGGAGAGAGGGAGGGATGTGAGCTTGCAGAAATGGGAACTCGAGGTTGGAGGGCAAGAAGTAGTCTGTGTGATCGCGGCGATTTGCTCAAGGACGTAGAGGTCCTTGGTCTGGGAAATGAGGTCTTCCACCGCCGAGTCATCGGTGTCAGAAAGGTTGGAGAATTTGTCCGTGGCTTTCTTCTTCTTCTTCTGGATTTGTGGTGATTTCTGATTTCCCACTGGCTCTGTTTTACTCTTGTTACCAACGAGCGATGGGGATAGAATTGTGCTCAACCACGAGCTTAAGAGGAACCATCAAATTACAGTAGCACACCAGATAAAACTACCATTCCCATGCGTAATTGAAGAACAGCGCAATTCTTTTTCTCGCCAACCAAGAGCAACGCACCTGAAAAACGAAATTCCAAATTAAAAAAAAGGGTGAGATATCAGTAGAATGAATGTGGAAACGGAGAATGTAAGTGCGCGTGAGATGCGCGTGTGCCTCAGGCCAGTCACTTTTCTCGTCGGGATTAAGTGTTGGGTGATAATTGATATAATATCTGTCAAGTGTAGGGGGGTCATTTGAGACAAACTCAAATGCAGGGGGTCTTTAGCAAAAGAGGAGCGTTCACGCTACCTACGCTGCATCGGCACTGCATGGTCGCGTTTTCTGCCCATGAATATATCGAGTGTAATAAAATTCAAATGCAGGGTAAATTTGTCAGTGCAAAAATATATCCAGGGGTAAATTTGTCAGTGAGATAAAACTCCACCGCGGGGGTATTGTGAAGTACAATAAAAAAAAACTCAACCGCGGGCGGGGTATAAAAGCACTGCTTCCTCGACAAAATTGTAGGCTCGCATCAAGTTTTGTTTCAGACCCGGGGGGTGGGGGAAGAGGTTAATCACACGAAGTTCGGAGTTTCATGGGAGACAACAATTCAGCTGACATCGGTGATCGGAGGTACGCATCGACCGTTAACTACTACATCACTTCACTTCTATAGTCTAGTCTTTCTTGTCTGTTAATTCATGAATATTGCTGACCAGTTCTAATGGCCTATATTTTGCTGTCTGTCGATCTATGAATATGCTTATTATTAATCTATATTATTTGTGCTTCTGTAGAAGACAGTCGTCTAATAAGTCACTTGGTGATGTTAACGCATGCAGCACAATATATAACTCAAACCAACAAAGGTCATGATATGCTCGAGCAAACCTTACGTCAGCTCATCAGGGAGAGTCATAGCTTTATATATTTGGCCAACATTCCCAATGCACCAAGAATCTTGTTTATTTGTGTAGCGATTAAAATCATGAGGCAAAGATTCATCTTCGGGATGAGAAGGCAAAACATTGACCCAAGGCTTCGATTTGTATATGCTATGATCGCTATAACTTTTGGATGCGATGAATGTGGTCATTTCATGTACGTTCTACTTGGTGACTTTTGTTGGTCAATTCTCATCACGTGCGACCTAATATTGGTAATTCCATACGTGTCCATCATGAATTAAAGCATCATTAGCAAACAGCCCTAGTTTCCGCTTTCAAAGTGGTGATGTGTGTTTTGTATGAATTTGATTTGTCTGTAACCTTCCATTGCAAGTCCTGATATGAACGTCTTGTTGTATGTTCTATAACCTTGAATACATCTTTGCCAACTCTAATGTAACTGCTTACATCTCTGGAAAAATGAAGTACGGTCTAAAAATACAAAGGCCCAATTTTATTCCAATCTTTCTATCTTATAAAAATTTCAACCTCCGATGAATTCCCAAATTTGCCGATGGTGAAGTTTCCGTCCAATATACACCGTTTAGTTCCATCCAATTCCACCCATCCTTTTTTTTTCCTTTGACTTTTCCTCTCCCCATCCTCTCTCTCTCTCTCTCTCTCTCTCTCTCTCTCTCTCTCTCCGCCGAACCCAAACCAAAGGTATAGGGGAGAGAGAGAGAGAGTTCTGACGAAGTGGGAGTTTGGGGGAATGTGAGGGGAGAGGAAAAGTCAAATGAGAAAAAAGAAATTTCAACGGAATAAATGGATGGACCCTTAGCCATTAAGGCGGATTTGGAAACCAGCTGAAACTCGTTTTCTTTTTTGACCAGAAAAAAAGTTTGTGACGGATTGGGATTAAACTCAAAGTTGAGGATTTTAAACTTAAAGCCATCATTAAGCTTTTGAAACGTTAGCCCATTGAACTTTAACTTGGTACGAGAATAAGAGATTTCGAATTTATATTTTGTTGGAAGGAGACTCTACTCAAAGCTACAAAGAGCGAGAGAGGATCAATTGGTGATTGCAAAATTAGCTCGGGCCATTTTCTCTACCTTGAAAAACAAAATTCATTACCTAAGATTAATTCTAACACGAGGATAAAATACATGATATAAAAATTAGAAACTAGGATGATTCCCTTTAGTAATTGCATTACCTAACATTAATTCTAAACTTAGATATATGTATGAACACTGAGAAAATTACCCAAAAATTTCTAAACCTATCACACTTGTACCAACTTAGTCCTAAACCTTCTAATAATTTGCCAATTTAGTCATAAATCTTTCAATTGTACTAATTTAATTCTAAATTTTTAACGATTTCCCAATTTAGTCCTTCAACAAATTTTGGATGGAAATCACTAATGTAGTGATCTAGTTAGTGTTGGCCATCCTACAAGACATGGTCAATACTAATGTGCATAATTTTCTGCAATTTTTAAAATAATTTTATGAAATTTTTATAAGTACTTTTTTCTTTCTTCCCTTTTGACCTCACCCTCGGTCAATCTTATCAGCTTGGCCTCGTCGGATTTGGTGAGGATCAAGCCTTGCTAGGGGCAAGCGAGGCTCACCCTTGCCAGTGGTTGGCAAGGGTGAGCTTTGTTAGAGGTCGGTGAGGTCGACCTAGCCGGCCATCGCCAAGGCCTAGTTACCAGCTAGAGGAAGAAGTGAAGAAAAAAATAAGAGAGAAAAGGAAAAAATTCTGTAAAAAAATTCAAAATTTTCAATATCAACACCGACCATGCCATATAAGATAGCCAACACTGACTAGCCTGTTATATTAATAATTTTTGGCCAAAATTAGTCAAAACGACTAAATTACAACTCATCAAAAGGTTTAGAACTCTATTGGCACAACTGAATGATTTATGATTGAATTGGCACAAATATAATATATTTAAGACTTTTTTGGTAATTGTTTTCTAGGGATAATGTCACAAAAAAACATAAACTTTACCCTATGTAAAACATTTACCCTAAATTTTTTTTTGTGCCACCAAAAACCCTAAACTATGCCACTTGTGACAATTTTACCTCGAACTATATTACTTATGACAAATTTACCCCAAAATTTTTTGGGTTGAAGGGCATTTTCGTCATTTTTTATTTATTTTATTGAATGGAGGAAGCTGGCGAGGCCATCCTCGTCGGCGCTAGAGTCGGGCGAGGGCCGCCCAGGCCAAATCCAGCTTGGGCGGCCCTTACCGGACGCCAACGAGGGTCGCCCTCGCCCGACACCAGTGAGGGCTGCTCGAGCCTCACTCGACTCAAGTGAAGGTCGCCCTCACCAGATCCGACGAGAGAGACCCAGGGAAGGCCAAGGCCCGCCCAGGCCAGATCCGGCGAGGGCGACCCTTTGCCGAATATAGCCGCCCGAGCCGATTTGGCTTGGGCGGCCCGCCCGAAGCCAACGAGGGTCGCCTAGGCCTACGCAATTCTCACGACTCCGACGCCGGCAAGGATGGCCTCGCCGGCTTCCTCCATTTAATAAATAAATAAATATATATAATGATGAAAATGCCATTTAGCACAAAAAACTTTGGGGTAAATTTGTCATAAGTAATATAGTTCAGGGTAAAATTGTCACAAGTGGCATAGTTTAGGGTTTTTGGTGGCAAAAAAGAAGAAGTTTAGAGTAAATATGTCACACGGGGCAAAGTTTGGAGTTTTTTGTGTCACAAAAAAAGGTTTAGGGTAAATGTGTCACATGGGGTAAATTTTAGGGTTTTTCGTGGCATTATCCATTTTTTCTATGAACATTGTCCTTGCCCTTGCTAGTGGTTCGACGAGGGTGCTAGGGCCACCCCTTTTAAGAAATTTATAAATGATTTCCTTTTGTATTTACATTTCCTAACATTAATTCAGTTTCCATGTAAAAACTCAGCAGAAAGGATTGGTAAGCGCGACTGGAAAAAGCGATGAACCATTTTGAGATAGATCCAAGATCGAACATGAGAACATCCAACAAAGTCCCTCATCCATTTCAAAGTAAGAGAACCAAAAATGAATGTGTAGTTTTGGCAGGCACGTATCCCTCCATCGAAGCGGGTGGATAGACCGCTCTAATTATGTAACTTGACCTCTCGTTATCAAGAACTCAAAAGAGGGAAGCATGCGCTTTCAAGATGTCCGATTTTCGAAGAAGAGCCCAGATGATGGGGCGGCCAAAGGGGACGTGCAACGGCAAGGCAAATGAGAGGCCGTCACCTCGATGGCTACCATGAGGAACTCCAAGCTTCAAATCTTGAGGCGTCACCACCTCCAACATCAACTACATCCATATTGTAATCACCTTCTTGATGATCTCCCTTACCATTTTGGCCCTTATGGGTCTCGTATCATCCCATGACCCGATCGGCAAGCCACATTTTCTAATCCAAGTGAATCCCGATGGAAAGGGATAAATGTAAGGCTGGGGAAGGAGGCGCTGCCTACGACTTTTGGACGACCTTGCTGGGCTAAAATCAGCTGATGATATTATATGAACGCTAACGCACATGATCAACAGCAATGATGGTCTATGTAAAACTGCAACGGCAAGCCTCGGACATAGTCAAGGAAAACACAGGCTAAACTCACACACATGATAAAAACAATAATGATCTAAGTAAAACCGCAAGCCTCATACTGAGTTACGGAAAACACAGGCTAAACATTCTTTTTCCTTCTCCCTATCATATCAAGCGACACCAAGGGGAACCGGGATATAAAAGTCAACCTGACATAGGCTGGACTCGGATTCGAACATGAATACACATATGTGTATGTATATATGTATATATAGAAATATGTTTCAACCAGTACAGCAATGAAACATTGAAAATGAGCATAGAACGTAAAACATTCATCAGACCTAAGGAGAGTCTAGAACATAGAAAATAAAACATCATCAGCCCTAATGACGTTTCATCATGGACTCGGCGCCTGCCGAGGCAGAAATTTTCATCATGGACATGGGCAGTGCCAAGGCAGACTCACTTGATGTCGAGGTGGACATGGGCAGTGCCAAGGCGGACTCACTTGATGGCGAGGCAGACAGGGGCAGTGCCCGCCTGGACATGGGCAGTGCCAAGGAAGACTCACTTGATGCCGAGGTGGACATGGGCAGCGCCGGTGCCGATGCGGGCTCACGCAGTGCTTGTGCCGAGACATACGCTAGCGATGTCAAGTGGTGGTACCACGTCATGGCAGTTGGAAGAGGAAGAAGGGGGATGGGCACTGCCTGTGCCGAGGCGGACATTGGCAGTGCAAGCAAGGGCTTCGTGAGATCACGGGGACTCCAACTTTGTATTCCTACGAAAAAGCTTCCTTCTGGTGCTGGAAACAGAATGAACATCTGAAGGCAAAGAATCAGAGCCAGAGCGTTAGACAAAAAGCTGGAGATGTACGACTACTACAAGGTTAAGGGTCCACGATTGTCAGTATTTATACGTAAGAGGATTGATTAATCGATTGATCGATAGATGGATGGAGAAATTGCAAAGAATTGACAAGAAATAATAACTTAAAAAATTTTTAAAATTCTATAGCTTTTTTTCTTAAACAACTTCATCATGGGATCAACAATTCAACGATTCCTTTCCCTTACGCTACAGACAGACAGATATCTCTGCTAACAGTGGATGGGATGGATGGATGAACGGATCATAGTGGTGGGTGATGTTCAATCAACAACAAAAATACCCAACATCTCATCCAAACCACCATCCTTCTTCTTCGACACTCCAAAAAAAAAAGAATATTAAATTATAAAAGCATAAATAGATCCTTCATCCGAGAGAGATATAGAGAGAGGCCTGGTGTGAAACGACGGCTTCCGCCTTGTCATTCTTGCCGCCTATCCACGTCTCGCCGGAGACCCGGACGGCCACACTGCCGGGTGTACGCTGGGGCCTGCAATTGAATTCGGCGATTTCGTGGTGGCACTGCGGAAGGGAGGGGAGTTTGGCGATGATAGCCTCCTTGCCCTTGATCTCCCAGCCATGCCAGGCCAGCACCGACTCTTCCCAGTACAGGTTCATCAAGCCCGCCCGATCCTCGTCGAACGTCCTGTAATAGTTCTCCATGAACCGCTTCGCCTTCTCTACCAGATCCAAGTGTTCTTGCTTGATCGTCCACATCCCTTACTCCCTCTTCCGCGCACGAGAGCAACCTCGGGACAAGAAAAAGCCCTAGAGGTTTGTCTATTTATAAGATCCATTAGCATAGTGTGGAGATTCCATCAGAACTAGACATGTTAAACGGGTGGATTTGATCGGGTTTGAGTTAAGTCATAAATGGCTTGACCCAAATTGATCCATTAATCCGTTTATAACACATTTAAACATAGTATAAAATTTTTGACCCATACCCAACCCATACCTAACCCGATCCATATTGTTAAAACACTTTCATATCTAACTAAACTTAGGAAAACTTATTCTTATAATTTTTTAAATATTATATTCCTTTAATATTTTTTATTTTTTAAAAATCAAATTCTTAATAATTTTATTTTAAAATTTTAAAATTATTTTTATTTTTTAAAAATCAATTTTAAATTAATCTTTATTTTAAAAAATCATTTTTTTAATTTTTTTAATTTTTTTGGGTCTTTTTTGTTCTCCATTTGCTGTTGCCAGCCACGTTGAAGAGCATTCCTAGCTTATCTAAAATGCCTAATGCATTCGAAAATCACTGTCTATCGTTGAAAATTTCTAGGACCTATCCTAATTTGATATCTCCTAGTCTCATCATTTAAATGTTGAATTACTTGTGATAAACCTATCATTTTTTTTCCTCATTTCAAGTGAAGCTGCTTAAGTAGCCCAATATCCTCTTGTTCGTTCTCGGTACAGTAGGCTATGTAAATTGGAGAAGATAAGAGGCAGTCGCCGCAAATCCATGAGAGTAATTTAAGGGGGTGAAAAAAGGGTTCAGAGTCAGTTCTTTGACCTGTTTTGTGTAGTACTTTTGAATTTTCACTAGTCAAATCTGCTGGTTACTCCCACTCTAGAGGCTAAAAGAAATCGGAGTTCATTGTGATGCAAAATAAATTGGACCATATGACAAAGCACGGTATCTCAACGAGATTAAATTTATTGGTTTTACATTTGGATTATCTTGCTTCGATGAGTAGCTTCTTCACAGGTAGGGCAATTGCAGCACAAGAAAACTCGACATTGCACTTAGCATGATTTAGTACATGCACAATTCGTACGGTAGCGATGTAAGATTTTTGCTTCTAAAGGGTATAATGCTTTAGGGGTGGTTTTCCTTCATATGTATCTACTATTAAAGTAGATAGTAAGTCCTTGTACAAGAAGGATCCATAAAGCGGTGGGTTGTGGTTCTTGATTATCTCTTTCGTGGGCTCAACCATGCATTCGCCGGAAGGTGAAATGAAGGAAGCTACGGTTGTCCATGCCGATGTTCTGTTTGTCACCACTTAGTGCTATGCACTTCTTAGCTTCCCATTGCTGATAATCTGCAGAAACTGACACTCTTTAGGCAAATTCATGGCCAATCAAGCCAGCAAGGCGCGGTGGCTGGGGTTGTGCGGGCACGAGCGGAAGTTGGAGATCGAGAGAGATCCGGCGATGGTGGTGGCCACATGCGACGGCGCCACTATGCAAGTGAGAGGAGGAGTTGTTGTGCGAGTGGTGGGAGCAAGACGACGCACTACCGTGCGATGAGAAAGGTTTTGTCGTTTTGATTTGAGAGAGGAGAGGAGATGAGATGAGTCCTCTTAAAGGACTGAGGAGTAGTTGGGTTCTAATGGATTTTAAATAGATTTAAATTTTAACCCATTAACGACCTATGTATTTTAGTTTTTTTAGTTTTAAGCCCATTATAGGTGATTGAAAAAAAAAGTCTGACCCATTTTGACAAGTGTGATTAAGGGCTCGATGTTGTATAAGACCTTATAAAAACAATCATTTCTATAAAGATCATTGAGGAATTTAGCTTACTCCCAAAACACAAAAGAGTAATTGTTGAAATCATAAAGCAATGTTACAAATATTCTTGTGCAAAAATGAAATACATGACGTAAAAATAAGAAACTGAGATGACTCCCTTTAGCAATTACATTACCTAACATTAATTCTCAACTCAAATATATGTATGAGCATTGGAAAAATTGCCCAAAAAATCCTAAACCTATTGTATTTATGCAAATTCAGTTTTAAACTTTCTGACAACTTGCTAATTTAGTCATAAACATTTCAATTGTGTCAATTTAGTCCTAAACTTTTTAATGAGTTGCCAATTCAGTCCATAGCCATTTCAACCAATTTTGGCCTGAAATCACCGATATGGTAATTTAATAAGCATCGATCATCCTACATGGCACAATCAATACTGACTAGAATGATTTTTGTCATTTTTAATAATTTCATAAAATTTTTATAATTTATTTTCCTTCTTCCCTTTCAACCTCACCCTTGGTCGACCTTATTAGCTCGACCTCGCTGGATCCAGTGAGGGTCTAGCCTTGCCAATGGCCGAGCGAGGCTCACCCTTGCCAGGGGCCAACCAAGGCAAGCTTTGCTAAAGGTCGGCAAGATCGACCTCGCCGACCATTGCCTAGCTTGGCTAGCACCTAGAGGAAGAAGCGAAGGAAAAAAAAAAAAGAAAAAAAAAATTCAAATGTTTTATAAAAAATTAGAAATTTATCAAAAAAATTAAAGTTGTTCACATTAACGTTAGGCCATGTCATGTAAGATGATCAATGCTAACTAGACCATTACGTTAACGATTTCCGGCCAAAATAACTAAATTGGTAATTCATTAAAAGGTTTAAATTATTGACTCATTAAAAAGTTTAGGACTAAATTGGTACAATTGACAATTTAAGATTAAATTGGTAAGTTTCGAAATGTTTAAAACTGAATTGGTACAAGTGAAATGTTTAATACTAAATTGGTACAAATGCAATAAATTTAAAAAAAATTTTTGGTTATTTTTCTTGTGAACATTATACTTGTCGTCTCTAGTGGTTGGTGAGAATGGCAATCCTCGTCGAGGCTGCCCCCTTTAAGAAATGTATGTATGATATCCTTTTGTAATTACATTCCCCGACATTAATTCATTTTTCTTGTGTAAACTTAGCAAAAAAAGATCGGCAATCACCACTTGAAAAAAGGTGTGAACCATTTTGAATGGTTCCTAGATGGAACAAGAGAACATCCTTCAGAGAGTCCCCGTCCGTTTCAAAGTAAGAGAACTAGAAATGAATGTGGTCCTAGAGGCTGGAAAAAGTTGGAATCCACCGTCTTGCTTCATTAGTTGAATGCCATGTATCAATTCATATCAAAGAATTCACCACCAATTAAAAATTAATATATTAGAAGTCTTAAAATATATCACGAATGTGCAATCGATTCTATAACTTTCAAAAAATGCAATTAAGTCCTAAAACTTATTACGAAAATTCAATTAAAATCTAAAACTTTCAAAAACTACAATCAAATACTAAAACTTGTCAAATTAATCCAATCAAGTCATTCAATTAATTACACTTTTTAAAAATTTTAGGATCCAATTGTATTTTCATGGTAAGTTTTAGAACTTGATTATATTGTTTGAAAGTTTATGACTCAATTGCACTTTCATAACAAGTTTAAGATTTAATTGCACTTTTTGAAAGTTTTATAACTCAATTGTACTTTTGTAATAAGTTTTAAAATTTTCAGTGCACTTATCATTAATGATGAGGATGCACGTACCTAGAAATCGACTGAATTTTTCAATTTTGCATAGAAAATCAAATTCTTAAAAATGACATCTTGCTTCTTTGGTGCTCCATGATTGCAGAGGAATTTAAAAAAAGAAAAAGACACGAAAGCAATAGATGATAAGAACCTCAAGTCAAGAGTGTAAAATGTGAGGAACATTCCTCCGAGGAGGCGAGGCAACGCGTTAGTTTGCACCCAGCACCCATGTGCATACTACCTCCAGTCAAGAGTGTCAAATGGGAGGAGCATTCCTCCCAGGAGGTATAGGCGACTTTACTTTGCACACACGTCAGTGCAAACTTTCTCGAGTCAAGAGGATTGGGGAGTCGGGGGACAGGAAAAGCACCGCGAGCCAATCGGTCATGAGTATAGATATATATGCGCTTCTTGCTTTTCTGGTAAATCAACCCCCCAATCCGTCGTTGTCATATATATATATATACCCCCAAATCCGTCCCCCAATCTGTCACCCCCCAACCGTCGTTGTCATATATATATATATATACCCCCAAATCCGTCCCCCAATCTGTCACCCCAATATACCTCCCAATCCGTCCCCCAATCTGTCACCCCAATCCGTCGTTGTCATATATATATATATATATATATATATATATATATATATATATAGTTGAAAGTTTTGAAAACGCCTCTGCTTAGCCCCTACTTTTGGACAAGACCGATAATCCCACTCTCAACACCAGGAGCACTTGGTTGGGTTTATATATATATATATGCACTTCTATATGCTTTTCCGGTGATAACCAACCCGTCGTTGTCACATTTGTGTATTTACGAGGACCCAAGCGCTCATGAGTATGTATTTGTATACTCCTTGTGTATATATAAATGCCAAGATCTCCGCATTGTTACATGTTGCAGAAGTAAAGAAGATAGTAGCCACGCATCGATCGAAGATCCATGGGAAATAACAACTCAGCCGATCACGGTCTTCTGAGGTAAGCACCGCAATATCTTTGTAGTCCAACCTCCTCCAGTGAGTTGGAGGACTCTCGAGTAAATTCATGCTGTTTTGTTTAGAAACCATCTGCACGCCGCTTAGATCAGGTGAGCTCGTCCTTGTCCTTTTCGATGTTGCATACTGAAACCTGTTCAAATCACCGAATTTTTCCGCCATTAATCTGAATATTGCTGGTTTCGTACCGACACCATCAAACCAGTTCAAATAGCCTATATATATATATATATAGCTCTATGAATATGCTTATTCTTGATCCATACTGTTTGCACTCCGGTGAAAGACGGTTGTCTAACCAGTTACTTGGTGATGTTAAGACATGCAGCACAACATGTAGCTCAAATCAACGAAGGTCTTGATTCGTTCGAGCAGGGCTTACGTCAGCTAATTAGGGAGAGGCACAGCTCTATAGGTCCAGGCAACATTCCCAGTGCACCCGGCATCCTGCTTATCTGCACGGCAATTAAAATCACCAGGCAAAGACTCATCTTCAAGATGAGAGGGCAAGATATAGACTCAGGGCTTCGATTTGTGTTTGATATGTTCACTGTCGCTCTTGGATGCGTCGAATGTGGTCTTCTTATGTATGTTCTACTTGGTGACTTGTGTTGGCCGATTTTCATCGCGTGCGCCCTAATATTGGTAATCCCGTTCGTGTCCATTGCGAATTAAAGGATTATTAGAGAAGGGCGCTAGTTTCCGGCTTTCGAAGTGGTGAAGTGTGTTTTATACGAATTCCATTCGTCTGTAACCTTCCCTTGCAGGTCTGTTCTGGACGACGTCATGTTGTATGTTCTGTAGCCTTGAATAAATTTTATATCTCAAAAGATCCCACGCTGCTTATCTTAAGGGGTTTTACATGTTCTGTAACCCTTCCGCTGCAAAATCATTTTCTTTTCCTGCTTCTCTGTTTTTCTCTGTTTTTCTTCTCATCTCTCTGGTCATGTGAAAACTGTCTCGACGTGAAGGTGAAAAACTGCAGACTCTAAAGCAAATGTCAAAATCCGGGATTTCTTCGGTTGCCCTTCGCTTGGTTTGTTGCATTCATTTGATGTTAGCTAGGAACTTCGCCCCTCGCAGTGTCTTTGCTAAGTCTAACATAACTCCTGACATCTCTGAAAAAAGGTACGAATCGGACGGCGGTCCGCACCCTGTACAAGGGCCCTTCAATTCCGCGACTGCGACGCCATCCGCCGCACCCTCGCCCCCAACCTTGAGTGATGGTGGTGATGGTGGTTCCATCCCCCTAGTTCTTGATGCCCCTCCTCCGCCAAGTTGGACGACACCTTCCTCTTCGTCCCCGACCACTCCGTCACCTCCTTCAGCCTCACTGCGCCCGCCTGAGTGCTTCGACCCGACCCGCTCCATCTCGAGGGTCAACGCCTGGACGGTCTCCGCCAATGGGTTGGTCACCCAGGTTGAGGGAGTACTTCCTATACCTCGCTCGCCGTCATAAGATTCAGTGACAGGTCGGTGCCGGCGAGGGACTCCAGGACGCTCGACTTGCTGGATGACCGGTCGCGGATGGTTGGGAGCTGGATTCCCTCCTCCATGACCATGTCTAAGCCCGTCGAGCAGGGGCGGATCCGGTTGCCGTAGGGGAGAGAGAGAGAGAGAGCTGATGACACAGAAGTTGATGGGGAGAGAGGGAAAGAGAGTGAGGGGAGAGGAAAAGTCAAATGAGAAAAAAGAAATTTTAACGGAATAAATGGATGGACTCTTAACCCTTAAGGCAGATTTGGAAAAAAATATAAAACATCATCTAAGGTTGACATGTACGAAGAGGCACGACCCCTGTTCTTTCTCCTCTTTTAGTTATAATGCCATCATATGAAATTTAAGCTTTTTGGAGTGTTGAGTCTTTACTGAAAGCATAGAGAGAGAAAGAGAGTACCATCTTTTGCTTCGGACTCCGAGCTCGCCTCTACTGCAATTGTACATGAAAGTTGTAATCTATGTTCTGGGGAGAGTTAACTCAGGGGTTGGAAAGACAATAGTTTATCCGATGGCGAATGTTGGTAATTCTTGTCCATTAGATAATGCAATTGAAAAATCAGCGGCTGAGTTATGGTTTTTCTTTTTTTCTTTTTGGGTTGAATCGGACAAGTTATGGTTAAGGGTCCATTAGATAATGCAATATCGGTTTTAAGCCACCTTTTGGTCTTTATCCGGTCCTGATGAAAAAAAGTCAACTCGTGAAATTTTCGTTGAATTAGGATCCACACAAAAAAAAAAAAAGCATATATTTTTCAGCGGTTATTATGAGTATCCCGAAAACATTTAAGTCGAATGATATAGCATGCTTGCGCTGTCCCAAATGTTGTTTCAAGGTTAAATGTACAGGCTACATTTAGAGAAGAAGATCAATCAGGAACCGTAACATGGGGAGGAGAACGCCTCTTGATCTTAAGGTATGACAAATTAGAATTAAGCACGTGGTGTTGTATAAGACCTTATATTAAAAATAATCATTTCTTAACATTTGTTAAAATTACGTGCAATAATTAAGGTACTTAGCCAAAATAAAATCATTGATGGCTTTGAAAATAAGCCTTGGACTCTTCTGCTTCCTCAGAGCAAGTTAAGGTCACATTTTCTAAATTTTAACCTATTTGGAAAATCGAAAACCATGATCGATCGAGGCTTTAATTTGTTTGCATTATTCTTAGTCTAGGACCAACTCAAATTAATATTTTCGACCACTTTAATGCAACATCACGGCTTATCGACATTCATTCTTCTATGTTGTCCTTTACTCTTTTATCATCAATCTTTGGCGATCATCAATTAAAAGCAAGATTCAAAAAAAATAAAAATAAAGGAGCATTCAGTACTAATTAAATATGCTCATCTACAGGGCTGTGAATGGACATGTAATAAGGTTCATTCAGAAAATACTTTAGGTTTAAAAGTAACAAATTAAGAAGTCGGTGTTATAACTAATTCTCAATTCATAAAATAAGAAGAAAGCATTCTTCCCTTTAGCAAATACATTACCTAACACTAATTCTTTTCTGAAATATATATGAGCATTTATACTTACCAGACCTGCCCTCGCCAGCGGTCCGGCAAGGGTCTCGCCAGCCACCATGCTTTAAGAAATATATGAATGATTCCCTTCAGCATATACATTACCTAACATTGATTCTCTCTTCTTGTGAAAACTCAGCTAAAAAAGATTGTCAATTGCGCAGGAAAAGAGATTTGAAAAAGTTTGAAATGGATCCTGGATAGAACATGAGAACTACATCCTACAGACTCCCTCATCCATTTCAAAGAGAACCCCAACCGAATCTGTGCTAGAAGCTGTAAAAGTTGGGTTCCACCATTGTGCTTCAACAGTCGAATGCTACCCATCAACTTGTATCAGAATTCAACGCCAAATCCATAATGGTTAACGAGGGATGCATCTGTACAGCAGACCCGACCATAAACTTCACTCAATGAAGAAAAGAGCCAGCCTGATGGAGAAACACGTGACATCTTGACTCATAATTGAACAGCAAAAGGGGAAAGAAAGTATAAATAAGGGCCTTCACAAAGTCATAAGATATGGATCAACACTATCCTCTGGAATGAATACTCTGAAGCTTCATCATCAATCTAATCGCTCCATCTGCATGGTTATAACACCGATAGGTAAACAAGATCATCAATAAACATATGCTTGTTCTCTCGTTCAGGCTGGTTAGGAGTATGGAAAGTCAGATGATGCATTACCTTCCAAAGACCATCATTAAGATAATGCATGTTATCCACCCCAATGCCCTTGTTAACAGCCCGTCTGCATATCAAGCAATTGATTTAGTCTTAAAAAGAGTTATGAAAGACATGCAAAACAAGAAACAAGTAACAACTATTATTCATGTTGTTCACCGAGAATTCTATTGAGTAGGTTCCAAATATGATTCTATGAAAGAGATTCTGATTTTTGAATGTGGATACGAGAGGAAACTTACATGTCTTTAGCTGACATTTTTGTAAAGCCTATCGCAAGAGCATGTTGCTTGCCTTCAGCCATAATTGCCTGAAAAAAATAAAAAAATGAAAAAATATACCTTTCCACACTATAATGCCACAGCTAAAAGCACATAACTCAAGTCTAAATTAAACACTGTCCTAAAAGAGAACTGCTACCAATTAAACCAAACACTAAAAGCATTAAACATTGGATAGACTCAACGACATTGGTTGGTGTGCAGCAGTGGAAATTGATAGGCGTAACTCTTACCACAGGAGTCTCTGCACCAACTTCATCATCCAAAGCACCTCCAGGAGAGGTGAGGCCAGGACACATAATGTTTGCACCAGCAAGAACAAATTTTATTGCACCCCTGTCTACTTGTAATTTCTTCATTATGTTTGGATCTGCACCACACTTGGCAACATTAGATGCAACAACTCAAGAATTTCTAACGAGCAACATTGTCATAACAGGCAAATTTTCTGATGATGATCTCGATTCAAGTTTAGCACATCTACCAAATTGAAGCCCCCAATCAGGTTTGCTCCAAGTGACAAAGAGGTATTGTCTGAGCATTAAGTTTATCTATTCCAACCTAGAAGTTAATCTAAAATATATTTAACAAGATATGACTCAGTTAACAACATACGACTCAGTTAACAAAAATATGACATGATTACAATTTAAAGCCAAGAATCCAGCCTAAAGAATCAGACATAATTAGCATTTACTCATGTCAGCCTACACTGAAGTTATCTGACTTTCTGTAATTTGTATGCAACTCCAATTTAAAAATTGATGAATAACTACTAATAAGATGCATTTTCAAATATACACTCTGCAAGCACTCAAACATATAAGCACGTGATTGTTTATGCTTCAGCAAAAACAATGTGTCCAAATTTGTATATCGTGAAAGTCTGAGGTGTTCTGGATTAGGAAAAAGTCAAAAGTGTGTCCTTCACAAGATTTGGATTAGGCAAAAAAAGTAAAAACCTATCAGGACAACGCCCTAAATTTACTAAGGCCCATCTAAGAGTAGCATTGACATGGTACTGCAAAAACTTGTAGATAAGTAATCTTAGAGAGTATTATCATCTACAAATCAAGGAGAGCTATTAAAACTTGAGAAGATGGTGAGAGATACTTTACATTGATGCAGAAGTCTTAGGGTTGGCATGTAAGGACCATCACGGATGTTGAAAAAGAGAGGAACATTGTTCACCAGAACCAAATTCAGATGGTTTTGACTGGAGGGAAGCAAAGAAAGCCCTCTCAGATGCGAGTCTTGACAGCATTATATAATTTTAAAGGAAGCCACAAGAAGAAAGTGTCTATCAACTGAAATCTTACAAAGGAAATTGACAAAATAAATAGCAATTAGATGAGAACAAACCATTTGGCAACAATCAATGGAGACTTCTTGGGAAGCAAATCATCAAGCACTGGCTCTAATCCTGGATACTGAATCAACAGCACAAGTGAATCAAATCATATCAATTGATGGACAGGAAAAGAAAATATTAAAGATGCAATAATTATCAGACCTCTTCTGCAATACTTTGCCGTATTTTACGTTGTACAGATGCCTTCACTTGATTTTGTGCAGATACCTCTTCTGAGGAGAACCTGAAAAGTGAACTGTGACCAGTTGATCTAGAGAGAGAGAGAGAGAGAGAGAGAGAGAGAGAAATAGATAGAGTACTCTCTCCCAATCATAGGCGGGAACATCAGCATCAAGCAGGTAAACAAAGCCAACAAGAACAGTTAACTAGAAATACAATATATAAAACCCAATCCCCATAAGAATTCACAGATAATCTACTTGAAAGCATCATCCGATTTTCCAGTCTTGATGAAGATTAAAATGTTGTGGGTACTCAGTCATCTTAAAGAGTTCTACCACAGAGCAAGACATCCCTGACAAATTTGCCCAAGCTTCAATAGGATAAGTTGTTCATAATTACAACCTTACAGCAACACTACTACAGAATAGAACCATTCTGAAGGCAGCATTCTAATCTTTCTTAAACCAACAGTTACTGTACAGCAAGACAAGCATACAGGACGACCAATTCCCCAGCCCAAGCATTTCGTAACCCAAATCAAGCGCAAGCCAAAAACCTTGTAGACCAGGTACCGGGCCATTACGCAAAAAAAAAAAACCCAACAATTGTCTCTGCAGTTGACCCATGTATTTCACCATAAGATGATACTTACTGAGAAATCCAAATGAAAAAGATTGGCATAGGGCAGTAAATGTTCCCACCCGATCTATATCAACAATCCTTCCATTCACGACGACTAGTAAAGATGGTAATGATCCTCGACATAGTATTCTACTAATCAAAACGACGGGATTAGGCCCGTCCGAATGCAAATCGGAGAGGAGGAAAAACTATAGAAAAATTTCAGCATCATCAAGCTTTACTGCCCATTGAACGGCTCCCCAGTAAGCGTAGCTCACACTCTGGAGCACATACCAATCGCTAACCAACCTCATCCGGACGCACAACCGACGACACCCAAGATTTACTACCGCCAGAGAACACGAAACCCAAGTACCCAAGACTTAAAAAGTCGCAACGATTCTTTGTCGCCGACCGATTTCACTTCCTCTACACATCGATCCACAGAAACTCGCGTAAAGTTCAAATTTTTTAACATAATCGCAACCGAAAAACACGATTCTTCGCCCACCACGAATCGTACCAAAAACACCCACATGGCGCCGCGTAGCGAACGGGGGCGGATATCCAAGCAAAGCCGAAGAGCGAGTTAGGGATCGAAAGGGAAAGAGGGATTAGCAATAGAGCTTACTTCTTGAACATAATTGCAGTGAGGGACGACGAATTCGAGCGCGCCTAATCGCCTCAATGCAAGCGAAGAAGACGATGGTGGAGGAGGCTTAGATCGGTGCAAAACTTAAACCCCACTTTTCTCTTTTGCTGTTCCTGGAGGAGGGGGACAGGTAGCGCACACAGCCCCGCGGCGCACAATAGCCCCGCGTTGTTGTCAAGCTCCTTTACCCATTTACACATAAAGAAGAGGTTTTTAATGAGTTATTTATGATGTACCCATGCCGCATTTATTTTTAAAAACTCTAAATTAATATGTTCGAGAGAAATTTATCAATTCAGGGAAAATTATGAACTAACATGTTTATCTTAAGGAAAATTAATAGATTTCTCAATTTTAGTTCATTTTCTCTTTACATCTAATTTTCCAAATATAGCTTAAAAGGCCTTTATGTTTAGTTTTCAAGTCTACCCATGTTAGGGATGAGCATTGGACCGAATGATTCTGATTTGATTATAGAGTGTATAGGATAGGTTGCATATTTCAAAAATTAAGGATTAATGTCAATATGGAACCACTCACCTTTAACTTGCACAACTTTCGTACTTGTCCAGTTCTTGCTCTTTTGAGATCATACTTGTATGTCCTTTATACCAAAGGTCGCAATAGCTTTAATGAATAAAACGACCTACCTACACCTTCTAGTCGCATCCAATTTGTCTCCTACTTGGTAAATGCTAACACATTGGGTAAACTTTTCGAAGACATGCATAATTTCTCCACCTCCATCAAAGAATTCAATTCTTTTAGGCCGTAGACAGCTCTCAACACTCCACAATAATATAGTTGAAGATGATGTAGCTTTTTTTTTATCTTTTTTTATATCTTTTAAAAGATATAATATTCCCTGCTTGCCCAACAGAAGAGGCAACACTAACCACGACAACCGGATCAGGCGAAAGGCTCTTCTCGCTACATCCTGCAAATTAGCATCAGTGGCTCCTGAGCCTGCTCGTAGGCAGTAATCATGATGGTCCAACGACAAACGAGGTCCCTCTGCGTCATTCCATCAAACACCTTGCGCGGATAACTGATTTGCCCGAGTTTTGCATATGCATCAACCGAAGCCGCCTCAACATACGTATCGGACTCAAACCCAGTTTTTATGGTCTCCCTATGAACAACTTCCCAACCGCGAGCAAGCGGCTTCGGATCGGCAGCACACGCTTCGAGAACAAAAGGGAAAGTGTAGTTATTAGGCAAGACGCCACCTCTGCGCAGAAGGGCATCATGCGCCAACGTTTCCGCACAATGCCCATTATTGGCATGGGCTCCCATCATCGTATTCCATTAGGAATGAATTGGGTCTCTCCCACTTGGCAGTGATGCCGTCGAACAATGACCGCGCGCTATCTGGGCGTCCAAATTTGGAGTATTTGATGACGAGACCGGGAGTGGTAAGAGAAGGGTGGATTTGCTTCAACGAGGAAGCATCGTCGCAGGAGTTCTCGAGGAGGTGATCGTAGCGGGCCTCCAAGTGAGAGGACGAGGACGATGATGAGGCGAGCGTCCGCGTAAAGGCTCTTGCTCGAAGCCTGCAGAGGAGCTCCAAGCGACGCTGCACTGGCTAGCGAGTCTCTCTCCTCTCCTTATAAAAGGGTTGATGGGAGAACTCATCATGCACGTGCTCACGAGCCGAACAGCCAGGAAACACTTTTCACAGCAAATAAATTTGATTTTGGGTAATGTCTTAATTTTTCCCAGAATTTGGAGGAAATGGATATGGGTCGTTCTTTATTTTCTTTATTTCCGTTTTAAGTTGGCAAAGGAAAGGATTAGATCATGTGCCGGGACACATGTCTTAAACCGAATTGATCTATTATTTTATGTGTTTTAAAGAGCCATGTTCAATTCAAATATAACTCAGATCCATTCGAATGACTCTCAATTCCAATGCATTTCTTAAGGGTCATCATTGTCATTAAGGGTGTGCATTGTCCGGGTGGGCGGTTCCCACTTTAGAATCGGAAACCACCTACCGAGGAACGGTTCCAAAAAATTGAATCCGGGAACCACCCGTTGGTTCAATGGATCCACCCGAAAACCGAACCACTAGTCCGATTCAGTTCCCAGGTGGATCCACATAACCGGTCTCACACTCAATATGCATTGATGGATGGAGAAGATGAAACCGAAAGACGCTATGCAAGCCGTTTATTTATTGACTTTTGTTGTACTCTTCAAGATTTCAACAATAAGAATTGCAAGGGTTATTTGGAAATAGAAAATTAGGGTTCCAAATAGAACAATAAGAATTCTAAACATTAGGCTTCAAAATTTTAATTTTTTTCAACCAAAAAAAATTATTTTTTATAATAAAAATTAATATTTATTATTATTATAATATCGGTCCGGTCTGAGTGAGCGGGCGGTTGGATCCGCCCATGGAACCGGGAACCAACCGATCCCTTTAGAAACCACCAGTTTCGAGCCAGTCCAATCCGAGTCCGAGCGGTCCGAACGGTCCCGATTCTTTTGCATACCCCTAATTGTCACCACTCCGCTACCACCACTACTCAATTGCTATTATTGCTGCCGCCATCACCGCCTCCATATCTCGGCTCCATGAGCTCGGACCGGCAGAGGCATGTATGGTAAATTCTACTTTAAAAGAAACTAGATCAAGAGAGCCGTAGCAACGAGGAGGAAAAGTAAGGAAATGGACTTGGAGAATCGAATGAATAGCCGTAGGTTTAATTCCTTGATATTCATGCATGTTCCCCACTTGAGGTGTAAAACTGGTTCAAAAGGTAGGAGGCAATCGACGCGCTAATCTTTAGGAACCAGCGATTCACCAAAACAGGTAGCTATGGCCAGAAAACAGGTCAGCTCTATACACCAAATTCCTATAGTAGGAGCCACCCATTAGTCCGCAGCAGATGCATCATCATCAAAGGACCGCAGAAAGAAAAACACATGGAAACCCACTAGCTAGAACATACTGAACATTGAGGAGGGGAATCTTAACCATCACATATCATATAAACATAGCTATTTAACTTGTTATAGCTTTTTAAAAATCGAGTTAACAGGTCTGGTGGCATCCAATCGCAATGCTTATAAGATCAACTAGCTAAAGCTATTGAACAGGTTGCAGTATGTCCCTCCCTCCTCGGGTCACAACCAGCAGGACTATTACGAAATAGAAGAACCCATCTAAAAGTGATTCATTTACAGAGGAAGCAGCGTAATAGAGACACATCAGTTGTGTGACAAACGTACTATGAAATGGGTCCTAAGGAGTCACCCTCCAAGCTGACCAACGCCTGAAACTCCCTCTCCTCCTCAAGCCACTTTGTTCCAATCACCATGAATCGGACCGTCACATCTTTACCAATCTTGGAAAGCTTGTTGTTCAGGAATATAGGATTCTCCCCAGGCACATACTTGTAGTCCGCCATCCTCAGGTTGGTGAGATAGACTTTCCCAGCAGGCCCGCATCTCAAGAAGACCCCATGCTTGAGGACATTGTACACCACTCCGTCCAGGATTTCTCCCTGGAAAAGCTTGAAGGTGATGCCACTGAAGAGCACAGGGAAAAGGACATCTCCAGAATGTTGTCTCACTTTCCCTTCGCCAATGCTATCCAGCGTTGTCACAGCAGAGAAATAACCCAGGTCCTTTGTTGCCTTCTTACATGTGAAGTCATCCAAGAGGCGTATTATGATGGACCTTTGCAGCATTAATCCCTTTGCATCCAAGTCTTCTGCTGAAATGATTACATTCCACGACAACTGCACCTTCAGAAACATTTCCGATGCTATCTGATGAACATTAACAGATGGATCAGTTTTATCCACAACTCTTTAGGAAGAGCCATTCGATTGCACTAAGTTCAAGATCATAAACAAACTGGTAATATGACGCTACTACATTTAAAAAGATACCCTTGGATGCTCCTCAACTTCCAATATGTTAATTCTAGACATTTGAACAAAATGCAATCAATATAATCCATGCACAGTATTTGAGGTATTGGAGCTTTTGTCAGCAAAACCCAACCATGTTACATTACTGGAGTGCTAGGCCCTCATGAATCATACCTTGAAAAGGCTAGGATGTAGAATTGAAACTTGAGACAGGAGAAAAATCAATTTTTAGGTGCAGATACTTATAGCGAGACATGCTCTAAACTTATCTAAAATTGAATTTAACTGACATGTCAAACCGCATGTATATCTCACAGAGTGAAGACAACGGAAAATCAGACAGCTAAAATCTTCAGAACTCATATTTTTCAAAAACAAAAGAACAAATGAGAAATGATAAAACTCGAAAAAAATGAGTCAGAGCATAGCTATGCATATTAATCAAAAGAGAGAACTTAGCGACTAATTCATCTTACAAGTTACTTCAGTAGTGTATTTTCCCTCCCTAAACTGTGTACTCTGTAAATAGAAACAGGCCAAAGGCAAATAAGACCGAAAACATAATCAATTGTTAGCACAATCTCGAGCCAGTTAAAGACATGCAAACCCAAATCAAGCAACAATAGGCCACTCCTTTGAGAGCCCAGAGATTCAACGGTGGATTTAAAAAGTCACCTGCCAATGCTTTACAGCATGACTCATTTCCTATAACCCTTGCATTCTCTCTATTACCACGGCCAGTGTGACAGAAGCAATTCAAGTAAACCAAATGGGTCATCTAGAAAACAGAATTAGCAGACTCTAGAGGAGACTTGCAGTATTTCCCATCAAACAAGAAGCTAGCTGTTGAATCACCAAGCGACTTTCTAGTTTCCTTCCTTTCCATCCTCAGTAGTCAGTAAATTAGCAGACCTTCGTGCTTAAGTTCGTGTTTCTACATGCACTGACCCAAACTAGAACCAATCTGAGTCAATAACCAAACCATCTACCTCGTCGCATCCTTTTCCTCAAACAGCTACCAACCAAACTCACACAATAGCAAGATCAACCGGGTTCATTCTCTCACGTTCCTATGATCTTCCCTCTGCCCAATTGCCTATGTCACCTTAGTTCATCTCCCTCTTTGAATGGAAACGGGAAGCTCTCAAATTTCACCCAATACCCACCATTCCTAGCCAGTAATCACCGACAATCAGAAGTCAAAAAGATCACACTCCACAACCAGTTCCACGGAAACCAAAACCAGAATCTATAGTTAACTCAAATCGGCGAGCAAAGCAAAATGGCTCGCCTCGATTCAAAACCCCCCAAAAATCTGGAGCAATCTTGAAGAAATTGAGCTTTTCACCCAACACCCACCATTTCTAGTCGGTAATCACCGATGATCAGAAGTTAAAAAAAAGTACACTCCACAACCAGTTCCACAGAGACCAAACCAGAATCTTACAGTAACTCAAATCGGCAAGCAAAGCAAAGCAAATGGGTCGCCTCGATTTGAAACCATCGAAAATCCGGAGCGATGTCGAAGAAATCGAGGTGGGAGCAAGCAGAATAATTTGATCAAGCCTCGGTTGGCAAACCTGGGGAGCTACTGGGACGAGGGCTGTCTGTCGCTCGGATCAAGCGCGAGACAAATGGCGAACGAGGAACGAGAGGTCGTGGAACTTGTCCGTCTCTTCCTCTTTCTGCCGCCTAATGGCGTGTTTGGATTTCGGGAGCAAGGGCTCCCGGAAAGATCGTGTTTTTTCCTCTCTTTTTTGTTGAACTTTGTGCTGTCGTGTCGTCGTGATCTTGAACTTAGCGCAATCGAACGCCCTCTTCCCCGAAAAGTTTGCGGATAAAACCGATCCGTCCGTCTGTTTAATGTTTCATCGGAGAGCATCCGGAGATGTTTCCGGAGCAGGCGGTTGCCGTGGAACGTGATCATTTCGGCAGAAAACCTGGGCGTCTGCGCGCGAATTGAACGACTACATGAATCTCCAAGTAAATGCATGCCACGTGTCCTCTTCATTTTTGGGTCGGGCCGGATAGCATAGAAACCCGGCCCAACCCGACCCATCGACATCCCTAGATTTACGGTAGATCGCCGATCAATTGATGAATGGTTGGGCACCAGATTTTTAAGGCAGATGGGAATTCTGTTGTTGCTTTACCTATTATTTTGCTTGACTAAAGATTAGTTGGATATTTCCCGATTTATGTTTTTTTTTTTTTTCTACCATACTTCTTGCCATTTTGTTGCTCTGCTATTTTGCCATTTTTGTTATTTGTCTTGGTTGTAAAGAGAGATGTTTTACTAATGTGTCCTTTTAAGGAACAATAAAATGAAAAAAGAAAAAGGAATTGGCTAATTTCAAGTGAATTCAAGAATCAAATTGGCCTAGCAAGGTTGGTTCTAGTATCTACAACTAGATTTCAAATTCCAAAAATTATGAATTGATCCTAATAGGATAAGTTCTAGGTTTAGAATTTACCCATCCGAGAATTATCTACGTTTAATCTATACCACTCGTTGATCTGAATTTTTTGTTACGTGTATTTCCATGTAAATGTGATGCAAATATATATCGATTTGGAATTTTCTCATGGTATTAAAAAAACATTAATAAGATTTTTCTCTCTAACATTCAATTTCTTGAGAAAAGACGTGAGATCTTCCCTCTTTCTTAATCATCACAAATGCAATTAAGCTGTTCTCCTTCAATACGTTCTTATATCATATTTAGTCACTTCATGTTATTACTTAAAACTAAAAATTATACTTCATACCTTTATTTGAAACAAAATCCATATTAAATCCTCATTTGAAAAATTAAAGACACTCCGGCCTCAATTTGAATTTTCCCTTTTGCTTTTTACCTTAAACCTATGAGTATGTAGATGCATATAAAAGATATCATTACTCATAAATTGCCACATCTATTGTCTAGATGACGACATTTACTATCCTTCGCTTCAAATTCAATCTTCTTTAGTATTTTTAATTTTTTATTTATTTATGAATCAACTTTACGCATTGAAGAAAAGAAGAAATGCCACAAGCAAAAACCATGTTTATTTGTGTTGGCAAGTTAGAAAAAATAATCTAAATTATTCTAAACAAAAGAATAAATTCTTCTCATGGCACAAGCTGACACGGCAGTGTATAGATATACCAACTCTATGAAAACTACATCCTTTTTCGTTGTTATTTTAATCCCAGAAGAACTCTATCTACGAGGAAAATGAAAGGCATCGATAAGTAAACAATTCGTGAATGTAGCATTTCATATGTAGTAGATGCATTTTCCAACTTGAGACCTCCACAGAATTAGTTGATCGACTATGTCTACCAAATGAACAGATTGTCATCCCGCATCAATGGAGCACATCCCCATTCAATCTTCCCATGAGAAGAAGAAGGAGAAGGCTCAAGCAGAAGGGATTGCGTTTGCTTTACGCACACATAAAATCTCGGGAACCATTTCTCTTCAGTAGGTTTCCAAGAAGAACTATGTGCGATCCCTCACAGAAAACTCTCTACTACTGCAATAACATGGGTCAAGGAAAGAGACCGAGGCGTATTAAGTATCCTAAAAACAATGGCACAAAGCAAAGCTCTAACCTCAGAAGGTTCCCTGTCATGCAGGTTGTTTTTCTACGACTTCAGGATCAAAATAAACTCATGAAGCAACCAGAAATCACCGTGTCAAGCCACTTTCGTTTCTTTTCGAGCACTCAAAACATTGACGTATACCAAAATTCTGCCCTTTTACAGGTGAAAGTTGAAAGTATCCACGAAAATAGATCTGCTTCAATAATTGCCAAGAGAACAAGCAAATAGTCAAAACATCATTTCCTACATATGTAGTCCAAATCAAAGTCACCAAGAAGCTCACAGCAGCTTCTCATGGATAAAGACCCAACTTCCAAGACTTCGACAAACATAACATTTATCAGAGAGCCGCCAAGGAGGAACCCAAGACCATCAAATGGGGCTGGAAGAAGAAACATCGTGATGTATATTCACCTCCACAGTTGGCCAATATCCTCAATGATCAGTCAAAACTAGCATTCAAGAACTTTAGCAGTTCACTTCTTTTGCTTTCAGCCATCTTGTCCTCCTTTGATTTGTCAAGTTTCAAAAGAATCTATAGCATTAAAGATAGATAGAATCAAACTCGTCAAGCAAGAAAATACCCTCACCCATCCGATGAATAATATAACTGATTCATTGCAAAGAATATCCCCACCTTTTTGCCAGAGACAGCACTGCGACGAACACCATCATCTTGGTCCCGCCCCAAAAACTGTGTACAAAAATTAGGATACATAAGGCACAACAAGAGCAAGAATATAAGGGGAAACTAGAGATGTCTAATCACAATACACACCTTAGAAAGCTGCACCGGACCGCTACCTCTTTCATCCTGCTCACTCTATATATGACTCATATTGCCAGACACACCATAGTGAAATATCCAGGCAAGCAAGTCAAGCCGCCAATAACCATGCCAGAGATCCCAGCTCCAATTTCGAAGAGCAATTAAAAAAAAGCAATGAGCATCTTAAGGACCTTAAAATCTTGAAGGTTAAGAGATTGCAAAATTGCTTGTACTGCTTGATGCATTCCTAAACATAACCTTGTCTATAAAAGGCCAAACCAGTGCTAGAATATCCATAAGTAATTCACAAGCAACAAAGCCTTTTACAAATCTAGTTAACCATTCGAAAGTTCAGCAATAAGTCTTAACATCATGACCATGTCATATAATTCATCCCCACAATCATCCGAGCTCCATTGAAAATTGAATAATCCAATACATAAGCTGTAAATACTTCTTTTCTATGAGGATGTTAACATGAATTCAACAGGTAGACATGCAGAAACTCTTTCCACAGTGCGAGCTGCTTCACTTTTTTTGTTTGTCAATTAATCTCACATCTACGAACTTAAATCCAATCTCTCTCAACCAACAACTTAGCTGGTTCAGAAAATCCAATGCCAATGAAGAGAAAGAAACTTGGAAATGCTAGAGCACCGATCTTATTGATAAAATAATCTCCTACAATATATATACTTGTGACTTATTTTTCTTTGCAAAGATGTGATATATATCAGCTGCGCAAACAGTTGGAAAAGAACTGCCTATAGCAAGGTTACCATAGCAGAAATATAAAATCTCTTCTTACCTCCTTCACTTTATGCTTATCACGTTTACGATGACAATTCTTGCTCCTTTCCTTTTCCTTATGCTGCTTGTCAAGAAAAGAAACAGATGGAGAGTGATAAGGCAAAGCAAATGAATAAACAGAGATACACAAACATAACAAAATGCAAAACCAAACACAAACCTTCTTAGGCTTGTCACTTTTTCTTGGCTTCTTCGAATGATGGGATGCATCGTGGCCGCTTTCAGAACTATCACTTCATGAAACCATCGAAAAGTTCATCATCAGCCAAGAAGCAATTGGCAGCAGTATACATCAGACCCGAATTTTTAAGCAAGACATGCCACATATGAATCATAAGAAGTGCAGGATATACATAGGCAACTATGGTGGAGCAACAGCATGTAAAATCCACTCAACAAATTCGCGCTGTTCTCCAATTGCAGGGAGCCAAAGAACACATCATGCAATCCCGCATCACACAGCGCAAATGTATAGCTGATCTATGAGAGCTCGAAACACCAAAGTTCCTATTCCCATGTCAAGGAAACATAACTGCGGAACGCTCGGATAGAGAAGCAATTAAACATAGCTCCAGAAACATCAACCATCGAATCAACAAACGACCATAACTCAGCAATTCACGAATCATAGAAAGAGGAGCAAATCCAAATTCGCTAATTAACTATCGGAGAGGTCAACAAAAGAGCTAGAAGGGAAAAAAAAGAGTTTTTCCTCGATCGAAGCACCTGGAATAATCCGAGGAAGAGCAGGAATCCGAAGAAGAGCGATGGCGATGCCGGCGACGCCGCTTGCCGTGAGACCGGCTCTTCTTGCGGACTTTGAGGGCGTCCCTCTCCCTCTCGCGGCGACGGCTGCTGCTGCTGCCGCTACCGCGTTGTCGGCGACGGCGGCGCGACGGCGAGGAAGCCGAATCGGAGGAGGAGGAGGCGGCGGAGGAGGAGGAGTCGGAGGAGGCGGAAGATGCCGCCATTAGGGTTTTCCTTGTCGATTGGAGAGGGCAGAGAGGTTCGGACGACCGGGCGAAGAATGCCGCAGACCGAACACCGATGGAAAATATAGAGGAAACATGAAAAAGGTAATAGTCCACCTAAATAAATATAGACAATGAAAATGTTTCCATGTCGGGTAAATCCTAGACAATAAAATCAAAACCTATCCCGTCGGAGCGGGTTCAGGGCTTTTGGAGTCGGGAGCCGAACCAATTCCCTTATGTCTACGGTCGGACCGGCCGGTTTTAGAGCTGACCAGAGAATCGAAACTAATCTCTGGTACATTGACAAATTCTTTTAATTTTCAAAAATTATGCATCTTTCTTTTTCTTCCAGAAAGGGGCTAAGGAGCTGGTTTACATGAGGTATAAAATCGAATGCTGAACTGATCAAGGCCGGCTTACTAAACCCTTTTACCAAGGAACTTACCATGGTTGAACTTTCAATGCAAGGTTATTCACCATAAAATAATAAAATGCGGCCTTCATTTTTGGCAAGGTTACTGAATTAGTATGTCGTACGGATTATCATATCTAATAACTCTCACGCGAGATCCATCAAATTTAACAATTTATTTTATTTACAAGTAGAGTGAACCGTGACTTCAAAAGCTTTGAGTTCATCCTCCATTTTTCATCATTCTAGGTAGATTTCATCCAAATTGCAAGCGAAGGGCCATATCCGAATTGCCTCAAGTAGCGTGGACCTAGGCGAGCCTCAACGACAACGATCGACAAAACCTCGATCTCAACGGTTGGCACCATCAACAGGCACAGAGGGCGAAAGATGAATAATGTTCGTAGAGGGCAAAAGTGGAATACGCAATTATCAAATTGGAAGAAAAACAAAAGTCTTTAAACCCCAAAATATCATTATCAAAATGTTGAAAACTCAAGGGCAAATTCCACGTGGCTCCACTTCCCTTGGGCTTTCAATTTAACCAATGCTGGCATTTTTCCAAAATGGTCTATCAAAGGGACAATGACACCGTTGAATCGTTGATCTTTGGGTAATGCGATATTAGTATTTGTAATTTATTTAATATGATTCTCGAACTTTAATCTAATGTATAATATGATCCGTGAATTTTCAATTTGCTAAATGTAGTCCTTGGACTTTTAATATATGTTCAACTAAGTCCATGAACTATATGAAGATATCTAATATTGTCCTTACATGTTCAATGTTGTCTAATGTTAATGTTGTCCCTCCATATAGTTTAGGAACAATATTAAACATTGGGAAAATTGTAAATAAGGGCCTAAAGTGTTCTCATTTTCTCAAATAAAGATTGAAATGCCATCATTATCTCAAAGAATGGCCTAAAGTGATTATGGCTATTTCAAATAAGGGCCTAGCCTCTTTGGCTCATCGATTGGCAAAAAATTCCGAATGATCATGGTATTTTTGTCCAAACACAATTTAAATTTAAATTTAATTATATTAAAAATTAAAAAAAAAATTAAAAGGGGGGAGGAAGGTGGGAGAGCTCCATCCTGCTTATGGCCGCTACCAAGTTGGGAGAGGGTTGTTGCCCTCTCTTGTCCCTATCGAGGGCTAGCCGGCCCTCATCTCTAGTTGGCAAAGGTTGCCAACCCTCACCCAAGCGTTGGTGATCGACGATGGTCACAAGTGAGAGGGAGTCCTCCCACCTGTGTTTTCCCTTTTTTAATTTTTAATTTTATCTATTTGTTTTTATGAAAAAATAAAGAAAAAGGAAAAAAAATTTAAAAGACAAATTACCCTTCAAAGCTGATGAGTTCATGTCTTTATTTGAGACTAATATAGCCAATTTAGGCCTTTATTTGAAATAATATTCACTTCGAGTTCTTATTTGAGACAACTGAGGCACTTCAGGCCTTTATTTGAAAAAAATATCAACTTTAGGCTCTTATTTAAAAAAGGGTAAATACCACAAAAAACCCTAAATTATATTACTTGTGATAATTTAAACCTGAACTTTTTTTGTGCCATTAAAAATCCAAAACTATGCTATTTGTGACAATTTTACTATAAACTTTTTTTATACCATCAAAAATCTCAAACTATGCCACTTATGACAATTTTACCTTAAACTTTTTTTTTGTGACACAAAAAACCTTAAAGTATGTCACTTAGAACAAATTTACCCCAAACTTTTTTTTGCTGAAGGGCATTTTTGCATTTTCTTTTTTCTTTTTTTCTTCTCCTTCTTCACTTTGCCTGGCCGGCAAAGGGAAGCTAGCGATGGCTGCCTTTGCCGGTGTTGGAGTCAACGAGGGCTACCCTCGCTTGCCCTCGCCTAGGTCGAGTGAGGAGAGGGCAGGCCTCACCGCCGTCAAACAAGGGCCGCCTTGCCAGCATCGGGTGAGGTGGCCCTCACCCAACTTCGACGAGGGTCGCCCGAGCCTTGCCTGACTTCGACACTGACGAGGGGCAAGGGCGGCCATGGCCGACTTCCCCCTGCCATGGCCGGTAGAGAGAAGGAAGGAGAAGGGGAAAAAATGGGAAAGGAATGCCCTTCAACAAAAAAAAAGTTTGGGGTAAATTTGTCCTAAGTAACATAGTTTAGGGTTTTTTGTGGCAAAAAAAAAAGTTCAAGGTAAAATTGTCACAAGTGGCATAGTTTAGGATTTTTAATAGCATAAAAAAATTCAAGATAAAATTGTAACAAGTAGCATAGTTTAGGGTTTTTTGGTAGTATTTGCCCTTAAAAAATGAAACCACTTCAAGCTCTTATTTGAAATTTTCCCTTACATATAGTTTAAAGACTAAATTGAATATATATCAAAAGTTTAGGGACTACATTGAACAAATTGAAATTTCATCGACTATATTGTACATCGGGTTATAGTTCATAGATCACATTAAATACATTAAAATTTCAGAAGTCATATTGTATATTGGGTTAAAATTTAGTGGTCATTCATGTCATTTTTCCTTTGGCAAATACTCTAGCTATTTTTCAAAGGACTTTAAAGCCTTAAAATCCATGGGAAAGCTAAACCAAAATTACCTTTCAATGGCTTGGAGAAATGGTGATTATCACAATCCAGAATGAACTAATGCTAATTTGGGGTCGATCTGAAGTGACTTAAATTAGACTAATGTTGACCAGGACATGGAATCGACAAACGAGGACTTGAGACCAAGCTGGCAAGATGAGACATTAGGGCATGGAAATGGACTCACTTTTACAATTTCAATGGGACCATACTGACTTTGAAAAATAATAATAATAACTTACCTCTAAGTTTTGGGAAAACTTCAAGTGAAAATGTAATTATTCCCATTATTTTCGAACATTTAGAAACTTACAAATCGTCCACCTTGAATTTTCTTTTTTCGACTAGCAAAAACTGCAGAAATTGTAAGTAAGAAAAACAAATGATGATTAATATATAAAGAAACGAATAATATCCCGAATATGTTATCCGTTTCAGGAAAAAATAATTTTGAATTGTTCGAAAACTGAAAAGATATAAAATTAATTTTATAAAAGAGTGAGAGGTGGCAGCAACGATATTGTAATTAATCTTGCCAATATTTTGAGTAGAATCTTAATTATTCAATTCATTCAATAGGAAAATAAATGTCGATAATTAGAATCTTGCCAATATTTTGATAAAACGTACTAATAAAAAAATATTTTTTTCATTGGGGAAAGAAATTAATAATATCCAGTTGTCGATTATTGATTATCATTAAATAACATTGTAATTCTATTTTCAACACTTAATCTTCAATTTCACCAAACAAGGCCAAATGATGTGGAGTTAACAATTATCGGTATCCTTATAAAAAATTCTACATGAAAACGGGCACTGCTTCGAGATTGCGGAATAGAACGTGAACCAAAAAGGCTAACTCCTTATTTTTAATTCAAGATTTTCCAGCCATGTTACGATTTTTATCTAGGGAGAAAATAATATAAGTTGAAAACTCGGAATTAACTCACGGGAGCCGCAATTTGGACCATCTTGACAATTAATAACTCGATTTCTTTTTTTTTTTTAAATTTGTTGATGGCATAAATCTCCCGAAAATTAATGTGAAGAATCAATGAGCCAACGATGTCTTTGTCTATCATTTTTCTCCAACAGCATATGATTTCTTTTTCTTAATAAGACGATATAATAAGAGATTTTAGTTCGGAGTGCCATTTGAATTATGTACACGATGAAAAAAAAGATTCGTTAATCCCTCCAAATTCCAGACATCAAAGGCCAACGTTTCAAGGCAAGGAACACTACTACACTGTCCAACAAAACAAAAACAAGCTCATGTCAACCCTCAAACATTGATCATCCCGGCAACGTACGGCACTCCGGCCGTGTGAATCCACCTATCGCCCTTCATGAATCGTCCCGCCGTGAAGTCCACGGCGTGCTCCGGTGTGATCTTCTTGATGCCCTTCCACTTCACGCGCTTGGAGGTGCTCGCGCCAGGTCCTCGGTTCTTGTACTCGGCGTAGAAGCAAGTGTTGAGGCCGAAGTCGCCGAGCCAAGGTGTCCACCCTTCGGGCTGGATTATGTCATCGATGTACGACTCCATGATTATCGTCCTTGAGTATTGCCTCCACGGCCTCCCGAGGTACGAGAGTGTCTGCCCCTTGATGGGTGTGTCCGAGGGGTGGGCAGCGATGGTGCAATTCTGGAGGATGATAGCTGTTGCCTCACGGCGCCCCGACCTCCCCTGAGCAGTCACGACACACTGCTGGTTGTCCAGCGGCTTTCGGATGAGCATCTTGCAGTTCTGGAAGACAGCAGCTGCATCCCCGAAGACGAAGTCAATCGTGCCGGTGATGGTACAGTCTCGGTAGAACTGGCGCTTGCTGTGAGTGTAGAGCGTGTCCTGGTAGCCGTCCATGTGACAGTTGTGGAAAATGGCCATGTCGGATCGAACCATGAGCGCCACGGCCTGGTGCTTTACCGCTCCAGCGGTGTTCTCAAACCCAATGTCCCTCGCCATGAAGTTGTCTCCGAAGACAGCTGCAACATTCAAAGGAATTGATCAGCATGGGTTTTGTGTACACCGCTTATCAGTTTCGAGTATTCAAGAAATCAATTCAATATGTAAGCGGCTCGGGGAGTCGTCAGTCGAATATCAGCACGCGCCTTCATCGTTAAATCAACTCCACTCAAGCACTTTCTCTCTCGATTAAAGGAGACCGATCTAGAACTTTTTATACCCTGAAAGGAATAGGACGTGACGAAACTTACAGACTGTGGCAGTTTGGAATGTGGTCCTGCCGTCGGCATAGTTCCTGTTGAAGCTGATCCGGGTCTTGGTCGGGCCGTCGCCAACCAGCATGATATTGGTCATCTTCTCCTCGAACACTACCCGCTCCTTATAAACCCCAGCCTTGATGTAGAGCACAAAGGTCTTCGTGCTATTCAATGGAATGTGCTTTAGGGCTTCGTTTATGGTCCTGAATCTCCCACTCCCATCCTTGGCAACCACAAGATTCGGCTTCGGGCGCTTGCCGAGAAGCATTCGCTTCCTCAACAGGATCGGCGGCTCCAAGAACACGGGGGGATTGTCACCGTGGAGGCCTATGTCCTCCGTGAGTAGCTTGCGTTTCTGCAGGTTAGTCTTCCACATCGAGAATTCGTCACCGTGTCCCATCACGTTGTTGCCGTCCGATAGGAGCTTGCGGTTGGAGTTTAGGAGGTTCATCTGAGCTAGGGCCGAGGAGATCTCGTCGACCATGGCGAGGACATTGCTGGTCAGCTCTTCGGAGGTCTTCAACGCCTCCCTCATCTTGAGGCCCGCGTCGCCGGTGGTGTTCTGGAATCCGTCCAAGCAGGTATCCTGGTAGGTGATCACGGCGCTGAGCCAGACTTTCAAGTCAGCCAACGTGTCGTCCAGCTTGCTATAATCGAGCGTGCCCAATTTGTCGAATGATATCCCGAGGTCGTCGATTGCGAACTCCATCAACCTCTTGCAATTATTCAGGGCCTCCCGCCCTCTCGGGGTCTTCTCCAGCTCTTTCAGCACCGTCGATTTCTTCGCAGCCTCGGCAACATGCTTCATCGCCGCTTTGAAGCTGGCTTTCATGAGCTCCTTGGGGTCGGTGGTGTTCGCGCCAGCCTCCTTGAGGCTCCGCACGCACGCTGCTTTGTAATCGGTCGGTTGGCATATCTCTTCGATCGCTTTGACCGAGGCCGAGACCTCACCCGTCTTCGCGCTGGCTTTCGACTCCCCGCCAGCCCTGCTTGACGCGTAAATGCCGATGGACACAGCGGCGCCAATCACGACCAGGACGAACGAAGAGACCACGATGATCGCTACCCTCCTCCTCCCCTTCGAGTCGCTTCCGTCAGACATCGTTCAAGCTTTCTTGAAGAAGTTCTCGGAAGAACCCGAATGAATTGCAGAAGCGGTTTCCTTTATTTAGGAAGATGATGATGCATCTTTATAACGGAGAAAAGAGGACAGACAGATTACGGCAAAGATTAGCTGGAGAAGTCTGAGGTTTTGAGGGGACCTTAGCTACTCTGGCAAGAACATTGGCTGTCTGAATATACCGAACTCTTTACTATAAATATACACGTATAGAAGAGCTTTGGCCAACGTTCGAAAGGTGGCGTCTTTACTGGCAACGTTTGCCAATTCGGTCAAACCCTAATCTCATCACGAACTAATCTTGCACACGAGGACTCCTTTTTTAACATTTCTTTTTAAAACAAATCAAGCATGGTTTAAAAGATAAGGTTGATTTGATAATCAATGGCGATTGATTAGGAACAGTTGGACTAGGATCTATATTTGGGAAAGATCTTTAGGATGGAGAGGTCCTTATCGTAAAAAATACCCGCCCATATTGATTCAAGGACTTGGATTTTAGTTATTTGCCAATTTGGTACGTTTCTTAACGAAGAAGCAACGGGAAGGCCCCTATTATAGAGGAATTAAAGGAGGGATGTGGAAGAATTTTATGAGGTTAGGATAAACAAATGTATTAATCGTAAGGGGTCATACCATAAATACAGAGTAATCTGATTCTTCTTCTTTTTTCAACTATGGGTTACTATGAAGTTCTTAATAAACATGCATGGCGCATGTAATACAACGGAAACACATTCATGGTTAATCTACTATAGCCCCCTTTGATTCAATGTTGGGCAAATGTTTTTGGAAAAATATAAATACCTTTGGCTGAAATACAAATAGCATTTAGTAAATTGTAATATTAAAGTATATTGCGAAATATCTTTGACTTAAATGTTGTTTGATAAAAATTACATTTTGCAAAGTACTTTTGCTAAAAAAAAATTATAAAGAAATTTGAAATAATATTTTTAATCTAGCAACCAACAGCCAGATCTAGCCACGGCCAGATGTGGTTGTTGGACAGCCTCACCTGACGTTCGGCGACCTCAAGCGGGAGTCACTTGGGTCACGGCAACCAAAGCAATGTAAGCAACCAACGCCCGGATTCACGTGACCTCAGGCAAGAGGTCACATGAACCCAGGCAACAGTCGCTCACATCACAGTGACCGAAGCGACCCCACCTGGATTCACGTGACCTCAGGCAAGAGGTCGCATGAACCCAGGCAACAATCGCTCGCATCACAGTGACCGAAGCGACCCCACCTGAGGTCATCAGACCTCAAGTGACGCTTGGGCGGGGTTGTGCGACCTAGGCAACGACCGCTAGGTGGTTGCCACCCTCAAGCAACAATCGTTGGGGTTGAGCAACCCCTTAGGCAACGGTTCCGCATTGGTGACCCCTTGGCTAGCGGTCATCAACCCACATTTGCTTCTTCAAGAAAGAAGGTGAATAGTAACATGAATAGTAAAAATTGCATTCCGAAGAGGTAACTTCTCAAAGGAGTCACGAACTTACTTTAGGCTAAAGACCCTTAAAGCCATTTGGAAATGTAGTTGCATTTGGCCAAAGTCGTCCAAAAAATTAAACTAAATAGATTTGCATTTGGCCAAGATCCTTTAGTGACTCAAAGCTCATTCCAAATGCTAAACCAAATAGGGTCTATGTGTATACAAAAGCTTTCAATTTTGCATGATTTAAACTTTAAAGTGGAAGAAGGGAACTCTTTTCGACTAAAGTTGATTAGTTGTTAGGTATAGTTTTATTTGACTCAATCAGCAAACCGATTCATGTATACCATCTACCAAATTTGGGATAATTGCCTAAAAATCATAAACCTATCGAAAGAATGCCAATTCAATCATAAACCTATTAATTTAACCAATTTACATTTTGGAAATTTGTCGATTAAGTATTCTAACCGATTTTGGCTAGAAAATTGGTGACGTGGATGCCACCCGTTCTATGTGGAATGGTCGTGAGTGGCACGGTCAGCATCCAAGTAGACAATTTTTATGATTTTTAATTAGTTTTCTTTATATATATAATATAATATGTTATTTTTTCTTTTATTTTGTCCTCACTACCCATCGGCAAGGGCTTGTGGGATCTTTCTTAGTGGCTGGCGAGGTTCCAATGACCATCACTAGCCATAATGGAAAAGGTAAAATAAAAATTTTAAAATTCAGAAAAAAATTATTAGAAATTGTAAAAATTGTACACATCATCTTCGATTGTGTCACATAGAACGACAAGTGATTTCCAACCAAATTTGGTCAAATGACTAAATTAGCAAATCGTCAAAATGATTAGGACTAGATTAATCAAATTGAAAAGTTTAGGATTAAATTGACATTCGTATAATTATAGGTTTAGGACTTTCGGATAATTTTCCCAATCAATGTGACTACATGAACTAGATCTTGGTTATGTAATTTCAAAAAGCAACGATTTGGAGAATGTACTTACCAAATTAGTACAACTTGACAATTAGAATCAAACAATATCCTTGATAATTTAAATGCCTTTCTATATGCCTTTTCCTAACCATGCCTACCTAAAGTGAACATAGTTTCAAGTGCTCCTACATATCTTCATTGCTATATATAGAAGATGTAAGTGGTCCACACCTATATTTATGATATATATATATGCCCTAATAAAATATATATGGAACGCATGAGTTGGCATGTAATTTACAACCATGAAACCATATCTTTACATTTCTTTACCTTTTTTATCATCACTTGTTTCAAACTATTTGAGTAAGTCTAGAGAAGTTCGAGATATTTTTGGAAAAATTAACATGAGTTGTCTATATAATAACGTATACATATCCTGTAAGGCTTAGTCATCACATTTTTGATATCATGTTCGATATTTGTGATTTGGGTTCAAGTCGGTAACTATGAAACAAGATTCTTTGCCATAAATAAAAAGATTGGTTATCAAACTATTTTATCTAATAAATAGATCAGGCCCTTATTTGAAATAAACTTCAAAGTCAAAAGAAAAAAAAATCTTTTCATTCAATGGCGATCATGCCACGCCCTTCAGAAGGCCCCAGCATCTCAGCTGCTTCCGGAGAAACCCTAAATCGTGATCATCATCTTCACAAGGCCAACAACAGATTGAACATGAACCGAAAGATAGCCGAAGCCGAGCCCACCAGTTACCGTCATCTAGCGAATCAAAAGATACCCGTCCAGGATGAGAAGGACGGCGGCGGCGTCGGCTCAACCGACCTAGACCTCAAGCTCTTCAACCAAGGGGAGCCATCCGATGCTAAGAAGAGCGACGAATCCTCGACGGATGAGAACTGCAAGGTCACAAAAAGTAGGGTTTTCACGTGCAACTTTTGCAAGCGAGAGTTCTCTACCTCGCAGGCTTTGGGCGGCCACCAGAACGCGCACAAGCAAGAGCGGGCCCTCGCCAAACAGCACAAGGGGATGGAAGCTGACCTGCTTGGGGTTCATCCGCACTTGCCGTATTATTGCTCGGGCGTTCCTCAAATGCCTCTTTTTGGGAGTATAAGTAGGGCACTTGAGGTCCGCCATGAGTCGATGATTCACAAGCCTTTTTATCCGTCTTCTGTGCCGCCCGGGTACCGGTTCGGTGGTCTAAGGCTAGCGTACGGCATGAACCCAAGACCGCCTTTCGATCGTACGAGGGTTGGGAGTCTTCAAGCATATGGCGGTGCCGTTGGTCTTGGTGAGTCTCCCCCTCCTCCTCTTGCTTTGGATGGAAGCACTAGTTTTCATCACCAAGCTCAAGTTGATGTTGGTCGTGATAATAACAAGTCAATGAAAAAGGAAGGTGATCATCCAGAAGAAGAACTTCAGAGTGATGGCTCTGATCCATCCGGAATTGATTTGACTCTCAAGCTTTGATGAACTATATTCTTACTTTTTGCTTATTTATTTGGTTTTTTTAAATTTTTCTCATATTTTTTGTTGGTTGATATGTATATAGGATTATGGGTTTTCGGAATAAGCTAGCATGACTATCACGTTTGCCCCTTTTTCACATATGCTCAACGAATGTTCATAGCTTATTTGACTTGATTTATGGCTATTCATGCGTCTCCAATTTCATCTCTTCAAAGTGATTCTTCTTCGCCATTCACCATCTGCTAATTGCATCCTCGTGAAATTCGAACTTACCTTGGAGTAGTTAACAATGACACCTACGATGGTGTAAACCAAATTATTCGATGACCGGAAGATCCCGTGATTAATGAGGAGGGTCATCTTATCAATCGCAAGGAGTAAAACACTGCCCGGTTTGCCAGTTTCATACATACCCAAACCGTACTTAATAGCTTTGAATTTGTACTGGGAATGCAATGTTACATACAGATGGCTCACGATTAGGACTTTTAATCAATAGTTTCGAAACTGAAGATCACAAGTTTAGATGAAGGGCTATCGTATTGATAAACAGAATAACACACCATAAGCGTGTTTAAGTCTCCTTAATTTTGCTGAAATTTCATGCAAATTGAATCATTGACCAATCAAAAGGGTAACCAATAGGGCTGGTTCAACTCAGGAACAGAACCGGCCTTACCCGATCGGTTCCAAGCCATTTTGTCTAGGGACTTGTTCGATGTCAGGTTAAATAATTCAAAACTGGCCTTGACCGGTTCAATTCCCTGTTGTACCACCGGGAACCATCAGTTCTACTCGAGAACTAGCCTTGTAAGACCAATTAAACAAGTTCAAAACCAACTCTACACATCTGATATTAAAAGCACTTTCTACTTTCATATGGTGAAGTATATTGTTTGGTATTATGATTATTCCTTTTAGGAAAAAAATTTAATGCAATTCCAAGATGAAGAGAAAATTGTCCAAAGAGTTATAAACCTCTTGAATGGCAATCAATTTAATCTTAAACTTTTCAATTTGGCCAATTTAGTCCTAAACTATTTGATGATATTTCAATATAGTACTTTAGATCAATTTTGGTTGAAAATCACTAATGTAGATGCTGGCCAAAAAGGGAAAAAAATTGCAAAAATTATCCACATCTACTATTTCAGACCAAAAGTGGCTAGAAGGATTATATTTGTAAATCGCCAAAAGGATTGGGACTATTTGGACAATTACCCAAGATAAATATGCTTGATTAAAAAAAAGTAAATCAATTCTTGAGTTGACCTTAAAATTGGCATAGAGTCAAGTTGACCGGTTCAATTCTTGATTCCAAGAACTAAGAATTGACTCTCGTTTGCTAGGTTTTCAACATTGAAACCTAGTCACTTTGAAACCAATCATCCCTAAATCAAATAATTTAGAATTATTAATGGCAAAAGAAAAAATGGAGAATAGTGGTTAGAATCCTTTTTCCTTCTTTCTTTCTGAGCACGTGTTCTAGAGTTATATAAGTCTGGTGAGCTAAATATCTTCCTTTGAAATTCTCATTAAATAGTGATCTCGCCTTTTTTTTCATTCCCTTACCTCGGCATTGAGATTGACATATATGTGACTGGATATCAAACTTTTAAATTTATTGTTCTTTATGCTTGGACAACTCTTTCGATATTTATGTGAAATCACTGGCTAAATTATCTAGTCCACCATGGAATGAGTAACCTGAGCCATCATATGTATGGCCTTAACGTAGAAATTAGGGAAATTTTTAAATAAAATACTAAAGGTATTTGTTTTCTCAAAAGAATTATAGAGTTATAGAGTACACCTTTCTTATATAAGGGCATGAAATAACTTATTTAATCTAAAATAGTAGGTTAAAATGGGTTATTTTCTCAAAAGAGGCCAAAATAAACTTTATCTTAAATAAGGACTTGAAGTAGCCAACTTAATTGTCAATTTGCTAACTGGCGTGACTTGCAAACGTCTCATGCTCTTATTCTTACAGCAACATTAGGAAGCCAAAAACAACATGCACGATGGAAACGGAGATGCTACGTCAATAATATTAACTAATAATTTAATCCCAATCCAACATGTTAACCAATTCATCTTTTGTGAGCATATCCAAAATCTACATTCCTTCAACAATTGTTCGCTACCGTAATAAAGGTATCAACATACTAAAAACATGGGTAAATACTACTAAAATTCCCAAACTATACCCACTGTGATACAAATATCTTAATTTCTTCGTCTTTTTTTCTATAAACCCTAAACTTGCCCACCATCACACATATACCCCTAACTTTTTTTTGTGTCGAGAAAAAATATTAGATTTATACATGTCTAAATTTTTTGGAGAAAATAATTAATTGGTGATCATTCATTGGATATGGTTTTAATTGGTGATTATTCATTGGAAATGGTTTTAATTGGTGATTATTTATTGGAAATGGTTTTTAATTGAGTAATTTAGGGGGAAAATTACTATGGTCTATTTTTCCAAAGTCAATAGTATTTATTTACTATTTTATTAAATGACATTGTTTTATTAAAGAATGATTTTACTAAATGGAATTATTTGGGTTGGATAATTAATTATGGGATTGAAAAATAATTATAAGTATTTTGTGGGACTTGAATTATTTTATCGGAAAAATCGACTATAGTATTATATGTTTCTTAAATGAGTATCTTTGAATATAATTATATTTTATACTTATTTTGGGATAATTAAGTATTATTGGGGAATAGCTGATTGTTGTAGTCGTGAGGACACGTATTTATTTATTAATTGATATTTGTGTTTATTTATTATTAAATATCGACACGTGGTTGGGTATCGGAGTATCAAGTACATTTTATTACAATTCCATCCAAGGTACATTTGTCACACTAATATAAATTTGAAATTTTTTATGAAACAAAAATATTGGGATATTTGTGTCACAATATGCAAGTTTAGAGTTTTTAATGACATAGAAAATGTTTGGAGTATTTGTGTCACAGTAGGTATAGTTTGGGGTTTTTTGGTATTAACCCTAGAAACAACGAGTATTCACATATTATTTCCAAACATATTATTTAAGTTCATTTAATATGTAAGTCATGCATTATCAATGAATGAGTATAATGATAAATGCAATGAATAACGATTCAAGCTATATATGATATTCAGAGTATCATGCACATACACGTAGATGAACATACTAGTTTCATGATGACAATTACTACATAAGGGCTCAGCGATATACACAAGTGAGTATCCATTCCCTACTCATCACTAGTCGGGATCTATCTTAACTCATGAGATATCATCGCCACCAGCTCATGGAGGTCGGAATAATAAACACATTATCACAGGTGTTCTTCATATTAGAGAGGATAAATACACTATTATACAACCACATGATGATAGTTATTTCATAATATCACATCAGAAGCTATACAAGTCATATCATATTGTGTGTAAATCATAGAACTCCATGTCCCATCAATCTTGTGGATACTTCTTTTATACGGGGAAAATTGACCAAAAAGTTCAAAACTTATTCAGTCCTAAACCTTTTCATTTCTTGTCAATTGAGTCAATCCGACCAATTTTGGCTGAAAATTGTTGATATGGATAAACCGACGCTAACATGGCCTTTTTTTATAATATTTTGAAATTTTTAATGGTTTTTTCTCTCTTTTTCTTTTTTTTTTTTTTACTTTTTTTGCTTTTTATTTTTGGGTTTTGGATTTGGCTGGCAAAGGTTGCTAGCTAGCCCTCATCAGCTTTGGACGAGGGCGTCGTGCCCCTTGCCAACTCTAGGCAAAGGCCACAATGCCCTCGCCGACAAAAGTGAGGACTCAAGAGCCCTTGCCCCAAAACGTCAAGGGTCGCAATGCCCTCACCAAATCTAGCCAAGCAAGGGTGGCAACCTTGCTTGACAAGTTAGATAAATTGTCAGATTAAGCAATTTTCTCTAAAAATAACTTAACTACCTATTACCGTGAGGTTTCTAATGCTGTGTAAGTACCCCCAAAATCTTCAGTTTTTGTAGATTAGTCGCCTAACTTGTTGTAATTACAAACTTGCTCCTAAAACTTCAAAGCTAGTTATTTTGAATTGATTTGTTTTCCTTTAATTAATCTAACTTAATAGCCCACTAACTAAAATTTATATGACAAAATATCACTATTATAACAGCATTATCAATGTCGGAGATCTACAAATTTGAACTTAGACATATAAAAAATTACTAAAATGCCTATTTTAGGTCTAGTTTTACCATTTTCTCACTTATTCCCATTCAAGATGAAATAAACCTTAATGGGTATTCTTTCAAACACCTTCTAGGTATGTAGAAAATATTTCAATTCAGGCAAATAATCACCCTACCTCAACATGCCAATCTTGAAGCTCAACTAAATTTCACGTCAAAATTTAAATTAAATGAGCAAGCAACAACCAAACAAGATCAAGAGTACCAAGTAAATCAATTTAACTTAGTCCTTAGGGTATTAACTTACCTTGATTGGAAGACTTGAATAAATCAAAGCTCTAATTACTTTGAAAGCAAAACAAACAATATGAAAAATTAAATAATCCTCAATTATTTCATATTAAAATTAGTTCGATAGAAAAAACAAGTCCATAAATTTACCTTGTAGGACAATTAATGGGTGAATGTATAAACTTAAAGCAACACAAATCGGAACATATTTTGGACTTGGTTGAAAGTTGAATTAAAACTTGGCTTTCTTTATTGAAGATCGGCAGGTAAGAACGGCTAAATTTAAAGAAGGGGAGACGTAGGAGTTTCGGTTCATTCAAAAGGAGGAGTGGGATGGTTTTATTCTTTTCTTTTTTATTTTCACTTTATGGTCCCGTTAAATTGTCATGCATGATGTCGTTTTAGGGGTTAAGTTCAACGACACAAATTAAGATGACGTGGGTTGTTATTTAGCTGACAAGTGATATGATTTGGATAAAAAGATGAAGATATTAGACAATTTTGGATGACATCTTATATTGCGGTAAATAAATAGGGAAATTGTATATGTTCTAAACATCGATAAGTTAAAAAACCTACTAAAATCATTAGTAAAAGCTATCGGACATTAGGATAATCTTAACTTAATGAATTTCAACTTTGAAAATATCCGATGCATCTTTCAGAATATATCGGTTCTGATGGCAAAGATTAAGTATGATAACTTTTTAACCATTGCTCAAATAATCAACTTGTATTTCGATATCTATTAATTTAAGCATATAAAAGTTAGTAAATACATATTTTTAATTTGTTTCCTTATATTTTGACTCCTCATAAGGAATCACGATTCAAAAAATCACAAACAAGGAAGGTATCTTTCAATCTTTTTGTACATCACATAATTAGTAACCTAATTGAAATTTTCAACATTTTCATCTGATGATCCAAGTGAATTGTAATTATTTTGATAAACCTAATATTATCAATGAATTGTAAAAAAAATTCGATGTCACAGTAACTCTAATTCAAGCTAATTCAAATTGGGTCAAAGCAGAAAATTTCAGACAAAATTTCTCTTGATATTGCCGTATTGCCGCCAAAATAAGCACATGAGTTATCATGTTCAATATTTGTGAAGTGGGTTTGACTCCGAAATTATCAAAGGAGAATGTAACAATTACCTAAAAATTGAATTAAGGTTTCATTCCAACATGAATATTTTGTGAGTCTTGCAATAATATTCGCCGTCTAGACACTCAACTCTTACTATATATAGGAGAGCTTGGCCCATGTTCAAAAGGTGGTTTCTTTTCTGGAAATATTTGCCGATTCGGTCAACTTGAAGCATAAGCTAATATTGCACACGAAGACTCTTTTTTACTTTTTTTATTTTATATGTCTAAAAGATGTGATTGATCGGATAATCAGAAGAAAATAATTTGTAAAAGTTGGACAATGGTTTACACTTGGGAAAAATCTTAGGCTGGAGAGGTCCTTATCGTGAAGACATCTCGCATATCATTCAAAGACTTGATTCTATATTATTTGCCAATTTGGTACATTTCATAATGAACAAGATCGGGAAAGCTCTATTAAAGAAGGAACTAAGGTAGGGATATGGAATTTTTTGTGAGGATAGGATTAACAAATATATTAATGGAAGGGTCATGCCATAAATATGAAGTAATCTGATTCGATTTACTTTTTTCCTAATTTTGAAAGAGTTAATGAAGAGATGTGGATCGCCATGAAGCTCACAATAAATATGCATGGCATGGTTATACGATCCATTTTAAATGAAATTCATGAATGATTTTCTATGTATGTACAAAAGCTTTTTATCTTGCGCGTTTTAAACTTTAGTGTTAGTGATGAACTCTTTTCAACTGGAGTCAAATACCTTTTGATTATAGTTTTACCCAACTTGATCAATAAATTAATTCACATATACCATATACTGAAGTGACTACATGAACAGAATCGCGGTTCTGTAATTTGGAAAAGTATAATTAAGGCAACGATTTGTAGAATGCACCTACTGAATTATTAGAACTAGGCAATTTTGAATCAAATGATATCTTTGTACTTTAAATGCCTTTCTATATGCCTTTTTCCATACAATGCATGCCTAAAGTGAACATACTTTAAGTGCTCCCTCATACTTTCATTGCTATATGTAGAAGATGTAAGGGGTTGGCACATATATTTATGATGTAGATATGCCCTAATCAAACATATATTAAACGCGTGAGACGGTGGGTGATTCACAACCATAAAACCATATTTTTACCAAATTTATCATCAATTGTTTCAAATTATTTTGGGTAAGTCGAAGAGAAGTTCAAGATATATTTGGAAAAATAACATGACCGGTCTACATCTTCGATATCTTGTTCAAAATGCGTGTATACTGGGCTTGAGTTGGTAACCATGAGAGGAGATTTTTTGCCATAAATGAAAAGATTGATTGTCGAACTTTTTTTTTCCTAAATGGATCCAACCTTTGCTTTCATAAGCTTGCGAGGTCGAAAGATCTTTTCATTCAATGGCGATTGTGCCATGCCCTTCAGAAGGCTCCAGCATGTCAGCTGCTTCTGGAGAAACCCTAGATTGTGATGATCATCGTCACGAGGCCAAGAACAGATTGAACATGAACGAAGAGATCGCCGAAGCCGAACCCGCCACTTACCGTCATCCAGCGAATCAGAAGACACCCGTTGATGATGACGATAAGGGAGGCGTCGGGTCAACCGACCTGGACCTCAAGCTCTTCAACCAAGGCGTCCCATCCAATGCTAGGCAGACCGACGAATCCTCAACGGATGGGAATTCCAAGGTCCCGAAAGCTAGGGTTTTCGCATGCAATTTTTGCAAGCGAGAGTTCTCTACCTCGCAAGCTTTGGGCGGGCATCAGAACGCTCACAAGCAAGAGCGGGCGCTCGCCAAACAGCGCAAAGGGATGGAAGCTGACCTGCTCGGGGTTCACCCACACTTGTCGTATTATTACTCAGGTGTTCCTCAAATGCCTCTTTATGGGAGCATAGGTAGGGCGCTCGGGATCCGACAGGAGTCCATGATTCATAAGCCTTCTTACCCGTCATCGGTGCTTCCAGGGTACCGGTTCGGGGGTCTAAGGCAAGTGTGCAGCATGAACCCGAATTCAAAAACTCCTATCGATCGGACGAGGGTCGAGGGTCTTCAAGCATATGGTGGTGCCTCTGGGCTTGGCGAGCCTCCTCCTCCTCCTGCTTTCGGTGGACGCTCTAGTTTTCTAGTACAGCAAGCTCAAGTCGACGTACATCGGGACAATAACAGATCAATGAAGAAAGAAGGCGATCATCCAGAAGAAGTGCTTCAAAGTGAAGGTTCTGATCCATCCGGAATTGACTTGACTCTCAAGCTTTGATGATGCGATTATTTCTTACATTCTTAGTAAATGTTCTTTTCTCATTCGTTTTGGTTCTTTAATTTTTCTCAGATGTTTTCTTGGTTGAGATGTTAGAGAACAGGAATTATAGCTTATTGAATAAGCTTTGTAGATATGTAGATATGTCATGTGCGTTCACGTTCACATACGCTCGATGAATGTTCATAACTTTATTTAACTCGATCTATGGATATTCAAGTGTCTCCTATGTCTTGTTTCATTGATCATTTGCTAATTGCATCCCGGTGAGATTTGAACTTGGGAGTTGTTTCTAGCGACGCCCACTAAACCAAATTAATTAATGGCCCGAAGATCACATGATTAATGAGGAGATTATCTTATCGATTGGAAGGAATCGTCCACTTTGTCTTTTGCTAATTTCATACTTTACCCAAATCCTATTTAATTAACGAACGAAATTGTCCAAACACAATGACACTTACAAATGGCTTATAAATTCGAACTTCACATCGATACCTTCTGATCGCATGATTAGATAAGGGGAAGATTATAATATTAAAAAATAGAATAATACATCATAAGCGTATTTATGTATCCTAAGATTTGCTAAAATTCCACGTAAATTAGGTTCTTGACCAATCAATTGTATAGAATGCGTAATGACAAAATAGAAAAAAATGTAGAGCTGCGGTTGGACTTTTTTTCCTTCTTTATGTTTGAGCACGTGTATAATTATATAAGTTTGACTTTGGTGTGTTAAATATCTTGTGTTTTTTATATTCCATTATGCCAATATTGAGATTGACATGTTTGAGAGTGGAGAGAAAATTACCAAAAAAGTCTTAAACATATTATAATTGTGCCGATTCAGTCCTAAACTTATTTTTTTGGCAAATTGAGTTATAAAACTTATGCAATTGTGCCAGTTCAGTCCATCATAACAAATTTAGCCAACCGGCACTGACATGGCCGATCACTGACATTGGAAACCATTTTAAATAAACTTTTCATTTTTTTGTTAATTTGTTTATCTTATCTTTTTCCCCTTCTCTCCTCCTTCCTCCTCCCCCCTCCTCCCTCCTTCTTCCTTTGGGTTCAATGACTGAACAAGGGAGGGCCAGCTGTCGGACTAAGGTGATTGGGTTGGGCAAGCCCTCGCCTTCGCAGATTTGGCGAGGGCTCACATCACCGGTGGCTAGACCTGTTAAACGGGTGGGTCGGGTCATAAATGGTCCGACCCAAATTGATCCATTAACCCATCTATGACCCATTTAAGCATAGTTTAAAATTTTTGACCCATACCCAACCCAACCCATACCCAACCCATACCCGACCCGACCCATATTGTTAAAACACTTTCATATCTAATTAAACTTAGAAAAACTTATTCTTATAATATTTTTTAAATATTTTAAACTTATTCAGGTTTTTTTTTAAATCGAATTATTAATAATTTTTTTAAATTATTTTAAATTATTTTTATTTTTTCAAAATCACACATACATATGGGACAATGAGACTCGCCTCGGTTTTAACGGCCAATCAAGCCACCATCCGACGATGGTGGCGACCACGTGCGATAGCGCCACTATGCGAGCCAAAGGACAAGCTACTGTACAAGCAATGGGAGTGAGACAACGTGATGTCATGCGATGAGAAATGTTTTTCCGTTTTTATTTGAGAGCGAAGAGGAAATGAGTCATTTTTGAGGACCGAGAAATAGTTAGGTTCTAAGTATATTTAAACTTTGACTCATTAACAACCCATATATTTTAGTCTTTTTAATTTTAAACCCATTATAGGTATATCTGTCAAAATGGGAACATAACCTATTTATGACCCATTTAACATTTAAATGAGTCATAAATGGGTTATGCACCTATTTTGACAGGTGTACCAATGGCTAGGCAACCTCACCCTTGCTAGGGATGAGGTCCTACTGGCATTGAGGGGCTCCGAAACCCCAATCTTACTCTGCAACTCCCTCCTTTGACAAAGCTTGCGAAGATCGCCTTCCTTTTCGTCTTCACTCTTGCCATACCTAAATCCACTCAATGCTCACCCTCAATGCCGGCAGGACCTCGCCTTGGCGAGGGCAAGCTCGCCCAACCACTGGCGAGGCAAGCCTTCACTAAATCCAAAATAGCGAAGGCTTGCCCCACCAGTGGCTAGGTGAGCTCACCCTCATCCAACAATGGCGAGGCGAGCTTGCCCAGTTGCCTCGATTCTGCAACCAGCCAACCCTCCCCTTTGGCCGGCCGTCGAAGCCTAAGGAAGATGGAGGGAGGAGGGAGGAGGAGATAGAATAATAATAATAATAATTCAGATAAAATAAAAATTATTAAAAAAAATTATTGCCAGCACTTGCTACTGGCCACATCAACACCAACCAACTAAATTTGACCAGATGAACTGAATTGTTATAACTACGAAAGGTTTAAGACTCAACTCACCAAAAAAATAAGTGTAGGACTAAATCGACACAATTGTAATAGGTTTAGGAATTTTTTGGTAATTTTCCCGAGACTGGATATTAAACCTTCTTACATTGGACAGCAATTCCAGTGTTTGTGTGATTTTATGCCATGTTTGTCTTAATTTGGTGATGAAATCCTTGGTTAAATTATCTAGTATGAGTAATTTGAGACATTAGATGTAGGGGTGTCAATGGATCGATTACCCGATCCGACCCGAATCATGAGGGGCACGCTCTAACCTAACCCAACCCAACCCGAAACGCATAAGACCCGAAGGAAAAAAAAACAGGTTAAAACAGGTTAGGTCGGGTCAGTCCAATCGGGTATTTTGGGTACGTCATTTTTTAATTTTTCCTTCGCATGCTCCCTCTCAATCAGGCAAAATTTATGAATAAAATTTAAAATTTAAAAACTTCATTCCTCTCTCTTCCTCCACCGTGACAGCCTCCGCCATCCCGCCCTAGCACGCCACCACTCAAGTAGCCGCAACCTGCATCCTCGAGCCCTCCACGTCGTCGTTGCCGTTGCACCCAGTGGCGAGTTTACACCCTCCGCCTTCGTTGCCGCAGACCTGCTCTGGCCGACCAGATCTGGAGCCATGTGATAGGGAAAGACAAAGTGCCAAATCTGGCCGGTGGCCAAAGGCGAATGGGCCGCGCCGTCGAGGCTCACGGCCATGGACGAGCTCCGAATCTGGAAGTTCGCAGTCTTCGTGCTGGTCTCCGACAAGGGTCTTGGCCACATCTGAAGTTCTCTGTCGTCCTTGCTTGCCCATGGCCGGTGCCTCTAGATCTGGCTCGAATGCGGCCATGCTTCAAATATGGACTCGACCATGCCTCCAGCTCTGGACACAACCATGGCTCCAAACCTAGTGTGGAGGAAGACAAAGACGACGGAGGGAGTGTCTCGGTTTGGATGCCCAACGGTGTTGGCCTGGACGCGGCGTCGGCAACGGCGTGGGAGGTGTGGAGGTCAAGCTCCAAGGTGGTGTGGACGGAGGGGAAGAGAGAGGAACTGGGTGGTCTGAACAGAATCCGATTTTTTTCATCTGCTCTAAAAGGATGAGTGCCAAAAGGCCTGTACAGTACTGGTGCCAAAAAGGCTCATGCCAACCCGTTCTAACCCGACCTTAATCAAATACCGACCGATACCTGCTTCATACCCAAAGAAGAGTTCGGCCCAACCACAAAATACCCCAAATTTCAGGTCAGGTAGGGCCAGTGCGGGCCTTTTAGACACCCCTAATTAGATGTGCGGCCTTAATGTAAGACTTATTACTTTTAGAGCCTCATATCACTCAGGCCATGATGGACAGAGCTTATGCAATAAATTGTCTCGATCAAACATGTACGAGAAAATTGCTAAGAATTGAAGTTTGTATTGATCTCTTAGACGTCCAATGGGTGGGTTTGGTTGAGTTTTGATTGCATTGAAAATTGTCCAATCCAAATTAACTCATTCAACCTATATTGATTCATTTTTAACATTTTGGGTGAAATCATAAGAGGGAAATTGAGTAATTATTGAACTTTTTAGTTTATATCCTCAAAGTATATTTGTTTTAAATCTGATAGCAATAATCGTGGGACAAATAATATCTTAAAGATAGTAATTGTCATCACTGATCAAAGCATCAAAGAACTGTAAACCAACTGTTGCTCATATCTTTATCATCAATCAAATTTTCCCATCATTTAGTAATTCTAATATTGAGTCATTCCACCATAAACATATGGAGAAAAGGACCGATTGAGAAAATAATAAGCTGATATGCACGAGGTCACTCTTGAAGTTGTTGGTGTTGTGGATCCATGCACATGGGGAAAAGTATCAAAAAAATTTAAAACATATTGCATTAGTACTTCAACTGAACCAATCGAGTTCTAAACATTTTCACATTTATACAAATTCAGTCCATTCAATCAATTTAAATCGGAAATTGCTAACTTGGATACTAGCCAACTGATGTGGTGTGGCTAGTGCTAACGTGGATATTTTTAATAATTTTTTTAATAATTTTGAATTTATTGAATTTTTTAATTTTTCTTTTCTTTTTTTTCCCTGGCCCTTTCTCTTTCTCCTCTTTCAAGTGGCCATTGTTGGCCACATGCTAGGTCAGCCTCACTTGGCCCCTCGCCTAGCCGAGGGCAAGCGCCAACCATCCAAGCGAGACCCCCCTCGCCAAATCTAACGAGGTTGAGCGAGGCCGACCCTTGCTCGGGCCAAAACGGCTTCACTACACCTAGTCTGAGCAAGGGTTGGGCTCGCCTAGGCAAGGGCGAGATTCTTCTTGTTCAATTTCAGATTTTTCTTGGTAGTCATGCCTCTCACAAGAGGAACCCTCCGGTCGGGCATATCACCACCAGTGATTTGGAGGGTCATCCTCCATCATGGCCTTAGCTCTCTCTTTTCTTACCGGGCGCAGCAAATATATTTCAAGCATTTTTGGCTGAGGATCCCTTTGTTGTGCCAACTTTTTTGAAATCTCTTTCTTGGGACGACTTTGCAACGTGATTTTTTCTTTTGGAGTTTTTGTAGGGATTCAGATGATGCAATGTGCACTGGGCTCCGAGGTAGTTGCTAAACTTACTTATCTTGAAGGACAATCGCAACCTACAAAGCTGTCTGATGATGCCTCCTCACCTTGAAAGGTTCTGTTTATTAATTTGGCCAATATTGATTGATTTAAAAAAAAAATTCTTGGGAAAAAAATAAAAATTCGTTTGGTAAAGTTTTTGTTTACAGGGATATGTTAGAAACAAAATCAAGAATAAAATAAAAAATTGCTTCTTCATTCCCGGGAATAATTCCAAATTCAAGCCCAACTTTTTTTTTTTTTCCTTTTCTTCATTTTTCCTTCTCTCTTCTTCTTCCTCCTAGCCGATCATCGGCCACTGCCACTGCTGTCGGAGCCTCGCCAAGCCAGGCCGAGATCTAGCTAGGTCTGACAAGCTCACCGGAGGCTCGCCTAGCCACCGCGAGGTCGAGCCTGAGCCTCACCAAGCCACTAACAAGGCTCAACCTCACCCAAGTGATACAAGGCTCATGGAGAGCATGCCGATGCGATGCGTGGAAGCCAGGTGATAGGAGAAGACATGAAGAGACACCAACAACAACAAACCCCACCATCAATCCCAATGCCGACTGACAGTTCCTTCGTGATCGCAATCCACGAGCCCTAAAAAGAGCCAAGAGCGTAGCGCCACTTCCTCTAGAATTCCTTCCTTTCAAGTTTGATCCTCTTTCAATCTCCCTCCCCCTCCACCTATCTCACACAACTTGGGCAAGGTTGAGCTTTGCCGGTGGCTTGGCGAGGCTTGTGGTGGCCAAGCGAGGCTCCGATGGTAGTGACCAACCACAAAGAAGGAGGGAGAAGAAGAGAAAAGGAAAAAGAAAAATATAATAAAGTATTAAAAAATTCAAAGAAACAAAAAAATTTAAGAGTCCCACCAATCGCATTTCTATTTTGGAAATAAAAATTCCGGGTAATTATTAAACGCCTTCAAATACTTAAAAATTATCTCCTAAAACAGAATAAAAAAATCATTTCTGAGCAAAAATTGTTTCTAGGAACATAATAGTTACTAAATACACCCTTATTATATTGTCAAGTTTTAATGGCATGTTGTTTCCAATGATGGCCACCGGAAAGAGAAGAGGAAGAGAAAGAGGGAAAGAAAAAAAAAAAAAAAGTTTCAATAAATTCAAAAAAATATTAAAGTATTATTAAAAATATATAGCTTTAATTGGTGTCAAGATGTCAAATCGCGCCATATTGTCCGGCTGGCGTCCATGTCAACAATTTCTAGCTTTAATTGGTCGATAGATTGAATTGATACCAATGTAATAAGTCTAAGGCTTTTTTGGTATTTTTTGCCACACATGGATCAAGGAGTTGAATGTAGAAAGGTAATTATACTTTGTAACATCAGCTGCTGTTTTCTCAATGGGCCCTTTCTTTTGGAGGCTTATGTTAGAATGGCCTTGATAGTAGAATCAACTAAAGCTCTAAGTACAAGAACAGGTGCTCCTACGATCTCTACTGAAACCATTCATGGATTGATCAGTGCTTGGATAAGCAAGACCAACAAAATAAAAGGTCAGAAACCATTTATGGGTTGCTTAGTCAGCGATTGATCACAAAATAAACGTTATACTGTATGAGACTTTGTACGTAATCTCGAAACTCAACAAGACAGGACTGAAACTCGAAAGAGCATAGAAGCATCAGTGTACAACAACTCAGGCTGTAGCGTTCGTGCAATCTTCAACTGGATGGACATCTCGAAGAATGCTTCCCTTTGCCGGGGCAAGATCAGCCACCCTTCGTCACCACCACCTTCACTCCCCTATCCATAACTTGACACCTGAACTCATCCACCCAAGTATTCTTATTCTTTAGCACATCGCTCCCCCGCATGTCTACGTTGCTTATATGCCATGTGAAGTCCTAGTTCACGACCCGACTCAAGCTCCCTCGTTGGAGATGTCAAGATGAGTTACAAACCCTTATTTTAATCCATCTTTATAAAAGTGAATTATTTATGAGTCAACATCGAACTTAAATATGGGTCAAGATGGATTTTAAAAACAAAAGCCCAAACATGATGAGTTTTTGTTGGTCTGTTACAAATCTAATGTCTACCCAAATTAAAGAAAAGAGGTTTGACTCCCTTAGCTCCTCCCCTCTATATCATCATATTATTAGAAAATTTCGCTAGTATCCTCGTACAAGAGTAAAGTGAGCGACTTTTCCATTCATGCTTAATCACATGTTACGTGAGATGTACAAAAACATAACGAGCCGCAAGCTTCCATCTTTTTCTTTTCTTTCATAATCTTTGATTAGCAGAAAAGGATGCTGAAGAGACTTAGGAGATTGTTATCTATTAATGTTGTAGTTTGTTGAAGTAGTTGATCCGAGGCATGAGTCTTCCGGTAATGTTTGCTCTGAAGTTTTGATAACAAGGCCTTGAAGGCTTCAAGTTTTCAAAAGCACGTATAACGAGGATCTCATCGTAATCTGGCTGTTAAATTGATAAGTGACAATTGCTAAGTGAATTGCGGTGTATCTTCTTTTCTTCCCCTACGGGATACGCAGGGAGATATCCAGATCCTGCAGAGAGACAAATCACGTACGGCGATCCGTCCATTTGGTACAATAAGCCAAACCTACCGCCAGCTTGACATGCATCCCAATCAATTTCGAGTCTGAATTTTAAAAACTCTCGTTCAATATCTCCACATGCTACTATCATATGGCACATCCAATGCATAAAACACCTCCTCAGGCCTTCCAGTACTCAAATTTACACAATCGCGCTAGCTGAACACTCCAAATGATAGATAACATCAACAAATGAGCGGAAGATAATTAAACCCAAGCGAAACGATCGCAAGTACCTAACCGATTTCTTCTTTCTTTCGTCCATAACACACCTCCATTATTTCCACAGAATGATGTATATATGGTACGAGACTTCATACTGTACAGAATCGAAGTGAAGCATCAGTGAATACTAACTGTTCAAATTCCACATATTTCTCTCCACTCCTCGCGCTAGCTCGTGAATGCTTGCTCATGACATGATCCCTCTTTTGTATAATGCATCACCGCCTTCCACCCCGGAACTAATAACACTCGGTTGCCTTGTTAAGCTATTGGCCCCATCAGATGCCAATACCACTTTGGCATTCCAATGCCAAGGCTGAAGGAATGGCGAAACAGGTGTAGAACAAGAAGCAGAGGGGTGAAGTGTTACCGATCCCCAGTTATGGGCTCCGGGCTTCGCTTCCTTCACTCTCCTCCTAATCAGCAATTTCCCCAGGTCTTCCTTTCTCATCTCGGACAGGCTCCGCACCATTGAAATGCAAAGAAGAAGCACGAAAACCGCGTCCTCCTCAGGTATGAACTCCACCGCCAATAGCTTCCAGTTTATAAGAGCAGTTGCTCTTCCTGTCGGGTGGTCCTCCGTGAGACGAACAACCGTTACAAAGTCGAGTTCCTCTTCATCCAAGTCCAGGCCTTCATCTCCTCTATCGTCCAGCTCTGTTTCTTCAGCATCACTCTTGGGGTTGACTTTCTTGACTTTGTATTGCATTCTCCGGCCTATCAACAACTTCACCTGAAATGGGTGCGTAGTTGACTGAAAATTCGGACCAATATTTTCCTGAACATTTGAAATCTCAAAAATGTTCTTGGCCTTACTGATGAATCAGAAGACGTTTGATTTCTCAAAGAAAATGCGAGGCCCGATCTTGATGTTGATGACTCCGATCGCACCATCAGTTCATCTCCCGAGGAAAACTGCCACGCAGCATCCCAATGCTCTGGAGGCTCTTTGGGCATAGCTGTTCCCACTACTTTCGCTGCACTAGATAATAGCAATTTGTTTCAGGGTCCTTCAATCATGAGGGATACATGAGAAAGAAAAATTCCTCGAGTCCACATTAGGGTATAGAACAGATTATCAGCACAAGCTCCCAGCTACCTGGTTCTCAAATCAAGTAAACCCATAAAGGATTTTTCACTGTCAAGTAATGAAGTTGAAAATTTAGGATTGACATTGTATCTCAGAAATACAAAGTTGACATTGAGGGATGACTAATGTTACTAACATGGTGTTTCATGCATTTATGACTCACGTCACTTGCTTGCGAAGATCTAAGTCATAGCTCCTACACTGTAAACACCTTTTCTTTTATGAATCACACGTTTTGAGTAATCCTAATTTTTATTTTAGCAAAAGCAAAACTGTGTCCAATGGACCTTAAGTTGACAAGTGACTAGAGTGAACGATGAAATGACTTAAACAAGCAAGGTTGAAAAGTATGAGTGTACGGCTAAGACCGTTTCCTCAGCATTATGGTATTGACTACCAAAAGATGACACCAGGACTCAACGCACAGAGAATGGAAAAGTTTTAAGAACATACCAGGAGCTCGGCCGATAGAACCAGCGACATATGACCAAGAACCTTCACGTATCTCGGTAATCCGGTCTGCCCACTTAACATTTGATGGCTTTTCACTACCTCTTCTCCAGAAGCCTTCTCCCACCCTTTTATTCAACAATGTCTAAACTTTTGTCATTGGGAGCTAGAAGAAATCATGCATTCTCAGGTGTTATAATCTACTTGAAGTACTGTTACTAAAACATTACATGAAATTATAAGCAAGGAATGACTTGTTTTGCAGCTGAACAATATTCCCAATACACAGAAATGTGGCAGAACTTTACCTTATTCGTGCGACAAAACACTCTCTTCCTGCATGATCAAGAACAGTCCTTGACAACCATCGACCTTCTTGAGGCCGATAATGGTTCATCCTCAGTATTTCATCGGAGATCATGGCTCCTGAATCATCAGTGACTCTATCCGGCACACATTTTAACAGATAGGGTGCCTGAACCGGTGGCGTTATTGAAGAAAAAATACCAACCCCTTGCTCAACTTCTCTGCCTAAAGTAAGAGTCGGCACCCTAAGTAAATCGTTCCAAAGAAACGCCTCAGCATTCTTTAACTTACTTCCTTTGAAACAGCGACCACCACGATGACGAAATTCGAGAATAACACCCCTGGTTCCAAACTCACAGTAGAGGTGCCAAACCATTTGCCAGGAATCATACAAAACGCTGGATAGGGGCTTATCAATCTTAAGCTCTTTGTGGCATCGTACAGCACGGAGACGCACAAAATCACGTGTCATCTTCTCCTGTATTGGCTTCATCTTTTGACCAAGCCTTGCAAACATGCAGACCTGTGATATGTGCCATCAGTACAATTTCAGTTTTTTAGTCATGTTAAAAGCCTTACTTGTCAACCATTGTCTCTGGCAGCATTTTATGCATAAAAGTAAAGATCTGCCAAAACAACCTGATTCACATGATTCAGCAAATTGTCCTAATACACAATCCACTTAAGAAACTACTTAGACCTTCTCGCTGTCCTGATTGTCAATGCTCATTAGAACCGCACTTCAATTGAACAGAGTTACTTTGGATATAAGACACGACATACCATTCAAAACTGCCATTAACATCGACGCCCTATTGCCAATCAAAAGCCAACAGACATATTAAAACTGGTGCTCCCTGCCCCCTCAAGTCAATACCACAAGCCTCTATATGACATTAATTCTCTTAACTGCTGCACTCAAATACAAATGAACCCCCTCAAACTGAATCATTCCGAGTTACCAAAGCTCTTGCCAAGCTATCCTTGGCATAATTTTACAGATCATTCCTTGGCTTAGGCAGAGGCAGAACTCTATTATTTTTCAAACTAAGCCTTTGGTGTCAAAATTTCTTCATCTCCTAGACTTCCGTACTTGGGTACATTTACCTCAATGGACCATGACCACTACAAAAATGGAGCAAGGGATGCATCGAACAATAGTCTCACCTCAAGCAGGAATCGAGGCATCAAGGATTTGTATTTGGTGTTGACATCAGTGTCAAACACTTCCCAGTATACTGGTGGCTTAGACAAGGGTACTCCTCCCCGGTCCAAAGCGATCCAGCCTCCTGCTTTCTCATAAGGTTGATCAAAGGTTCTTTCCCACAGTTTCTTGGTTTCTTCCACTTCTTCCTCTACAGTTTCAGATACTCCTGCCACCTTGCTGATATCGCACTCCACTTCTTTCATGTCTTCTGCATATGCTGTTGGATAGCTCTGAACCATCACTTGCCACAGCAGAAATTCTAGTGAGATAAAGAGGCTATTTGTATATTCATTACCACAAGAAAGAAAAAGGTAATTCAGCATCTGTTTCTGTTTGTTTGCAAGATCTTACAGCAATTTTCATGATGTATTTAATTAGTCATTTTTATACAAAGGAGAAAATAATCCTATGGAAATCTTATATAAGAAGATGCACACACATTCACAGACGAATAATAGGTACTTAAACCGAATCTCTGTATCAATCAATTATGCAAGAAAATACTTTATCTAAACATCAGTGACCCAACAAAACTTGAAGAAAAAACAACAGAACCCATTAATCTCACCTGATGAGTTAGCCACATGATGAGAATATCACAAGCAGGCACAAAGCAGCTGCACTTATCCGAAACTCTTGGCAAGATATACAAAAATCCCTTATATCTTTGTCTCACCGCAATCAGGTACATAATATCAGTCATGTAGGGCTCCAAGAACTTCGAAGACAAGGTCCTTTGCTTCAACACTTCACTCAAAAGATCTTCACTTTTCACAAGCAGGATGGGGGAATCTGAATTGGCTTCATTCTCAAAAGGCTCAGCTGGGTATCTGCGCATCCAGATTTCTCTGCATCTATCTAATGCATATTCTTTGTTCTCTTCATCAAAGATGGTCGGCTTACCAATGAGTTTAGAGAATCTTGATTCACAGTATCGCCCATAGTTCACCTAGAAGCAGTGCCTTTTAATAACCAAACTTGGAAACTAGACAGCATCATTCTGGATAGGCCTTAACATCATCTAATTGAACATCCAAAGTTTTGAACGAATGAACTAGTTAATGGAAACTCTAACTGGATTGTCTCCTCGTTTTCACTCAAACGACATCCATAAACACCAGCATAAGCAGATGAAATCAGCTCATTTTTCACATAAAGTTACCTACTTCCAAACGATCATGAACTTCACACACGTCAATCCTCCATACATATTAACAGAACAAAGTCATCTAAAGCATATGGCAAAATCAACTTAAACTTACTGGGTTCAGCGTATGACAAAACCAAACCCATTCAATATCTAGAGGAGGAAGAACCATGGGAGGCGTTGACCCCACTGAGATTTCAACAACCAACGGCATCCAAAGCTCATCATACCTGCAAAAAACAAGAACACACCAATTAAGAAAATCAAAACTTTTCCGCACTACCGTTTCAGTCCTCCACATTTCGATCACAGGCCACTTGAAAAGTGCTCAAGATGGCAACTTTTTCACCTCCGGATGGCTTCAACAATGGCGGGTCTGTCATGAAGCCAAAGCGACTCGTTCACAGTCCTCAAGAACCCAATGTTCCGCCTGACCGCTGAAACAAGATCTAAGCTCAGTCCCACAGTGTCCCTCTCGGACACTTCGCTGAGGCTTCTCGACATCGACATGATCAGACAGACCAGACAGTGCGAGATCTAATCTGATCTAGCCAACGATTGTCAAATCATGGAGCAGTTTCAATGTACAGGTGATGGGTGCTGTTGCGCTCGTGTTACGGGGAGAATGAAAGAAAGGAGCGTCGTAAACGAACGGCGGGACGAGAAGCAGATGGGAAAGAAAAGGGTCTTCGCCACGTGGCAAGCCGACTTCGGCTTTCAGGTGTTAACCAGTAATTACAAGAAGAGCTTGGACCATACGTTGCTTTTTCATCCTCGGACGTCAACTCCCAATCGATTAAATCTCTTACACTAACATCGACCCTTGCGGCTAAACTTACACCATTACAAAATCGCATGTGATCATAATTAAAATTGCCTTAGAACGACAATCGAAGCTCTCAAAGATATTTTAACATGAAACGAAAGATGTAAACATTCATTACTTACTTAGCTAATTCAAGAAAGTAGACCGTATTTTTAATTATATGCTTTTTCTTTGCTTTGAAAAGAATAGGAATTGCGTGAGCAATGGAATTCCCTCTCCCTCCTTTTCTCTCTCTATCTCTCTTCTCGTGGATTCCTTTTAATGATCAAGAAAACCATCTTTTTCAGGTTAATGTTTGTTTAAGGGATTAAAGTCAGGTGCTCATCCATTATGACATAGCCAAGACAGCGAAGCCCCCATTAAAGTAGTGAGCAAGTTCTTATCCCCAAATGAGCGCTTCCCAGATGCAGAAGGAAGAGATCTTTGCCAGGTGATGAAGCAATTACAAAGGTTTTTAAATCAATCAGATGATTTCTCTGTCAAATGAAATGGGTACGTGATTGATACTGCATGCGAAATATCATGCCACCCAAATCTCCACATATTTCACATCCAACAACGCCGGAAAAAATTACTCTAGCTTTTCAAAAGCAAGTTTGAATTCGCACCACCTTATCATGTATTCTATAAGATAATCTATTCAAAATATCTGCTTAATAATTCATCAGGTATATTCACAAATCAATTTATAAAGAATTCTGTCCACTCATACGTTCAAAACACTCATCACGACCTACTGTTGTTACCCCCAAGATGTTTACTTTTTCATATTCAGGAAGGGCCAGAATTGTGGGGTTCACTGTCGATGGGGTGAAAAATCAAGAATCAGGTGGCTGGTGAACGAGTTCGGATGAACGAAAGGAACGTGACGATATCGATGGGGACATCCACCTTATAATTCCACTTTCATTGCACGCCCGCGACGCTATCGAACTACAAGGATTTGGTGAGTCATTGCTTCGATTTGGTACGCAGTCCTTTGGCCTTTAGCAGGGTCCCCACGGGGAGGAAAGGAAGAATGTTCCCATCCGCAATCCACAAAGCCATCGCCATCGCCATCGCCATCGGACGCCCACCCCTCCCCCACTTTTCAATTGTCTTTGGTCGATGGAATGGATTGGTCGATCATCACGGCCAATGGAGTGAGTCAAAAGAATTATGTGTAATAGCACTATTGGATATATGTCCAAGAGTGCTTAAATATAGTTGATCGACCGATTTCAAATGGCCTCTATTAAGTCGACCTACACACCCCGATGATTCCGATGTTTCGTTTGGTATAATTTCTACCTTTCGTCTCCATACTTTCGCTTTATTTTCTGATTGAATATATGTGATTTTCATTTGTCTGATTAAGTCCTTCTACTTCCATGTATTTTCTAATTTAATATCTCCAACACCGAATTCGACTGAATCTCACCATTATAACCTTTGAAGTATGACGTGAATTTTTTTTTCCAACATTAATGTCCACAATAGCTAAATTTCTCCACAACATCATGTTGGCATCCATCCATGACTCAATTTGGCCTAATTTGATGTTGAATAGAATTGATTATAATATTTAAGAAAATAGAAGGCTTATATATACATATACACACATATATATATATGGTGAATGGTAAAAGGGCTTATTTAAAAAATTAAAAGTACGAAAGTAAAATTCTTCAGGTAATTTAAATTCAATTACACATGTTGTCCATCCAGTGGTGTTTATTCAATGATTTTTCGGGCTTTTCGGTGTCAATTACTCATGTTGTGCAACTAAAGGTGTATTCAATGATTTTTCGGACTTTCATGTGAGCCTTTCACATCTTGTGATTGCATAGCTCATCTCCATGTCAAGTGATCTTTTTTGTCAATCTTAATTCAAATAAGTCCAACATCCTCCGATCTCATTTGCATGATCAGACGATTCATACGAAGGGAGCAATCACATCTTGATCATTGAGTCGATCATCACATGCCCAGGCTTCCCTTTGTCTTCGTTGACAAGTAGGCAACAACGACAATGGGAACAATCCAGAAATCAAGAAAGACATAGGCACAGATTCCGGGGTCCCATGCCTCACTGGGCCATCGCAAAGAAACAGTCTTTGCTCAGGTTTGTTTTCCCCTTTTCTCTCTCCTCTTTTCCGGCCTTGGTTCCTTTGCTTGATCCGGAACATTTAACCACACAATCATACACAGAGTAATTTTGGCAATGGGCCAAAGTTTAATAAGTTTGAGGAAAATTTTCAAAAAAGAACAATACACTCACTTTCTCAAATAAAAATCCAAAATTGACTTTGTTTTAAATAAGAACCTGAAATGACTATAATTATTTCTAATAAATGCCTGACATTACCAATCATCGACTGGTTAAATTTTCCGACCAATCCAGCAAGAGCCACCCTCGCCTGTGACCAGCGAGAGACGGGCCCCCCGTCTCTTGCCCTAAGGAGGTTGACCAGGCAGATCTCACCAAATTGGCCCTCACCTGTTGCTTTTGAGGTCCACCTCATCCAACCTTGCCGATGGCCATCCACGAGGTCAGGCATCGCAACGAGACAAACCTCACTAGATCTAGCGAGGTCAGCCACGCCAAGCTCGCGGAGGGGCCATCCACAAGCTTCACCAGTGATGAAGAAAAAGATGAACCAGAAAAAATAATAATAATAATAATAAAAAATGACAAAAATGTCCCTCGTTGAAAAAGTGAAGCTCTTATTCAAAAGAGCATAACCACTTGAAACCCTTACTTGAGATCCTTTTTCGAAAATTTCCCTAAACTTAATTTTCTAAAAAAATTACTCAACTTTAACTTTAGTCCTAATTTTGCCCTAACTTCTTTAACTTATCTGTCTTAAAAAAGCCTCCTTACGTCAACTTCTAAGTCCACCCCAAACAAACTTTTTACAACTTTGAAATAAGTCAACTTTTACTCTAACCCAATGGGCCTCTCGGTCCATTATCATAGACCATAAAAGTTTATTGGCCCAACTAGAAGACATCCACTTAATTTACAAACCGAGATCTACAAATCAGGCCACTGATTGGGTAGACAAAGCCCACCTAGCCGGATCCCTCTCATCCAACTATGTAACTTGTCCCCTCCTCTCTTATCGATCTTATGCTATGAGATTTGTTCGGAATGTAACTAGACTAGTCTCATTTAGTAATGAATGAAAGCTTTTACCTACCAAAAAAAAAAAATTTCACTCCTCACGCCTAAATATCGGCATCCCTCCCTAATATTCAAAATGGCATTCTTAATATTCAAAACAGTTTCAATTTGAAGATAATTTTCCCTGACTTTTTTGATATGAATTGTTATTGACATGGAAATGCCTCGTAAAGTTAGAGTGGATATTTTAGAATAGATTAAAAGTGGTGTTTTCTTATTTTACAAAACAAAATTCGAAACAAAATTAAAACTTAACCTAAAGTTTGAGATAAGCAAAATTTGGACTACTTTCATAGACATGGGATTTTTTAACGAATTAGGCCTACTACTATTAAAAGTACCAATGCAATTTAATGGTGTTGCAAAAACACCAGCAAAGCTATGGAGACATACAGCTCCAAGAAGAAAAAGCAAAGAGAAAAACAGAAAGAAGGGAAAAGAGCACCAGCTCAAAGATCAATGAGCAAATAAAGAAGGGCAGGAATCGTTCCCTCAGAAATCAAATATGAAGAGATCATTCAAATCATGGGATGATCAGCATTAGCATGGTATGTCGTAAAGTCATCACAGGGAACTTTCTTGCTGAACCCCAAAACATGCTTCCCCAATTGAATTGGGTCCAAGCTTACAAGCAAGCAGAAATCAAGAAATCAGAAAGCAGAACTTTTTTTCTCTGCTGGCCACAAACACGGAACAAACCCTTTGAAACAAGCCCCTTTCGCTGAGCCTCAAAAGGAGGAATTTCAGCATCAAGAAGAGCCATTCATTCGAACAGACAGAAATCATCGATTCACTTCCCTCAAAGCAAAGTAGAAACAACCTTCTCACTCACATAAGATCAGCTATACATTAGCACGGTTCAACCGTAATCATCATTGGGAGTAGAACCATGCAGCCTCCTAAAGAACCCACCAGAAATGAAAAGACCAAATCAAAATCAGATGCAAACCCAGAAATTTTTCCGGATCGATAAAGGAAACCATCCATCGCTGTGATCAGCGTTTGACCAAAAAGAGGTGACTTTTAGGGCTCAGATAAATGTTGGAAACAAGAATTCAACTCCCTGACCCGTGACGGGTCTCGTAATGAGCTGGGATTGTGTACATTTATCATCACTGCTAAAATCACCCCCAACAAAACGACGACGACGACGACGAATATAACGATTACCCATCAAGCAAAGAAGCAAACTGCGCAAAATAGAGGAATCAACAAAAAAATAGAAGGCATTTCGCCGAGAAGGCTCATGAAAACGAAGAAGAACCGCGTCGCTTCTTGGCTTGACGGCTTCTCCTGCGAGATCGAAGGGAAGAGGTTGAAGGGTTTTTATAAAGAGGGGACGACGGAGACCTCGAATTAGGGTTTTACTCTAATGGGCTATGGGCCCAACCCTTATCGGGTCTAAATAGATCTTTGGGCTTGCGTGGTTTGAATTCTTGTTTTTGCAAAGCTGATTAATCGGGCACCTTAATAAGAAAAAAAAAAAAAAAAATAATTTAAGCAGCATGTTATTTTTATCTGGCCTTCCTATCCAAATTTAAAATTTCTAAATAAATCGACATATCAATATCGGTATATTACAAAGTGACAAGCATAGGAACTTTTTATTGAAAGCTAAGAAATGAATCTCTATCTGGCTAAAATTATATTCTAACCAAAGAAAATAAGCACAAAATCGCCTAGTAACAATGAAGGCAAGGCCTCATCTGGAGTGGCTAAGGCTCACATTCACTAGTGCCGACAAGGGTGAGCCTCACCGGTGACTAGCGAGGCTAACCTCATCAACTCTAGCCTTTAGCTGATCAAGCCAGAGGGAAAAAGAAAGAAAAAACAAAAAGAAAAATATATTAAAAATTGTCATATGGTCAAACACCTAGTGCTATACAATTGGCCAAAATTGGCTAAGTGGGCTAAATTGGCATAAAAAAAAAAAATTTAAAACTAAATTGGTAAAAAAAAGGTTAATGAAAAATTAATATAATTACAATAGATTTATGACTATTTTGATAATTTTTCCTATTATAGAATATTTTCATGGGCAAGACAAGTAACCAAAACAAGGCTCATCTCCATGCATTGGACCAGGCTCTTGGGCCTCACTTCAAGGCCTTCAACCATAAGCCCACCTTTCAATTGATAGCCCTTTACTTGTCTCAAGCTCATCTTGACCTCCCCATCTCCTCCACCACCACCACCCCCCATCAAGAACTCTCCAACCTCCACCTCCATCCACCCATCCCTCTGTCGCTCGGCACTCCACCACCTCGACGATTGCCTTTCGCCTCCCGATGCTTCCTCACCATTTCCCATCGGTTCGCGTACATCAGGCCCTCAAGGCAATGCTTCTTCCGATCAGGCCATTGCAGACAAGCAATGTCCAGTAGAATTTGGCTTCCCAACTGGATTGACGTCTCGAAGGGCATCAAGTCGAGCCCGTAAGCGCAGTCGGAGACCCTGAAGATGAGGTGCGCTCGTAGAGAGTTTTGGAGACAAGGCTTTGGTTTTGATGCTCCCTTCAATTTCTAGCCGATCGATTGTTCTTAGCTCAGCCACCTCTTTGAACCTGCTAGAGAAGAAGATAGGGAAAAGAGCAGGCATTAGACTCTCTTTTTTTTCCCTGGTCAAGCCATGACTGATGAGTTTTTCCACTTGGAAACTCCTCTTTATCAAGGCAAAAGCTATTGCCATCAACATCAGAACGTAGCTGACCTCTTTATGCATTAATTTGTTTAGAAATCAATAAAAATGGAAAAGAGATTCAAGATCTTGCCTCGACTAGAGCAGGGTTTTCCAGATCCAATGCATGGGATCGTCGCTCCCCTCTATGGAAAGCTCTCTTGCTGATAATATGTATTATACGATTCCGGATGACCTCTCCAGCTTGAAGCTCTAAGAAAATACATGGAATATCACATCACTCGGCCGAATGCACAAGCGTGAGAACAAAATCAAATGTACTATTCAAGGGATTCTGAGAAATATAACATTGTCGGAGGAAAATGTTTTTTCTTTTTATTCACATCCGGCGTTACTACGGTCATTATACAGGCACGTACTTTAACTTACATGAACATAAGTCTTGATCATAGAAGAGAAATGCTTTATATATGCATGAAATTTGTAGGAAGCTAGAACTTTATTTTTAAAAAGAAAGAAAAGAGACAACTCATTGTCTGGGAATTTTACCTTAACAATAATGATTTGTTCAATTTTCCACTATTTTATAAAGTGTTAGTATGAAAAAAATCACAAATCGGTACACTCATATCAATTTATCCCAAACTATTTTTATGTCATAAAAACTCCTAAATTGATACATAGGTGGTCCATTTAACCCAAATTAATTTATGTCATACAAATTTTAAAATTATATACTCATGTCATATTTAACCCAAACAAGTTTACTTATACTACATTTATTCTAAATATGTTCAATTAGGAAATTTTGGGGTAAAGAGTTTTTTTTTTTTTTTGTGTTAGAGGGGCTAAGAGTTAAACATAGCACAAATATACTAGTTTGGGATTTTTTTTTTGTTTTTTTTTTTTAATATTAAGTTAGTTTGGGATAAATGTGATGCTAGTTGGGGTTTAAGTACCTCCATTTTTACTGATTAAGGTGATGTTTTGTGTTTGTAACTTTATCCTTGGATTGCCAGAGTTTTTGTGATTTATACAAAAAAAAAAAAAAAGATAAATGTGATGCTATTTGAAATAAAAAATTAATTTGAAATAAATGTGGCATGCATTTATCAATTTGGGATTTTTTGATGGTATCAACCATTCTAAAAAATTTGATTCATGGTTATTTGCATAGAAAATCAAAGAAATATTGAATACACCACATTTGCCACATAAGATTTAAGATAGACCATTTAAAAAGCATGGCATGTAAATACGTGCCCATTTGTCAGAAATTTTAAAATTCTCTCTTCGTTGCTTCTCCATTACCCTCCCCCCTTCGTAAAAATTGCTCTGCTCTCTCCCATCCCTTCCTCTTCACAACTCTGCTCTCTCTCTCGTCCAATGAACCACGCCGCTGCCACCAACTCCTAAAGGGGCATTGATGACTTCGATCCTTCATTTGGGTCCAACGAGCTCAAGGTGAATCTTCCATAAATTTCACTTCCATTACTGCGAAAGTGTCTTTCTCTTCACTTTAGACCATGTCACCACCTTCACCCATGCCATCGCCTACCAGAATCCCATTGGCGGCTCTAATTCATCCTCCACATCTGATTAGCTCAAGTTAGGTTTTTCCCTCTTTCACGATTACATTTTAACAACCTCACAACAGTTCCAGATACCTCTATGAATTGAATATTTGTCCCCGGTTTGTAAAAAAGTGAAATTTATTGATCATGCACTTTTACTGATTACTTCTTGTTTCAATGAAGAAATTGCAAACAAATGTTATATACCGTAGAGATATTACGCATGCTTTACAAACAATAAAAAGAGAAAATGGCTTATCAGGACTTTGCAAGGAACATGGAGCAGCACTTTTGATACGTGCTTAGTTTTTATTCTACTTAGCTTAAGGCTGTACAACTCAATTCGTGACTCTTTGTTTATCATTATTCCAGAGTTTGTACCCCTGCATAACTATGAAGTTTTTCTGTACATGAAACCTTGAGATCTTATTAGCAAACACAAAGGTGAGCTTGAACACTTTGCTATATTGTGGCGGTCTTTTTGATATTGCATCATCAACAGGCGATTAATATGTATAACTAGAAGATTGCACACATATGGATCATATATAAGAGTTATTCCCCGAAGTGTGTATTTCTCTGTTCTTTAATGTCATCATCACAAAATAATTCTCAAAATACTAAATCATATGGATATGAATTTAAAATTGTTGAGTTTCATTTGATTATGAGTTAAATGATTGCTTCTAGCGACACCATTCTACAACAAATTTAGTGACTTTTCATCAATCTTATATCCTTCACAGTTTGCACATCTTCAATATACATAGTTTTAACATGAAATTGAGTAATAACTTGGTGTAGCTTATATCATACTTGTTATGTATTTAAACGTTCCAAAGCCAATTTTGAATAACCAAAACGCATTGTAGATGATTAATCAATTACCCAATTCTAAACAACTAGAGGAAGTCACTAAATCATCTATATATTGTGATTTTTGCTCTATTAAACCTAGGTTTTGTCGATATTATTGTTGTTTCTCTATTTTAAAGTCATCACATATATTAATTCACACGTGTATAGTTATCAAATAACTAAATCAAAGGTGATTCTTCACTTATACTATGTAAAACATGTTTTGCTTTCTTAAGTAATGGATGAGATGTTATTTTTCTTGTGAAGGCATTCCGTTAATTACTTTTGTTGTAGTATGAAACTTCCTATCTTGCACATGTAATGTGTGAAATGGAAAGAGATTTTGAATTTGTAGTAGGAATGGTTTTTTTAAATGAACTTGAAGCATACCGCAAGTATGTAGCCCATGCAGTTGGCAAAGAATCTGGAATGAGGAAAGCTAATATGGTTAGAAATTGTAAATTAGAAATAACCCGATAAACCTTTATTTGAAGTTTTGGGGGGCATTATGTCAACTCGACTAATTAAGAAAAGAAATATAAGAAGTTTGAAATTTGATGTAGTTGTCTTGCTCATACCAAATTTATGGTTGACAATGATGTCTATAAAGTCATAAAGTATGTTTCCAAGTATAATCATGCATTTATACTAAAGAATCAAAAGCATTTGATTAGATGTAGAAAATAACATCTAATACTTGCAAAAGTATTTTAGTTGACGTGATTAAGACTAGTATTTGGGGGGACTATGATATTTATCTTCTTAGTAATGAAGTAGGCAGAAGCAAAAACTTGGGTCTCAGTCTACCTTATGTTGATGTGAGACTAGTTGAGACATATTTATCTAGGCATGTTGTTTAGTAAAATGTAAGATAATTTGTTATTTCTTTATACAAGGGTCATCAAACTCTTTTGAGCATTGTGTCATCAAACTCTTTTGAGCATTGTGTGATGAATGAATTGAAGATTCCAAAAGCATAAACAATACATTGTCGTAGCTGAAATAGTCAAGAGAAACACTAATAATTATTAGATGGTAGGAACACATACCAATTGGCCAAAGTAACACGTAATTCTTGGATGGAAGGAATATCATCATTGCTTCTCAATTAGGAAAGACGGAGTTGAAATTGCTGATTTTCTACATTGCTAGCAGCCTTCATGACTAGCTAGTTTGGTTGGTATTTATGGATACCCCTTCTAGGCTCATACATAAAGGTCATCCCTGAATTCTTTGCTAACGAAGACAGGAAGGGATAGTTGAAGAGGGCAAAAAATTGATGCAATTTTTTTCTCGTCTCGAAAAGCTAGTGAGGTTGACGAGACCATTTCCTAGTTTGAAAACTGGGAACTATGATCATGAGAGAATTCAAGGGATTCGGCTCTCAACCTTGTGGTCTAGCCATCTAGAGGGAAAGTGGTATCCAAAGCTTGGTAGACCCATTCCCCATGGTGAACATGAAGGCCAATAAGAATGCAAAAAATCAGAATTAACTTTTTTCGGTGTCGTTTTAATAGAGCCTTGTGACCATAAAGAGTCAAGTCTCTGATCATAATGTTCTAATTTCTACTAAATAATAGCTAAACACTTGTAGATTCTCATATACCCTAGTATAAAACTACATGAATTACTACTACCTATCAGTAGTGACTTTTAGAATTGATTAAAAAAGACTAGTGAGTGGGGCAAGAAAAGCAGATGCGCAAATCTTGAGAGCTACCACCCACTAGAAAGATCGTAACTAATTATTACATTGTTCATTTACAAGCCAACGTGACTGTGATGCCATCAAAGTTATAATACTAATCACTTTTTTGCAAACATTTACAAAAGCAGCAAGTTATTTTATCTGGCTTTCCTATCCAAATTTAAAAATTCTAGATAAATCGATGTATCAACATTGGCATATTACAAAGCGACAAGCAGAGGAATTTTATATCGAAAACTAAAAAATGAACCTTTATCTGGCTAACATCACATTCTAACCAAAGAAACAAGCACAAAATCAAAGAATGAATTCAATCATTTTAACACACTGTCATGGGCCACACGAGTAGCCAAAACAAGGCCCATCTCTATTTACTGGACCAGGCTCTTGGGCCTCAGCTCAATGCCTTCAATTACAAGCCCACCTTTCAGTTGATAGCCCTTCACTTGGCTCAAGCTCATCTTAACCTCCCTATCTCCTCCACCATCACCCCCCACCAAGAACTCTCCAACCTCCACCTCCATCCACCCATCCCCTCTGTCGCTCGGCACTCCACCACCTCGATGATCGCCTTCCACCTGCCAATGCTTCCTAAGCATTTCCGACCGGTTCGCGTACATCAGGGCCCCGAGGTGGCGCTTCTTCTGATCGGGACATTGAAGATGGGCTGTGCCCAGTCGAACCCGATTTCCCATCTCAATCGACGTCTTGAAGGGCATCAGGTCAAGCCCGAAAGTGCGGTTGGAGAGCTTGAAGATAAGGTGCACCCCGTAGAGAGTGTTTGGGGATAGGGCTTTGGTTTTGATGTTCCCTTCAATTTTTAGCCGATCGATTGTTCTTAGCTCGGCCACCTCTTTGAACCTGCCAGCAGAAGATAAGGAAAAGAGCAAGCATTAGACGTTTTCTTTTTGCTGGTCAAACCATGACCGATGAGTTTTTAAAAATGGAATCTTCTCTTTGTTGCCGTCAACATCAGAATGTAGCTCTGACCTCTTTATCCACTAATTTGTTTAAAAATTAATATGACGATAATATAAAATTGGAAAAAAAAATTCGAAATCTTGCCTCGACTCGGGCAGGGTTTTCCAAATCCAATGTGTGGGATCGTCGCTCCCCTCGATGGAAAGTTCTCTTGCCGATATTATGTACGATACTGTTCCAGATGATCTCTCCAACTTGAAGCTCTGAGAAAATAAATCAAACCATTACATCACTCATCAGAATACATGAGCACAAGAACAAAGATTAGATGTACTTTTCAAAGTATTCCGAAAAATATAATGTTGTCTGAGGAAAAAAAAAAAAAAAAATTTCATTCGCAACTGGCATTGCCGCGATCATTATACATGCACGTACCTTAACTTACAGGCGCATAGGTCAAGATCATAGAAGAGGAACGCTATATATATATATGCATGAAACTTGTAGGAAGCTAGAACTTTTTTATTAAAAAGAAAGAAAAGTAGCAACTCATCGTGTGGGAATCTTACCTTTCTGCCACCATCTATTAGAAGAGGGCGGAGGCAAAGCCAAAGAAAGAGCTCTTTCTTCGAAGAGAACTTGACGGGAGCGGCTGAACTGGAGACGATATCAACGTGATCAGACGGCAAGAACCGTGCCCAGACGACGTCAGAGTCGGCTGCCGACAGGAACGTGGTAGACACAAGAGAGAGCCGGCATGCTTCGACTGGAGACACGAAGGAGAGGATCGCGGAAACGCAGCTTTCCGGCAGTGCATTCATGTCAGTCGGGACAAGCAGCTCCACGGGAAGAATTCGGCCAGAACCGGAAAGAGAAGAACGGGGATCTAGCTAGATCGTCCGGGTGTGCTTGAACGCTGCTCTTTTCAGGTCTGGTTTGCTGTTGTTATATACACAAGCGTTCGCGCCGATCGGGTAAGAAAGTTGACCAGTAATTCGAGGTCAACGGCTGCAACGGATGGGAACCTCCCCAGTTCATCTCATCCACTGTGTGTTTTTCCAAGAGAAAAAAAATGCCACAGAAAATATCATCTATCATTATTATTATTATAGTCATAATAACAAGGAGTAAGTGATTGAAAGTTCTAAAACTTGTTATGAAAGTGTAATTCAATCCTTAAATTTTCTAAAGTGTAATTAAATTTTCTAAAGTGTAATTGAATCCCAAAAACTTATTGCAAAAGTATAATTAATAGAATGACTTGATGGGATTAATTTGGTAATTTTTAGAACTTGTTTGTAATTTTAAAAGTTTTAAAACTAAAATGCAATAATTATTAGGATCCAATTGCAGATTTTGAGAATTTTAAAATTCAATTACATGTTTGGGAATGCTGCGGCTTGTGCGTTTGATAATAAATATTTCAAAGCTACAACAAGTGAAAACCAGATGGAGATAGCTTCTTGAAAGCTACTAGTTACCGTGGCTGCAAGGTACTTGCTAAACGCTTTATAAAATAGCGATACAACTTAGTTTGCGGAGGAGAAAAAATAATACTGAATAACCTCTAAATTCGAATAATATTCAATGGTAAGTGCTTTTTTCTTTTTTCTTTTTTTTGAGTTTACGTGACAAAAACGAAAGTGATACAGATATGGAAACCGTGTGAAGAAGGGAATGGGAACGTGCTTGTCGAGCGGGCCTTTTGACTGGCCGAAAGTGCATATACGCGCAAGCCGTGAAAATCAAGTAAAGTTGCATGAATGCACGAAAAATTCAAAGTGGGCAGGCTCGAGAAAAGCCAAGGCAGAATTCTTAAGAAAAGGTTTATCATCATCGTCGTTATCATGTAGTCATTATAGCTAATTTTCGTCAGAAATTACTGACGTAACAATGTGAAAAAAAAATTAATCAAAATGGATACATGAGAATTTCTTGTAGAAGTTCGGGACTAAATTGAATATCCGTACAATTGGACAATATACTCGAAAGTATTTCCATGGAATAAAAATGTAAGCTTAGAGTCTTAGCTATATGTTCCGTTAACTTGAGACAAAATCAACGTTGATTTAATGAATGTCAAATTGATGATGCATAGGGAAGAGAGGGAGGAATCAGTTAAAGGCCCTTCAAGACTTCAAGTACGCTCAGGGATGCAGACAAGACTCATGAATCCTTCATTTTCAAATTTTAATCATGTGATTGACAAAAGCCAATTGCAGGAATTAGGACATTAAAGAGGAAAGAAGCTATACCGATGTAGGGAAGAGCTCGAAATTTATTTTTGTTAAGAATCCCTAGAGATTCTAGGTCATAAATAATATAACTATATGTTCGATCGCATGTGCTGCTGCATATATTATGTTTCTATAGTTTCATTCATCTATTTCCTAGCAAGGAAAAAGATATCCGAGAGTAGGAAATGAGATCCAAAAGATAAGTAATTATATAAGTTTCTTATACTTTTTATTCTATAAGCAACGTGTGTATATATATATATATGAATTCGGTCACACGTGGTAAAACACGTGCCATCGCTCTTATGATCAATGTGAGAAAAAAAATTAAATCGATAGTGGACCTAATAGCAATTAAAAAATCATTTTTAACCAAAAATCTATAGGGATGTTCCATGTGAGCAGGGTTGTTTCATTAAATTTAATAATAATTCTACATCATCAAATAATGGAGAATCGAGTTCCAATTACCAAATTTAAATTTTTCTTATATTGTAATATTCAAGTTTATTTGCAAAATGCACAGAAGCTTCAACTTGTTTTATTAATTACGATCGTGTTTAACCATTTTCACCTTTGTTTCCCATTGACATACGTTCTTTCAGATACAGAGAAGTGCATGAATATTTATGTATTTATTTATCGCCGCCATCTTGCAATGGATCTTTCCTAAAGATTTTCCTTTAATTATGAGTTGACTTGGAATATTGACCCGTCAACATCTTGATTGCTGACATTAAACTACGACCCAAAATTGGAACGGTCCATCACACTAATTATATTAAAACTGCGTGGCCAGAGAAAGATAATTTAAGATTTGAAATATATTTAAATAAGGTTGTCGTAGGATGGACAATTTTCAAATTTTAAATGCCAGCTCGAACGAGAGATAAAATAGAATTGCCAATGTTAACGCATGTGCCCATGGACGCGATATTTGTAAAATAAACTATCGAGGTTATTGAGGGAAGAAAAAGAAATTAGATTCCGTAAAAATAGGAAGTTCTATTTGTATTATATAATAGTATAGATTAAATTAATTAAGCATGCGCGTTGAGGAGACGGAGAGATTCCTCATACAAAAATTAGAATGCCCGCTTGACATTCGAAATAGAATAATATATGGGGAATCTAGGGGTAATTATGTAGTAATTTCGATTCTATGGAGAAAATATATGAAGGGCTAAAAAAATTAATTAAGCAAAATTTAATAGGATTAATATCATGGAAAATTTCAAATTATATCAATTATGACACAAAATCTCGAAATTTTTTTGTATCACTAAAAACCATAAGCTTGTTTATGGTAACACAAATATCCCAAACTCTTTTTTATGTCATAAAAATCTCTGAGTTTATACCAATATAACAACTATATCTTGAATGGAACTAAAATAGAGGATTTATATATCATACATGTATGAATTTTGTGGGGGTATTTGTGTCATAATAAACAAGTTTAGGATTTTTGTAATAAAAAATTTGGAGCATGTGTCCTAGTGGGTATAATTTATGATTTTTTTTAAAGTATATGCCCAATTCAATACACCATTTTTTGTCTTTTTATATTATTTTACTGGAATGTGTGCCCCAGGTTGCAAATAAAGAAAACTAAAAAGCATTTTACGCTTCTATTTGGAGATGTTAACTTCTTGATGCCTTTTTGTTTTGATGAAAAAGCAAGTACTCTCACGCGGTACGGAACTATTAAAAATTTGAAATATTGACTAAATCCTTGCTCTTTGAAATTGAAATCATGACAAAAGCTTGATGGGTTCGGTTCAATGAAGATAGCCTTTTGAAATTCAATGTTGAGAATGGATGTAGGTGGAATTTGGGGGAGAAGATAGCTATACAGATTTGATCTGGACAATGTGCTTGGCGTGTGCAAGCATTGCAGCGTGGAAATACTGCAAAAGGATGAATGTTTTGGGGGCGGACACAAAATTCAAAAGTTGACTTTGTATTTAGTATATTAAAGATAAGTGCAATTGAAATTTAAAAGAAAGTCAAAAAAGCCAGAAAAGTACGACTAAATTTTAAAATTATCAAAAAATACACTCAAATTTTAAAACTTATCAAATTTGAGCAATTAAAATACAAAAGCTAGTTGCAAAAATGCGATTGAATTTTCAAACTTTTTGAAATTGAAATGAAGTTGTGAAATTTGTCAAATTAATGCAATTGAGTCATTTTGTTAGTTTCATCAAATTTGGCTAACAAAAATGCCAACTTGATAATTTTTAAATGTTTTTCGAATGCCTGTGGCATTAATGCAGCACCAACTAGGTGCAACACCATAAAAAAGCTTGATAAGTTATAAGCAAATGAGATGAACAAATTATAAGAAAAAGGATAAACATTGGAAGAAAAGGGAAAAAATATTAAAATGCAAATTTGGGGCGCCCCTTACTACTTCAATGACTTTGTTGGGTTTGACAAGGAATTGTGAACCCTTGCTGGTCGCAAAAATCACAATCAATGGATGTTCTAGTGGCTTCCTCTAATTATTCAAAATGTATCATTATGGCTGTTCAAAATTGACTTTGGAAGGTTTAAATACGTGGCAAGTACAATATAAGCAACATGAGTTAACTACTTAGTTTTATGTTAAATCTATGTGATCTGAAGATGTGCAAACTATGAAAGATATAAGATTTATGAATAGTCACTTAATGTGCTGTAGAAGAGTGTCACTAGAAGTAGGGGTGTAAAAAAAAACCCGGCCCGGCCCTAAAATTAGGGTATTTTGGGGTCGGGTCTCGTGTTGGTATTGTTTGGGTTAGGGTTGGAGTGGCTTGAGTTTTTTTTTTTGGCACATGTGCAACAAGGATGAAAACCGGTAGATTGACATTGGCCCCACCCAACCCAACCTAACTCATTCTTTTAGGTTATATGATATTCGGTCGGGTTAAACGTGTTTTGTATGTTTTTGGGTCAAGTATCATGAAAACCCGACCTAACCTATTAACACCCCTAACTAGAAGGAGTCAATTAACCCATAACCAAATGAAACTCAACAATTCCTTGAATTCAGAATCATATGATCTAGTATTTATGCGAATCATTCTATGACGATGACATTCAAGAAAAATAGAAAGGAAGTGAAATACAAACTTGAGGAGGATGCAATATTCTAGTCATATGGATTATTCACCTGTTGAAGATGCAATGCCAGCAAGGCTGCCAGAAGCTAAACGAGTAAATTGCTTGGACTCACCTACGCGACTTCCGAGAAGACCTTAAGGTCAAAACTTGATAGCTATGTTGGGCCACACACTCTAAAACAAGCACATGCCAAAAGAGTGGCTCCATGTCCCTTTGTAAAGCTCTGATGAGCCCTCTTCTCTGCTTAGCATTCGTAAAGCAGGCCGAACACTTCCGTATTAGACAATATTTTTTTCAAATTTTGGGGAAAATTATCGAAGAAATCATAAACTCATTGCATTTTTATTAATTCATTTTTAAATCTTTCAATTTTACCAATTCAATTATAGGCATTTGCATTTTTTTACCAATTGAGTTTATTTAGCCAATTTTGGCCAAAAATTGCTAACCCGAGTGCTAGAGATATCATGTAGGACGAACACTTATGTGGACAAATTTTAATAATATTTTAGAATTTTTTATTTTTTCTTTTGTCTTTCTCATTTTCCTTTTTTCTTCCTTTTGCCAATGGCTTACCACAAGCGAGGCCCTACCAAGTGAGGGCAAGCCCTAATGAGTTAGCCTTGCTGGGCAAAGGTGACACCTGGTGAGGCCACCTAGCTTGGGTAAGGGCTCCCCTTGCCCAATTGGGCCTCGCCTATAGCAAGGTAAGGCCAACCCGCCCGACCACCAATAAAAAGAAGAAGAAAGGGAAAGGAAGAAAGAAAAAAATTGAAAAAAGTATTAAAATATTATTAAAAATTGTCCACATTAGCATTAGTTGTACCATATAGGACAATTAACGCATCCACCTCGGTGAAGTTTAGCCAAAATTTGTCAAATTAATACAATTGACAAAAAATGAAAAGGTTTATGATTAAATTGACAAAAGTGCAATATATTAATGACTTTTTGAACAATTTTTCCCAAAATTTTCTCTAAAACAAGAAGTAATCAGTAAGAGCACATGATTAACAAATTTCACATTCTACAAACTGGGGATGAACATACAATCAATAGAGGTATTTGGAACTATTTCGAGGTAGTTGGAATGTAATCGCGAAAGAGGGAAAAACCCTAGTTTAAGCTCATTGGACGCAGAGGACAAATTAGAGCCGCCAATGGTACTCTAGAAGGTGGAGGCAGTGGCATGGTCGAGAGTGAAGAGAAAGACAACTTCAAAGCAAAAGGAGTGAAGCGCACGGAAGGTTCCCGGATGATGAATTGGAGCAACCGATGCCCCTCTGGGAGGTAACGCCGGTGTGGTTCATCAAACGATAATGAGCAAAGCAAAGGGTGGAGTAGTGAAGAGAGGGGGAGGGAGAGAGGAAAGCAGAGTCGTGAAGAGAGAGCGAGAGATTCAAAATTTCTAAAAGATTCATATCTATACGCGTCGCTTTCTAAATGATATATGTTTTTTAAATTTCTAAAAAGTTCATATTTACATGCATTACTCTGTGAACGATCTATTTTAAATCTTAATTGGCAAATTTGGTGTACCAATATATTGTTCAGAAATCATGTCGATTGGTTGCATCTCCGAGTTAGGATGCCATGTGAGACAACTGCAACGAGACCAAAATTAACGAATTAATTAGCGTTCGATCCAAAGAGCCCAAGGATCAAATTACAAAATATAAATTTCAGGGGACTAATCTGAAAAATTTAGCCCCTGGATCATTTTTCGCAATTATTTCAAGATAAAAATAAATAAATAAATAAATGCGAAAAAAATCTCCAACAGTCCTGGTTTTTGGCGCCTTATCTCGTCTCCCGAAACCAAAACCAACGAGCAATGGTCTGAATCGAAGGAACAGCCAGAGCGATCATCGCTCTCTGTCGGAATCCATGGCGTCGTCTATCGACAAGCTCAAGCCCGCATTCCTCCAGTCCTCCTACTTCGCCAGCCCACCACCGTCATCTCCGTCGTCGCTCCCGATCGCCGCGCTCAAAACCCACAAGCTCTCGCGCTCTTTCAGCTCCGTTCCTCCTCCGACCGTAATCCACCACCGCCGGCACCCCGCCGCGACCGTGTCTCGGCGGTTTTTCCTCCCTTCGGTTTCTGGCATTTGGGAGGCGCTCACCGGAGGCGGTGGAGGCGGCGGCAACGATGCGCGCGAGGCGGTTCTCGCCGTTCGGCGCGGAATGCTGCTCTTCAGACAGGTCATTGCTGCTTTTTTATCATTTCATTTTGCTTTCTTTTTTTGTATTTGTTATGTTGGGTTCTTGGGTTTGCCAATAATGTCTCTGTTTCAGCGTGCTTGTTCTGTTCGACGGTGATTAGCTTAGTGGTCATGGATTTTATAGGTTAATTAGGAGGTTGGCATAGTGGCTCTTGCTATATGCTGTCGTCTCGGGTAAGAGCTTAATCTTTCTCCGGTCTCCTGTAGGGGGATGTCGTTGGTTCTTTGAGGGAATTTGATAAGGCGATAGAGCTCGATCCTCGTCAAAGGCATGTGAGTTGCTCCAATTCTGTGAGAATTGCTCTGTAAATTCTTCTTGATAATGTCATGATGTTTTTGTGCATAACTGGAGGACTTCTTTCGGTGTATCTAGATCTTTGGCAAAGAGGGCTGTCACTTTACTATCTTGACAGGTAATTCAATGATGCTTTATCAGCTTGCACATTTTTGTTTGAGTACTACCAACCCAGGTCCACCTCTGTTTCCTCTGCCTATGAATGCTTGTTGAAGTTGTGTTATGCTAATACACTTTGAACTCCAGAGCCTTCGGTATTCATGTAATCGCTCTAAATTTCTGTTCTATGATACTTGATGAATTTAGGACGCCAAAACAGTCCGATCCTTAGTTTTAGTCTAATTTTATAAAGGTTTGAAGAAGGTGCGGAGCAGTTCAGAATAGATGTTGCACAAAATCCAAATGATACTGAGGAGTCAATATGGTGTTTTCTTTGTGAGGCTCAACTGTATGGAGTGGATGAAGCAAGGAAAAGATTTCTTGAGGTAAGTGCCTTTTCTTGGTCCAGCAACTGTAGTACAATCACGATGTTGAAAAGATACTGCATGAGCTAAGTTAGCTCTTCCAGCAAGCCAGACCAAGAATGTTACTCATCCTGGGGGTTTAGCTATTGCCTTGAATTTTGGATTTTGACTACATGCTTTCAGATTGGGTGTACACAAAGCATGCTTTTGGTACCTCTTGCAAATTTGTAATGGATTTCTACTTGCATTTACTTTGCTGGAAAAGATTTTTCGATGTGACTGATTTACATTAAAAGCTCTGTATATGATTGTAGGTGGGGAGGGATCCACGACCTGTAATGCGGGAGGTGTATAACCAGTTTAAAGATGGGGGAGATCCAGAAAAGGTGCTTGACTTAAATATCTTTTTATGGAACTGAAATTAGTTTGCATAAAATTATAGGATGTGTTGATTGCATCTCTTTAATTCTTTGGAAAGATCTATGAAGAAACAGTTGCTCTCCTTCTGTTTCTTCAGCTTCTTTGTTGGATTTAGGAAAATGCCTTTCAAAGGACCTCCTGTGTGCACACTTTTTGGCCTTTCCCCTTGACATTTTGTTTAACTCAATCTTGGCTTCTATAATTTCTAAAGATTTGGTTTCTGTTTATCAGGCTAATTGTTGTGGAGATTTTCTCTAATTCTGGTTGATAGCCAATTTCTTGTATATCTCAGTTCCATTGCTTATTGGGCCTGAACTGATGTTATGAGATAATCAAGATTCCTTCTTTTAGGACCTAATATTGTCTAAATTTGAGAGGGTTAAATATTATCGATTGGTGAGCACTCTGTTATTCTATTCTGTGCTTCCGAGCTCATCCACTTATTGGGATGGTGTATGCACGTGTTCTTTCCGGATCTTCTTGATAGTTTTCTCTACTTTGATCTTCTGATACCAAATGTCCTGAACAAAAAGTTGGAACTTGCCGGTGCCTCTGTCTGAAAATAAATGCAGACTTAGTTGAAGTCACAGAAACAGAGTTGAAGTTGATGCTTAAAACTACTAAAATGTACCTGCTTGGTGGGCTGAACCAGATGATTTAAAAAGTAAAGGAAAAAAATGCAGAAACTGACTCTTGCATTTCTCAGTTCAATCACCAAGTGAGTAGTTAACTCATAGTTTGTGCAGGGATACAGACCAGTTTATCAATATTAAGACAGCGAGACAACTTATAAATCTTTATAGGGGAATCAGTGGATCGTAATCTTTTGCTGTTTCCTATTAGGATAACATTCTGCAATCTATTCAATACATGCATGCTCTCATGCGTTTGTTGTTTTCTCATCTTTCATGAAAATCATATTACTCCACCTGTTGCAATTTAAAAAATCAACTTCTTCATGACCACTTGCTGCTGATAAGTTCATAGCAGAATGGGAGTGTTTATAGATGGAAAAGGGACCAGGGAGTATAATTAAAGCCAGGGGAGAAAAATTATGTGATCCTTAACACTTTTTGCAGTCAAACCTGATGCCTTCATGCAGTAACATATTCATCATAGTTATTTGATTCTGTTGTAGCTTGTTGCTGGATTTCTGAACGGACGGGACAGTGAGTACTTTTATGCTTCTTTGTATGCTGGCCTATACTACGAAGCTGAGGTTTGCTCTCAACTCATGGAAACTTTATACAATTAGTTGGTCCTCAACCACTAGAGGAAGACCCTCTTGCGTGAAAATATTATCACGCTTTTGCTTTAAGAGGTTTCTTCTATCACCACTGAATTGCTAATCAAGCACTCTAGGTGTTGATCTTCTCTTGCGAAACAGTAATCATGGCAATGCTTTGACATTACAGAACAAGCCAGAAGGGGCTAAACGTTGTATAATTTCTGCGTGTCAGTCCCCTTATGGAGAAAGGTAAGATCAGAAGATAGGCACATGCATTTTGATGTGTGACAGCTCCATCAGAATATCAAAGTCATATGTGGCTTGTTTCAGGTCTGATGATTATATGGCTTCACTGGCCAAGGTTCACCGTCTTTGCAGAGATTGGAGTTCCACTTGAATATCGCATTGCTGAGGGTCAGTTAGAACAATTTAGAAGCTTGTGTATCTTATCTTGAAGGCGCTCAGCTTTATTGGCAGATGTGAGTATTTAGTACTACCAAGATCAACTTATTTAACTATTTACCATACCTCATACGATTTTTCTCCTCATTTTTATTTAGAAGCTTGGATCTTTGGAGAGTCTGACAAGCATATTTATCACATGCATGTTCAGAACCTCCTTTCCAAATTGAGCAAGGCATTCTGATGATAACTATGAGAATGATGCCTTCTATTGCCCGAATATTCTTAGCATATTATGACGCTGTTTATGGAAGAGCCGTCTATGTCACATACACGCTATGTCGGCACCCTGCCCATGGAAACCTAAATTGGCTGATTTTCTTTGCTGCTGATATGATGAGTTGGAATCTCCATAGTCAATAAAGCTTATCTTATTTGGCTTTGGAGTACCGACCTATCTTTTTCTCAAACATCTAGTTAGAAAAGGTCAAATTATCAAAGTTAAACGACTTGCATCTAAACTTTTATGGAAATAAGTAACATGATGTACAAACACCAAACTTCCGCTGCGTCCGGTTCAAGTTTGTATCAATATTCCTCAGTCGTGTTAGACTTCCCATCGTTGCATAACGGCGACCGTACTTGTTTTTACCTTGCAGGCATCCTCTGAGGGAGTTTCGATTCCAATACAAGATGTTCGACAAAAGACTTGCCAAAACGGGAGCAATTGTCCTCAAAGCGCCGCGTAGTAATTTTTTTTTTAACAATTTCATTCGCATGAGCGGGTCGAATCAGCCGTGCACGACAAATTTGCAGTGCTGGACAGACCCCAGAGCTCTGCAAATGTGCTTGACCTGTTGTTAATCCTTTTTGGGAGTTGGGGGAGTAAAAAGGCATCCTCCAACCAGGGTCTTTGGTAGATTCCCTTGATTATTTGTGCTAATTAATGACCCTGCAATGATTGGTTACTATAATAGCAGCCATCCTGTTTAAATTAAGGGTGGGAGGGCAATCATTTGCTTTTTTGCAGCATATTCTCTTCTGGTCCAGGCACCAAAAACCAGGTATATTCTTCAAATTGATCCTGATCCAGCAGATGCTGCTGGCTCTGGACTCCCAATTTTGGGAGGGGAAAGGGGGAGCTCGAAATGACCCAAATAGCCCCCACTCCCTGTCAAATTGAATCGGATGGGCCTACTTGGATTTGACCCTTTCCCATTGAACTTAAGACAGGCAGGATGGAGTGCTTTGAGAAATGCAGCAGACAATGATCACCAGCTTTGGCTTTGCCTGTCTTCTTAAGCCAACGTCGAACATTGCTTGCAAGAAAACCCCATATGTATGTTTGAGGACACCTGGGATTTTGCCCCCCCACAAGAAAAGAAACCCAGTGGGGCATTGGGGGGAATTTGAGAATGTGGGGAGGGGTAGATCCGAACTTTCCAACCGGGTCTGGCGGTTTGACAGCGTGGAGGTTCGATTATATGCGAATAAAATATACGGAATCTAAACTCTCGCGCCTTTTCCAGTGACGTCTCGCTTTTGTCCATTCGCCTTAAAATGTTTGCCCTGGTGTTCGGACCTTCCGTGCAACCCCACCACCGCCTCGACACGTGTCCTCCATTTCCCCCTCGTCCAACCAACATTCTGCCCCCCTCCTATCCGAAACGTCGACGTCATCCAAATACGAAAGTCACACACGGTCTTTCTCTTCGCTTCTCGAGGATTACGAGGATCCACCGGAGGAAATTCGAAAACCGGAACGAAGTAAATAGATCATTAAATGGCGATCGCGTCGAGATGGAGTTTGAAAAATCGTTCGTGTCGGGCGTTAATTTGCATAGGATGCTGAATTTTGGTCCGACCGAAGGGCCGAGTTGCACCAAAATCCCAAAGTCACCGCAGGTGACGGTATCAAACGCAACCACCTCCGTCTGTGTTTGTCTCTCTCCCAAGCAGAGGTGATGACATCATACCAAGAAAGGCGTCGACCCTGTCGAAGGTAGCGCCATCTCCTCTGCAAACTATAAAAACTACCAACGTCCTCTTCAGCCTTCTCCTCTCTCCCTTCCCCCTCGCGCACTTCCGGCTCCCGCAAGACCTCTCTCTCTCTCTCTCTCTCTCTCTCTCTGGCGGGCGCCGCGGCCGAGGAGCGCATGCAGAGCTGAGCTCGGCGGCGGCGGCGGCGGCGGCGGGAGGAACTCCGATCGGAATCAGAATCGTTTTATTTGATCATGTTGACGGAGAGGCTCATCGCCGAGGGCGCGCCGGAGCCGGGCACCATCCCTCGTGCCGCGTCGCAGCGGCAATGCATCGAATCGGACTGGATTTTCGACGAGCTGCCGGCGGCCACCATAGTCTCTGTGTCGCGGCCTGAGACCGGCGAGTTCAGCCCCATGCTCCTGTCCTACACGATCGAATTGCAGTACAAACAGGTGATCCTTTTTTTTTCTTTCCTGTTGATGTTATGGAGTGGAAATCCGATGCTGACTTCGTTGCGTGACCGGCTGAGCTTTCGTATGGACTCCCTTCTTCATTGCGATTTCTTGGTTTTGGAGAATGCGGAGGAGGAGGTCGTGTTGAGATTTGCCGGCCTTAACTTATCCGAAGATGATGCATTTTTATCGGGAAGATATGAAAGAATAATGAAATTTAATGCGTGATGTGTTTCAGCCGTTTGCGTCCGTGATGACGTTTTCCTTTGAGATTAAGTTAGGTCTAAATATGTAAACATTGGTGAAGATGCTAATTCAATTTCTATGTGCTTTATTCATCGAAGTGGGTACTTTCCAATCTTTGCGTTCAATTTATTCGGACGCATGTGTTTCGGCAAACGTAACAGCTTGAAGTAATTCGCGCATTTGCTTCATGCAACTTTGCTAACTTGTAGATTTTGGGAATGAGAATTGAGAGCTCGAGGAATGCAGCATTAGAGTGATTGAAAGATGTGCCTAGTTGCCAAAATTGGATGCCCGCCCAAGATATGAAAATTGGATTTGCAAAGACTGCCGTCTTCTTTATCGTAACGGTTGGATGCAGGCTGAAGGAGAAACCCTGAGTTACAGGAGGAACATTAATGTGCTTTTTTCAATTCCAAGCTAGTTTATTAACTGAACAAAAAAGTTAGATTCTGTTGCTTGATTGATAATACGTTAGACATCGATGATGCTCGAGAGAACTATGCCCAGTTTGATTCAAAATTGTCCTTGCAGTTCAAGTGGCTTTTATGGAAGAAAGCTTCGCAAGTTCTCTACCTACATTTTGCTCTGAAGAAGCGCGCCCTCATTGAGGAATTTTATGAGAAGCAAGAACAGGTGCTCGGTTACATCATTTGTCATTTTTTGATTTCCCTCCCTGATCTTTCATTCTGTTTTGTTAGATTTTGTCCAAGGCTTATTATCACCCTTTTGATCCATCAAGGTTCTAATTGAAAGATTCTTTTGCAAGGTTAAAGAATGGCTTCAAAGCTTAGGCATCGCAGAGCACATGGCTGTGGTGCCAGATGATGATGAACCAGATGATGGGCTGTACCTCTACATACTGAAGAGAGGTCTAAAGCAAGGTGAGCCATTCTGCTAATTGCATCTTATCGCCATCCCCTTAGATTGGAAATCTTAGCCCTGAAAACATAGTTTGTTACATAGGAATGTTCCATCAAGAGCTGTTTTGCCTATCATACGCCCATCACTGGGGAGGCAGCAGACAGTTTCAGACAGTGCAAAGGTGGCCATGCAGAATTATTTGAACCACTTTCTGGGGAACTTGGATATTGTAAATTCTCGAGAGGTGAGCACATTACCATGCCCACAGTTGTATTACTGAATACCAATATATAATTGTTCTTCTATTTCCTTTCCTTCTGCAATGCATTCATCACTTGAGTTGGCGTGGTCGAGAAGAATTGGCATTGTTAAGTGTGGACAGCTACAGCTCTCTAATTTTTCATATTGCATCAGGAAGCTCTTCATTTTTGTTTCCCAAAATATTTTCTTTCATGAATCTTATTTAGCAAAGATATGAGTTTATTCAACATTTACTTCTTTTACAAATAATACTATGTAACCAAAAGAAAAGCTGAAAAGTCTGCCCTCCTGCATTGTATTGACTCTTTCTACCATATATTGCTTCATGCTTTTACGATGTTTTGCAGGTTTGCAAATTTTTGGAGGTCTCTAAGTTGTCATTTTCGTCAGAGTATGGTCCAAAGTTGAAAGAAGGTTATGTAATGGTGAAGCATTTACCGCAAATATCAAAGGACAATGGACGAATAAGTTGTTGGCCTTGCCAGTGGTTTAGCTGTTGCAGCACCAGCTGGCAAAAGGTATTAATTCCTAAAATTTGAAATTTAGGTGGTTCAGTTTTGTCTTTGAGATGATCACTCAGATTGATCTTTTGATTGATTTGTGAAGTGTGATTGGATATTTCTTGAACTATTCAACACTTATTAGACCGTTAAAATGTCTGTGATCTTTGCTTGATTACAACTAAACTATAAATTTTTGATCTTATGGTTAAGCATCTTAGCTCACAGAATAGAATAGATACTTGAGTTGCCTTATGTTCTGATTTGGTGTTGCCTTCTTTTTGTGATATCTTATTTGTATACATTCTTTTCCCGATAAATGTAAGTTAAATTTTAAATATATTTGCCCTGTAGTAGTGTCATGAATTCCTTATTTACCATCAGCCTCTACAAAATACCCATGCGATAAGAAAGCAGAAGATTACCAACAAAATTTGTTGCACAGGTCAACATTCAAATGTGTCATTAATCTAATTTATTTGGTTCTCGATATATATTGCTGATGGACTTGGATGATTTGAAGCTCTTGTGATTTTTAGGCATACATTTTTATCCCTTTTCCTGCTGTTGTCCATGCAGTTAGACTATTTCGCTCTCTTTTTGCATACTTTACGTGAAATCATTGTGTCATCCGATTGTCATAGGTGTGGGCTGTTCTAAAACCTGGATTTTTGGCATTTCTGGAAGATCCACTTGAAACAGAACCCTTGGATATACTCGCCTTTGATGTCCTACCAGTCTCTCAAGGAAAGGAAAGTTCTGATACAAAAGGAAGTCCTGGTTTATCCTTGGCTGATCAGACAAAGGAACGAAATCCTCTATATTATGGTTTCAAGGTAAAGTGAGAATTTGGAGCTATCTCTTGTTTGTGGAAGTACACTAGCAGGCCAAGAAATTATCATTCCAGCCTTCTTTGTTTCACCCAGTGGTGGGCATTTTCGCTCGCCCTGTGTGAGTGAGTGAGTGAGAGGGGGGGGGAAGATTGCATGCCTGGATATATGTTTATGTATATGGCACTATGAAATAAGAACTCAAACCAGGGATCATGTATGGGCTATGGCAGTTTAAATTAGTTTGGCCAAAGTTTACTGTCCATTTTCCCAGTTTCAAGCTCCATTTTTAGTATTCAAACAAGACCGCATATACAATACCTTTACCAATCCAAGATTCTGTAACCCCAAGATGGAGGCAGTTGATAAATGAATGCAGAAAGATGTTAGAAATTATCAAATAGTCAATCCGCAAAATCTCATCTAGTGGCATTGATGAAACTAAGAATACTTATCTACCAGATGGATAATTTTACTTCTACTTATTTCACTATTTTTAGTATTGGAGATTTTTTGTGGCAATGAGACATATTATGGGCAGGTTTATTGCATCTAGAGGGTTGGCATTGTATCATCATCGTCAGCTTTCTACATATCCTAATAATTTTACAAATGATTGATGGGCTTCACATTTTTACATAAAGCGGTTCCTACACTTTTTTTTTATTGTTTTTTGGCAATTATATGTTATATTTACTAGTTTTTTGGAACATCAAAAGGTTTCATGTGGAAATCGGTCCATAAATTTACGGACAACAAGCCCCTGTAAAGTCAGAGATTGGATTTCTGCCATTAGTGATGCTGCTCTAAGGCCTCCAGAAGGTTGGTGTCATCCCCATCGCTATGGTTCCTTCGCTCCTCCTAGGGGTCTGAATGAAGATGGGAGTCAGGTTCAGTGGTTTATAGATGGGGAGGCAGCTTTTGAAGCAATTGCTTCTGCAATAGAAGATGCTAAATCTGAGGTTGTTCGTTTTTCTACACTTGTAACATATTAGAATTTTGATTATCTTATGCTCAAATTATAAGGTACCTATTTGCAGATATTCATTACTGGGTGGTGGCTTTGCCCTGAATTGTATCTGAGACGTCCTTTTGATAATCATTCTTCCTCCAGGCTTGATGCATTACTAGAAGCAAAGGCTAAGCAAGGAGTTCAGGTGAAGATGCAGTAAAACCTGTCCTCTGTCATAACTCATTCTCTTGTGGTTTCGCCTTTTCTTGACCTTTTAGTGAGATTTTTTTGATGTTGCTATATTTTTCCATATAAAGTATTTCTTCTCCAATGGATTCAACTCTATCCCCAAAAGAGTATCTCGAAATTGTAATGATTGTGATATCATCTTTTCAGATGAATTTTTGGCTTTCCCTCTTTGTCCACATTTTCTGTTTGAAAGTCCATAATATCAGATTCAACACAGAGAGGGAAAGAGCTAGACTAGAGAGTTTCAATATTTCTAGCAAGGTCTTAACTGTATATTCAAATTTCTCTTCTTTCACATGAATATTTGGTTTTTAAGCTATGTTTACAGCTAATGTTGGCTCCATAAGCTCAAATAATTTCGCATATACTTCCATTTGGTTTAATTAATAGGCTATCTGTATCAAATAGGCCTTTGCCTCTTACCTCTATATGATGTAATCAGATACATTTCCTTGCACGTTGTCCTTCTGTCAGATTACCTGTTGCTACTCTCAATAGACCACCCAGTGACTCTGTCTCTTGATCCTGCAGATTTACATCCTTCTTTACAAGGAGGTTGCCATTGCTTTAAAAATCAACAGTATGTATAGTAAAAAGAAGCTCCTTGACATCCATGAGAATGTGAAGGTGCTGCGATATCCTGATCACTTGTCTACTGGAGTTTATCTATGGTAAGCAATCATGGATACCTTATCCTGATATTGATGCAGTTCAAACTGACAATAAATAATCTTGTCCGGTCAGGTCACACCATGAAAAACTTGTCATTGTTGACCACCAAATCTGCTTTCTTGGAGGACTAGATCTATGCTTTGGTCGTTATGACACTGTTGATCATAAAGTGGGCGATTGCCCTCCTTCTACATGGCCAGGAAAGGATTATTACAATCCCAGGTACTCAGTTTTCTTTTTCCGTTTTTTATTGGGTGAAATAAATTACTGTATGAAATATGTTCAGATTGCAATTCATTCAGAAAGCAATAGATGTATCAATCAGAAATTCATGAAATGAACCCAACAGAAATAAGTTTATCCTTATGTCTTCCCATTTCCTTATATAATGGGGGTACTCTACTGATGTCTGGCTAGAGAATCTGAACCAAATTCCTGGGAAGACACGATGATGGATGAACTGGATCGAGAAAAATATCCCCGCATGCCATGGCATGATGTCCATTGTGCTCTCTGGGGACCACCTTGCCGAGATGTTGCTAGGCATTTTGTCCAGCGCTGGAACCATGCCAAGGTCCCTTAATACTTTAACTCAACTTTATGGCATTCACTTCATGAAGATATCATATAATTAAATCATCTATTCATTTTCCAGAGAAACAAAGCTGCAAATGAGCAAACAATCCCATTACTTATTCCTCACCATTTTATGGTCCTCCCTCATTATATGGGAAGAAGCAGCGAGATCAACATCAAAAGTACAAATGCAGAAGAAAACCACCAAGGTCATAGCAGGCATAATTCCTTTTCCTCACACTCACTACTGGATGATATCCCGTTACTTCTACCACGAGAAGCTGATCAGCAAAGCATTTTTGGTCTTGACCATAAGCCAAATGGCCCCCATGCACACCACAATCATGATGTCAAACCATCTGCAGTTTGCAAAAGTCTTTTACATACTTTGCTGAAGTCCAAAGCTGAAGATTCTGTTGAGGATACTCAGCTGAAAAGTTTTGTTGATGAAGTTGATTGCCTCGATTGTGAAAGAGAAAATCTGCCCGAGGCTGCACAATTTAGCGGGAGACTTGTGGATGAGCAGCAGGAGACTTCAGATGAGGGTGACCATGATGTCGCAACTGGAGATGGACAAGTTGGTCCACGTGTTACTTGTCAATGTCAGGTAGATATTCATCATTGACCTTTTGAATTTCAGAATTTTAGTTATTGTCCAAGTTTCAGGCATGATGCTAAAAGTTTTATAAGGAAACTCGGCCATATGTAGGTTGTCAGGAGTGCAACCCAGTGGTCAGCAGGAACAAGCCAAACAGAAGAGAGTATTCACAAGGCTTATTGTTCTCTTATTGAAAGAGCAGAGCACTTTGTTTACATAGAGGTAACGGCAAGAAAGTAACTGATCATCTTCTATGATTTGATGAGATCTACTGGATCTGCAATGGATATACTTGTGATCTCCCGTTGTTTGGGCTTATTTTCTTCATTCATCATTTGAAAGATAGACCATTTGACCTGCATTTTCTTCTTCAAAATGATATTGGAATCACTTGCAACTACTACCACTATATTGAATTCTTTTGCCATGTAAAGAACCAGATTATGCTGCTAGGGTAGGCATGGAGAGAAGGTGCTTTTCTTGGTCTTTCAACAGATAAATTTGTGGTTTTATTGATACATATGATGACAACTCCATGTCCATTAACCATTGGTTAAATCGTGTATTTACATTGTGCGCTCTGAAGCTGCACCTAGCCTGGAGTGGGACATCCACTTTGACATGCCAAGTTTCACCTTTTAAAGATTTTGAAAGAGACAACCAACCAGAAAAATAAATGCTGCTGGTTTATGGCTTTAACTGACAGTAGGAGCCCAAGCGAAACAGACTTTAGTTAGCCTGGGAGATGAAACGAACAGATAATTAGAACATTTCTACAAAAAATGGCCGAAAAAAACCTTCAGACTATGTAACAAATGAATTGTTTAACCAGTGAGGAGGTGGTCTCAACATTAAAGTCATTTTATTTCTTGAACATCGAGATTCTTTCTTTCAACAGATACATGCGACTTAATTTTGCTCTTTTAATGGTAAAATGGCAACTCTTAGTGTTGACTTCTTGGTTGCTTCCAGAATCAATTTTTCATATCAGGCCTTGCAAGGGATGAGACTATACAGAATCGTGTTCTTGATGCATTATACAAGCGCATTTTGCAAGCACACAAAGAGAAAAGAAGTTTCCGTGTTATCATTGTCCTTCCTCTTTTACCTGGCTTTCAGGTACTTATTTTTGGATTAGTTCTTTTATTAAGATGAACATGAGAGTTACTTGACCTTTCTTCCCTTCATGACACTCCGTAACAGGGAGGCATTGATGATGGTGGAGCAGCTACAGTTAGAGCAATTATGCATTGGCAATATCGAACCATTAGCAGAGGAAAGACCTCAATATTGCACAATCTCAAAGAAGCGCTCGGTGATAAGACGCAAGACTATATTTCCTTCTATGGTCTACGAGCTTATGGTAGACTTTCTGATCGTGGCCCCGTCGCAACAAGTCAGGTATCTATTTGGAGCTTCTTGCTTATAACCATTACAAGCTCCTAGTTCTTATTTTAGTTCTCCCAATAATTATTCTGTTGGCAGCACCTAATGGCCATTAACTTATTGTCCTTGTACAAAAAAGCAATGGCATGTCAGGTAAATGATAGCTAGTTCAGAGAGGGTGTTGCCATCAATAGAAGGCGGTGTTACTTGATATAGCAGTGTGTTCCATGAGAATGAGTTTTGAGTGTCATTATTATCCTGAAGATATCATTAAGTGTATGTTCTTAACTGTTAGCCAAAACTTCATAGAATGTCAATTTGTCTGACAGGATGAAGTGGATCATTTGTTGCAGGTGTATGTGCACAGTAAAGTCATGATTGTAGATGATCGGGTGTCCATTGTTGGATCCTCAAATATCAATGATAGGAGTTTACTAGGATCAAGAGACACTGAGGTAATGAGCTAGCTCCATTTCACTCTTCAAGTTCTCCAATTTGTTGCTCCTACGTTCTTCAGCGCTTCTTTCTTCTTGTTCTGCACTGAGACTAATGATGCTGCTCTTCTTAGATTGGAATAATAATTGAAGATAAGGAGTTTGTGGAGTCTTCTATTAATGGAGAGCCATGGAAGGCGGGAAAGTTTTCTCATAGTCTCAGGTGTTCACTATGGTCAGAACACTTAGGACTTCATCCTGGAGAGGTTTGTGACCCAATTTCACAATTGAGACATTCTCAATGCTCGATACAACAAATCACAATGTTTTTCCTCAGTTGACATTGTTTTGTCTAATTCCTCATATTCCGAGACCAGATCTCTGATAGTGATTTCTGGCTTTTACAATTCTTGCAGATCCACCGAATAAAGGATCCCATTGCTGATGCAACGTACAGGGACTTGTGGTCGGCAACTGCAAAGGTACTGCAAGTTTGAGCAAAACATCTGGTTGATGGTCTATGTTGGACTTTGCAATGAATTGATTGTATTCTTCTTCTGCAGGCAAACTCCAAAATCTACCAAGACGTGTTTGCTTGCATCCCCAACGATAACATCCAGTCAAGGTATGGTGCAGCCGAGCCTTTGCCCCATTTCTTGCTCCTTAAGTCAAGTTCTCATTCGTCTGACATTAACTGTGCCACAGAGCATCACTGAGACACAGCATGGCCCACTGGAAAGACAAGATCGGGCACACCACCATCGATCTAGGAATAGCACCCGAGAAGCTGGAGAGCAGCACCAACGTCGGAGATGTCAAGGAGACAGACCCGATGGAAAGACTGAAATCGGTCCGGGGATATCTCGTGACCTTCCCACTGGAGTTCATGTCCCAGGAAGATCTGAGGCCAATGTTGATAGAGGGCGAGTTCTACGCATCACCACAAGTATTTCACTAAGCAGCAAAACCACACTAGAAGCCATTAGGAGAGAACATTCATGTATTCATAACATATTCCAGAGTTAGATCATTATAGGTAGGACCAGTCTGGTCCACGCAATTGTATAGAAATTACAGAAGCAATAATTGGAGGGAGGGAGGGAGGGAGGGGAAGGGAAAAGATGGGAATGTACCACGCTAACATGGGAATCGGGACGGGTCTAGCCGAGTGCCGAGTCTAACCGAATGCCACATTGGCTGTGATTCAAGGTCATGTACAAATAGTGATAAATTTATGCATTTTTTTCTAATAATATGTACAGGAGGTGTGTTTGTACGTCTTTATAACTATGTATACCGCTGCCACTGAACATGATGAGATTGCCATTGCCGCATAAGCATACGATCAATCAGCAGTGATGGAAAACTACGTAGCTTGTTCTTCTATCAAATTCTGTTCTTTGATCTTCATCTCAGTGACATGGAGCGAGCGAGAGAGAGAGGCCCAGCCCAGTCGCTAGGGCCATGGGAGGATTGATATGGGCCGAGAGCCGGCCCAGTCGCAGATGGGCCGCAAGAGTAAAACGGGAGAATCATTCGGGCGTCGCAGCTTAGAGAGAGAGAGAGAGAGAGAGACGGCAAGCGTGATTTCGGTTGCGCGGAGATGGCGTCCTCGGGCTCCGCCGTCGGATCCGGCACTCCGGTCACGCTGAAGGAGCTCCGGCCACCTTCTCCTCTCTTCGCCGACGGTGCTTCTCTTCGCGTCCTCGGCAAGTACGCTGTCATGTCCTCCCTCCTCCTTCTTCGCAATGCCGTTGAATTGATCTGTTGAATCTGTGCTCCTGCGCTTTCTCTCCCCGCGCTGATTATCGTCGATCTACTCGCCATTTCATCTTCCGTCGCTCCTGGTTTCGCCTTTTCTGAGTGGATATCGGCGCGAGAAATACCAAGAAACTTGAGAATCTCGAAATAAGCCTTAGAGGAGCTAGGGTTTTGGGTAGTAGTTGGCTTTTCATTTGTCTAGGGTTGATGAGACTGCAGATGCGTGTAATGTGGCTTCGAATTCGAGCTCCGGAGTGAGAGCTATCATACACTGTGGGACTAGACTGGACTTACGTCCTTGTCATCGACATTCTGCTGTCCGAACTTGGTTTCGATGCTGTTGGATTGCGTAGGTTGCCCTGGTAATGAACTTCCAATGTTCGCGACGGCCGGGCCGGAAAAATAGGAAAACTTGAATTGTGTTGGGTTTCACACTGCAAAAGTTTCAATTTTTTTCTCGTTTCTGAGGATAGAAAGGCCTGTAATGAACTTGGATCAGACATTTTCCTAGGTGATGATGTAGTCTAGATTACTAGAGAATGTGGCCGATATTGGGTTAGGTGAATTTTTGTCCCTGTGGCAGTATGATCCTATTTCGAACTGGAATAAAGCAATCGCCCCGACTTTGATGCAAAGGTCGGGGCAAAGGCGTTTGGATAAGTTGTCCTCTTCTTTTCCTTCCTTTCTCAGTGGTTCCTACCGGAGAATTGTCTAAACATTGTCGACTGAATTGTTTGCTGTCGGTCATCTGCATGTCTTCCGCTTTCTATTGTTGATCAGTTTTTCCTTTTGGAATGTCTATGGTTTTCCGGGGACTGATATCTGCTTTTCACTTGAGGTTACAAGAGCATTCCGTGGAGACAACTATAGCAATGATTGTTGACGGAGATGCTAGTCTGAAGATAGACACACAGCACCTGAGGGACCTCAGTTTTCGCATCGGCTCAATCTACCAGTTCATTGGCGAACTCCAGATTCAACCTGATAATGAGGTGAGAACTTTCATTGTTTAAGATTTGAATTTTGCTGGCAAATGGGTTAGCCTGGGCTAACAAGTGTTATTGCTTTTCAGGCGGTGTTGCGGGCTCGAGTGGGTAGAAATGTCGACGGCCTCGACCTCAACCTCTACTATCAGTCTTTGCAGCTTGTTAGGCAGTTTCAGGCTGAACGCCCGACGTATCAATCAACTTGACATACCCTTTTCCTTTTACTGAGAGAGGATCTGCAGAGGTTCTTTATAAGGAAAGGTACGAGGGTAAACAACCCGACCTGAGGCTTTTCAAACCGTGGACCATTTTCTTCTCAACCCCTCGGCATCAACAACGGCGACGGTGGTCGGGGTTCTGTCGTCTTGGACCGATTAATTTTTCTGTGAGTGATGGAAGTTGGAAGTGACACTGAGTTAACGAAACAACAGACATTGATGAACCCAGCTTGTTCTTATTGGGGCAGCATTGAATCGTGTATATGGGCTAGATCTGATTTTCTACGCAATCCAATCCAATGTGGGCTGGATCGGCCACGTGATCTCATTGTCCTTTCGATCAGGTTCAACTACGATGAGGGCGTCTAAAGGAATCAGCGTCGGCAGATCGCTGTCCTTAGCAAATTTCTTTGTGATCATGCGAAATTTCACTCAGGGTGTGTTTGTTTTAGTGAAAGTATTTTTCTAGAAAGTGTTTTCCAGATTTTCCGCTATTTGTTTCTCCAAAAATAAAGGAATCAGCGTCGGCGTCGCTATCCTTAGAAATTTCTTTGTGATCACGTGATCCTTAGTGTTTGTTTTGAATTTTTCTTTGTGATCACGTGAAATCACTCATCATGGTGTGTTTGTTTTGATAAAGTGTTTTATTTTTTCCAAACTTTTCATAAACTTGTTTGGAAAAAAAATACTTTCCAATCAATAGAAATATTATGTTTTATTTTAGGAAAATAAATTCCTATGCGTGAGAAGGGGAAAACACTTTCTCTCTTTATTAAGTTTTTTGTGGTTCTTTCCTTTTTTATGAAAAATGATTTTCTAGAAAACACTTTCCATCATATATTACCAAACACGGGAAAATTAATTATTTTCATGAAAATAATTTTTTGGAAAATATTTTCCAGAAATGATACAATTTTCGCAAAACAAACGCACCCTCAAATTACAAGTTGTTTCGCCTCTGTTTGGTCAAAATTGGATCGATGATGAAATACCTTGGTTTTTATTAAAAGATTTTTTTATTAAGAGAAGACAAATTCCACGATGATTTCCAACAGGGGTCTCAATTACAATTTGCCAGAATTCAATCAACGATAAACTATAAAATATTCCAATCAATGATAAAATGGGTTGAATTTATTCGATGAAGGTATTTGAAAATATGACTAAAGTACATAAATTAAAATATAATAAATTTATGAAAAAGTAAAGATGAAATAAATTTGTTAGAATATTGAGTTCTTTGGTTGATTGAGGGGGAGATCTACATTAACACTCATGGGAATCATAGCCCAACAAAATTGACTTGTGCTTATGAATGGTCATTAATTGAATCTTTGGGTCTAATAACTCCCTTATGAACGGTAATCTTTGAGCGTAACTTCTTTGTCATGATCTTAGACTTCATAACTCCACGCAGTCCTTATTCAAAGCAATTTCAAGTGCCTTCAGTACTCATCTTGAATATTTAATCATACAGTTAAACCGTAAACGACTAATCATCACCATATATCGATGGCAATATTTAGTCGTCAGCATTCATGATCATCAAATAATCGCCAACCAATCAGGGTCGATCGACAACCAATCCGCACGATACCGATAGCAGTATCGATAGCAAAATTTGCTCATCGATCTCGAGAAATCAATCGGCATTTTCTCTTGCCGATGGTTCCGTCCATAATCGACGAAACAGTACTCCAATCAACCAACTTTTCACCGCCGTCCTGATCCGACAGCTCATGCGCGTCAGCCGATGGGCGCTGCTGCTGGGGATGAGATCGAAAGCGTACCGCTCGGACGCCTAAACGTGGAAAAATAAAAGCAGAAAGCAGATGGCTCGGGCTGTACTGTACCGTTGCCGTGCGCCGCCCCACATGGGATTGTTGGCCTAGCGCCACGTGTCGGACGTCCGCTGGCCTTTCGGGTTTTGACTTCATCCCTCCGCGACCGTGAGTGGTGGGCGGGTGGGCTGGGCCCTACCCCTCTCTGGGCCCCACCCTGATCCGACGACGACACCACCTCCTTTTCGCACCGACTTTCGGCGACCCGCGACCATCGTGTGGTCGTGGTTGGTCTTAGCCTCCTCCTCTCTCTCTCTCTCTCTCTCTCTCTCTCTCGCGGTTATTTTTGCTTCTTTTTTTTTTTTTTTTTTTGGGGGAAGGTACTAGATAGATTTACATCGGATTCGTGAAACATGTGCGACCAGGACACGCGCACACGATCGATACACGGAGCATGGTATTGTCTCGATTTTCAAGTCGCTCTGCATGTGGTGCTTTCCCATTGGAAAAAAGTTTTGACCCCAAAGTTGTCGGATATTGATGCCACTCACTCCTCCTCCATGGCAATGGTCGAGATCGGTGCCAGAAGGTGCATGATCATGTCGATGCTGATAGCGATCCCGCCCCCTTTTTCACCACCCCATCACAATTTGATTCCCAGTTCAATCCATCTGGACCATCCAAGTAGACCTATCAAAATGAGTTAATCATATTTGGTAGCTTGAATGTGTCACGGGGATTGGTTATGATAAAAAAATGAGTCGTAAATGAGTTTCATATGGTAAAACTCAAAATATCACAAATATCATATGATTTTACAATTAACTTAAATCTAATTTATACATTTGACTCTCTTTTCACTTTCTCTCGATGTCATTTGATTTTGTATCTGCTCACTTCTCACTTTCACTTTAATTTTGCTATGAATTTACCTAAATTAGAATAAACATGGAAATTTTGAGTAATACAGATTGATTGGATCTAACATGAATCGCTAAAATGGGTAAAATAAAGTTAAATGGATCAATTCAAATCCCCACCCGTTCAACAAGTTTACTTCCGAGTCACTCAGAGGTAAACTGACGCTGTTTAGTTTAGTTCGAGTCATGGATTCCCATTCCCTTTTTCTTTTCTTTTTTTCTGAAGTTCCTTTGTTCGGCAAATGACGTACGCAAGGAGAGTTTCTTCGAACATTCCACTAGTTTCCCGTTAGGTAAGGCAAGGCAGACGTTAAAAGAAGGAAGCTGATAAAATGATCACGCTACCCGGTCCAACTTTTCCTAGTTTACAACGAAGGTCAAGATTACTGTTGGACCGACAGCTTTTTGATACGCCTCGAGGAGAAAACAGCAGAAAAAGGACATCATCTGTGGGCCCCCCCCAAAAAAAAAAGGTAGGGGAGGATGAGGGGCTGTTAGCTTCGTGTCCGGGCGATGGGCGTGTCGGAATCCGCACCATAAATCCAGGTGGCCTTGGCCCCCTTACCAACTCTCTCGATATTTCCCCCCTTTTTTTCTTTTTTCTTTTTCATTTTCTTACTTCCCTTTCTTCATTTGATCCGTGTGATCGCCAAGGAGATTGATCTGGTACTACTACAGGAATCATCACGTCTTCCACGAGATCACGTCTCGATTCACGTCACGAGAAAATATCCGAATTAGTATCGAGCGATTTCAGATTTTATATAAATTTTACTTGAGATATTAAAACAAATTTCTCATTTTTTTAAATCTGTAAATTATCATGCATATCTTTAAATTTGGAACCTACTCTATCACAGGTTTAAGAATCAATTACAAAATCTACACAGAGTTTACTTATATTATTAATTGAATAATTATAGTGAATTATCACATTTTATAACCATTGACACTACTTACGTCTGTAATTTACTAACCATAATTTATATGGAAAATATGAAACATTAATAAAGTAAGAAAAACACAAAAATTTATCTAGGTTCTAGATTATAAGTTTTGGGTTTAGGGTCTAAATAACTTAGACCCTAGAACTTACCAATTTTCAAACTTTTTGAGCTTAAAACCCACATTACATATTTAGAAACTTAGAACCGGACATATTTCTACTAATCCAATCTTTCAGATTACAGGTTTCAAGTTCTACCATAGAACCATATGCATTTCTAACTTGAATTGTTGCCTAATTGTAGCATAAATTGTATGGAGAGACTTCCCCGATTGTTCACATCGTGTAGTGGGTCATTCACTGCTTTTGTCTAGACGACCATGGATGATTCTTCCGCGGTTTCGATCATTAATAATCTTGTCTTGACTAAAAGTTACTATGCAGTGCCCGTGCATCATAGGCCTGCGTAAAGCAGCATGACTTTGGATCTCACTACCCACCCCAACCAAAACAAAAAGGTGGCTTCTTAAATTAGTCAATTTTCCACATCATTATTTAGCCCATGATTCCGCAAATTGCAAATTATATAAATGGTAAGTGGGAGCAACTTTCCCCCTGCCTTATGATGAGCAGTTCACTAGCTCAGCTCTCTTTCTTAAATGGGATAACTATTAGGGACTATATTGAATATATTTATACAGTTCAAAAATTATATTAAATATACATTAAAAGTTTATGGACTATATTACAGGGTTAAAGTTCAATGACTAAATTGAATAAATTAAAAAATTGAGAGATCATATTCCACATTAAGCCACAGTTTGAAAACTGTTTATTTTTCCCATTTTTTTTCTATCAATTAATTTTTTCTTTCTTTTTCTTTAATTTGGCCAAGTATTTTTAGCAATATCTTGTCTCGAACCTCAAAACGATAAGATGATCAAGATTCTCTCTCATGCACCTACTGTGCAATGCACGGTCAGCACAAATTGTACACTTTGATATATAATATATATTAAAGCGTGTGTATGTATACGTATTATAATAAGATATGGATGAACAACTTTTACCGGTCCATGTCGATTTTAGAAATGCAGAGGGGATCGGCGGAATGTCCAGCACGACCTCCTCGCTGATAGGAAAATCGAGAACCACATAGAATAATGTGCTCGTCATAATTATTGACAACGAAAGAAAAATAAAATGCACGCGCCTCCCTTTGTGGACCGACCCCCAAAAATTACATTATTTATTTATTTAAATCCACATCACAATCATAACTCCATAATTATCCTCCCCTCCCCCGCCACAAGATTTTATTTAATATTTCATGTATTGTATTATAATCATATAGTCGTCGTTCGCGTAGTTTCGGCACATCGATCGATACATACAATTTTTATAATCAATTATTTGCCTCAGTAGGCACATTGCGGACCAATCACGAGAGGCCACATTGGCTGTAAAAGAGGGTTCCATTGAATTTTTATAAAGTCGAAGATTAGGGCTTAAGGTGATATAATTTATGGTTCCTTTTTTGACGTGTTGTACTTACAATTAAGAAGGAGCGATTGCCAAGCCCGTGTATTTTATGGCTATAGTCATTTGTTTCTGACCCAAAAAATATATTTTGTAATGTAAGGTTGTACACGTGTATGTCTATAAACTCACCGCAATCGAGGTAACTTTACGAGGATAATGACAGAACTCGAGCAAAAAAAGAAAGGGTTTAATACAGTTCAAAATTTTGAAACGGCACCTCCGTGGCATATTTATCCATTTGTCTAGCAAAAACTTCGACCGATAACATCATGACCCTGTGCCCTTATGAAAAATTTATGGTAAGTTAAATTTCATCTCACGAAAAAAAATCCAAATTGGCACTTCTGACATTCCAAATTTGCCTTAAAATGCATATGAATTAACCCGTATAGACTTTAATAGGATATTGTGCAAGATGCTAGCAGACGGTGAATTGAAGGTACCAAATTAGTTTTTTTTTTGGCAAGATAATTAATTTGAGGTAGATATGATAGGGTCATATAAGTTCGAAGTTACTCCCCGGATGAAATTTAGTCTAAGATAAACATATCATGATGTGCCGATTTTAGAAAGTATGTAGTATTGACTCAAAGAAAGAAAAACCCATGTGCCGAACGCATTTTGCTATTGCAATTGACCAATCCATAAAATTTCCATGTGTACCAAATAGGTTACATTGAATATTCGTGTATCATCTCCATTATGTCTCTAATAATTATTGGTGTGCGATGTATATGGCATTCCAAAATATCTGCGAGGTGACGTTTTGTATCATTTTATTTTTTTCACTAAATATTAAAATATTCCGCTGGACGGTTCGCGGGTCCTGGTCGCTAAGATGTTCAATTCTTGCTTTCCAAACGGATTGTTTACGGAATTAGAAAGCAATTTTAAAAGGGGAAAAGGTCAGCTGTTGGTGCATATAACTATCGAGAAACAACATAGACAAATAAATGCTAGAAACGACCCCATTTCATTATTATTAAAAAGAATGAACCATTAAATTAAAGTAAAGTTTTTATGTCCGGGCCTCTCTCGGGTTCATCAAATTCGGTCCAAACCAGATCAACGTTCAACCGTTGACTTGAAATGGGAAGGAGACACGTGTCCCGAATTATGGGATGTGTGAAGAGAAAAAGAAATTATGGGCACGGGAGATATTTGTGCATGTAAGGAAAACAGGCAACATGCACCTAACTTTGAACAGGTAATCCCTGCCTTTTGTTATCGATTTTCTTTGCATCGGAACATGTCAAGCAAGGCATGCCTGCTCTATACTAAGAATTTTCCCCAAGAATCCATGTGATCACGTGAATTATTAAGTCTCGTCCAATCATACATCTGTCCACTTCGGTACACTGAATTACACATAAAAATCTCTCACGAGGTCTCGAGAATAAACCTAAAAAACAGACAAGGAAAAGTCTTTCACGCCCTGTAACTATTCATTCGCCCCAATAACGACCTTAGGATGTTGTCAAAATGTTGTCAAGAATTAGGCAGATGTCTAATCGCTCCAGAAGCACCCGAAAATCTCGTAATCACGTGACTTTGGATACGAGGATATGCAAGATCATATGATTAATCCGAACCCCTTTATTTTCATCCGAAAATCTATATATGTATATATATATTATATATATATATATTTTTAGGGGGACTGATATTCTCCACATTTTATTGGATTTCCCCATTATGGGGCGGTTGATGATGGATGGCAAATCATTACAAAACCACTGTACAATGGTGAAAACATCATCGATTCCCATAACAGTAGAGGGAGACAAAATTACCTTTTCCTTGAAATTTCCAAATTTTTACAAACGTCAAAAAAAACATAATAATTATAATAATGAAAATATCTGTCCCTCTCTCTCTCTCTTGTCCGAGAGCCACACGAAATTACAGGAACAGAAGCTGTAGCAAGCACTGGTGCGGTTGCATGCGTCGTCTTCGTACTCTCTCTCCCACCATAAAAGCGTTCCGAGCAGCACCGCCGCTGTCTTCCAACACGTTTTCGGAGGCGAGCCAGCGAGCGATCGGTACTTAAAGCGGACGAGAAACGGAGGGAGGGGGCCTGTCCTCGCCTCGCTTATGGATTGCGATCTTCTGCTACTACGTCGCCGCCGCCGCCATTCTCGATCACTCCTCCGCTTCCCCTCTCCGGCGGAGCTCCTCTCTTCTCCGGCCGCCGCTCCCTCGCTCCCTCTCTGAGCCGAGCCTGATTCTTCTTCGCCGTCGAAGTCGTGGTGTTGCGCTGCTCCGGTATCGGTCTCTCTCTCTCTCTCTCTCTCACTATCTCTATCTCCCCCCGGTGTGTTTTCGTGATCATCGAGTGGCAATATGCTCTGGAATTGCTGCGAAATGCGAGGGAACGGCGAAGCGAAACGGCGAGATAGTCGCGTGAAGTCATCGCGTTTTTTTTTTTTGGCTCGGCATTGTTGGAGGGTCCGTCCGATGAAGCAAAATTTCGTCTTCTTCTAAGAGTCTTTTTTTTTTTTTTTGTTCTTTGGCAATTTTGTGGATGATTTCGTGCTTTTCTCGAGCTGTTGTTTTTATGGAGCTTTGCGTTCTGGAAAATTTGGTCGAGCTTTTTCTGCTTCGAGAGGAGCTGAGTATTGATCTTGACTTTCGTTTCTGCTGACCTTTCCGTCTTCATCAGAAGAGGAGCCAGAGCAGTAAGCGCTGTTCTGGAAAATGCTGGAGATAGCGAGTAGCTGATGACCTTTGTCTTCATCATGACTAAGAGAAGCAAACCCATCTCTTTCTTTTCGCGCTGAATTTGAGTCCATAAGCAGAGAAGGAAAACTGTGGCGAATTTTCTATTGGTTTCCGAGGAAAAGGGGAACAGTCACGGAAATGAATGCCTGTTTTCCTTTTGTCTGCCATGGCTTTGTTTATTCTTCTTGCAAAAGAAGACTTAAATGGATTAGGTTAATTCTTTGTCTGGGTTCAGTGAACTTTTTCCCCAACTTGTGCGTGTATATGGAATTCCATGTAAGCATGAGTATGCTCTGCAGTGCTCTGCAGTGTCCTTTAGATTCACGGTTTTTTGGAGCTTTGTGCTTTTATGTGCTCAAGCTCAGCTATCTGAGTCAGATGGTGTTGTTTATCCAGTCACTGGGTCGCTCGAAAACTATGTGCTTTCGTCCTCTGTGTGGTTCTTGAGACTGAATGTGACGAGTACGAAAGGGAAAATAAAAAAGGAAATTACTTGATCAAGTACTAGCTTTTCCGGAAAAAAAGTTGCTTTTTTTTTTTATATAAAAAGAATCTTCTGTCCTTCCTCTCTTTCCGTCAAGAACCACTTGGAGTATATGCAATCAACATAAAAGGATGTTCGGATGTTGAATCTACATATGACAGAAAGGCCTAAGTCATCTTCATCGTACAGGTCATGGGGCATTTGTCCACCATATTCAATGGCCTGGCAAGATCATTTTCATTTAAGAAGGGAAGGAGCATTGAGGATTGTGATGGCAGAGAGACTGCAGAAGCCATGGCAAAAGAGGCAAAGAAGAATGACTTGATACTGTCCTCATCTGGCATTGTAAATGTCGATGGCTCGAAAAACTTCGCTTCGGTTTTCTCTAAGAGAGGGGAAAAAGGAGTGAACCAGGATTGCTGCATTGTTTGGGAGGTATGTATTGAAACCTGAAAGCATGAAATTCTGTTGCGGTCGCATTCGTTGTTTTTTAATTTCAAGAAATTCAACTAGCTAAGGGTTGTCATTTGCAGGAGAGAAATTGTACTAATTTTGCAATTGCTTGGAACATCTGGTCGCTTTTTATTTTGAAGATTATATTTAAACAACCCATCATTTGGTGTATAGAAGTTCAGAGTCTATTAAAAATCCGCTTAAGATCACATGTATACCATTGATTGTTACCCATGGCTGGTATATTGTAGATTTTCTCATTGTACTTAGTATATACTGATGATGTGCCTTTTGGTGATAGGAATTTGGGTGCCAAAATGACATGATCTTTTGTGGGATATTTGATGGGCATGGCCCATGGGGACATTATGTGGCAAAAAGGGTTAGAGAGACAATGCCACCCTCTTTGTTGTGCAATTGGCAGGAGGCTCTTGCTCAAGCTTCCCTAGATCCAGATTTTGACTTGGAATCAGATAAAAAGGGTCAGCGTTTTGATATATGGAAAAGTTCCTACTTGAAGACTTGTGCCGCCATCGATAACGAGCTTGGGCAGCTTCGAAAGATTGATTCATGCTACAGTGGGACCACTGCTTTGAGTATTGTTAGACAGGTATTAGCACGAACACCTCAATGTTTGGACTATGTTCATGAATCTGCTGTGATGGTTATGTGATAGTTCTTTTGTGCTGTAATTACCACATGATGTAAGTTCATTGGATCTAGTTTGTTAGGCTGCCAAATAAGAACAGATAATGAGAAGTGCCTCTTCCTAACGATAGACTTACGAGAGGCAATATGAAGATGGCTAGCTTTCTAGGCAATTCAGATGTATAGTGGAGTTTGTTCTCAGCAAACGTAACTTCAAATTTGGACCAAACGAGACATTTCAATATATTCATGACATGGAAGGTCAACTCCATCAATAGATTTCTTTATGCACAATTGAAGACGCTATATAAGAGAAACAGTTGATAAAGTGAACAACCATTTTGCTGTTACTAAGATTAGTGATTGGCCCAGCAGAGGAGTCATTGATGAAGCATTTCTACTTCTTTAGGAACCATTCCTTCTGTGGAAACTAACGAAATCAATATTTTGGCAGGGGGAACACATCATCATAGCCAATGTAGGTGACTCACGAGCTGTATTAGCAACTACTTCAGAGGATGGGAGCTTACTTCCTGTTCAGCTCACTGTTGATTTTAAACCCAATATACCTCGTTAGTCTCCCTGCCTATAACTCCTCTCACAGTTTTGCTTCTCTTCTGATCTTCACACTTCTGTTGATCTTGCTGCAGAGGAAACTGAGCGGATAATACAATGCAATGGGAGGATATTCTGTTTAGAGGATGAACCAGGAGTGCACCGTTTATGGCTGCCAGATGATGAATCACCTGGACTTGCAATGTCTAGAGCCTTTGGAGATTACTGTGTGAAAGATTTTGGACTTATATCTGTGCCTGACGTGACACAGAGAAACATAAGCAGCAGAGACCAGTTTGTTGTGCTGGCGACTGATGGGGTATGTTTTCTGCTGTTAGTTTTTTGAGCTTTTAAAGGTGGGACCCAAAAAAAGAGCGTCAATAGCTTAGCTTCCTCAGAATATATGCATTGCAGTTTTACCTAGACTTAACCATGGCAAGTTTTCAAAACAGTAACAGGCATGTAGTGGTGCTATGTATAATAGAATTTGTTCCCTGGCCATACAGGTTTTCTAGTTTCTAGACATTAACGTTGCTCCTGATAAAAGTTTGAATTACGCCAGTGTCAAATTCAAACTGTTAAGTCACCCAAGTTTCAAGTACTCCACATGGCTAACCCAATTTCAAAAGCCATGTGACCGAATCTTTTTCACCTAGCATATTCTCATGACAAGCAGGAGTAAGAATAAAGCTCCTGCAAGAGTGGGGAAGAAAATGCCACTTCTCCTGCGTCCTTGTTGATTATCTATAAAATGTGACCTTCATTAGCCCTTTTGTTTGCACAGGCAGTTGGATACTATTTCGCAGTGTGAAGTATCACTGAACAGCAATCGCTTCTTATGTTGATCCTTTTTTTCCCGTGTGTCAGGTGTGGGATGTTGTATCCAATCAAGAAGCAGTGGACGTTGTATCCTCAACACCTGACAGGAGTAAGTCTGCTAAACGCTTGGTCGAGTGTGCTGCACGTGCATGGAAACGCAACAGGCGTGGAATCGCGATGGATGACATATCAGCCATTTGTCTCTTCTTCCACGCTTCCCCTTTATCTCAGCAGGTTCACCCCATCAAGTCCCCAATATAATCATGGGAGAACGGTTTCATCTAACAGGGATCGTGATCCATGCTCTATTTGATCGAAAAAGTCCAGGTTGTGCTGCTTTCGTGCGCTCCCAATGCAACCGCGCAAACACAGCTGTAAATATAAGACGAAGTGTTGTAATATCAGCACTTGTGCTAACAATTTCCTCCGCATAGATTAGCGTTCAGGCAATCCCTTTGGCTTCTTTAAGGAAGGAGTTGCGGTTTTGTAGTGAAATTCATTTCTTTTCGTGGGCTACCAATGAAGTTAAACGTACTCCTTTATGAGGTGGCGGTGGTGGTGGTGGAACGTTGCATCTGCATTGGCATGGTCAGGGGAAGTGAACTCGAATTTGGGCAGGATCGGCCATTTGTTTTCCAATAGAAATGAGCCGTCAATATCATCAGTCGAAAATCGACTTCAGGCTTGGCACACATAGGTTAACAATGTCAAAACTTCTATTCCGCCTGCGTGACGAAATTGAATGTCTGACTTTTGATGTCGCGTTCGGTGATTCGTTGGGAATAATAAGCACCTGATGATGCAGCGATGTCTGAAGAAGGGGGCCAGGGAAGCCCATTAGTAGCCACCGGGACCTGCACGAGGTTGAGAAGATTACTCGTGATTCTGGGGCAGTTAGGAAACGCTAAAGGCAGAAGCACATTTGCCTCGCAAGATAGAGCTGTCATATCGTACATGAGAACGTCATCAGAAACTACTATTCGTCGTCAAAAGTACAGTCTCACGCGGTGCGCGGCTACTGGACTTAACTGTGCCTTACATGCATAATTGAACTTTCTAATGCGATGCCAGAGCACGAGTCGAGAATTCAGATCTGATCTGACGTGTCTCACGACCGTGAGATGGCGGAATCTGTAATGGAAAATCTCTGACGACATACCTAAAACACTACTGTCTTTCCCGTGTTATTCCGGGCCATGTGTATCTTACATCGACGGAAACATCAAAGGGCCGCCGCTTTTGTCGTTGCGCGTCTCATTAGGACTTCCGAAATTGCGCATGCTTCAACCAGGACAAAGCACGCAATGAATGGCTTTATTGACCTAACCTTCATTTTAGGTCATGTGCCAACCACTGGGCCTAGACCAAAACGCGGGGTACTATCATGATGGAGTAGATGACGTAAGATTAATCTCTGCCATCACCGACCAAATTCCACTAGCATGCCGGGCAAAATTACCCAATTAGTCATAAATATATTGAACAAATATCAATTTAATCCTAAATTTTTTAATGAAATTCTAATATAGTCATTACAGTTAATTTTCGCTAGAAAATCACCAATGTAATAGTTCAATCGTTGTTAGTCATCCTACTTAGTATGTTGCCACATCGGTGATTTTCCAATGTGAAAATCGGCCAAAAGCGTTACATTGAAATCTTGTGCAAAGATTTATAACATAATTGACAAAATTGGAAACTTAATGATCGAATTAATATGTTAAGAATTCATTGAGTAATTAAGTTCCATTTAGGCTAATTGACTAGAAAAGGGAAAAATAAATAAACTTGAGATGCTTTCACATGCGCATGCTCCGCTAGATGACGTGGGCTTCTAGCGATGCTCTATGATTTTTCGTAACTTAAAAGATTTTATAGTTGTACACCCATATGTCACGATTATTTCAAATCAAATTTTCACGTCGCAAAAAAATCACAATAAATTAATATATTTATGTCACATTTACTACAAATTAATTTTGTATCACGGAAAATACTAAATCAGTACACATGTACCCAAATCAATTTTCTTGTCACAAGAAATCCCAAACTAGTAGACCTATGCCACGTATACTCCTAATTAATTATTGTTTTTGAAAAATTTCAAAATTACCAAAATCTTAGGTTGGGGAATTTACCAAAATTTGCTAATTTGTCTTGAGTTTTGGAAATATGTGAAATCTCCAACTTTTTAATGACACGAAAATTAGGTGAGGCATAAATGCGACACTATTATACTAGTTTGAGACTTGTCATGTCACAAAAATTAGATTGGAGGACTTTTTGTGATACAAGAATAAGTTTCAAGGTAAACATGGCATGCATGCCTCCAAGCTAGGGTCGTCACCTTGTCTAGTAACCCAAATGGATTAATAAGATTGCATTTCTTATTTTAATGCATCGATACTCGCGCACGTAGTCCTCTATAATTTATATTGTTCTTCTTTAGGACAACGAAATACAAAGGTAATATTACAAGATCTCTCGTCTCAGAGCAAATCTATCGCATGTTTCTTTTTTTCCGTGAACCTTCCAAGTATCTAACAAAATCAAAAAATACATAAGTTTTTACAGATATTGAGCCGGCAAAAAAAAAAAGAGCACTTGAATTGGGGGTAACAAGCCATTCAATGCCCCATCCAATGGCACTTCGTTGTTAGCAGGCCTGGCAATAAATTTCCGGATAAAGGCGGGGTTAGAGACAACGTTGTCAAAAGGTTCGTAGGAGGGAAAAAGCATAAATAAAGGAGAGGTCCTGTCCGTACCCAAGACGTAAGGGTAGAAAGGTCAATTCCCTCCCGCGCGAGAGAGGGGAAGGGGGCGTCTGTCCACCTCAAACCGTCAATCCGAAGTTCGCTTTGACCCGGCAAGGCGAGCGGGCGAGAAGAGTTGGACGACACGACTTCACTTCCGCACCCCACAAATAAAAGTTGTTGACACACACACACGAATTACACGAAAATTAAAAGTCCCTTTTTTCTTCCTTAAAAAAAAAAAAAAAATCAAAAGGGAAAAAAGAGAAAAAGAAAATTCGGTGCGCGAAAGCGAAAGCTCGCACGCGCGTGGATTTCGCCGCGAGTCGCCGCCGCGAGATCTCGCGAGAAAAAGCCCCCCTCTCCTGTCCTCTCCACATCCATATCCTCCCACCCGTCATCTCGCTGTCGATGGTGACGCGGAACGTGCGCGCACCGCACGCTACTTTTGTCCCCCCCGAGTCTCTTCCCCACGCGCGGCTTCGGACGAGCGTCGGCGCGTGGGGGTAAAAAGTTTTTCTTTGATTTTGACGGGTAGAGAGAGAGAGAGAGAGAGAGAGAGTCGTGCCATCGTCGTGCGATGCGATGGACCGATTTGAAAATTATTATTGCCGGGCGAGTCTCGATCCGCGGTAGCTCCCGAGCATTCCTCGTTTTGGTACTTCAGGATGATTTTCCTCCCCCCCACAAAAACATCAGTTAGGTACGTTGAAATCGACCTGTTAATATATCATATTAAAGATAAAAACTTCGAATTACGTACAACATATTTATTCTAATTTTTTATGATATAAAAAAACTTAAACTATATTCATTATGACACATAACCATTCAACTAAAATAAATTCTATTTTTATTGTCGACACAATTTACTTTCTATTGTTGTGGGTAATGTGTCATGCAGGCCCATATTTTAGATTTTTAATGTCTTTGAAAAAAATTTAAAGCAAATATGTCAGAATATATAATTTAAGATTTTTTTGCAGCTTTTATCCTATAGATTATTGATGGTAGTTCGTGAAACATTCAAAACTACCTTGGGTTTCTTGATAGTTCTGCTTTTTATATGAGAAATGGAAATGGTGGTTTAAATCCTTATATTTTTGTCAAGGAATTAAGGTAGAGACGATATAATTTTAGGTGTGAGTTTCGATTATCCTTTCCTGTAAAAAGTAAGATGAAATTTTAAGAGCGAGAGTTATAGTAAAGATATAACAAAATCAATAAAAAATAAAGAGGCGTTAGCGTTCATAAATTCATTTTTGGCATGATGCGTGATTATTGGCGAAAATGAATGAATAATATTAAGGGAATAATAATCAATAAATGCTGGGGGGAAGAGCATGTGGTGATGGATCATCAGTCCAATCAACGCCAGAAGCAAAAGTACGAACATGGGAGGTAGAACTGGCCAGGTGTCTTCTGAAAGTGGGGCATCATTACTCTGAAAAAGATTAGGGGTCCTTTCTTTTTCTCCCTTTTATTTTTATTTTTTGTTTTTGGGCCAGGGGAGAGCTGGTGGGGCCCAGGTCTGAAGGGGGGACACATCATTGTGTCGTATCATTCCATCTCTCGCCTCGGAAGTTGGGAAAAAGACTCAGTTCATCATAAATTTTTATTTTAGTTTTTTTGCCCGAAACATGAGGCACTGATTCATCTGTCCCTATCCGTCCCTGTCGAAAAAAGTAAAAAAATTAATAGCAAAAGGGAAAAAATACAGAGGGAACCCAATAACCAAAAAGATAAAATAAAATAAAAAACCATATAAATCCTCTAATTATACCTCACATTATCATAATTTTTTTATTATGAAATAAAGAATCATAAACTATTACAACTACGAGGCTATAAACTGTTTTTTGACACATTAATCCCTTAAAATAACATTATTTTATGCAGATACCATGTTAAAACTATTTATCTTTTACATCTATATGAATTGATTTTTAACGGTACCCATTAACAGAATCTCGAGGAGAAGGGTCAATGTGTTATGTACATATAATTTAATTTTTTTGATAAAAAAAGGTAAATACGTCGTAGTTTGAAAATTTTAATGCTTTTTAAATAAAAAAATAAAATAAAGAAGATTTAGCGGATCTCGATCTATCCGCCACGTCACTCATGTGACCACCCGTTGGGAATCCGACGGTGGCTGACGTTACGCCTCGCCCCGCTCCCAAAAAGTCAAAAGGAGGGAACGCTTCCTCGGACGATCACGTGCGCGTGTGTATGACCAAATCGGCGGATTACTTCATGCTTTCAATTGACTTTTCATGTCCCAAAAAAAAAAAAAAATTACTCCTTGAGGAAAAGGTTTTGCTTCTTAATAATCATTTGGGGTGTTGACATATTTATAAATCGCCCGCATGACTAACCGAATTCGAGTCCCGATCGCCTATTAATATTAGAAAAAGTTTAGAGATTTAAAAGAATCAAATGTCGATTAATTACTCGGGTGAGAACTGGTGATCCGAAACTGACTGATAGATTAATTGGCAAGTTACTTTAATTTAGGCTCGTAATCTTAACAAAAAATTTATCAAACGGTTTACCAAATCGTTAGAACAAAAGCATGTCAATTATTCTTAAGAGTATTACCAAATAGGCCATAATTAAAACTTATTGCACGAATCAAATCCACATTTTTTGGTATGGAATAAGGAGAATATGCTTGAATGCATCTTTGCTTGACGATGGGTCCTATATCTTCTTTACATTCACATGGTCCCCCCACCCTCACCTATCGATTGTGATGTATTGGTACGCTAGTTGACTAAAAAAACAAAAATTTCATCCCACGTTAAGAGTACTTTTGTTTTAATGAAAATGAACGATTTGAAAAACATTTTCCCAAATTCTTTATATTGCTTACAAAATTAAACAATTCCATCGTTCACAAAAATGTTTAGATACGAGTTATCGTCGATAGTGAAGTATTATTATTGACTGATTATTTTAAGAGATATAAGCGATTGTTTTTAAAAAATATTATTCAAATCATTTATGCTTTGCGAACCAAACGGAACTTAAAAGAAAAACATAAAGTCAGTTAAAGATTAACTCTATATATATACCGGAACAATCTCTTTACTTTTATTTCTTTATTAGTAGGTAATTATTAACTAACGAACGTGTAGTTTCGTCAACTGTAAATGTGGGCCAGAAGATGTACCTTTGGAATCAGATTGCATGGACGTAATGCAAACCAAAAGACTTTATTCTTTTAGTTTATCTTGCTAACATCTTCTTCTTCTTCTTTTATAATTTTTATGGTGTACGTTTGTGCCAATTGGCTATGTGATAGCCAGTACATGTGGATCGAACTTGGAACGCAGCTGGAACCATTGATCGGAATCGCCACCTTGTTTGACCAAAAATATAAACGGAAAACAAAATAGATTTTCCCGTATTTCTTCTTTCTTTCTTTTTTAATGTTGAACAGAGAAACGAATTTTGTTAGTGGAAAATTCGCGCATGCCATGCTTCCCCGCTAAGGTCCAAAGATGGAGACGTGTACCGATAGACTTCCTCGTTATCAAAAAAAATATTATATAATATACATATCGATAAAGAATATTTGACAAAACACACGATAAATTAAAAGATAGATGTAGCTATCAAATCGACTCGTAAATATCCATAGCGAGGCCCCTCTTAGTTCTTAGGTGTTTCTTTTTCTTTCATTTCTAAGTGCAAATATCTTGAGTTTTACGTTTCAAAATTTAAACGAAACAGTTTAAAGACGCCCTTAGATTCAAAATTCTAAACTTGTATTGAATTTTATTCGTTGTGTAATAATTCATATATTTTCCTAAAATAACATATATCACATTCCCTCTTCGTAATTATCTTAAAATCATTTTTTTTTTGCATGCATTGCCAAATACATGCCCCTTTTAAAAAGAAGGGTTAATATATATAAAAAGAAAACCTTCAAACTATATTCATAGTAACACCAACATCCCTAACTTTTTTGTGTCGATAAAAATTCTAAACTTGCTCATTATAACACAAATATTAGAAACTTTTATTCATACCTGTATGGCAATTATACCTTAAATAGAATTAAATCAAATGGTACATGCGTCATGAATGTATAAGTACACAACACACACAAAAATCAGGAGTATTTGTATCATATTAGACAAGTTAGGACTTCTGGCAACGCAAAATAAAATTTGGGGTATTTGTGTCATGATGAGTATATTTTAGGGGTTTTTTTGGGTATTATCTTTTAATAAACAACGACTTCTAATTAATGAATATCTCTTGCCTGACGTGGTTAAGTTAAATGGTATGCACATAGTGCAATGCAATTCAATGTACGGAGAGCTTTCGAGAATAAAAAAAAGAAAAAGAGAGCAATAGTTGGCTGAAAAAAAAATTATATAATGAGCATCAAACTTCGATCGGTACTTCCCCTCCGGAGGGCCGGCCGAACGAGATCTCAAAAATTTGGACAAAAAAAAAGTAAGATTTTTATAAGAAAACAAAATCATGCATATGCAAAATTAAATAAATACTTATATAATCGAGAACCCACTTTTTAACTCTTGATATAATGTATGATTTTGGACCTGAATAGATCCTTAAACTGGTCCGTCTAGGATCTCAGCATCCTTAGACATAAAGCACTTAGAGAATAAAGCCGAGGACATGTTTCAATAAAAATATTGTATCAAATTAGGGAGTTGGATCGTTCAGGCATAAACACATTAAAATAAATAAAAAATATTTTTTTAAAAATTATGCTTATATGAAATTAAATAAATATTTATAATCAAGAACTCACTGTTTGACTCGCGATATAATGTACAATTTAAAGTAATTTGGTTAAATCGATCAGTCGGGGGTATTATTCTCTGCGTGGGTATCCCCGCTGCTGATTCTTTTTTTTTCTCCCACTACTATAGTGAGTGGCCCTTTTAAATTTCCTTGTCCACCATTTGTGACGTCAAAAATCCGTCAAAAGGAAGATATGATGCTCCGGTGTTGGGATTTTGCCCACACACATCTCTGTCGAATCGAAGAAAGTAGATTGTTCGCCCATAAAAAAGAAAAGAAAAGGAAGGGTACATGCCATGCGAAACTTTTTAGTGCATTGACTTCATCATTTCGCAGAATCTGCAGTTAGTGTCTTTTTATCGTGCGAAGGGTTGAAGATAATCGGAATAATTCCCTTGATTCTCTACGTCTTTTAGTGTTGCGCATTATATGTCACCTTAATTGTACATATTCTTCATTAGTGCGTTACCTTATCTTGTAAATAAGGCGACATAGTCTTCGTTGTTTAATAAGTCAAAATATATAGAAATCCCTCGATTCTTTTTGGCCATCCAAAACATGCTTAGTCTCTGTTTGGTTCGGTATTCCAAATAGGCTTTGGGATTTTAAAATCCTTTGCAAATAGCATTTTGTTCATTTTTTGCTCAATTTTGGGGAAATGCAATTGTATCTTCAAAGAGTTCTAAGGACTTTTAATTCAAAGTAGGTCTAGAGGTCCTTTGCAAAAGTTACATTTTCGAAATGCAAGTTTGGGCCTTACCTTGTCATGATTCATTTTCTCCATGGGTTAGGATAGAGAAGCTGAATAGAGCCGACGGTTATTGGTCAAGGGGTCACACCTACTGGCGATTGTCACCCGAGGCATCAATTGACTTTAGCAACCGTTGCCTAGGGGTTGTGACCGCCACTTGAGGTTGCAACCTCATATCACTTGGGTCGCAACCTCAAATTGCTTGAGTTGTGCGACTTGAGCGATGCCTAAGGTCGCGTGACCTCAGGCTTTCTCGCTTGAGGTCGTGCAATCTTAAGCCACCGTTGTTTAGGTCATGTGATCTCAGGTGAGGTTATATGGCGGTCAAATTTGACCTTTGGTTGTTTTGGTTACCGGTGGCTAGATCTAAAAAAAATGAAATTTTTTGTTATAAAAATCTATCAAAAAACATTACCAAATTTTTTTTCTTTTACAAAATGTAATTTGCATTTCGAAAAACTCTTTCATCCTAAAAATATTTCAATTTTCTCAAGGACATTTGCCCAAAATCGAATCAAATAGGCCCTTAGCAACTGTGACATTTTTAGCAAGAGTGCTTTTTAAATCAAGATTGCTACGATTTCATGTAATTAAGAAAACATTATCCAAGGACAATTTGGAACGGTGGGAATGTCTAGCTTCCTAGAATTTAGTCCTTGTTAACAAACATCTTAGAGACCTTTAACAAGCATACTCAATATAGAATAATTCAAATTTCAAAACACCGATTACACCCTAATGCAAAAACATATAGCACCTTAGTAGAAGCTTGTCTAATTAGTCAATTTACAATGCTCGAGCACTCGACTATCCACTAATTTTCAATATACTGGCTCTTCGTGTTGTGAGATTTTGTAGGACCATTGCTAATTATTCTAAAATTTTAAGCCGTTATATGAATATGCGCATTTATTATCTAAATATTTTAATACTCATTTTCATGCTTAATTTGGTGTTTTACCTAGTACTAAATATGAAAATTTTAATTAAAAAAGTAAAGGGTCTGGTAAGGTTTGAACTTAGGATATCTAGTTAATACCACGTGAGATTTTGTAGGATCAGTGCTGACTATTCTAAAAGTTTAAATTGATGGATGAATGTGTAATTTATTATTTAAATATTTTAATACATGTATTATGCATAATCGATAATTCTTTTTTAAGTACGAGATATATTTAATAAAAAAAATACTCCGGAAAATGCAAACAGAAAGCTCGCGAGGAAACTTACTCCAAAAGGAATGTCTTACGTTCTCGCTAAACCCCCTTCGACAACGTTCGTTCGATCACCTTCCGTAACAAAACGAGACAGAGAGACAGACGAGACGTCACGAGACGAGACAAAAACGTAGAGGCAGGGGAGGGGAGGCGAGGGGAGGGCCCCACTCGGACCGTCAGAACCTACGAGTTCGGAAAGAAATACGCGCGTGGTCCGAAATAGACCGACGACCGGAAACGATACGACACGCGAGAAGAACCCCCACCTCTCTTTTAACGCTCTCGCGGATCGCGAGAAATTGGCGAGAGACGGGAGGGGTTTTTATAGATTTTCTCCATCGGGAAAGCGACAGTACGAAATGAATGGAAAGGACTGGACTTGTGCTCCTGGATATTCACTAGATTTGAATTCCCGGTTTCGCATCCGTTTCCACCCCCACCACTTTCCAATCACCGCACGAAATGATAACCGATCCCACTTATCAACTGCCCATATCTGATAAGTGGACTCACTTATCGGTCCGCGATCGATCCGCACATCGGCTTATCCCTGATAGGACAGTAAGGCGGAGGGAGGAAAAAGGAAAAAAAAAAAAAAAAAGGAGAGAGAAGAAAGTTTCCCCTTCCCCCTCCGCACAGTACAGCGCATCGAAGATAGCGAGACCAAGTCTCTCTCTCTCTCTCTATCTCTACCTCCCTTCTTTATCTTCTCTCTCTCTCTCTCCTCTTGGCAGCCTTTCAAACCCTAGATGTCCTCGAATTCCGGGCGCGGTTGGGTGCTGCGGGGTCCGGGACGATGAGATTTATGAGGTTCCTGAGGAGCTCCGGGGGCCATTCCGAGCTGCTTTGATTCGGGGACGACGTGATTTGAGAGATTCGTTCGTCCGGCTCTCGTCGGATTCGAGGGGAGGGAGGTTTGTCGTGGTTTTTGTCGTTGTTGGTTGGTTCTGTTGTTGTTGGTGGTGGTGGTGGTTCTGGAGGTGGGAGGAATGTCGTCGCTGAGCAGGGAATTGGTGTTCCTCATACTCCAATTCCTGGAAGAAGAGAAGTTCAAGGAGTCCGTGCACAAGTAAGTTCTCGTTTTTTTTTTTCTTTCTTTCGTTGGACGAAACGGAACCGGTTAGATTGGATAATATCAGATGCGCGCGCGGCGGCCGCGTGCGTCGTGGGTTGAGGAGGTTATGCTGATTCGAGGTCGTTCGCGAAGTGTGTTAGGGGCTGAAGCAGGGTACGATGGGCGGTTAGGCTTTGGTTAATCGTCGGTTTTTCTGCTGTTTTTTCTTGCGGTTGTGAAAGATGTCGAGGATTGGAACGTGTGGGTCGTCGTCTGTTGTTGTTGTCGAGAAAGTCGAGAAGATTTAGAGGAGGAGGGAAATGTTTTTGTCTTCGAATCCTGTTCTCTGTTCGGAGTTAGTTTTCTGTGCGAGTCAATAGGGTTGACTTGGATTTAGTAGAAGCTTTTGCCTTTTGGGAGGGCCTATTGTCTTAAACTCATATCAGTAATTTAGGTTGGTAATTTCGTAATTTTCTTTTTTTGGCAATATAAAGTGCGGTTTCATCTTTGTTTGGTTTTTAGAACAGAGTGGGACATGAAGTTTAGATAGGAATTTGAATGTATGCTGTTTCTGCCCTGGGGAATTTGAGTAAGAAAATTCTTTAGGTCGAGTGGTCGTGAAACTTTGTTTGAATCAGGTATTCCGAGTGGAGTTTACATTGAAAGATCAAGGCGATATTTTTTTTGGTATCGTGTTTCCTTTTTTTTCTTAATAAAAGAACTTGTTTAATGCAGGCTTGAGAAAGAATCGGGGTTCTTTTTCAACATGAAGTACTTTGAGGAAATAGTTCAAGCTGGAGAGTGGGAAGAAGTTGAGAAGTACTTGGCTGGATTTACGAAAGTTGATGACAACAGATACTCGATGAAGATCTTTTTTGAGATTAGGAAGCAGAAGTATCTTGAAGCTCTTGATGGGTAGGTCGTTGCAAAGATTGGTTGGTCGTACTCTGCTCCTGTTGAAGAAGTTATCTCACCTTGTGTATTTGTTTGCTGCTCATATGGTTTTGTAGGCAGGACAAGGCAAAGGCGGTAGAGATATTAGTAAATGATCTGAAAGTTTTTTCTACATTCAACGAGGAACTCTACAAAGAGATCACCCAGCTTCTAACACTTAGCAATTTTAGGTAATTGTTCGTGTTAAATTCACAGTATATCTCATTTGATCCAAATTTTGAGTTTGAAGGAATTTGCATGAAGTTGAAGTGTTAATTTATGCTTCTTAAAAATGCTTTCAGGAACTAGGACAGCTGGAATTTATTTTTGGTTTCATTATAGGGAGATTTACAAAGCTTAAATTAGAATGCTGGAACCTCTACTTCTATTATCATTGCTTTATGGTTTAGTGGACTTTTTCTCACTTGAATTAGATGTCATATTCAACATCAGTGCAGTGAATCTTCTTATGGAGATTGATCCGTAGCTTGTGTGATTGAAATATATTACCGATGTCATGAAATTGCAATCTGAACTTCTATGACATCATTCCCACTTCACTAATTGTTCTGTTTTTTATATTGCAAATAACAGGGAAAATGAGCAGTTGTCTAAATATGGTGATACAAAAACAGCTCGGAACATAATGCTGCTAGAGCTTAAGAAGCTTATAGAAGCAAATCCTTTGTTTCGTGATAAGCTTGCATTTCCTACTTTGAAGTCTTCAAGATTGCGGACTCTGATTAACCAAAGGTATTTTAGTGAATTGTCTGTGGGTTGTTGTATTATATTCTTATGTTTACATTGTCTTGTCATCACTTTACTTTTGTTCTATTGGAGAAAGTCGAGTACTCAAATTGCTCATCAAAGTAGCCTTTTTTCTGAGGTGTATGGGGTTTCTTTTGGAAATGTACCTTTGATAGTCTACTTTGGTTTTGCCAAGCTCTTAGGACTCGATGCTTCCACTGATGGATGCCCTCTGCAATGAGATACTGCCCACAAAGCTATTGTTTTGTCTACATGCCATGCCTTTTATCAATTTTACCAGCATTAACAGAATGACGAGATTTTCCTCCTTTCGACTATAATAGGATGATATAATGTCCTGCCACAATTGCATGGATTTGTGTTATGATTCCTACTTGGAGAATGTTGTAGCTAGTGCCAGTGTTCTCCTTTCTGTCATCTGATGCATAGTCCTATCTACAGTTTGAACTGGCAGCACCAGCTATGCAAGAATCCAAGGCCTAACCCAGACATCAAGACTTTGTTTACTGACCACACATGTACACCTGCAAATGGACCTCTTGCACCTGCAGCTGTAAATCTTTCAGTTCCCCCCGTTGCAAAGCCTGCTCCATATCCTGCTCTTGGACCTCATGCGGTATGATAGTGATGTCTTAAACATCTATAATTTTACCTCCCCCTGAAGACTATATGGGAGTGTTAACACCCTAAATCTATAACTGACAAATGTTTTTCTTTCAAACTGTGTTATAGACTTTTCCGCCCACAGCTGCCGCTGCTAATGCCAATGCTCTACCAGGGAGTGCCCTGGCAGGTTGGATGGCCAATGCCTCTGCTTCTTCATCTGTTCAAGCAGCTGTTGTTACTGCTTCTTCCATACCTATTACGCAGAATCAAGGTTAGAACTTTAACGAAAGTTGGCATGAATGATATGATTTTGCTGTTGAGATGTAGAGACTGGGCGAAGGACTTGTGCTTTTAGAGACCAGAAAAGTTCAATTCCTAAGTGAAATTTTAGATTGGTGGATTTGTTAATATCAAGCTCGTACTGTTATCATTCTTTCTCCTTTTACTTAGAAAGATTCATTTGAACCTTGGGTTAAAATGCACGAACTGAGCTTTTTCTTCCCCCTCTTTTTATTGTCTGTGTGTGGAGATCATACTAAAGAAGAACCTTTTTAAGATGTTTATCTTCATAGTATCTACATATGTTGACTCTTCATAATCATCTCAGCCATTTCTATCATGAAACGACCCAGAACACCTCCTACAGCCTCAGGTATGGTCGATTATCAGAATCCAGATCATGAGCAACTAATGAAAAGGCTTAGACCTGCTCAGTCAGTTGAGGAGGTAAACGCCAAAATCTTGGTTTTTAATATGCAACTTGCTCATTGCAGTGCTTTATTTGGAACTTTTTCACTCATTTGCCTTTTCTTACCTTGATCTTGCATGATTTAGGTTACATATCCAATATCTCGACCACAGGCTTCTTGGTCTCCAGATGACTTGCCAAAAACAGTAGCATTCACTATGCATCAAGGATCCGCAGTCACTAGCATGGACTTTCACCCAGCTCATCTTACAGTGCTTCTTGGTATGAAGGCTTCGTACATGTACCTGCTGTTTTTTGACCTTTACCCATAGAACCTAATGAAACTGATTCATCAAACCCCAGCCCTTTCCTGCTGCCCTAGACACATAAAAACAACTGGAAAGAGAAAAGAACCATGCTTTGGAAATCTGCTACATGATGTTAAAATTTCTAACTAGCCGTTGTTTTGCAGTGGGTTGTGCTAATGGTGAAATTACATTGTGGGAACTTGGATCAAAGGAAAAATTGGTCTCAAAGGCCTTCAAAGTATGGGATGTGCCATCACGTTCTTTGCCTTTTCAGGTTGTGTATATATCTGGATAGTTCTTTATATCTTCAGCATTTACATGGTGAAAAAATCAATTTCTAAAGTAATTCGAATATATAGAAGCTGCACTTTCAGTTATATGAACTTTTGGCCAAGTTGGTGATGTGTCCACTCAAGACTTTTTTTCTGATGTTCACAAATTTGAAGCAAAAAGTGGTTGCTGAGTTGTATTCTAATGTTGGAGACTTATTTCAGGCTGCTGCTAGCAAGGATTCAGTAGTATCTGTTAGCAAGGTTGCATGGAGTCCGGATGGAAACTTTGTAGGTAGGTTTGTTTGGGTTGAGCGCCAAAAGTGTTATTGCAATGTGCAGGGATTTGGTCAATTAACTAAATCTTTGAAATGCAGGTGCTGCATTTGCCAAACATTTGATTCATTTGTATGCTTTTCATGGAGCAAATGATTTGCACCAGCAAGTAGAGGTATGCTGATTTATTCTGTTGCTTGAATAGGCGAGTCCTGCATATGAGGGGCTCATCTCTTTCTAATTGCAGATTGATGCCCATGCTGGTGCTGTTAATGATCTGGCCTTTGCTTATCCAAGCAAACACTTATGTGTAGTGACCTGTGGAGACGATAAGCTTATAAAGGTAGTGCAGTAATTATGTCATCATTTGCAGTGCCGTAATTTTGTCATCATTTGCTTTGATTAGATTCGACATTCTATACGTCAATAATTATTTAAAATGAGCAGGTTTGGGATTTGAGTGGAAGAAAGCTATTCAACTTTGAGGGCCATGAGGCAGCTGTTTATTCCGTTTGTCCTCATCACAAGGAAAACATTCAGGTACTCAGTGTTTTCAGGGAAGAAATCCAACATTATCGATGTGACATGTAGTGGATAGCCAATAAATATGTCCTACTCATTATATTAGAGTTCCTTTTTTTTCCCCTTGAAAATGTTAAAAGTTACTCGTGAGTCTGACAAGAGAGACAATAATTTTGTATGATATTGCTTCTTTTTGGCATAGTTTTCCCTAAAGGGCTAAATTGTTGCAAGAGAATGCAGTGACCTGTAAACAGTTAAATCTTGATTAACCTGTTCATGGTTTTACTTTGAGGTTTATTCGGTTTTTGTTAGAATGATGCTAGACTCTTTGCAGTCTGTACAGTACTTGGATAGTTACGGTCAAACAGCAATAATAAGTGTTTATTTTTTTGTTTCATCTCACTTGAAGTGCTCCATATCAACACTTGCCTAAGAAGGAAACTAAATTTGTTATTTCTTTTTGGTTTGAACAAGGTCAAGTGTAATGGCCAGCATGCTATCTGTCCTCCCCTCGTCTTGAGTTCAAGAAAGACTTATTGTTGCACTGGAATTAATTTTTGGCTTTTTTTTTTTTTTTTTTTTTGGGAAGTTGCAGAAGACATGGTTGACCCATTAGACTTTAGTTGTTACATGATAGAAGTTGGTTTAGTTAACAACTCTTCTCTTTTGTGAAAGAAAAAGAAGAAGAAGTAGAAGATGACGAAGCATCTCTATATGGAAGGATTAATAATCTATATAATATATATAGTAGAGTATTGAACACAAAATGAAATTTTGATCAAATAAATGTTTTTATAATTTGTATTCCTGGCCCTGTTAGTGGGATAAGGCTTAGTATTATTTGTTGGTGCTGCTGCTATTATTACTGCTACCTTTCTTGAAGAATTTGGTAAATCTAACTGAGTTGGTTCTTGCACCACATATCAATTTTCAGTTCATCTTCTCAACCGCAATCGATGGCAAAATAAAAGCCTGGCTCTATGACAATGTGGGTTCTAGAGTTGATTATGATGCTCCTGGCCGTTGGTGCACTACAATGCTTTACAGTGCTGATGGGACTAGGTAAGGAGGATGGAATTTCAAACATTGGTTGCTGTTTTCTTTTGCTCCCTTCTTCGTCAGTGGTCATCATCACAATGTTTGCTGCAAATGTTCTTGTAAGATATGGCATGATGACTGATTACTATTTGCTAGCAATCTTCTCATCACTTATTCCCCATTTTGCAATCAGATTATTTTCCTGTGGAACAAGTAAAGAAGGGGAGACTTTCCTTGTGGAATGGAATGAAAGTGAGGGTGCTATAAAGAGGACATATACAGGATTGAGAAAGAAATCAAATGGTGTGGCACAATTTGATACCACTCGAAACCATTTTTTGGCTGTGGGAGAAGACAGCCAAATAAAGTTTTGGGATATGGATAATGATAACATTCTTACATATACAGAAGCGGAAGGTGGACTCCAGGTGAGTGTTACATGCTCTATGGTTGGTCTTTCATGGCAAACTTTGCTTTTGATACCAGCACTTACATGTTTTCCTTGATGGAGCAGAGTCTTCCTCGGTTGAAGTTCAACAAAGAAGGAACTCTTCTCGCTGTAAGTACCGCAGATAATGGATTCAAGATACTTGCAAACTCAGTAGGCCTTAGATATTTGAAAGTTAATGAAGCCCCATCCTTTGAAGCACTAAGAACTCCAATTGAGTCTGCAGCTGTCAAGGTTCTGATCACTTTGTGATTTTGATATTTGAAGTACTTGGTTTAGAGATTGCCTCTAATAATTTTTACATGATCCTTTTCTATTCATGTCATGCAGGTCTCTGGCTCTTCTGCCATTGCAAATGCCGGTGCAGTAAATTGTAAAGTGGAAAGGAGCTCTCCTGTTAGACCTTCTCCAATTCTTGTATGCTGTTTTAATTTAGCATGATATATTTCTTATCTGTTTCAAAAAATGGCATGACACTGAGAATTTTGAGGCGTACAGCCATGAGATTATTTTCTTATTTCTGATGAGCTGCACTTAGTAGAGCATTAGAAAATGTGGAGGCAAACTGTCTTTTGGATCATATGAAATTGGCTAGTTTTATGTCAACAGAGACAAGTCAGACTGTTCAAGATTCTATACCCCTTGAAATCATTACTTCCATTATGGTATACTTTGTTAGTTCAATGGGCAGAATGAGAGGATGAGGTGATTTTGAATATTAGCTCGTTTGAGAAAATTACTTATTTTATTCTATTTCTTCATTCAAGAATGGAGTTGATCCTATGGGTAGAAGCATAGAGAAACCAAGGACAGTTGAGGAAGCGGTTGATAAGGCTAAACCTTGGCAGCTAGCAGAGATTTTGGATCCTGCCCACTGCCGTTTAGTTACGATGCCTGACACCACAGATACTTCCAGCAAGGTATGTTTCATCGAGCGAAAATAGTAATCTTGCAATGTGTATCCACTTCATTTTTTGCCTTATCTAATGTCTAGGTTGTACGACTTCTATATACAAATTCTGGTGTTGGACTTTTAGCCTTGGGGGCAAATGGTGTCCAGAAATTATGGAAGTGGGCCCGGAATGAGCAAAATCCGGGTGGGAAGGTAATGCCCGATTCCTTTTGGATTAAAGCTTTTGATTTTTTTAAAGAGGAACTACTGAAGTGAACAAGCACAAAAGGCCACCGCCAGTGTTGCTCCCCAGCACTGGCAACCGAGCAGTGGTCTTCTTATGAGTAATGATGTCTCAGGTGATATTGAAGAAGCAGTACCTTGCATAGCTCTATCAAAAAACGACTCCTATGTAATGTCAGCTTGTGGTGGCAAGATCTCACTGTTTAACATGATGACTTTCAAGGTAATTTTTGCTGTTCTTGGCTTTATGACTTCGTCTCTGTTTGCATCCTGAGTTTTTTTATACATTCATTGTTCTGCAGGTGATGACCACATTCATGGCGCCCCCGCCTGCATCAACTTTTCTCGCGTTCCATCCACAGGATAACAACATCATTGCTATTGGAATGGAGGATTCTACTATCCATATTTATAATGTTAGAGTAGATGAGGTAGCTGCTGTATGAATTGGCTTTTCTTTTCTGCCGACACCATATATTTAACACAACTGACATGATTTATCTGGCTTTCATAGGTGAAGTCAAAGTTGAAGGGTCACCAGAAGAGAATAACTGGTTTAGCCTTTTCCACGAGTCTGAACGTCTTGGTATCATCAGGTGCTGATGCTCAAGTAAGTGAATCAAAGAATATTTTGTTATCCAGCTTGAGAACTTGTCTCTGGTTGTGGGGGTACTTTCTGAATTTTGTTTCATCCTCTGCTTTATCCAAGTTTCCTTATTGAGCGGAGAAACTGCTATCTATAGTGCATTATTATTACTACGAGAAACATTTACTTGTAGTTGAGACAATAGGCATGAAACCTGTGATCATACTGAAAGGAGTGCAACTCACTTGTCTCTCAGTCTGTTCTTTCTGCTGTCCTTCCGAGATGATATGACCTGTCCTTTTTTCACAAAACCTTTTATGTTAAAGCTGGGCAGATTTGCTACTAAATTGCCTCTTCAATCCTTCCTCTGCCCACTTTTCCCCCATTTTCTGATCTTTGGTTGTTTCATCTTCTTTGCAAGTATGAAATTAGAAATGATTTCTCCCTCTTTAAATATTAACAGCTGTTCCTGTGGAGTATTGATACCTGGGAGAAGAGGAAGTTGGTTTCAATTCAAATACCTAGTGGAAAGGCACCTACTGGCGACACAAGAGTGCAGTTCCATGCTGATCAAATCCGCTTGCTGGTAGTTCATGAGACCCAGTTGGCGATATATGATGCATCTAAGATGGATCGCATTCGGCAGGTGGGGACATCAGAATTTCCTTGTCCACTTTCTATTAACCGACAGCTGCTAAGGAAGTTAAAACATTTTGTAAAGCGGAATGAAACCTGACATTTTTGTGCATTATTTGTACATCAGTGGATCCCGCAAGATGCGCTTTCTGCCCCTATATCATATGCAGGGTACTCATGCAACAGCCAGCTGATTTATGCCAGCTTTTGCGATGGAAATGTTGGTGTGTTCGATGCTGATACTCTTAGATTAAGGTGCCGCATTGCTGCATCGACATACTTGCCCCAGGCAGACTTGAACGGGTAAGGATGACCTCAAACGTCGAACTTTAGTAACATATATTTCTTGAACAAATCATCAAGTTAGGCTGAATGATTTGGCCTGCGTGCTTTAGTCACATGTTGTAGCCCATGTTTTGAGAAACTTTCTTAAATTACATATTTTAGCTTTTTTTTTTTTTTTTTTAACGGGCTTCTGAGCACTTGCCAAGCATTACACCTGGGTCTTCTTGAGACATTGGAATTATGGTACGGTAATTATACACATTAGTACTACAATAAAATCCCAGCTTGCGAATTTTTTGTTTGTATAGAAGCTGAAGCACATCAAACATAGCTTAACAAGTGCTTCAACTCATTCACTTTTTCCTCTAAAATCTATTCGAAGCGTCCATAATTTTCTTATAAGGAATCTTAAGAGTCCATAAAACATTCGATAAAACTCTAATCAATTGGATTTTGTCTCTGTGGTTTGATTTTTTTTACAGAAGCCAAGCTGTCTATCCTCTTGTCATTGCAACTCATCCCCAAGAGCCAAACCAATTAGCTATTGGCTTAACGGACGGATCTGTCAAAGTCCTGGAGCCGACAGAATCGGATGGGAAGTGGGGAGCAACCCCACCAGTAGATAATGGACTGTTGAGCGGTAGAACGGCATCATCGTCTACCACAAGCAACCACACGCCGGAGCAGATGCAAAGATGACAGGAACCTGATAGACCCGATGGTTACCCCGCTTCTCGAGACTGTCTTGTGTTTCTATGCGTGTAGATTATTAGGGTGTTGCCCCCACACTTGCGGGGGGGATGTTTACTCATTGACCTGACACATTGTTGTCTGTATAGACGCGACACATCGCGTTTCTTTCTTTCTTTCCTTCTTCTTTCTTACTTTCTTAGTATTGGAGATGATATGTTCTGTGGAACAAATTTTGGATTTTGATTCTGCCTTCTGCGAAAGACGTCATTGTACAAAGCTCAGATTGTCTTTTAAGGCATTGAAGAAATAGGAAAGCAGGAGGGAATGAACCATGTCCTGTCATGCTTTTACACTAAATTCCTGATTTTTTCGACCACTATAACATCTTCGTCTTTCTTTTTTTGTTTATTTTTATCGATGCAATCTGCTAACTATGCTTGAAATAATCGGTTAGCGAAAATTATTTTCGTTATCGATAATAATTTATATTTAAATATTTTCATGAACCAATGAAAATATTGTTGGCTCTTCCATGTTTGTAAATGGTCAATGATTTCTTGTTTGGTCAATAGAGGAACATCTTATAGCAAATAAATTCCCTTTGGACACCTCTCGTGAGGAGATTGAGACATCTAAACGAGAGTTAGATCATAGTGAAAGGAATGTTGAGTCATGCGACACTCCTTGTGACGGATTCAGAGGTGGTAACCTCAGATTTGGTCCCGAATTAAGGTTGTGGCCTCCAAATGTATCATGTGGGGTCTGCGAAGGTTGTGCGACCTCAAGCCGTGGCCGTGGCCTCTGCCTGAAGGGCTGACTCGAGACAGAGATAGATAAGTTGAGCACAGTAGATGGCAAAGGTAACGGTGGACGGAGGAGAGCAGGAGGAGGAGAAAATAAAACTAAAAAAAAAGGGAAAATGCCACAAAAAATCCCAGACTATGTCACTTAGAACAATCTTACCAAACTTTTTTTCATGTCATAAAAAATCCGAAATTATGTCACTAGGGACAATTTTACCCTAAACTTTTTTTTGTGCTACCAAAAACTCCAAACTATACCACTTGAGACAATTTTACTATGAACTCCGATACTATACCACTCTTTAACTAAATGGTATTTTCCTCTTTTTACTTTTTTTTTTCTTTCTCCTCTGTTTGCCATGGCCGGTAGAGGGAAGTTGACAAGGGCCACCCTCACTGGCGGTGGCGTTCGGTGACAGTGGCCCTTGCTGGGGAGGGTCGCCCTCGACCGGGCAGAGCTTCCCTCGCTTGAAGTCGCCGTCGGCGAGGGCCACCCTCATTGGCTTCCCTCTACTGTGGTCAACAGAGAGAAGAGGAAGAAAAGAAAAGAAAAAGTAAAAAAGTAAAAGGACGAAAATGTCATTCAATTAAAAAGTTTGAGATAAATGTGTCATAAGTGACATAATTTAAGGTTTTTTTGGCACAAGAAAAAATTTAGGGTAAAATTGTTCCAAGTAACATAGTTTAGGGTTTTTGGTGGCGCAAAAAAAAGTTTAAGGTAAAATTATCCCAAGCAACATAGTTTGGGGTTTTTTATGGCACGAAAAAAAGTTCAATGTAAAATTGTCCCAAGTAATATAGTTTGAGATTTTTGGTGGCATTTAAAAAATAGTGTGTGCCCCCAGTTAGAAAATAAACTTACATCACCGTCCACGTCCTCACCGTCTGTCCACCCAGCAAAGATATTCTAAGATGGCTCTCAATTTCGTGGAAACCTCGTGATATTTGAAAATTGAGGTTTTTTTTTGTCAGTCTTATTTTACTTATACTTAAACATTTAGATTTTTGCTTTATCTCCTTACAAAATATGAAAGTCGAAATTCACTCTTAAAACTAAATCGTTTCCACCCAACTCTCTGAAAAAGTGAGGATTCGAACTCCCATCTCTCCCTTCTCATGTGAAAAGGATAGCTATTAGGGTGGTTTGAAAATTGAGTTAACTTTGGTCATTTATGCAATATTATCCCTGACTTTGGCTTAACATGCAATGTAATTCCTAGATTTTAAAATTTTTCAATTCAATTAAAGTTCATGGACCATTTATGTCATTTCCACGTGAAAATTTGAGATGTTTTGTAAAGGAAAAAAAGTTCTATACGTAATGACTAAGACAACACCTTTATGATAAGGACTAAAATCATAAAAAAATTATTTATAACAAATTTACTCCAAACTAATAGAGTTCTAATAAACTTATTTTCCGTTGGTTTATGTTGAATTTTACTATTAAATTACTGAGTTTGATGATATGTGATAGATAACGAATATACCGGTTTAGGGATTTATCATCTGTTTATCAGAGATTTACTAGTTTGTGATTTTTCGCAATGTTAATTTAATTTAACGAACATTAACGGATGATGAGTTTATTATAAATGTACAAATTTAGGATTTTCAATAATAAAAAATAGTTTAAATAAATTTCTCACGGATTTGCCGGCTTCGGATTTTTTCACAGTATTAACTCTTGTGATAAAGCCGTACGCAGCGGTTCGACCGGACCGGATTGGGCCGGTTTTCATGGCGGAAAGTCGGTTCATATCACATCATCTTGCAATTCGCCTTAGGGTTTCTCCCAACCCCCCTCCCCCCTCTCTTCCCCTCTCTCTCTCTCTGAGCTTCCACCTCCTCGACAATGGCGAATCGTACGGACCCGTTGGCGAAGAGCATAAGGGGGACGAACCCCCAGAACTTGATCGAGAAGATCGTGCGCTCCAAGATATACCAGAACACCTACTGGAAGGAGCAGTGCTTTGGCCTGACGGCGGAGACCCTCGTCGACAAGGCCATGGAGCTCGACCACATCGGCGGCACCTTCGGGGGCAACCGCAAGCCCACGCCCTTCCTGTGCTTGGTCCTCAAGATGTTGCAGATCCAGCCCGAGAAGGACATCGTCGTCGAGTTCATCAAGAACGAGGATTACAAGTATGCTCGCTGATTAACCAATCTTCTTCTCGTTCAGTCATTTTCTCAAGCTGGTTTTCTTATGATGAAATCGATGAACTCGAGAAGAAATTGCCGAATTCGGCTGAAGTGATATCGCTTTTAGCTAACTTTTGCGTGCGTTTGATTCGGGTTTTGTCTATGCTTAATAAACATGACCTGAATGTGAGCAAGTGAAATTTGCGAGTTCAGGTTTTGCTGGAGCATTTTGGGGGGAAGATTTTAGCTGGGACCAAGTTAGGGGACCATCGCGGTGATGTAGCTTAACATTGTATTGGGACTGGGATTAGGACTGAAGTCTTAGATGTGACTTTCTAGTTTCGGAGTTGATAATGTTGATATGCTCATTCGTAGGGTCAGATATGAGGAAATAATGTAGTTGTGTGGACTAAGGCTGACAGCATAAATTTGTTTTGGTATATGTTGATCTCGTGAGGTTTGTGTAGATCAGTCTGCTGATATGGTAGGGTGGAGACTAAATGATAAGGGATTGTCCTGTGGATGCTCTTTGCAAAACCAACTTGAAATATATTGGAGACATGAATCCATGAAAGGCATGTCGATGAGAGTTCTCTATGCATGTTCTGCTGATAAAAAACGGATGCTGTGCTGTGTAGATGTGAACTGTTGTTGAAGGTTTTATTTCCTGACTTACATATTCTCTGTTTTACCTTTACGGAATATAGGTTCTCCTCTTTGTCTTTGCAATTATTCTGATTATTCTTGATGGTTACCGTGTTGTAGGTATGTTCGTGTACTTGGTGCCTTTTACTTGCGTCTCACAGGAACAGATATGGATGTTTATCGATATTTGGAGCCTTTGTACAATGACTATCGAAAAGTGAGGCAAAAGTTAACTGGTGGAAGTAAGGAAATTTCCTGTCTTTTGAAGTTTAGATGCTTAACTTGTTTAGATATTCAGCCTGAACAATTAGCGTTTCTTTCCGTAGCCCATTTGTTATGATCAAAATGTTGTATTCTGTAATGCTAATTGACATGGTTTTATGTTTTACCCTCTTTTTAATCAGACTTTGCCTTGACACATGTGGATGAGGTTATTGATGAACTCCTGACGAAGGACTATTCATGTGATATTGCAATGCCGCGCATCAAGAAAAGGTGAATTTGTTACGACTCTTGCTCGCATTATTTTAATGTTTAGTCTTTTTTGTCCTTGCCAGTTGCATGTGCAGTTACTAGTTTTTGATACTGGATTTGACAGTAGATTACTGAATTTATTTTAGCCACAGCTTTTTGACTCAACCAGTAGCTTGACTGTAGCTAGCTATTGTCTTTTGGGGCAAAAGCATGGTTAAATCTTTTGCTTTTTTCCCTCTTGGTTTTCTACTACATTTGAACTCAGTAGTTGATTGGATTTGTTATAATTTGGTTCGTTTTATCTCTTTGTTGTAAGTTTTTGAGTGGTTGGACTGTTCGGTTGTGACCTTGTGAGAGTGCATCTCATGGTCCTACCATGTAATGACTACCATTTTAATTTATGTTGATGGTCTGCCCTAACTAATTGTCCCTTTCCCCTCCTCTGTCCTCTGTTAGATGGACTCTCGAATCAGCTGGTGCTCTAGATCTCAGAAAAAGTGCTCTGGAAGATGATTTTGAGGAAGAGGAAGAGAAGGAAGAGAATGAACAACTCGTTGATGGGCTAGAAGATGGTGCTCCTGAAAAGGTTTGCTCCATTCTTACTTCTTCAAATTTGCTCCATTCCTTTCTCTCTTTTTTTGTTTTTTTAATTCAGTTTCATGAGTAATATCCTCAGAGGTTAATTTTATCATCACTTTAACAGGACTATTATCGTGGACGAAGCCCAACTAGGGAAAGAGATAGAGACAGAAGGCGTGATAGTCACCGACACAGGTAACTGGACTGCCAGTTGCCTGTTTTAAATTAGTCGCAGTGCTGAATACCTTGCTAATGCCATTCTGGTTCTCAAAGGCTTACTCTCTCTGTATTTTCTGCTTTTGATATGGGTTGTGCTTTTGTTTTTTCTTTTCTAGGTGCCAAAAATGTTTGTGCATGTCGGAAGATGTTATTTGTGTTCCACATAAAACTTGGGATGTTTGCAGAGTCACACCTAGATAGCAATGATGCTAAGGGGACCGCAGAAGAAGTTGCGACGTTTAGATGCCTTTTGACAAGAATTAAATTTTAGCAGAAAAACCAGTTCAGGATTGTGATTATGCACATTAAGGTCATAATCCATAGAATATTGACACGGTAACATGGCTTCAGAACAATTGAAGTTACCAGGCTTCTCATTGTGAATTGTGTCTGGTGGTAAAACTTGAGCAGGAATTTCATTTTGATGTCTCTTTTTTTTTTTGATCGGTCATTTTGATGTCTTTAATTGCTGGAAATTGAGTGTTTGTGTGGATTTCTCTTTGGTGCTGCAAAGACCTAAATTTTAAGGACTGTAAGGTCGACTTGCATTCTTAATCTACAATTCGACTCCTCAACTTCTCAGACTTAGCATCTCTCAGGAGGGCAACCAGTGAGGCATTCCTTGCTTAGACAAGCATCATGGAAGCTGTTATGCATTAAACACTTGCACACATGTTCACTTCAGTCCAAGCATCATGCCGATATTGTGAGTCATGACAGTGTCGCTTAGTGCTGTCCATCGATCAATACAGCTTCCTACAGTAAAATTGATGATCCTGCCAGGTTTCTCTGCATTGGCAGTGTGCAGCGAGAAGTATGATGGATCAGACATTTTCATTTTAAGTAATTATGTTCAACTAGGCATCAATGCATTCTTTGTTTCTCCTTAATGTTCTATGTTTTCAGCAGCCAATTTGATCATCTCATTTCTCAGTGTTATTTAGATCATCTTGGGTGGATGGGATGTTGAAGATATATTGAGTCCTTAAAACTTGTAGAATCCATAAGTCCTTTGTGCTTCTCTTCTGAGGCTAAAAGTATTGGTGAACTGATGATCATTTCCCATCTGTCACAGAGATCGAGATTTGACAGGGATTATGACAGAGACTATGATAGAGAACGTGGACGTGGACGGGAAAGAGATAGAGATAGAGACAGAGACAGAGACAGGGATAGGGACAGAGACAGAGATAGAGATAGAGACAGAGACAGGGATCGGTATCGTGTGAGGGATGAAAGAGACTATGGTCGTGAGAGGGATCATGAACGAGAAGGTAGAGACCGAGACAGGCGGGACAGAGACCGTGGGCGGAGAAGGAGCCAGTCAAGAAGTCGAAGTAGAAGCAGGGACCGCAAGGACCGCGATGGTGGGGAGCACCGTAAGAGACATGCACGTGGCAGCACAAGTCCTAGAAGGCGTGGGCATGATGATGGCCGAGAAGAGCCAAAGAAGAAGAAAGAGAAGAAGGAAAAGAAGGACGACGGGACTGACCATCCTGACCCAGAGATTGCTGAAGCAAACAGGTTGCGTGCTTCTCTGGGGTTGAAACCATTGAAGCTCTAGGCGCGATGGTTGCAAAGACATGTTGATTGTTGATGATTGACGATGGTGCTTAGTCTGATGGAATGTCCATATTGCTAATATGCTGTCTTTACTGTATAGATTGAGCGGTGAGCAATCAAATGTGGCGGTGTCTTTGACCTTTATTTACTTTTGACCTTGTGCCTCTCTTTTTTCTCTTTGGCACCATATACTTAAATCTCCAGAACATTTGTTATTTTTGTAGGCTTTCAGCTGGCGTCTTGAGATGGATGATGGAACATATTACCTGCTTATTGTTTTTGGTTGCATGATTGCGAGCTATAGATGCGAGTCACATATGGCTTGGGTTTTTTAGATCTTCTGAGAACTGATGCTATCGGTCCAGTGTACTTGTGTCCACAAACGTTTTAGGATCTTCTCTGCTGTTCGTGTCCTCTGCGGAAAACTCGAAACACGGGATCCGTGCCATCAATGCGTCATAACCATTTACAATTACATTCATACATGAGATTCAGCATCCGGTCAGAAAAGGCAGAATTTGGATATGATAAGGTTTTCTGCTGCTCTAAAAAGCATTTGATTGAAACGTCTTTACCGGCTCTAAATCTACAAGCAACTTAAAGATGGCAAGTCAGAAAAAAGGGTAAATTTCTCCAGTCATGGAAGCAACTCTGGTAGCAAAATGCCATCGTTGTCATACTGGAGAGTACCGGAACAGTTCAGTGGCTTGCACCTCCTTCCCATCAGAATTCTCTTCTTGCAGAGCTCCACTTCCCCACCTTCCTGCTCTTTATTTGTTAGGATGACATCGTTGTCTTCGTCATCATTGTTTCCATCATCTTCTTCGTTTCGTTCTCCTTCTTTGATAGGGTTGCTCACTTTGTAGCACGTGGTCTTCACCTTCATCTTCTGTCGTGCGCACTGTAATCTCATCAATACCCAAGCTACAGCTCTAACCCTTATGGCAGATTGAGGAATGCCGCTGGTACTCCTTTTTCCAGCACCAATGTTAACGCTGTCACCATTGCTCTTCCTGACCTTGACGTTGAGAAGTTTAATGCAGGGATTCTTCTTGAAGACGGCTGACAGACGAAGGATCGCCCTCTGAGGCCGCTTGCTCAGCACTATCTGTCCGTATAGACTGGCTTCCTCTCCGCATCTCCCCCTATTCTCCCTGCATTTGGAATCCGCGACATCTTTCAAGGAAAGTGACATCGGCAACACCATCGAATCTTCCAAGCACCCAGTGCCGCCTCTACGGGAGCCGTAGATCAACTCCCCCAAGTCCAGCCCTGTTCTTTCCAAATCATCTCTCTTCTCGTCTCCCACAACAGCTTCGATGCAGCTGTGAGCATCGACTCGCGTGCTTTTGCTTCTGCCCGCCCTAGAATAACAGGTCAGTCGCAGAATCGCGCCGCCAAACACACCTGATATCATGGAACGGGCTCTCCCCAGCCATTTCTTCTCGTTCTCGCCTTGATCAGCGCCATTTTCCACTCCGGAACGAGCAGGTCCCTGCATGGCGTTTCGCAAGTGTAGTTCACGAGTCTTGATACTTATGTATGATCGAGGGAGGGTAATGCTAGCGAAGTGCGAGGTAGCAGGAGCTCGGAGAGCAGCAGCGGAAGCTATGGGAATGTTGGGTTTCTCTCCATTTGTGCAGTGGAGGTGTCTTTTGATGTTGTCTTGTCGCTCAGGCTCTCTCGCTATGCGCTGAACTGAGTCATCGGGAGGTTTCCAACTGTTTTGACAGTTGAGGGAAACATGGATCTGGCGGTTATGCAAAAAAATGGAACTGGTCAAACGTTGTTTGGGAAAGGCACTACCTTGTGTGGCGGGATCGTGCATGCAGCTTTTATCCTCGTCTCTTGCCCACGAATTCTACAGTTTTCAATGCAAAATAGGAAAATAAAAGGACTAGCAAGGGAAAATAAAAACACGAAAAAAAGGATTAATTACAGATTTAGTCCTCTAAGTTATAGTGTTCATGGGATTTGGTTTTTATTGTTCCTTTTTTTGGGTTTAATGCTCTGATTTTCCTCTGGATTTGTGCGATTTAGCCCTCCGAATATTGCTCGTTTAATTGATATCTTTGATCAGTCACTCTGAATAAGTTGCCAACCTAATTAACAACGTGATATTGCTTATGACAGAAAATGGCACTTGATGTCAATTTTGCGCTAAATGAGAAGAAAACAAGTGGAAAAAGTAAGAATGAGGAGAAATTTGAATTTAACAGTATTAGTTAGTGTGGGCAAACAAAGCATTTGATTACACAAAGCAAGAGAGCTAGAGGATTTGATTGCACATAAAGGTAAGTTAAAAGGACCAAATTGTGCAAATTCAAAAAGTTAGAGGACACGATTGCACAAGATATCGGTATGAGGATCAAATTGAACGGGCGATAAAATATAAACGACTAAATTTCTATTTAATGCCCCCATAAAGAAGACGGCACTTCTAAACTTGCAAGTGCACTGGCTGAATTTTAAACATTTATATTGAATTTTAACCAACATAACAAGAATGAGAGATTAATGTTTTTGATCTTATTTTGTCTCGACAAGAATGATATATATATATTTTCCCTAGCTTTTTCTCTTTCTTTTGTCTCTGCTACTGGTTGAATAGCCCGGACTAGGACATTTTTATATTTTCACAAACTGCCTCGTAGTCGATTGTAGCTTCAAAAACCACTCTGGTCTGGTGAACATTTTGGTTGATATATGAAGGGAATAAAAAAAAATATTGTGTATACTTAGCTTAAAATTTTGAAATTACTTGTTTGTAATTAAAAAAATTGCTTTGCTCCCCCAAAAAAAAAAATTGGTTGTCTCACATTTCAAGATCTATATACCCTGCATCTTCACAATCCAAAAAAACCTATATGCCTTGCGCGCGCCTAGAATCTAAGTGAATTTCGACATTGAGGATGAAGTAATTCGAGAAAGAGAACGAGGGCTTGGTGAATTATGCAACTTGAAGTCTAAGGCAATAGATGTCGAAGATGATATTAGTAATTTTTTTCCGAAGAAAAGATTTTCAAGGTTTCATGCAACTTTCCAATTAAATAAATAGTATGCTTGTCTTATCTCAAAAAAGGTTCTTCAAAGTTCTCAAATTATGAATTTCAAATATAGTATGATAAAAGAATGGTATGGCGATGCTTCTACTACTATATGTTTTTGTTTCGTGAAAAATGAATAGTTTATAAAATATTATCCAAAAGATGACCGCTTGTATCATTTACAAAAATAAATGAATCAAAATATTTTCATCATTCTCGAAAAAGTCTAGGCATAAATTTTTTTGGATGATGAAACTAATGATTATTCGAAATGGCATAAGCCATTATTTTTAGAAAAATATTTTTAAATTATTTATTTTTTGAAAAATAAATGAAGTTAAAGTAAGGGTTTTGTCTTCTTATTTTTTTTTTCTACAATTAGCCTTGCGACAACAATTGAAAGTAGAAACAACGCAAAACCATTCACTTTTGGCATTTCCTCGGCAGACCTTCACGAAGAAGTTTTACTTCCAAAAAAAAAAAAAAAAATGCAAATGAAGTCATTGATTGGGTTGTCTCCTTTTATTCTTCTATTCATTTTTTTTAAAGGCAAAGAATCATAAAACCATCAAAAATAGACAACAACTCAGCACCAAAAATGGAAAAAAAATAAAAGCTCAAATTTACTTACATGATTTGAAGGTCGAATGTCAAACACATATAATATAAGAACACAGTAAATATAATCGGAGCAATTTTGGAGTGAATAATTATTTCGTTGCTTTAACGAAGTAATCTCCACTCTTTACCAAAAAACGAAAGAAAAGGAAGGGATTAAATTGGGGAAAAAAAACTATTTGCTATTTACTATGCTGAATTTATAACCGCTCCTTCACTAAATTCCCTTAATTATTACATAATGGAAAAGAAGAATTAAATTTCCTCTTTTAGAAAAAAAAATCCTTTCAAAGAATTCAAAAGGAAAGGTTAGAAATGTAATTTCACACAACCCCCAAAACGACTCCCTTACGAGTCGCTCCGTCTCGTCATTTGGGCCCATCTTCTAAACCCTAACCTCGCTCTATCCCATCTTCATCTCCCTCGCTCGCAATCCCACCTCACTACCCCTCACGCAGCCGCGCGGCCCGCGACTCCTCCCTTCCCCGGCACGGCGGCTTCTGGCGGCGGACGGCGACTGCGGCAAATCGACGGCCTCGACCGACTGTAAGACAAGCGCCCGCTAGCTCGATCCTCTATACGTTCGCCGCACCTTCTTCCGGAGTTCTTTTTTTTTTTTTTTTTTTTTTTGGGCTGATGAAGAGTTTCGATGTGGATTCACGTGGGTTCTAGGCGTTCGAGGAAAGGTTTCGTCGGGGTAGATTTGGGTGATCGTCGGATCTTGGGCGAGAGTTCGAGAACCCTCTGGTTTGAGATTCGCGATACACGGGTTTTGGAAAACTCGGCAATCGTCGATTTAGCTGGTAAATCTCCATCGCATATGGTCGATGGAGATGCGTTCGTTTGCGTAAAAACATCACGGAGAAACAGCGCTTTTGTATACTTTTTGTGGAGTTTCGCCGGCTTGTAGCACCCGAATAAGTTTGTAAAACGAGCCGAATTTCGCAATTCCGTGCACATGTCGACTACCGGTTACCGATTAATTTTACTCCACTACGTTTGTCGTTGCTTTAGAAGGGGAATGGAGTGGTATAATGATTGTGTTGTGCTTCAGATTTTCTGTTGGGTCATTAGTGCATGTGTGGTACGTGCATTGAAGGTTCTAGTGTTGGTGGGCAGTGTTGGTGGGCAGTTTTGCTTGTTGAATGGATATGGAAGTGTGAATCTTGAACTTTTGCTTGTGATTTGTATAGTTGTGGCAGTGCTCTGGGTATTGGTCGATGGGCTGATTAAATTTGCTTACTAGGGGATGTGGAGTCTTAGGTGTTTGATTTAATGAGGAGGCAGGTCTCTCTTAAGTTTCTTGTCTCTGTCTTCTATGTTGTTTCCCTGGTTATCATGGTTATTTTCTTGTTTCCTTGCAAGAAGAAAATAAATTTATTGAACCAATTGTATGTAATTTGGGACGGTACCCAGCTTAAGGTCCACCAATTGTGCAACTTCATATGTTATGCTTGTGGCATCAACATTTTATGTTACTTCTTCTTTTGACAGGCTGAAAGAAGAGCTGGAACATGGCGACTTTTGTGAAACCAGAGAATGCATTGAAACGAGCTGAAGGTAATCTTGAGCTTCCTCCTCTCTGCCAAACATATATTCTAATTTGGTTGGAAAAACTTCATGAATCTCATGCCTAGTATACTTTTATTTTTCCCTTTGAAGCTCATTTGAGAGAATAATTAGCTATGATATTCATTACAGTCCCTTTTCACAACATGGAGTTTTGCTGATAAAGTTTATTATTGTGTGGATGCAGAGCTGATAAATGTTGGGCAGAAGCAGGATGCTTTGCAAGCACTTCATGATCTTATTACCTCAAAGAGATCCCGAGCATGGCAAAAGACCCTTGAGAGGATTATGTTCAAGTACATTGAGCTATGTGTCGATATGCGCAGGGGGAGGTTTGCCAAGGATGGTCTGATTCAGTATCGCATTGTATGTCAACAAGTGAATGTCACATCTTTGGAGGAGGTGATCAAGCACTTCATGCATCTCTCGACGGAGAAAGCAGAGCAGGCGCGAAGCCAGGCTCAAGCCTTGGAAGAAGCTTTGGATGTTGATGATCTTGAGGCAGATAAGAGACCAGAGGATTTAATGTTGAGTTATGTCAGTGGAGAGAAGGGAAAGGATAGGTCTGACAGGGAGCTAGTTACTCCTTGGTTCAAGTTTCTGTGGGAAACATATAGGACGGTGCTTGAAATATTACGAAACAACTCAAAGTTGGAGGCTCTTTATGCGGTAATTTCTTTGGGACATTTGTCAAAGCATGTTGTTAACTATATGTATTCGTAGAAAGGCAGTTTGAAGTTGTCGACCCATGTAGTCTCTCTAGCAATTTATGGTTGTGATAGCGTTCTCTATTTACACTGAAGTTCTAATACTGCAGGCCTCATTTACCAGTTTAAATTTTTTTTAATGCAAATGTCCTCATAGTTGCATTTTATAGGACATCCAGTTGGATGATAAATGGATATTGGCAGCTTATTTCTCTCTAGTCAGATTATGCAAAAAATTTAGACCATGAGACAACTTCTTGATGATTTTCATAGATGAATTTGTTTTTTTCTTGTTTGTATATTGGTAATGTGAGCTATTAGAGGATCAGGATGATAAAAGAGAACTGTCTATGGTAAAATGAAGGGGAATTTGTTTCTGAATTCAAGAATGGTGTATCTCAATTTATCTTGACAATCAGCTTTCTAGCAGAAGTCTGCATTTTATAACGTGGATCTTGTGTCATGGACAGATGACTGCCCACCGAGCATTCCAATTTTGCAAGCAGTATAAACGTACAACAGAGTTTCGGAGATTGTGTGAGATAATCCGAAATCATCTTGCAAATCTCAACAAGTACAGAGATCAAAGGGACCGACCTGATCTGTCAGCTCCAGAGAGTCTGCAACTTTACTTAGATACCAGATTTGAGCAATTAAAGATTGCCACTGAACTTGAACTGTGGCAGGTCTCTGTATAGTTATGTCAACTTTGGTATGGTTTCTGTTCTTGTTAGTAGTGTAATTGTCGTCCTCATAGAGTTTCATTCTTTCCTGCAGGAAGCTTTCCGCTCAGTTGAGGATATCCATGGATTGATGTGCATGGTTAAGAAAACCCCCAAGGCATCCTTAATGGTGGTTTACTATGCAAAGTTAACCGAAATCTTCTGGATTTCATCTAGCCATCTCTATCATGCTTATGCATGGTTGAAGCTTTTTAATCTTCAGAAAAGTTTTAACAAAAACTTAAGTCAGAAGGACTTGCAACTGATTGCATCATCAGTTGTCTTGGCTGCACTCTCTGTTGCACCATATGAGCGCACTCGTCATGCATCACATATGGAGCTTGAAAACGAGAAGGAACGCAATTTGAGGATGGCCGATCTTATAGGATTCAATGTTGATCTGAAACTTGAGAGTAGAGAGATGGTAACAATACTTCAGTGCTCGTCACAGTAATTGATCTTTGGTTTGGGCTCCTTTAATTTTCTTCTTTTTTTTCACAGCTTTCACGGTCATCTCTGCTGTCTGAACTGGTAAGATCGGAAGTATCTTTTCATATTTACTTCTTAATAGTTTGAGATGGATATGTACTCTTGCTGTTATTTTGTGCCAAAATTCATGATTTTGCATTTGTGGTAGCCACGATTTTTAATTTGTATAAATCTAAGCATTGCAGAAGTTTTCTTGTCACATTTTTGCATTATCCTATATAATCTCATTGCTTTTGGTGCCTATATTTTATAAAACTGCAGGTTGCAAAGGGTGTCCTTAACTTTGCTACTCCTGAAGTGAAAGATCTTTACCATCTTTTGGAGCATGAGTTTCTTCCGCTGGATCTTGCAATGAAGGTGCAGCCCTTGTTAGTTAAAATTTCCAAACTTGGTGGTAAGCTTGCTTCAGCATCTTCTGTGCCAGAAGTGCAGTTGGCCCAGTATGTTCCTGCCCTGGAAAAAATAGCCACCCTGAGGTTGCTTAAGCAGGTACTTTAAAGTGCTCAAGATTATTTATTGACTCTCATTATGGGTACTATAAAGAATTATTTCTATGTCATTCTTGTGGAAAATGTTGACAAATTCAATTTGTTCTTTCTTTCTTATTTCAGATGTCCCAGGTGTATCAAACTATGAAAATTGAGAAGCTATCACAGATGATTCCTTTTTTTGATTTCTTGGTTGTGGAGAAGATTTCAGTGGATGCTGTCAAGCATAGCTTTATTTCTTTGAAAGTTGATCATGCCAAAGGTGTTGTTTTATTTGGCAATCAGGTTAGTTATTGCCTGCCACCATGTCTTGGTGTGATTATTTGCATGATCTGCCAGGATCTGGACTTAGTTTTTTAGTGCTATCAAAGAGCATGATGTGGTAGAGGTACTTATCTTTGTAAGCAAATCATGTTGCTTGGTAGTTCACTTGACTATTGTGTTACTTACGCAAAAACGAAAAAAGTTTCTGTGTCATCTTATTTTGAAGTTGAGTATGTTGAAGGGTCTACCACTCATTTTGATGTAACAAAGCGGATTGTAAGGAATGATTTGGTAAAGGTTGGAGACTTTGTTTTGTTATGTGATATTAGCCAATCTTGAAACTTTTGTTGTGAGTTTTACGATTTCCTTCTCGGTGTCATGGCATGTGTGGATGGATTTTTCCTTCTATATTTCTGGAGTAACTTGTACCACTGATCTTCTGATGGGGAGGTTGACAAAATTAATTTGCGTGTGCTATCTTAGTTGTGTTCTGAATTTCACAGTAGCATGCATAAAATTTGTCACTAAATAGTGCAGGATATGTTCACCTTTGTGATTTTTGTATATAAGTCTAGAGTGATCTTTGCCTTCCTTTTGATAGCACTATTGTCAAATGTGTACTTGAATTCTGTGCATCATTCTTTATCTTTAAGTTTACTTGAGCTTTCGGATCATTTGAACTATAAGTGGTGTACAGTTGTATTTTGCTTGTGACTTTGTTGATGGAATGTGTTAGCCTACATCTCTATTTGAGACATCTGTCTAGTTTATTGTGGAGTCGCTACCTTACTATTCTTGCATCATTTTTTTTAGGGTCTTGAATCAGATGCCTTGCAAAATCACCTGGCACTGCTTGCTGAGAACTTGAATAAAGCAATGGCCATGGTATATGCTCCTGTCAAGAAAGGGTCAAAGTTAGGTGAAATGTTGCCAGGTTTAGCAGAGACTATAGACAAGGAACACAAGAGACTTCTCGCTCGGAAATCAATTATCGAGAAACGTAAAGAAGAACATGAGCGACAGTTGCTTGAAATGGTAACCTGCTTACTCTGTGACTTGATTCTGTTGCTTCAATGCTCGAATGTTCACAAACTCTACTCCATTGCTGTGAGTCATTCTCTTTTACTTTTCTTTTGTTCTCAAGGAACGCGAGGAGGAGTCAAGGAGGCTAAAGCTGCAGAAGATAACTGAGGAGGCAGAGCAGAAGAGGCTTGCATCTGAGTTTGAGCAAAGAAAGAACCAAAGGATCCTCAAGGAAATAGAAGAAAGGGAACTTGAAGAAGCGCAGGCCTTGCTTCAGGAAGCTGAAAAACGCAGTAAAAAGAAGGGAAAGAAACCAATTCTGGAAGGAGTATGTTGAAGATGGCTTTCATGTCCTATTTCTAGAAGTAGGGAGATATCTTCTGATGCTTTTCGTGCGATTTTTCAGGAAAAAGTGACGAAAGAATCGTTGATGGAGCTTGCTCGGAGTGAGCAACTTAGGGAGAGGCAGGAAATGGAGAAGAAATTGCAAAAGCTAGCAAAGACAATGGATTACTTAGAAAGAGCAAAGAGAGAGGAGGCGGCTCCATTGATTGAAGCTGCATTCCAGCAGCGATTGGTTGAAGAGAAGGTGCTTCATGAACACGAGCAGCAGGTGTGTTTATGAACTTCTGTGAAAGCTAACTTTACATGTACACAAGATGGTGTTATTTATACAGAGAAATACACAACTGTGAGGCTTCTTCTGATGAAGTCGGTTGGCCTATTATGAAGTATAAGACTTCGACATAATATAGTACTATTTATCCATTCTGAAACTGACTCAGATGGGTTCTGTAGTCTGATTATCGTTTTTATGGTAATTTTCAGCAAGAAATTGAGCTAAGTAGGCAGCGGCATGATGGGGACCTCAGAGAGAAGAACAGGCTTGCCCGTATGTTGGACAACAAGGTCAGAACCCTTCTTTGATTTTGGAGCTGTATATGAGGTGTTTGTGTAGAGCATTTCTTTTTCTTCTTTATTGTCAGTATTATGAAGGCAATGTAAGTTTTTTAGTTATTTACTGAAGAATTGACATTTAGCAAACCTTTTCTTGTGTCAGCTATGACCTGTTTTTGTTTTAAGGTGGGTTTTGTTGATCTGAAACTTTATTGAGTTGATCTTGACACATGCACAATCCCTTCTTCAGGCGATATTCCAAGAAAGAGTCATGAGCCGCCGTCAGGCAGAATATAACCGGCTAAGGGCTCAGAGTGAGGAGCAAGTTAGGCTGGAACTCCAGGCCAGGAAACAGCAGAGAGAAGCAAAGAGGAAGAAGCTGTTCTTTTTGAGAGAAGAAGAGAAACGGCGTCAAAGGTTACTTGAAGAGGAGGAAGCTCGAAGGCGTGAAGGTACTTTAATATAAAAAATTAATGTCTCCAAGTCCCATCCCCCTTCTCTCTTCCAAAAGCTCCTATGGTGGTGAATTATAGTGCTTTGGCAGGCAACATTCATGGCCTTGGTCACAATGGATCTTTGACTTTCATTTCTCTTATTACAAGTTAGATTTATGGATTCGTTATGATTGCACTGTAGACATCTTCATGACTGAGGCATTTAAAACTTGCAGAGGCAGAGAGGCGCCGTAAAGAAGAAGCTGAAAGAAAAGCTAAATTGGATGAGATTGCTGAGAAACAGAGACAAAGAGAGAGGGAACTGGAAGAGAAAGAAAAGCAATGGAAAGAAACTATCTTGGGCGGCCCCTCCAGGCCGGTGGAGCCTCCCCCTGCTACTATTCCTGTTGAGCCTGTTGCCGCTGCCGCCGCTGCTGCTGCTGCCCCTGCTGCTGCCGCTGCTGCTGCCCCCGCTCCAAACTCTGGAAGGTATGTGCCCAAGTTCCTCAGAGAGAGGTCTGAGGGCCCAGGAGCTGCACCTCCACCAGAACAACCTGACCGCTGGGGTAATAGAGGCAGCAGACAGGATGACCGCTACTCCCAGCCTAGTGACAGATGGCGCAATGATGAGCGTAGGCCCTCCGCCTTTGGTGGCGGCTCAAGACCCACCTGGTCGTCATCCAGGCCATCGCGTGGTGGAGAACGCTGAAAGTAGTAATCGCTGTTCAATCAAGTTCTCTTGGACCGTTCCATCTTTTCAGGAGTGCAGCTTTGAACCCCCATGTGGCTGGCTAGGAAATGGTTTTGCCATAATTTTGAGGAATGATTGTTAAGTTATTGTTTCTCCTGTTTACTATATGAGAAAATAATTTTGTCTTCTATTTAGAACGCGGCCCGTTGCTTGGACATTCACCAGCTAGGGCATTGGTACCCAATGAATTTATCTTGTGGATATTGATGCGTGAGTTTTGTGTTAAAGGACCTTTCGGCCGAATGTTTAAGATCTAGTCTGTTCCCTCACTTTTGCGCCTGCTCTATCCTAATTCTCTTTTGAATTGTGCATATCCATGTGTACCGGCTGAGTTATTTCTTGGCTGAGAACTAGCCAGTGAGTTGCCTGTTGAGTCGGAACCTGAATCGCAACATTATTACGGACTGTACCACTTCCCATTTGACTCGAGCATCCTGCCCTTTGAGTGAGATGCGCAGATCACTATAGCACGGCTAGTTTTGGTCAATTAAGAGATACCGACATTAGCTCCCAATCAAGTTTGTGCAAGAGGTGTCTTAGAAATCCTTCACGATGATGGTCGTCCTATCCCTGGCTTCTTACCATGAACGCTTTAATGTATCGACTCTTATGCATCTCGCCCATTTCGCCCTGATGCTGCGAAACCCCCATTATCTTTATTGCTACGAAAGTAACGAGACCGTGGAACCGACTCGTGTTCAGACGAGAAATTCATCCTTAGGGGATGTTATATAAAGTAGCCAGACAATGTCACGCATGGAAACAAAGCTCAGGCTATGTGACATACCATAACGGTTCCAATATCTAAACAAGAAACCAACGAAGGAGATTATTGTAATATTCTCAAGCTTCAACTGCAGCTAGATAAACGAAATACCTGCAGGGTTGGGCTGGTTGCGAGGTTGCTACTTCCTTGCATCAAATCAAAGTACTGGGTCATGATTTGCTCACATTGAAATAACATGCTATAGTTTAGGGATTAGGGATTAGTTTTAACATTTACCAAAACTTGAAGAATCGGATTGACCAAAGTACATATTCATGGATGATGTTGTATATTGAATTAAAGTTCATGGATTATATTAAATAAATAAAAAATCGAGCGATGATATTATATGTCAAACTAAAATTTAAGGACCATTCGCATGATTATTTTTTTTGGAATAACATAATTTTGATGCCTACTTCCAAAAAGAAGCACTAACTTTAAGTCAAGTGACAATTTTGGCCATAACTTTTTTTTTCTCATAAAAATCACAAAATTTCACTTAAATCCCAAATTTGGCCCCCCTTAAATAAAAACCATTGGTTATCCAACTTCACTATTCCACCTTACCAATAAATTCATGTGGCTTGCTAGTTGGACTTAAAGCACTATTTATTGTCTTCTTCTTTGAGCCACAACTTAGAGAATAATGGTGAAACTATTCATTATCTTTTTACGTTTCATTGACAAGTCAAAAAGATTCCCAGATTGAATCTCTCAAGTCAGATTTTGCCATTTTATCGTAATTTAAAGTTATAGATTACTACCCGTCGAAAGATGTCATAGGCGAGATTTGCCAAACTTATGATGGAGAGTCAACGGGGGATTAGATTTGAGATAACGGTGAAAATTGGTAATTTTTTACCAGAAAAAAAATGTTAGGGTCAGAATTATCACATGACCTGTTTGTTGCTTTTTTTTGGGAATTTAGCCCTGATTTTGACCTTCGGGCGGAGACGGGCCAGCTCCTGCACACTGATTGTCGGGTCGGATATCCGAACCGTCGCTGAACGGGCCGCTCCGATTCAACAGGCCATTTCTTAAACCCTGCTTGTACCCCCATCTTCTCTCTCTCTTTCACAGGCCAGAAAAGTCTCTGCTCGGGAAAGCGCGCGGAATGAACTCCCTCGCCGCGAGATTCGCCAAGCTTCTCAGAGTCTCCGCCGCCTCTCAAGGTTGCGTCTTTTTCCCTTTTCCTCGTTTAGCTTGGTGTCTTGATACATGCGACTGTGAGTTCGAGGATCGCGGGTGAGATTTTGGGAATGGAAACTGATACTGTTGTTCCGACAGTTGGATCATAGCACTTTTTTTTTTTTTTTGTTTTTTAGTGACAGAGAAGTTGGTTGATGCGGTTGATTATTTAGAGTAGCTGTGAGCTGTACAAAATGGTAGGTTTCTTCTCGGCGGCATTCTGTCGAGCATCTTATGTGCGGGAGAGCTTGCGGTTGTTGTAGTTGCGTTCGTGCATTTCCGTGCGATTTTGCTGAAAGTGATAGCTTGCGTGGGGTAGTGAGCCTGATGGGCGTCGATCTTCTCTGTGTTTGCAGAATTGGGGGTGCGCGGAGCGTCGAGGTGGCGGTACTCGACTGAGGTTTTGGGTAGTGAGAAGGATGAGGAGAAGAAGGACGATGAAATGGACAATGAGGACGACAAAATTCTAGGCAGCAAGAATGAGTTAAAGCCGCATGGCGTGGATCCAAGAAGAGGTTGGGGTTTTCGAGGGGTACATAAGGTGAGTGATGGTCTCTTCCGTGAGGAAATATTTGAATAGAACGGTGTTTGTAATATACTTGAGCAGGGCAGCCATAAATTTTGCCTTGGTTTACAAGTGTTGGAACTGGAGTTTTATATTGTTCAACGGCAAGTGTTGGTTCTCTGAGGAGCTAAATTTCTTAATGTCAGTTAGATTTATATCATTGAACCTTTGTAGTTTATGTTCTACTCCTACACCTCACGATGTCAAACCAAAATATGTGGTTCCCCCAAAGATGTCCATTAAGATATCTGGTTTACAATGACAGCCAGAGGCTTGATGAGTTTTACAGGGTGTCAATTAATTTAAGTTGGTGGGTGAACATGCAGGCAATTATATGTGGAAAAGTTGGGCAAGCCCCCGTCCAGAAGATTTTGAGGAATGGTCGTACTGTAACTATATTTACGATTGGAACGGGGGGCATGTTTGACCAAAGGACCGTAGGAGACAAAGACTCACCAAAACCTGTTCAGTGGCATCGGATTGCTGTGCATAATGGATCTCTTGGAGCCTATGCTGTACAACAACTTGCTAAAAAGTATGTCCACATCTGCTGAAACACACACACCCACCTCTCTCTTACCTCCATCTCTCTCTCTCTCTCTCTCTCTCTCTCTCTCTCTCTCTCTCTCTCTCTCTCATATTAAGGTACATTTCATGTAGCTCGGCAGTTTATGTTGAGGGTGACATCGAGACTAGAGTATACAATGACAGTATCAATGGTGAAGTTAAGAGTATTCCAGAGATATGTGTCCGGTTTGATGGTATGCCATCTCCTTTGATCTCCTATCTTGCTGGAATTTGTGCTTTGCACCATTGTTTAATAGGTATTTTTAGTGAGTACATTGTGAGATTAATAGCTGAATTATAATGTAGACGATGATTAGAATGAGTAGCTGTTCATTGCTCCACAGAGTTAGGATCACCTTGAAATTCTCTCTCTCTCTCTCTCTGTGCATTATTCTTCCACCATGTGGATGCTTATGAGGGATGACCACTTTGATTCCATTTGCTGTAATTGCTTTATAGTTGCAGTTGTGGAAGATCTTAAGTCATCTTCATGGTGCATGTACCCAGCATCGCATAAATGTTTCTGGAATGAATGTTTCGGGTTAGATGAGGACTATGGAAGTCCCTGTTTCTAGTTTGTTATAGCAGTATGCGTATATCTATTTAGATAGCATCAAACCATGCCTAGGATGCAATTTTTAAAGGGAAATTATAACAAGTAGCTCAGAATGGTAAAACCTCTATGTTGCAATTAATAGTTCATGAGAGATTTTCACTTGTATGAGTAAGTTATCTGTTTGGCATGTCTCTTAATTTTAAGACAAGCTGACACAATAAGATTTCAAAATCATCATATATTAACAACAAATTGGACTATGATATTTCGTTTTATTGAAATGTAAGATTGACAACTCAACATCAGTTTTAGGCGGAGGCTGATCTGATCTTGTATTAGGTTCATGTCCTGTCTCCAGGACAACTCATTTCTCAATTTTATCTAAAAAAGAGGTTCTGTTGCTTTGTTCTGTGTGTGGATCAAATTTTGGCTTTACTTTGGCAGAATCTGGATAGAGTAATGGATATTTGAACCTGAAAAGATGTTCATGCATAGGTTATAATTTTGTTGTATTTGAATCTGTTTATGCATTGTTCAGAATGACGAAAAGTGGACGAGAGTCTGTTATTACAGTCAGTATCAAGCTACATTCTTTATGTCAGTGCTATTGCATGATTGTAAGTTGGGAATGCTGTGGTCGAGATTTCACAAATGACATTTGGCTTTCTATTTTGCTGCTTATGTCTTTTCCAAACTTCTGTAGGTAAGATTCGCCTCATAAAAGCCGGAGAAAGTACCAGCAAAATTTCTTTAGACGATTTTAGTGAGTTCTTTTCTCATGTAGATTTTGATGAATGTTCTAAATATTGTATTCTATTTCCTTTCGTTATTAAATTTGAATCTGGGTGCAAGGAGAGAAGAACCTTTTTTCTCCAATTTGGCAGTTATAGGTTGCTTTATGTTTCATTCTAATATGTACTAATATGTGCTGAATTTCCTTGCAGGGGACTTATTTTGACATAATTTGCCTTGCTGTCAAAACCTCATTCTCTAAGACACAGAGCAGCTGAATCTTTATAACCCTTGTAAAAAGGATGTCTTGCTGTTAACTGGCCGAAGAAATTCTTCACCGTTTTAATGTTCTATCACAGATCACTCTCTCTCAATATTAGGTGGGATTACTTTCAAGTGCGCTGGTGATATTACCAATTTATTTCTATGTAATTGTTGAGTATATGTGACAGCAGAAGCTCCATCAATTTTTTTGGTTTGCGAAACATTTGCCACACTGTTTCTCTTGTTAATCATGCTTGCAGATCATCAGCTTTGCCACCCAATTCAAAACCTGGATAATTTTAGTTTTGAAACTATAGAAAGTTGCATAGTTATCTTAAAAAGCCATTACTTTGGATTTCTATGCAAAGTCCTGCTGTCAGTGAGCTGTCTATTTGAGATTGCTTCTGCTTCTCCAAAAGTTAGATTGAGATCACCAAACAATAATATGATCTGACATTTGGCTAGTAATCTTTTCTTTTTTGACATTGGTAAGCTGCTTTTTATCTGCTTTGTTCGGAGTTGATCTTTGAGAGGACTTCTATAATGTTTCCTACAGCTTCATCTTTTGGGAGGACTCTTTAGACATAGCACATCACATATACTTTTGTCAGGGTTTACAATAATTTGACAGATGGCATTTAGCTTCATTATTTCATATGCTTTAGACGTGCACTCAAAAAGATCAACCTAGGATCGTGGCAACTTCTTAACCTTAATGGCCACTAAAAAGCTTTATTTAAAGCTTCTCAACGTTTTTGTTGAACCATTGTTCTCGCCAGAAATTGTCATAGCTTTGTTTGTTTATTGATTGGACACTGCTCTGGGAAATGGCAGCCCTCAAAAGGCAAGTGACCCCTTTAAAATTTCTAAACAAGGAAAGTGGGACTAGTGGCTCTCCTATTTTATGATTTCTTAGCCTTAATGGCCACCAAAAAGCTTTATTTAAAGCTTCTCACCGTTTTTGTTGAACCTTTGTTCTTGCCAGAAATTGTCATAGCTTTCTTTGTTTATTGATTGGACACTGCTCTGGGAAATGGCAGCCCTCAAAAGGCAAGTGACCCCTTTAAAATTTCTAAACGAGTGGCTCTCCTATTTTATGATTTAGTGTCCCGACACGTGTCGTCTTTGGATATGGATGAACCTGGTAAAGAGCACTAATTAGTGAAAATGAAACAGCCATGCATTATTGTGAAGAACTTGCTTCGTTTTCTTCCTTGGAGCATTTGTTCATGTCATTGTTAGATACATCACAATCCCTGTCCTTGGACATCCAAGCCCCCATTTCCATACGTTCTCAATTTTATTGATGCATACACATTGTCTGGACCATCAGGAATACCTTATGCCCTAAGGCAAATAATCTGGATTAAATTGGAGAAATATCGTACGGACATGAACAGTTACTTGCATTAAGATAAATATCTGCATTTTATGTCCTCTCTCTCTGTTTTCTATTTCTTTTCCTTTTCAATCATGCTAACTCAGACCACATAATGGCAATAATGACAGGACGAGTAGAAGGATTTAGTATTCGGCAGGAGTTTCTATTGGTTGACTGTTAGTACGGATAAACTGTCAACCCACTAATGGCATTACAGATTCATGGATTTGAAACTAAATGACTGGTTACCCTGCATTATTCCAACGAAGTAGCCAAAACACTGACAGTTGTCTTATCATAGAGTGATAATTGGACCAGCCAAAACTGCACTACGGATGAAATTTTAAACAATGTGCCCGGTTTGATCGTGCTCCACGATCCCTTGCGCTCTCTTACAAAAGACTTGCTATATATAGAGTGCCTTAGCTCTGAGCTTTCCAAGTTCTCAACCCATGTTCTAAACACCTGTTTTTCACTCACTCCAGCTTCTCATTGAGGATGGACCTTGTGATATTTCTCTTGCTCATTTCAGTGGCCCAAGTGTCATCTCTTGGTGCTTGCCCCAAATGTGGGAGCATGGAGGTTCCATACCCACTTAGCACAGATGACAGCTGTGGGGACCCTAGGTACAAGGTGTACTGTAAGAATGGAGGTCTAGAGTTTCTGTCTGCTGGAGGAATTTACTATGAGGTCCTTAGCATTGACCCTAGTGCTGATAAGCTTGTCATAAGTCCGCCCATGATACAGAATAATACATGTAATTCGTCTGACCTTAGCGTAGGAGGCTTGAGTCTGGATGAGAACTTGCCATTTAACATATCCACTCACAACACCGTGATTCTGCTGAATTGCTCGAGCACCATTCTTCTTTCGCCATTAAATTGTTCTTCAAACAGCTTTTGTAGGGTTTATGAGGACAATATGGTGGAAGCAAGAGAGTGTAGGAACACTCTTTGCTGTCATTACTTGAAAGATTCAGCCATGACCTCGCATAGAATTAGGATCAGGGCTGGAGGGTGCACTGCTTACACTTCCGTGGTGAATATTAAGCCTGACGATCCAGTTAGTTCATGGAATTATGGTATTGAGCTGCAATGGGTCCGTCCAAGTTGAAGTTTTCTATCAAGGTGCAGACCAAGCAGTGCTGTGTAATTGTTTAAAGGGAAGGGTTTGAAGTCTGTGTAGCTGTTGCTTCTTTGCCACTAATAGCACCGCGTCGTATCTCCTCCGATGGATGGAAAATTGTAAATCGAATGATGGTTGCATGTTTTCTTGTGTCTTGTTATTGTTCATTTTCCGTATCTTTCGTAAATGTCCATGCTCAGTTAGGTCCCGAGTATGACCTAATTGAATAAGTGGAGCAGGAGATGGTTGTCGATGCTCAGAATAATGATGTTTTCTTGGTCTTCTCTGCATAAATCTCAAGTTGGCTTTTGTTTGCTGTTGCCATGCATGCTTCATGGTTACTTCTCATCTCTCTCTCTCTCTCTCTCTCTCTCTCTCTCTCTCAATTTGGCTTTACAAGAAGGGATCTTTTAGATGGCAGACAAGCCACGGAAATATGCAGTCACGGTGTCCCTTAGTGTTTAGCTAATGACAGTTCTCTTGTCCTCCTACCCAAAATAAATAAATAAAACCTCTGGAAGGTTCCAATAATTTTGATGAAGGAGATTTATATAGAGAAACAAAAATAATTGACACGACTAGAACATAGTAAGTTCAAATCTTACTCATCACTTGTAAAGCTTGAAATTCATTTTAAAAACTAGCATTAACCTACAAGCAGTATTACAATTTGCATTAGATGGTGTGTTAAAAATTGCTACTATAAAAAATCTTAAAGTGGTGCCCTCGTGAAGCATTTATTCCCAAATTAATTTCGTCTCACAATAAATCATAAATCAATATCCCTTATCCAAGTTTGCCATCTTTTATCATATTGTCTAATGTTCTATATGAATGTGCAGATACACAATGTGCAATATTGGATAAAAAACAAACTAAGGGCAGATTTGGATTATAAATATCCGTTAGAGATTTTTTATGGGATGGAAATTGTTAAGAAATGTGTCATGGAATATTGATTTGAGAATTTTTATGGTAATATCCTTAAAAACAATCGTTAACCTGACTCATTGAGCACGCTAGTATCATCCGAGCTCATTTAAACTTCAGACTAGATCAATTTAACAAGTAAAAAGAGACAAGCCACGTATTGTGTTCAACCATTACGGTTTAAGGTTCTACTTAAGCTAACAGAGAAGAACCTTATGCCTAGATACCCTTTTAGCTAGATTCTGTGTATTTGAAAGCGAAATGTGACTCGAGTAACTTCGTTCTTACCATCTCTTTCTTCATTCTATTTGGCCTTTTCTTCCTAAGTGGAAAGTCAACAACCATACGCCTGTGTACATAAGGTTTCTATTTGGGTCACTGCCTGTATATATAAATTAAATCATATTGAAATGAATAGATCTATAAAGCGGTGCAGATTGCATCGTTTTTGTTATTTTCAAGTCTCAACATTTAGTAAGGCTAAAAAAGACTGAGTCAAAAGAGAAATACTTTCACCATCTTCACATAAATTTCAGAAAGGAAGTGGAAACAAGAAAGAGAAAAAGTAAAGCGTAGCAACATCACTTGATACAGCCGAAACGAATGGGTGCCACATAATGAATAACAATCAGTCACTATGCTAAAAAACACCTAACTGCAAATGAGCAAGTTCAAGCGAGAACAATATCAAAGAAAAGGTAATAACTGGTGACATTCCTAGCGCCACTTGAGTAACATATAGTAGCATAGGATTTGAATTACCAGAAACCATGAAAGAGGAAACAAGGGGCATAAAGACGACAAACCAAATCAAAAGTCTTAGACCTGCATGATAAGGGCCCATTTATTAAGGGATGCCAATGATAACCATTTTGTTTCTGAAAATAATTTTTCATTAGAAATGATTTTTTTTTCCTTTCTTAGAAACAATTTTTGAGCATTTGAAGGGATTGGATAACCGTCCAAAATTTTTATTTCTGAGATAGAAATGTGTTTGGTAAAATTCTTGTATTTTTTTGTTTCTTCTAATTTTTTTATACGTTTATTATTTTTTTCCTTTTTTTTCTTTTCTCTTCTTTCTCCTCCTTTTGTGACTAGTTGCCACTGCCGGCGGTGGCCGGCGAGGCTCGACCTTGCCCAAGCAGTGCAAGGTTGGCCTTGCCCTAGCCTGGTGAGGCTTAGCCTTGCGCCAACTGGCAAGGCTCTCCTCACCCAGATTGTGGGACCTCACCTTGGCCTTAGGAAAAGTGTTCACTCTTGGCCTATTAGTGGGCTTAAAACGGCCAATATGAGCTGAGATAGTCTCGGTCTTATGAATTTGACAGTATTTCCTGAGCCTGAGGGTCGAGCTGCATTAAGCTCTTCTTCTCCGATTCTCTAGCACGGCTCTAACGAGCTCACCAGACCTTGCCTAGCCACTTGCCGGCCATCGCCAGTGTGGGCGACGGTGGCTAGCGAGTAGCGATGAGATGGCACTAGGCCGGGAGGAAGAAGAAGAAAAGGAAAGAGAAAGAGAAGAGAAAAATAAAGAGAGAAAAAAATTGATTTTTGAAGTTGTTCATGAGAACAATAAACAACTTTTTTTATTATTCTTGATTCTCCAAATCTAATTTTACCAAACGAATTTCTGTGTTAAATCTATTGTTAGAAACAAAAGAACAGAATCAAACACCGTGCTAAATCCATTACCAAAAACAAAAGAACAGAGTCCAACAAGAAATCTATTTGGTAAATTTTTTTTCCCGGGAATAAATTTGAAACAAAATCAATAATAAAAAAAATTACTTCTTTGTTCCCAGGAACAATTCAAAAATCAATACCGATTTTTTTTTATTTTCTCTTTCTCTTTCCTCTCATTTTCTTCTTCTTTTGGTTCTTCTTCTTCTTCCTTTTGATGCCGAGCCATGGCAAGGCTTAGCCTCGCCAACGCACTGCTAGGCAGGTGTCGCCCAACCAAGCCAACGTTGACCTGGTGGCGGGTCGGTGAGCCTCGCCCAGCTCACGGGGAGGCTTGTGGCCTAAGCCTCGCCGTGGCTCCATGTTGCCGAGGGCCAACGACGCTTCAATGAGGGCACGGGGCCTCGCTTGACTACTGGCGACTTAAGGAAGAAGAAGATGAAAAGGGAAAAAGAAAAGATAAAAAAATTAAAATGTATTTAAATCATTAAAAAATTAAAGGAGAATATTTTGGACCAACAATTTTAAGATTCTACCAAACGCATTTCGATTCCAAGAATAAAAATTTTGATCAGTTACCAAATACCTTCAAATGCTCAAAAATTGTTTCCGAAAATAGAATAAAAAAAAATAATTTTTGAGTAAAAATTGTTTCCGTGCACAAAAGCATTACTATGCGCATTCTAAGTGCCTATTTGATAACACTCCTAAGAACAACTGATTTTATTTTTTTGTTTTCGAGAACATAATAGATTTGGAACAGAATCAAGGATAAAATAAAAAAAAGTTGCTTCTTGCTCATGAGAACAATATTGTTCTCGGGAATAAATTTGGAATAGAATCAAGAATAAAAGAAGAAGAAGAAGTTGTTTCTCACTTCCAGAAACGATTTCAACAATCAATTTTCACTCTTTTCCCTTTTCCTCTCTTCTTCTTCCTCTTTCTCTTAGCCCACTGCTGCCCCATCGTTAGCCCCTGACCATCGCCGCCATCACTCGCGAGTGACCGAGTGAGGTTCGGCGAGCTCGCCTTGCCACCGACAAGGTTCGACCTCGCATATTTGGGCAAGGCAAGCCTCTAGTGAGCTTGCCGGAGTCGAGCCTTGTTGATGGCCAAGTGAGGCTCACCTAGCCTAGCCTAGCGAAGCTCGAGGTCGGCCTTGCCGAGGTCGAGCCTCACTTGGCCACTAGCGAGGCTCTGCCTCACCCAAATCTATGAGGCCAAGCTTCGTTGGTGGCCAAGTGAGCCTTCAGCGAACTTGCCGCACTTTGCCCAGCCACTCGTTAGCCATCATCGACAGCGGCGACCAGCCACTTAAGGAGGAAGAAGAAGAGAAAAGGGAGAAAAAAAGAAAAAAAAGAAAATTATAATAAAAGGATTAAAAATTTAAAGAATCAAAAAAATTGAACAGTCCTACCAAACACATTTCTATCCCGAGAATAAAATTTTGGATAGTTTACTAAACGCTTTTAAATACTTAAAAATTGTTCTCATGAGTAGAATAAAAAATAATAATTTCTAATTAGAAATTGTTCCCAAAAACATAATGGTTACCAGACATACCCTAACTTGCTCAAGAACATTTGATTATATTCTTTTGTTCCCATGAACAGAAATCCGTTTGGTAAATTTTCTATTCCCAAAAATAAATTTAGAATAGAATTAAGAATAAAAAAAAAAGTTAATTCTTGGTCTTAGAAATAATTTCAAGCATTAAGTCCAAGTTTTCTTCTCTTTCCTCTTCTTCTTCTTCTTCCTTTTGGTCAGCCTAGAGTGTCATCGAGCCACCACGAAGTCAGCCTCGCCTTGGCTAGGCAATGCTAACCTAGCCTGACGAGGTTGGCCTTGCCTAGCTCATAGCGAGGCTCCGGCCGATGAGCCTCGTTGTGGCTCAGCATCGCCGGTGGCTAGCAGCCTACGACGCGCTGACAAGGTCCCAAGCCGAGTTTGGCCAGCGACCAGAGGACGAAAACAAGCTGAAAAGGAAAAAAGGAAAGAAAAAGGAGAAAAATGTAATAAAGTCATTAAGAAATTAAAAAAAATGGTTTGGACTAAAAATTTAAAAATTTTGGCCAATTATCAAAAAATTTTAAATGCTCAGAAATTATTTTCGAAAACAAAATAAAAAAAATCATTTTTTAGTAGAAATTACTTCCAATAATAGAATGATTACCATTCGCACCCTTATTATTCAAGCTTCACTTCTTTACACACAAACTCAAGATGTTGGCAAGCAAACTATCACGACCATACTTAACAAATTTGCTGTGTCTTCTTAGTTAGTCAGTCCAATAGCTGAGCAAAAACTGAAAATCAAACGTGGACAATTGCAATCTCAGAAAACACCTGCTCCTCTATCTCAACTCTCACATGTTTACTATAATCACCACCGAAACAGGAAAACCAGGCACTGCTCACACTGCCAGGGAAAAAGATCATATGAATATTTACTATACCAGACAATTTGCTATGAGGCCACCAAAGATCTGCTTGCCTTTTTTCCTTCCTTGGCATCTTTCCTTTTCCAACAAGTTGTGCAGAGGAATGGCCCTTCACATGACTTTGTTGAGGAGGAAAAGGGTCCAGAATTTGCTGTCAAGTTGTCAGCAGGAGGCTGATCCGCTGGGCAAACCGCACATTTAAAAGTCCCGAGATTTTGGTTTTAAGGAAATTCCTTACCTAACCTGCGGTAAAAATTACAGCACATTTACAGAAGAATTAAGACTACCCATGAACTTCCCCCAGCAAGGCACCTGTCTAACTTCACCATCCATTTTATTATTCAGGACCTATTATGCACCCAGGAAACATCTAATTGGCATGAACATCTCAGCAATCTATGACTTTGAACAGAATAATGGAAGTATTCAAAACGACATCCTTTCACTACTCCTTGATGCTCATGCAGTGTAAATCACCAATATGTGCAACATTATCTTTACATGACATGGACACAAGCAAATGATTAGAAAGCAGTCCAATATAGTGATTTAAAATAGCTATTGATGTTTCTTTCCAGATTTTGCCAATTAGTGATTTGATGGATGAGTAACTAATCCTGATAACATGACATTGCTAAAGTAACCTTTCTCGTTGCATGTTTGGAAGATTTCATTTAATTTCGGGGCAAGGGTAGCTTCATGAGTCGACATACATCCCATATTTATCCTCAAAAACAGCATATTTATTTTCCAAAGGAAAACTTCACCTTTACAAGGAAAAATAAGTACATCAAATATATGTTAAAAAAGGATGACCTCTCCACCAGCATTGCAGAACCCTCTTCAAACAACTCCTCCACAGCCCCAACAGCAGAAAGCTTACCGGTAGCTTTATTCGCACTCTGGGACTTCTTCCCTGACTAAAATGAACCGAGAAAACTTTGCTTCTTTTTCAGTGTTTGAGGTATTACAGGGAAATGGGATGGGATAATATCGACAACCAGGCAGGTTGTATCATCTTTCAGGCCTCTTGACCCAAGTGCCTCCTGAACAGTAGAACTAGCAATCAGATAACAGAGGCGGAGAAAAGTCATAAACATCCACATATTTTAGAGATCACATAGGGAATCACCTTAATAACTAACTTTGCAGCTGGTTCTGCTGGTAAACCTCAACAAGACTTGGCAGGAACATCAGAAGACAAAGCATCCCGAATACCATCAAAAGCAATCATGAGTCTTCCCCCAGCATTTGAAAGCTATGTAACCAGAAACACGGTTTTTCAACTACATCATACTTAAAATTTCAAAAAGGGCAAGCCAATTCGCCCAGGTCATCTCATCTTTACTTGCTTAACATGTGGTATTGGCACAATAAATTCGCCTACATCTGTGTTACCTACCAACCTTGAAAGGCATAATCCACCAGACCAACAACGGAGGGGGCCAACCTGTGAACCATGATACAGCAGGTAAGAAGGGATTCCCTTATGTTTGGGTATGATGGATCAAAGCGCAAACAATCTTGTACCTAATTTCCACCAAACATATTCAGTCTTCCCACTTCACCTCCACTTGCAGTGACCCATTCCCTCTCCTCTGCATTCTCTTCAAGCCGATGATCAACAGTCAAGAGACAAACCACAACTCCCTGTGTGTACAATATGCACCTAGAATCTCCCACTGATGCAACAGTAATTGTCCACCTATCAATCACCACGAGTGTTACCGTTGTCCCAGAAGTTTTGACTGTCCCACAATGAAAGTATAAAGGTAAGAACAAATGGATAGCCTTTCAATAAAAAGGACAAGATAGTAGAAACATGCCTCTCTGCTGAAATTCTATGTCAGTCTTGACAAAACCTGCAACAAGGACCTGTGGAAGTGCTTGAAGCCAGTCATCTCGACCAACCCTTCGGGGGATAGCACTCAAAATGTTAGCCAATAGGTTCTCCTTTGCAAAGATAGCAGCCAATATGCCATTGTGTCTGTCAAATATCTGCGCCATGAAATAATACTAATTTGCTGCAGGTGCCATGAAATAGAAAAATGCAGAATGGAGGTATGCTATGCTTGAGAATATTACACAAAGATAAGGAATAAACAAAAAAACAGAGAATAGGAGAATCTCAGTCCTGAAAACTATTTAACATGATGTGTACACCCAACTAAGCCATATAAACAAACCAGAGTTTAGTCGCATAACTATTGGACATTTTCAATTCAGGAGCTTCTTGCACTGTGCTATAGACAAGTTCCTGTTTTTCCTTAAGATAAGTATACAGAAGCTACTAAAGGAATATGAAAGAATTAACTGATACAGATACAAATCCTTCAAGGAAATATATCACGAATAGTACTGCAAACACGGAAAATGAGGTTGATGGGTCCCCAGCAATTTTCTCACGGTAGTTTTGTCAGAAAGTAGTCCTCCATTTTCTCACCAAAGCGGCCAGTCCAAACTTAACTAGAAGTTCAAACTCACCCATCGTACTTGATGTCCTTGAGTTTAGACTCACCTGTAACTTGCCATACTTGTTCATTTCATACGTCTTGAATTCTGGAAATCAAAAAACAAAAGAACACGCATGTTAAGTTTTGTATCCAACATTAACTTGTTATGAAGAGAGTTAGATTATATAGGATTTCCTTGCCAACCTCTAATAACTTTCTGTCATGGGCTTAAGCTGATCTTCTGCTGTTTATCCTTCTTCACTTTGGGTGTATATCTTCTAAATACATAAGCCAAGTGGGTCATGCAATGATCAGGTAGACAATCACAACATTGCGAATGTTCAAGTATGAGGTGTCAAATTTCAAACCATTACAGAGACCAGCATGAAGGGAAAAAAAAAGAGTGTTAAGGAACTTGCTTCTGTGAAGCAAAGTTGTACACTTAGGAATATTCTTTTCTCAGCTGTGAAAATAAAGTATCGTCTAGAGGCCTTTTGCCCCTCCTTCAGGCTCTCCAACATCAACGATATAAGCATTGAACATCAGTGTCTCACCAGAACAAATAACTTCATCATTCTTCAAAATCCTGCGTTCCAACAGCTGTTCACTGCCATCATACATCATTACCTGTCTTATATCCGACCATCAATCACGGCATGGACTATTCTACTCGGAACTAGCTCAACCACGGAGAGTATTGCAACCGAGAGCACAGAACGGAACAGAACAATCCGCGACGATGGACAAGATGAAATTCTAAGCAGCATCGGCCGTCGCCATTCAGTTCGATCGAGCAAAGCTGAATTCGGGGGGAAAACGGTAACTAACCGATTGCTACTGCAGTTTCGACATAGACTAGTCAATCGAACCGAATCGTGTCCGAGCCATATCGAAGGTAACTAAACTGCGCATCGGGTTGAGTTGGACATCAGTGGCAGATATCAGTAGCGAAAGCGCAGGTATCTCGCCGGTGGAGGTGCGAAGAGAGTGGAAGCCGTCGCGATAGACCTTGCGCTTCAGCTTCCGCTTCAGGTGCTTCGTGATGGCGACGTTCCATTTTCTTCGAAGCTTCCATGGTCGTTGCATCTGGGATGAAGAATATCCCTAGGGATTTCTCCGGAGCCCGGTAGAGGGCTCCGAGGTCGCCAGACGCCGGGGCCGCGCGACGTCGGTGAGCCTCGCGACGACAGATCTGGAGCGGCGGCGCCACCGTAGGCCAGGCGGCGATCGGCGACGAGCATCAACCGGGGCGACCGGTGTCGCCAGCTCGGGTGTCGAACATGCGAGCGACACGCGAGCGAGGAGATTTGTGTTAAAGAGGGGCAAATGTGGAATTATGAATAGTAAGCGAGGGTAAGATTGGAAATTGAAAAATTCATCAATTCGGGTCTTTTGCCGGCCAAGAAAGCTAGAAAGCCATAGGAGCTTGAGCTAATAACTTCCGGAAAATTTGGCGAGTGCTAGTATTTGGAAAAGGGAAAAGTACACCAAAAACCCTAAATTATGCCCCTCGGGATAATTTTATCCTGAACTTTTTTGTCGTAAAAACCCCAAACTATCTTCTTGGGACAATTTCTGCCCTCGAACTTTTTTTTGGTCAAAAAGCCAATCTTCTTGGGGACATTTTATCACGAAGCTTTTTTTATCCACAAAACTTTACTTTAATGCGCATTGGGACACATTTACCCTGACTTTTTTAACCGAAAGGCATTTTCGTCTTTTCACTTTTTTTTTTCTTTTTTTTTCATCTTCCTCTTCCTGGCATGGGAAGAAAGAAAGATTAAAAAAAAGAAAAAAAGAAAAGAAAAGTGAAAATACGAAAATGCCCTTCAGTTAAAAAGTCTAGGGTAAATGTGTCCCAAGTGGCATAGTTCGAGGCTTTTCGTGGCATAAGAAAAGTTCAAGGTAAAATTGTCCCAAAAGAAGATAGTTTGGGGTTTTTTATAACCCAAAAAAAGTTTAGGGTAAAATTGTCCCAAAAGATAAATAGTTTGGGGTTTTTTACGACCCAAAAAAAGTTCGGGAAATTGTACCGAGAGACATAGTTTGGGGTTTTTGGTGTCCTTTTCTCTTTGGAAAATGAGCTCTCAAAAGTAATTGCCGAATGCCGATATGCCTAGGACACTTCAGATATCACTTTGTAAATGTGTTCCCAAAACATGCGTAAAAATTACAAGGAATCAAGCACATACGACCAAAAACCAACCCCGAATTTTGATATTCATCCCGAATCGTGATTTATCATGTTCATGTCGAGATAGTTATTACATAATTAAATAAATATATTAAAATGGAAAAAAGGAGAGAAAACGATTTGGCGTGACATATTACTATATCAATCATCATCATCATATATTGCGATTGTCATTGAAAAGGCTTTCAATGTAATAATACACCAAGAAATTCATATCTCAAGTGCATTGAAAGCCATCAAGCAAACCAAACTTTACATAAAGCCCACACACTGCCACATCAGGAGAGCTAGACAATATTTCCGTTGGCTAATTAACCCTTTAATTCGCGATGAACATGAAAGGGGCCAACAATATTATAATGCAGGCGAGAAAAATCGGCAAAGGCATGTCACCGAATGCTGCATTCATGAGAAGACTACCGGAGACACATCTAAGGCCGACAGCAATGAGTGCAGTCACAACTTGGAATCTTGAACCCCTATTTTGTCTTCCTATCTCGAAAATTAACTTTTGCCGAACAAATTTGATTACTGTGCAGACAATCATGATGGTGGATTCGCCATTAATATCCGCTTGATCTGTAGAGCTAAGTCTGTCTTTGATGAGCTGACGCAATGGCTCATCTAGTGTATCAATATATTTATTCCATTTTGCAGCAATTTGAACTACCCGCTCAGCTCCATTCCTATATCAGCAATTCGCAAAAGGTCAGACAATAGGGATCAAGATGAACACATGCATCGTTTGACCCAAAAAAGAAAAAGGTCTGGGCGATGGTCTCCAAATGCAACATCAAAAGATAACTTCAGCTGATGTACGGAGAGCACAGATGGTTTCCAAATAACACAGCATTTACGACGCACAAAAACATGATTAGCACAAGGTACTCCTCGTTCACGAAACGAAAACAAGACTGTAAATCATCACCCGCGGTTCTCCAACTTATTGAAGGCGGCAGGACAGACAGAGGTGAAGAGATGTTGCAGTTAGCAGTCGGTGCTTACCTTCGATGACCTTGATCGGCCGAATCATTGTTTGCCATTGACCGCTAAGCTTTGAGTGATTAGTCTCTTCCTCCCTCGTCTGCAATGAAACTTGCTGCGAGTCTCTTCCTCCCTCGTCTGCAAGCAAAGCCGAGCGTTGAGCGCCTTCTATATCAACTAATTGAACAATGTGAAAGGGCAGTTGGAAAAACGGGCGGGTCAAACGTGTGAGAATTTCAGAAGGGCAGTTTTGTAAAAACATGCGGCGGACCAACATTCGGATGGGCAGATGTGAGGGTTTCGGAAGGGAGGCGGACCAACACGTGAGGATCTCGGAAGGGCAGTTTTGTAAAAACAGCCCCGAAATTTTCAGGCGGACCAACATGTGAAGATTTCGGAAGGGAAGTTTCGTAAAAACAGCCCCAAGACACCCCTTGCAATTTTATTTTTTTGTGTCAAAAACAACCCATGCACTTTCATTTGTTTCGAATGACCCCCCGACACATGACTAGTATATTCAATCAGCCCCCAGCGCTTAACACCGGTGAGAATTTTTTTGTAAATGTGCGTTGCTCTTCGTTGGCAAAAAGAAAAGAAGTGCATTGTTCTTCAATTACACATGGGAATGTTTGTTTAATCCGGTGTCTAATGTAATTTGATATTCTTCTCTAATTAAAGGAATCACTCGTATTTGACCAAAAAAGAAAAGAAAAGGAATTGCTCGTATTGGTTATTCAAAAGTTAGGGTTCCCATTATTTATTGAACGTTGGAAGTCCATATTTAAGTTATACTGGCCGGGTGTACCGAAGGGTTTGGGTGGCACCAATGTGCCATGGCCTACGCCCCTTGCCCGTGGCCTACAACACTTGCTGCATATGTGGGGGCAGTAATGCTTTCTCGTTTAATGTGAGTAAAATTACTTGTTTAATCCTAAATTTGTACCAATTTAACTTGTTCAGTGTATCCTATAGTAAGCCCAAATAAGAACTGAGGCATTTGATGTCTCTAACACTAAGGTGTTATCAAATTTCATGGTGTTGAACTTGAGATATTGATGTGGTAGTTAGCATGTAAATTATAAAACTCAAGTTGTATTTATTTTGGGGAAAATGAATAGTTTGGAAAAATGATCTTTTGTATCACTAATAAAAATGAATAGAAGAAAAACATTTTCATCGTCCATGAAAATGTTTACACAAAAATTGTATTTGATAATGAAAATTCTTTTCAATTGATTAATTATTTCAAATGATATCGACAATCATATTTTAAGAAATATTTTTCAAATGATTCATTTTTCGCGAAACAAACATATTTTGCATACCATTCTTATCTCTATATCAAGGGCATAGCACTTTCTTCGCGATCAAGCATGAGCTAAGATGCAACTTGCATCATGCAAGTGAGTCAAGAGGAGGAGAGAGAAATCGTGCCGCCGATGGACCACCATAACTCATTCGGCAGAGCACATAAAATCCCGCATTCTTTTCCCCCCGACATTTGAGGTTCCTATCCAGAGAAAAGTCTTCATGAGACATGATTGTGGACTGATAACAGCACGACCAAAAATAAACTTGCATGGGCTGTTGTCTTTTTTAGCATACAGGAGATAACGATACGGTATAAGCAATATTAATGATTTAATAATTTAAATCAAAGCAAACTTACTAGAGAAATAAATGTAAAGCAATAAAGGGCACAAAAAATTTACATGAATAGGTCCGAGTGTCGATATCTATTTCTTGGAAAAAGCCGGTTGTAAATAATTTACTATCGTCAGAGAGTTAGAGTTATAATTATTTACATGCTCAAATTTAAATTCAGCCCAAATCCGCAATATTTATGAATAAGCTCACAGCACAAGTCACGGGACCAAATACGTCCAGACCATCAAAGAAACAGGAACTCTGATGTCCTGAAAAGGAAAAGAGAAGAAAAGAAACCTGATTAAAAAAAAGATACTAGCTGGGGGAGGTTTAGAAATGGAGAATTATAGTTCATGATTTGATAAGATGCGACATGACTGTGGACCATGACGACAGCCCCAAAAATTTCAGGACAAACGGACAAAATATGCATCCTCGAAAAATTTCTTGAGAGAGGGTAGTTTCTAGCCTCGAAACACACGAAAGATTTCAAGAGAGGGCAGTTTCGGAACGACAACCCTGAAAACGAAAATTTTCAACACGAATGGACAAAATCATGGGAAAAATTTCAAGAGAGGGTGGTTCTAGAATGATTGCCCCGAAAACGATAGTCAGCCCCAAAAATTTTCGGGACGAACGGACAAACACACGAAAGATTTCAAGAGAGGGCAGTTTCGGAACGACAGCCTTGAAAACGATAGCGGCCCCGAAAAATTGAGGACGAATGGACAAACATGCAAAAAATTTCAAGAGGGGGCAGTTTCGGAACAACAGCCTTGAAAACAATAGCCGGCCCCGAAAATTTTCAGGACAAACAGACAAACATGCAAAAAATTTCAGGAGAGGATAATTTCGGAACGATCGTGAAAATTTGAAGGGCAGTTCTGGAACGACAATTTTGGAAAGACAGCCCCAAGACACCCCTTGCAATTTTTTTCTTTTTTGTCAAAAACAACCCATGCACTTTCATTTGTTTCGAATGACCCCCCAGCACTCGACTAGTATATTCAATCAACCCCCAACGCTTAACACCGGTGAGAATTTTTTTGAATTTAGATTTTATTTTTTTTAAATGTGCGTTGTTCTTCAGTTACGCATGGGGATGTTTGTTTAATCCAGCGCCTAATGTAATTTGATGTTCCTCTCTAATTCAAGGAACTGCCCGTATTGATGATTCAAAAGTTAGAATTCCCATTTTATGTTGAATGTAGAAAGTCGATATTTGAGTTATACTGATTGGGTGTACCAAAGGGTTTGGGTGGCAACAATGTGCCATGGCCTACGCCCCTTGCCCGTGGCCTACACTTGCACTTGCTGCAAAGGCGGGGCAACAATGCTTTCCCGTTTAATGCGAGTAAAAGTACTTATCTAATCCTAAAGCCCGAATAAGAACCGAGGCATTTGATATCTCTAAGGTGTCATCGAACTTCATGGTGTTGAATTTGAGATATTGATGTGGCGTTTAGTATGTAAATTATGAAACTTAGGTTGCATTTGTTTTGTGAAAAATGAATAATTTGAAAAATATTTTTATAAAAATGTCCACAAAAATGTTTAGACATAGATTATCATCGATAATACAATTTTTGCAATTGACTAATTATTTCAAATAATATAAGCAATTAATTTTTGAGAAATATTTCTTAAATTATTCATTTTTTTACAAAATAAACAAAATTTTACATTACATACCAATTTTTTCTATATAGCATGCACATTGCTCTTTTCCTTCATGGAGATCGAGCATGAGCAAGCGGAACGTTTGACTGGAGTGGGCAAAAGAGGAGAGAGTCCGACCAAATAAAAAAGAGAGAGAGAGAGAAAACGTGATTGTGGACTATAATGAGATATGGCTAGTTGTATGGGCTGTCGTCCTTTAGCATCTAGAAGGAAATGATACGTTGTAAGCAATATTAATGATCTAACAATTTAAATCCATGCGAAATTACTAAAGAAATAAACAACAACAAAAATAAAGGGCACAAAAAATCTATGATGATTGTGTGAATGTCGATATTTATTTCACGGAAAGAGCCCGTCACAAATAATTCACTATCATCATAAAGCTAGAGTTATAATTATTTACTCACTTAAATCTAAATTAAGCTCAAATTCACGGTATTTACAAATAAGCCCACAGCACAAGTCACGTGGCCAAATACGTCCGGATCGCCAAAGAAACAAGAACTCCGAGGTCTCGAAAAAAGAAGAGAGAAGAAAAGAGACCCAAATAAAAAAGGAATACTAGCTGGGAGGGGTTTAAAAACGAAGAATAATAGTTTATGATTTGATAAGATGCATCTCTGTTCTTGTCCAGGGCATTCTTTATGAGACGTGATTGTGGACTATGATGAGATATGGTTACATGTCTTTCATCAACCCTAGATGGGCTGTTTATCTTCTAGCATATAGAAGGAAATAGTACGATGTTAGCAATATTAATAATCGAACCATTTAAATCAATGCGAAATTACTAAAAAACAAATGAAAATCAATAAAGATCACAAAAAATTTTCGTGATTTAGAATCCTCAACTCAAATTACTAGCCCAAATTCCCCATGGATCAATTAGCTTTTGCCGACAAGAAATAAATTAGGCCGCGAATTTTCTAGCCTAAGCCCACTAACAAGGAATCCTCAACTCGAATTTGCTATATATAGTCCCCTTGCTTTCCTTTGGTTCATGCTATATTTAGATTTCACAAACTCTTTTAATACGAGCTTTTCTATGTAAATGAAAGACAGTATTTCATGACAAAAAAAACGGTGAGGAGGAGGTTGAGCTAATGACTTCCAGAAAATCTTGGAAGTACTAGCATCTGGAAAATGAGCTCTCGAGAGTAATTGCCAAACACTGATTTCCCTAAGAGCCTTCAGAGATCACTTTGCAAATGTGTTCCCAAAACATGCATAGAAATTGCAAGGAATCAAGCCATGGGCATCCAAAAGCAACCCTCAGATTTTGATATTTGTTCCCAATTGTAGTTTGTCACGTTCGCATCGAGACTGTCGTTACATAACTAGAAAAATAAATTAAATTGAGAGGGGAAGAGAAAACGATTTTGCATCGCATATTGCTATAACAACCATCCTCATCATATATTGTGGTTAGTCATTGAAAAGGTGTTCACTGTAATAGTATAGCAAGAAATTCATATCCCAAGTGCATTGAAAGCCATCGAGCAAACCAAACTCACATAAAGTACCCACACGACCACATCAAGATAGCTGGACAATATCCCTGTTGGCTAATTAACCCTTTAATTCGTGCTGAACACGAAAGGGCCAACAACAGTAGAACACAAGCAACAAAAATTGGCAAAGGCATGTCACCGAATGCTACGTTCATGAGGAGACTGTCGAGATACATCCAAAGCCGAAAGCAATGAGTGTAATCACAAATTAGAATCTTGAACCCCTATCTTGTCTTCCCATCTCAAATATTAACTTTTGCTGGACAAATTTTATTATTGTGCATATAATCATGATGGTGAATTCGTCATTAATGTTTGCTTGATCTATAGAGCTAAATCTATCTTTGATGAGTTATTGCAATGGCTCATCTAGTGCATCAAATATTTGTTCCATTTTGCAGCAATTTGAACTATGCGCTCCGCTCCATTTCTAAATCAGCAATTCATAAAAGTTCAGTTAATAAGGATCAAGATGACCACAAGTATCGTTTGACCCATAGAAAAGGTCTGGGTGAGGGTCTCCAAATGCAACATCAAAGGATAACTTCAGCTGATCTATTCCGAAAAAGACAGCGTTTACAACACACAAAAGCATGATTAGCACAAGGTACTCCTTTTATACGGAAGGAAAAGAAGACTTTAAGTCACCACTCACAGGCTGCATCAATGCATGCTACCACTGCAGTTTTCCAACCTATCAAATGCGGTGGGACAAACAGGTGAAGAGATGTTGCAGTTTGCAGTCGCTTCTTACCTTGGACCACCTTGATTGGCTGAATCGTTGTTTGCCATTGAACTCTGAGCTTTGAGTGATTATTCTCTTCCTTCCTCGTCCGCAATAAAACTTGCTGCGATCAAGCAGAGAATTGAGTGCAAATTTCAGGCTCCTTTAATCAAGACAAAACGTGCTCATTCACCAATGTGCAGGGCAGTTTTGGAGCACTAGTAAGTCAAGAACGGCACCAATGGAACCCCGCGAAAATTAGAGGAACCTTTTCCAAAGATATTCCTTGCAAATATTTTCTTTTGTCCAAAATTGCACTTTCATATGTTTCGGATGACCCCAGTAAACTCCATTCAACCGGCGCTTCACGCTTAATTCCGGTGAGAAAAGTGGGCGGCCAGAGGAGGACAAGCATCTCCCATCGTTCTCTTTTTCCACGCCCCACCTCAAGAGTCAAGACAGTTCCACTTCTTTCCCCTGATATTTCTCCTTTTTTAATTTAGAATTTTTTTTTTTAACATGCGCGTTGCTCTTCGCTGCCCAAGAGATAAAAAGTGTGTTGTTCTTCAAATACGCATGGGAATGTTTGTTTGATCCGGGTGCCTAATGTAATTTGATGTTCCTCTTTAATTCAAGGAGTCAAAAGTTAGGGTTCTCATTATTTACTAAATGTTGGAAGTCGAGATTTGAGTTATACTGACCAGGGGTACTGAAAGGTTTGGGTGGCACCAGTGTGCCATGGCCTACGCCCCTTGCCTGTGGCCTACACTTGCTGCGAAGGTGGGGGCAGCAATGCTTTCTCGTTTAATGTGAGTAAAATTACTTGTTTAATCCTAAATTTGTACTGGTTTAACCTATGGATTATATTCTATAGTAAGCCCAAATAAGAACTGAGGCATTTGATGTCTCTAATTCTAAGGTGTTATCAAATTTCATAATGTTGAACTTGAAATATTGATGTGGTATTTAGCATGTAAATTATAAAACCTAAGTTTTATTTGTTTTGGGGAAAATGAATAGTTTGGAAACCTTTTTTTTCCTAAAAATGATCTTTTGTATCACTAATAAAAATGAATAGAAGAAAAACATTTTCATCGTCCACAAAAATGCTTAAACATAAATTGTCGTCAATAATGAATTATTTTCAATTGATTAATTATTTCAAACAATACCAGTGATTATATTTTAAAAAATATTTTTCAAATCATTCATTTTTTGCTAAATAAATAAAACCTTACTTTGCATATTAATCTTTTCTTTGCAATCAAGCATGAGCAAACGGAACGTTGAGGGAAGGGGCAAGAGAGAGGAGGACTAAGATGCAACTTGCATCATGCAAGTAAGTCAAGAGGAGGAGAGAGAAAACGTGTTCCCCGATGGACCAACTTACCCTTTTGGCAAAACTCAAATCCAAATTCGTCCTCCGAACTCGACAAGTGCGATGGACCGACTTACTCATTTGGCAAAACTCATTAATCCGAATTTGTCGTCCGACCTCGACAGGTGCCACTATAGATTAAAAAAAGAATACTCATAAATCCGAATTTGTCGTTCAAAATCGATAAGTGCCACGATAGATTCAAAAAAGAATACCGGGTGGAAGAGGCTACTAACAAAGAATAATAGTGTATGATTTGATAAAGATGCGTCTTCATCCGTGTCCAGGGAACTCTTTGTGAGACATGATTGTGGACTATGACGGGACATGGCTACATGTCTTTCATCAGCCCTAGATGGGCTGTTGTCTTTTAGCATCTAGAAGGAAATGGCACGATGTTAGCAATAATAATGACTTAATAATTTAAGTCATAGTGAAATTACTAAAAAAATAAACGAAAAGCAATAAAGTCAAAAAAATTTATATAATTTAATCCGAGTGTCGGTATCTATTTCATGAAAAAAGCCAATCGCAAATAATTCACTATCATTAGTGAGCTAGTATTGTATTGTCCAAGAGACAGCCATGTACTGTGTCCAACCATCATGGTTTAATATTAAATTTGAGCTGACAGAGAAGAATCTCATGCCCAAATACTCTTTTAGCTGGGATTCTTTGTGTACTCTAAAGCGAAATGTGGCTCGTGTAACTTCGTTCTTACTAGCCTTTTCTTTCATTCTCTTCGGACTTTTCTTCCTAGTGGAAAGGCAACAATTATACGCCTGCATACTTTAGTTAACTCATATCAAAATGAATAAATCTATAAAGTGATGCAGATCACATCGATTTTGTTATTTCCAAGTCTCAACATTTAGTCAGGGCGTCAAACTGAGTCAAAAGAGATACTTTCCCCATCTTTACATAAATTCCAGAAAATGAAAACAAGAGAAAAATCAAAGTACAGGAACGTCTTCGTAGTGCTCAATACAGCCGAAACAACCATTGGGGTGTGCCCCTGTGGCCACCCTTCTCATATGAGAAGGGAGAGGTGGGGAGTTTGAATCCCCATATTCTCAGGGGTTAGAGCGAGAATGATTTAATTTCAGAAATGACTTTTGACGTCTAAGCATTAGAGTAGGAATAGAGTAAAACCGACAAAAAAAAGACAGCCGAAACAAATGGGTGCCACTCAATACAGTCAGTCACTATGCTAAAAAATACCTAACTGCAAATGAGCGAAGTTCAAGTGACCTCGATATTAAAGAAAAGGTGAAAAACTGGTAACATTCCTAGAGCCACTTAAGTAACATAATAGTAACATAAAGGTCCGGATTGCCAGAAACCATAAAAGAGAAAACGGGACAAAAGGACAGCAAACTAGTGAAAGAGGGATTTTGTATTATAACAAGAAAACCCAATCAAAAGTCTTACTATTCAAGCTTCACTTCTTTACACACAAACTCAAGATGTTAGCAAGCAAACTATCACAACCATACTTAACAAATCCGCTGTGTCTTCTTCTTTAGTCAGTCCAACAGCTGAGCACAAACTGAAAATCAAACATGGACAATTGCAATCTCAGAAAACACCTGCTCCTCTATCTCAACTTTCACACATTTACTATAATCACCACCGAAACAGGAAAACCAGGTGCTGCTCACACTGCCAGGGAAAAAAAATCATTGACTATTTACTATACCAGACAATTTGCTATGACGCCACCAAAGATCTGCTTGCCTTTTTTCCTTCCATGGCATCTTTCTTTTTCCGACAAGTTGTGCAGAGGAATGGCCCATCACATGACTTTGATGAGGGGGAGAAAAAGGGTCCAGAATTTGCCGTCAAGTTGTCAGCAGGAGGCTGATCCGCTTGGCAAACCGCACATTTAAAAGTCCCCGGGTTTTGGTTTGAAGGAAAATCCTTACCTAGCCTGCAGTACATATCACAGCACATTTACAGAAGAACTAAAACTACCCATCCTTGAACATCCCCCAGCAAGGCACCTATCTAATTTTACCATACATTTTATTTTTCAGGACCTATATGCATACAGGACACTGCTAATTGGCGTGAACATCTTGGCAATCCATGATTTTGAACAGAATAATGGAAGTAGTCAAAACGACATCCTTTCACTATTCCTTCATGCTCACATGGTGTAAATCACCAATATGCGCAACATTATCTTTACATGACAGAGACACTAGCAGAAATCATTAGAAAGCAGTCCAATGTAGTGATTTGAAATAGCCATTGATGTTTCTTTCCAGATTTTGCCTATTAATTTGCCAGTTAGTGATTTGATAGATGAGGAACTAACCCTCATTACAAGACATTGCTAAAGTAACCTCTCTGGTCGCATGTTTGAAAGATTTCATTTACTTTTGGGGCAAGGGTAGCTTCATGAGTTGACATCCTTCCCATATTCATCCTCAAAAACAGTATATTATCTCCAAAGAAAGCTTTCGCCTTTGCAATGAAAAGTAAGTACATCAAATATATGTTAAAAGGAATACCTCTCCGCCAGCATTGCCGAACCCTCTTCAAACAACTCCTCCACAGCCCCAACAGCAGAAAGCTTACTGGTAGCTTTATTCCCATTCTGGGACTTCTTCCCTGAAATAAATGAACCAAGAAAACTTTGCTTCTTTTTGGGTGTTGGAGGTATTACGGGGATGTCGGATGGGATAATATCAACAACCAGGCAGGTTGTATCATCTTTCAGGCCTCTTGACCGAAGTGCCTCCTGAACAGTAGAACAAGCAATCAGATAACAAGTGTGGAGAAAAGTCATAAACATTCCACATATCTTTAGAGATGTCATAGGTAATCACCTTAACCACTAACTTTGCAGCTAGTTCTGCTGGTAAACCTCGACAAGACTTGGCAGCAACATCAGAAGATAAAGCATCCCAGATACCGTCAGAAGCAATTATGAGTCTTCCCCCAGCATTTGAAATCTATGTAACCAGAAACACAGTTTTTCAACTTCATGGTGCTTAAGGTTTCATAAAGGACAAGCCAATTTGCCCAGATCATCTCACCTTTACTTGCTTAACATGTGGTATTGGCACAATAAATTCGCCTACATCTGTGTCACCTATCGACCTTGAAAGGCATAATCCACCAGGCCAACAACGGAGGGGGCCAACCTGCGAACCATGATATAGCAGTTAAGGACATGGATTCCCTTTTGTTTCAGTTTGATGGATCAAAGCGCAAGCAATCTTGTACCTCATTTCCACCAAACACATTCAGTCTTCCCACTTCACCTCCACTTGCAGTGACTCGTTCCCTCTCTTCTGCATTCTCTTCAAGCCGATGATCAACAGTCAAAAGAGAAACCACACCTCCCTGTGTGTCCAATATGCATCTAGAATCTCCCACCGATGCAACAGTAATTGTCCACCCATCAATCACCACAAATGTTACTGTTGTCCCAGAGGTTTCACCTGTCATGCAATGAAAGTAATAAGGTAAGAACAAATGGATAGCCTTTCAATGGAAATGACAAGATGGTAGTAACATGCCTCTCTGCTGAAATTCTATGTCCGTTTTGACGAAACCAGCAACAAGGGCCCGTGGAAGTGCTTGAAGCCAGTCATCTCGACTAACCCCTTGAGGGATAGCACTTAAAACATTAGCCAATAGGTTCTCCTTTGCAAAGATGGCAGCTGAGATGCCATTATGTCCGTCAAATATCTGCGCCATTTAATAATACTAAATTGCTGCAGGTGCCATGAAATGAAAAAACGCAAAATGGAGAAAAGCTACTAAAGGAATACAAAAGGGTTAACCAGTACAGATACAAATCCTTTAACGAAAGATATCACAAAGAGTACCGCAAACACAGAAAAAGAGGTTGACGGGTCCCCAGCAATCCTCTCACAGTCAGGTTTTGTCAGAAAGTAGTCTTCCCCTTTTTTCGCCAAAGCCGCCTGTCCATACTTCACAAGAGGCTTCTCGACTTTCCCACCCCGAAGCTCACGACCAATCAGAGTCGCAAGCGGAACAAGAGGAGGTTTCATCCTTGATACTTCAGTCTGACTCATGTTCTACAGTTTGGCATTTTGCAAAAACCAATGGTGAGACCTGAACATCCAGTAAAATTATTTCAATAAAGAGCACTCTCCACATCACTCTCTCGACGAGCCAACAAATTACGATGATCGCCACAGATATATCAAGCCACTTCTGTTTTGCACTGAAGCGAGAGCAAAAGCTAAAGGAACAAGTAAACAGATGAAAAATCCATCTCCCAAAGTCCACACCATGATCTAGTGAAAATAGATCAGAGTACATCCACAAATCTGCAGAAGAAAAAAACTGACACGACTAACATAGGAACACTATCATACCTAAAGTGAAAAAAATGCCAAAGGGTTCGTCACTTTAAGCTTGCAAGCAGCTTGGTTTTCAAGAGTCCCGACAGTCAAACATGCTTTCACGAACATACACCGGTAAAGGACTAAATCAATGCAGCGTATTGACGAACACGACATTACCCTAATGATATTTCCAGCTCCACCGGGCATTTGAGCACTTCTGGTTAGAAACTGACACGGATCAAGACAAAACGAACGCACATATCATACCTAAGCGCCTAGAAAGGAGCTCACTTTGGAAAACCCTAACGCATCAGGAAAAAATAACTGGACCCAGAAACAGACACAGGGCAAAAAAAAAAAAAAAATCGCAGGTAAGACTCTCAACGCCCTTCAGTCTTCACCATGCGAGACATTACGTTCAAGAAACATCGGCTGTCGAAATAAATACCATAATGTGCTTCAATCGAGGGCGAACGACACGGAATTCAGTCACAAAGCAACACCGTCATTCAAAACCTAGACAGAGCAATCGGACAATGCGACGAAAAATTCGACCCGACAACACCCCAATCTGCGCCGATCTCTTTCGAAACCGCCTAGACAATTCGAGACCAGACTCAGAGGCCGAGCGACTAAGCACACCGGCGAGTGACGAAAGCCCCCAAAAATAAAACACCGAAATTGCAGACTCTCGGTAGGTCGAGAGACGAGAGAAGAGAACTCCGTACTCCCTCTCCCGGGCGAAGGGGGAACTCACATTGCGGAGCCAGCAGCATTCGCTAGCGTGTCGAGCGGCGAGAATCCGACGCCGGAGCCGGAATGTCAGCTTAGAGCTCTCTCCACATGCACTGCGCATTCGCCCGCGCAGCAGGCTCTTCCATCGGCGGCGGAATCGAGAGCACCTTCGCGACGGCCGGCGAGCGCTGAAGAAGAAGGAAGAGGAGGAGGAGGAGGCAAATGTGGGCGACAGCGAAGGTGGAGATGGAGGATTTCCCGGCGATGTGATTGTGATTGGGGAGAGAAAAATCTAGTGAGAGAGAGAGAAGGGAGGGCAGGAAGGGGCAAAAGAGGGCGATTTCGTGCGGGGGACGTTGATAATGACGTCAATGTCCTGATCATAGTTGTAACCAGCTCGCGAGGATGGAGCCGAAATTACCTCTCTGCCCTCGGTCGTCCCCGGTTTTTGCCCCCCACCGCCATTGCTATGATTTTTTTATTTTTTTGGATGCCTCAGTTTAACTCGGGGACTTTTGTCTAATCTTTTTGCAAAGTATAAAAGTCAAAATTACAATTGAAATTAATCGTTCTCATTCTAACTCATGAGAACGTGGGAATTCGAATTTTTCACCTCTCCCTTCCCATATAAGAGTGGTGTCCCCTCAACTTTTAATTAATGTATAATATGATCCTGAATTTTTTATATATGTTCAAATTAATTCATGAACAAAGACGTTCAATATTGTTCATTGACTTAGATTAATGGAAGATTAATGTATCACATTGAACAAATTGAGAGTTTAGAATATACATTACACATTAGGTTAAAATTCAGAGATCATATTAAATAGACTAAACATTCGTATATTTTATTATACATCGAGATAAAGTTTATGGATCATTTATGTCAGTTTTGCGTTAATGGTATCAAATCTCGAAAGAATAAAATTATAGATGTTAATTTATAAGTCGTTGAGTATCCATCTATTAAGATAAATTTGTTGTTGGTTAATCGAGTAATTAGACACTGATTATGCCAATTAGCAATCAATTATTTAACTATGCTGCAAAATAGAACCAACCATCAAAAATAATAAAAAGACAAAAAATCAAGACATCACTCGGATCATTACCCCTGAGAAATCTCCGTGCCCCTGACCAGAATTGTTTTAGGGCAGTTGACTTTTAATAAAACCTGAATTGTAATCCACTAAAGGAAAATGGGATTTTCTTATTTATTTATTTATAATGCCACGTCCGTTTGACACGAAATTATTAAGAAGCAAGGAGAGTGCCGGGATGTGGGGTTGGCAAAAAATCATTAGGTGAGTTTTACAATAATCCAAAAGACAAATAAATAAAAAATTTGATTAGGTGGGTTAGAATAAGCAAAGAGCTTAAGTTGTCAAACCTAGACCGAGTAAAAAGCTACCTAAATATTTATTTTTCTCTAGATTATTTAAATTTCAGGAGGCGAAATTGCACGGAATAAGTCAACCGGTGCCACCTAAATCAACAATATTTTTAAGTTCGACGTTAGCTACAACTGGCATTCCAACTTGTCCCAAACCAAACCCCCCCCCCCAAAAAAAGGTGATACTTATAGTATAAGCTTAAGGAAAAATAACAAAAAAAAAAAATATTATTATTTTTCCTTTCTTTCTTTTTTGGGTAAAAGTCACCAACAACCTAAACATTGCCTATCATAATATATATAACTTAAACTATTTTTTGTGACACTAAAAACCTTAAAATGTATTTATGTAATACATTTATCCCATACTTTTCTATTATACCAATTTTTTTGGCTAAATCTATCATACGAGCACAAATTAGAGGATTTTTTATGTTACAAAAAATAATTTGGGATAAATATACTATAATGAATAAAATTTGGATTTTTTTGTCGGACATACTTCGTGATAATTAACTGTGTCTCTAGTGGCCGAAGGGAGGGGATTTTTAAGTAAACATTAGGGGTTAAAAAAAGGCGAGCAGGTGGCGACAAAAGAACCCCGGTGGGCGTTTCCAAGCGACGGAGAGTCCGGAGGGAGGGAGTAATAATGAACGGTGCCAAAGTGCACCTCCCCAAAAAGCAGACGTCGTCGGTGGTTGGGTCGACATCAGGGACGATCTGGAATCCTTCCCTCTCGGATCGTGCCGAGTCCGAGGTCGATGATGCCCTGATGCCCACCCTTTCGTCGTGATCGTTCCATTTCCACGCTCAAATCATGGTCGTGTCTCCTGTCATAATGCGCATCCATTATATAAAAACGGGGTAACTCTATGTCCACCTGATTGGTAACAAGTAAGAACGGTACGTCCATTGAAACTTTTGTTGATAGTACAAAAAAATATATATATATATATTGGGAAAACCGTCGTGGCTTATTAGCTGCCGAAGGTGAAATAGGAAGGTTGCTATCCAGACGGCTAAAATAACAATAGGTCGATAAATGATTCACCCAATAACATATTAATTGAGTTTTCAAAAAAAACAATTTGATTAATTTTTGTGATGAGTTTTGTTGATTATATATATAATATATAGGCCTAATTTCAAAAAAGAAGAAGTATCAACTTAAGGTCAAGTTACAATTCCGTCCTAATTTTTTTTTTCATAAAAAATTACAAACTTTCACTTAAATTTTAAATCTAGCACTATTTAATTGGAATCGTTGATTGTCGTCCATTGTAGCTCTTCCACCTTAGCGATGAATCCACATCATTTACTAATTAGATTTAAAGCATTATTCATTACCTTTTTCTTTGAGCTATAGCTTTAAGAATAGCAATGAAATTTCTTAAGATCTTTAGATTAAATCTTTTGGCTAGCCTTCATCAAGAGACACCTTGGACAAGATCCACCAAGCTCAAAACGAGAACCTTTTTTATCGAAAAAGCCCAAGCCCTCCACTTCAAACTTCGAAGCCTACGTCAAATAGACATTAATTAATCGATCTCATTTAATATATCAGGCTCTGGCGATGAAAGTTAAAAATTGATTTTGTTGGGAAGCATAGTGAAGAAGAGTCTAAAACCATGCCCCGCCGGAGTCCTTATAACAATCTACAAAATCTCAAGCTTTTGGAAATGAGACCAGATTTGACACTCGAGTAAAAATTAATGATTTTTGTCGAGACAAAAAGAAGAAGTTGATATCAGAATTATCATTTAAGGGAAAATTGGTGTTTTGTTTTTTTCTTTTTGGGAACTAGCCCACATACGATATGTCGCCATTATATACAGTTAAATGTAGGGAGTTTGGTGGGCAAAGCGAGCGATCGATCAATGATGAGCCTCGGAAAAAGTGGCGTGGGCATTTTCGCGAGGCCGAAAAGCAAGGCACTGTCGCCATGAAAACGACGCTCCATAAAATTTTCCTCCCCTTTCTTCTTCGTCTTGTGCAAAATCCGGAAAAAGAAAGAGCCCTACTTTTGTGTGGATGTGTAGCCCCATGGCAAAACCACCCAACCCAACCATCGGCTGACGTGGCCACGTGCCCGCTGGGCCCCCGCGCTGGATTCTCCGAGTGGAAAAGATGACGTGGCAATGACGCGTCTTCGGCCGTCGACCCCGTGGACTTTGCCGAAAATCCAAACGCAAATGCACATAACATGTTCCGATACCCACCGCAACTGGTAGCTGATCGAAAATGATTAAATCTGAATTAACCCATTTTTATACCATACAAATTTAATAATCTATACGGAGCCAACCATATTCAACATATACCCGGTCAAAATCATGTTACTAAAATGATTCGATATTTAATCTAATCTATGAAAACTCATATCCAAACTGAAACAAGAGTATGGAATGAGTAAATACAAGATCAAATGAGAGCGAAATAAAGTGACGAGAGAGTTGTAGAGGTGGGTTTGCTTCAAGTAAATTGTGAACCTATTTAATCCTCATGCTATTTGGAACTTTACCATTCTAAGTCCATTTACTTAATATAATTAACTAATATAACAACCTAGCAAATCATATATGAAGAAAAGGATCGATTATGGACCCATCTCGATAGATCTACTTTCAAGAGATGAAGGTGGCTTGTCCCCGTGACCTGACGAGAAGCAGGCAAGCGATCAGCAACTGGTAGCCGATCGAAGCTTTAGAGGATCGGACGTCCGATATCATTAGGAGCGAATCTGAGGGGCTTTTATGGGCCCAAGCGGGCATCCCTTCCAACTCTGATGTACCCACCGTTTCCGCAGGGACTCGGGAGGGCAGCCACCACCGGTGGACCTTGCACATGACAATCGATTCTGCTCAAGGTCTTGCTTGCTGTAACTGTAAGGGCTTAAACCTTTACTTTAACTGGCATCTATTAGGATGAGGCCAATGCACCATATGCACCAGCCGGCTAGGCAGAGATTCGAGGAAGAACAGAGGCGATTGCAGTCGTCAGCCATCACGCATCAGATCGTAAGGTTCTTGTAACCTGCTTTAAGTCGCGGGTATGATATGCTTTGTAATGTTATGTGTGCTTAGGAAAGGATTATGATTTCCGCAAGCCCATGACAAGAGAAACCTACCCTTTTCTTCACTCCCCTGTTTTCATTTCTTTCGAAAAACAAGGAAGAAAGCCGACAAAGCCCGGTGGAAAGAGGACAAACATATGAACAAATTTGGAATGGACGAGGTGACCACATAAACAAAATCACCCACCAGCGCCACCAGAGCATCGTGACGCTTTCTATATCAACACATATATTACACAAAGAATCAAAAAACAAGAAGAAAAAGAACCAAAAGCTCAGGTACACTCCGCTTCCCTATACCGCACTGCCTCCTTGGTACGTACCCATTTACTTTGCGTAACCATTACTTCGTCTTCCATCAGCTGTTGCAGGTTGCCGAGCTTTGTGCGGCGGCAGGCTGCCTCCACGGGACGGTTTCCTTGATGGCGAAGGAGCTAACGTGGGAATCAAACTCCTGATGAGAAAGATCATGGTTACTTCCGCTGCGAACATGTGACCTGACTCTAAGACTCTATGGTCGATGAAATGTACATGACTTGTAAAACTTCCCCTAGGAGTGCAAACTATTCAGGAATATACAATGCGCAGTCATAAGTGATCTTTTCTGCAATCTGTTAGAAGATTTACTGATCTAGTATCAAGACGATTACCTTGTCTCCGGGCTCTTTGCTGCCTTGGGCTGAGGTTTCTTGGCCCTTGACGCCAAACCATTCCTGGCAACTTTAGAAGCGCTGTATTGCCAGAGCAAATCTGGTTCAGAGGAGTCACTTGTCGCAGCCTCCAAATCATCGGAGTCGTTATCATTGCATTGATCCCTCCGCACATCGCACTCTTGGTTGTTCTTGATTTTGTTTGGTGAGAGATTGTTTTGGGACAACGATGATGGTTCTGAGTGGTTTCTCTGATATAACATGTGAGGCAACTCCCCATTTTCGGCCTCCCAAGTGATCGGTGGATGTTCCTCCCTGCTTAGCGCGTCGTGCTTTTTCACCATCACCTTATCAACCCACTCACCTGAAACTAATTCTTTCTCGTCATCCTTTCCATTTAGTCCAGGACTGGGAACCGGTGGCCAGGGTGGTGAGTTTGCTAGCATGTCCTGTAGATCTAAGCTCTGTCTTTTCTGTTTGGATGTCGATTTGTTCTGGACCTGCACACATCAAATTGTCATAACATGATTCTGACAAGAAGAACCCACCAGGAGACTCCACAACCTATTTTGTCACTGTTTTTGTATGATGCTCTATCACCAGTTCTCTTCTATATCAAATGATAGTAAACAATAAGTACTCATTCAGTCTTTCCCGATATAGGAGAGAAAATTAAAGTCTTTTCGTTCCAAGGGATGTAGTCAAATGGAACCCTGAAATAACTATTGCCAGTAGAACACTTTTCATTACACTGCAGCAAATTCATGAGATTATACGAGGACTTGGATGTTATAGGGCTGTATACATGCCTATCTACAGTTTCTGAGCCATATCTCAATTACTTCTTTATGTCTTGGCATGTCACAGTAGGAGCATAAGGAAGAGAACACAATTATTACTGGTTCTGGAGTCAATAAGGTTGAATGTACATGCATGCTGACAGAGAAAGTTAGGAAACTGTCTGTATTTATCGATATTCTTGATTCGAATATCCATACCTCTATGTTTCCTACATCCTCCATCGGTTGTCTATGGCTAATTGCCACATGCCCTGCACCCTCCCAACTAAGTTGCCTAGAAAGTGTCGATTGTACTTCAAATCTTTCTGGACTGGTTGACCGGGAACGATGAAGCTGCTGTCTTTCTCCCTCCTTCTTTGCTAGAGCAGCCTTAAGGCCAGCTATCTGCATCCGAAGACATGGAACATTAGATTGAATTTTTCTCATAATCAAGCCTACGATTCTCAATGAGAGAGAACTTTTGAGATTAATTTTGCAAAATTAAGCAAGGTAGTTAAAGAAGCAAAAGGCAAAGAAAATATCAGCATCCAGTTGCAAGCTTAATTTTTATGGAAGTAGACAAGATCTTTCTTCAGCTACTATCAGGTAACACTTGAAGTCTGCTTGGAAAAAGAATTAAAATTAAAATTAAAAAAAACCTGCTCTTTTAGCTCTTTCACATCTGCACTATCTTTATTAACTCGAGCAGCACCAAGTTCAACAGTAGACACCCTTTCAGCAAATTTTAGTGTACTGATACTTTCTCCTAAAGCATCGGGCTCTGGACTTATGTGCACAAACATGAGTGTCTTGGCTTGCCCTCCTGTTAAACATGAGGTCCAACAACTTGATTAGAATGTTAAAAGACAAAGAACATCCTCATCATCAAAGAAATAGAGTTACTCTTACCGAGTGAATCTTGGAGCAATTGTGTCAGCTTACTGTTCCTGTAAGGAACATGTGAGTTCTTTTGAGCAAGTGAAGAAATCACATCTCCTAATGCAGAAAGAGATTTGTTAATATGTTGCGCTTCCTTCAGTCTATCCCCTGTCACCTCAGATTTGTCGACTCTTTCGCTTCCTGCCAGATCAACCAGATGCATGCAACCGCGGAGAATGGTTCCAGATGTTAGCACTTTTCCTTGAACGTGAACAGTCAGGCAGCTGTCAAATATTAGTAAAAAAAGTTAGCCCCCACAATGTTAGAACACAATGAAAATCTGGAATTATCGAACTGTACATAAGAAATAGAGGATTCAATTTGTCTTCACTTGAATATTGCTGTGCAACATACATGTTGTAGACTATATTTCCTGTGGCTCTAAACTTTCTTAACAATCACCTGGAGGAAGTAATAGTGAAATTCAAGGAAAATATCATATACCTATGTGAACGGCTGCTGCGGTCATTGAGGGCAGTTGCACCAACTGCACGATTACAATTACCGAGATTCATCAACTTCAGGACATCCGATGATGATGACACGGGCACGAGGTTTGCATCAGGTACATTTATTCCATTTTGACTGCTGTTACGTATTTCTACCTTTTTGTTCTGACCATCAGTCACAAGGAGATCCCTGACTTGCTCATTATAAATTTCGATCATCTGAACAGATATCTCATATAAAATGGTACCCTTTCTCTGCTCAGAGAGAAGGAATAGATCACTCAATGCTCTGAAGTTTACACCCATGCTTTCCTCAGTAAGCTCTTTTGGTCCAGTCTGGAGAGAGGAAAAGAATTGATTACGCATCTGTTAAGTCAAAATTGGGAATTTACCGAGTCCAAAATGAAAAGAAAAATAGATGAATCTCTTACCATGGTATATGTTTTTCCAGATCCAGTTTGGCCATAAGCAAATATGCAGACATTGTAACCATCAAGAACAGACCGAATAAGGGGCTGAGTGTCTGAGAATACCTCCGCTGCAAAGAAGTCAACAAACTTGAGTGAGAACGTTAGTGGAGACACCCAGAATACCCTTGAAAAAAGTGTGTGCAATGATTAACCTTGGGTTGCTGAAGGACCAAATACTTTGTTGAATGTAAATGACTTCCTTGCCTCCTTCCCATATTTAGAGAAGGTATTGACTGTAATATTTCCTTCCTCTATACGGTCCACAGTGCTTAGACGATTTGCTTGCCCAGGTAAAAATGGTCTCACGCGACAATATACCCTGATATTTCCTGCTCAAACACACAAGGAACCATTAGACTGTTGATAGAAAGTGAGCACATGAGACGTCAGGTACTTTCATTTCAAGTTGACGATGAAACCCTGGGAAAAATACCTTTCAAGTCTTGCACCTGATTATACAACTTGCGATTTTCCTCTAGAACTTTTTGGTATCCAGAAGCAGCATTAGCGAAACTATGTAGGTATTTACCTATTCATGAGGTTATCAATGAGAAAGATTAGAAAATTTGATAAAAGCACTGGAAACAAGTGTGAATTCAGTTAATCTACCAAGATTGGCAAGCTCCTCCATATGCTTCATTTGTAAAAACTGCATTCCTTCTTTTGCCGTACATACAGTATGCTTCAGCTCCTGCAAAATAGCAATAGAGTAACATAAAGTAACCTCTTGTAACCATTTAAAATTTTCTTAACTACGTGGTTGCACTGTAGATACCTGAATATCTTTCTGTTGCTGTTCAACTTGCTGCTGTTTTTTCAAGAGTCCACCTTCTGATGCCTCATCATCAATCAACTTTTGACTGCACTGTTCCTTGGATTGAATGTGTGTTGCAAGTTGCTCTTTAATCTAATTGATACATCAATCTCAAACATCGTTAGATTAAAATGAATCATTTTAATGTATGCATGCTCATCATGCAACTCCAATTGTTGCAAGTGTGTAAATTACAATGTCAAATCAATCAGAATACCTCAGTGTCCTCAGATCCACTCATAGAGGAAGACTTATCGCAGCAGGATACTTCCACATCTCTTGATTCAGTTTTCATCTGATTAGATGACATATTAAATAAGCATTTATTTATAGAGAAATTCAACTAATAATAAATACAGAAACAGGGCCACCAGCACCATTGGTCCCTTTAAGACAAAGGAACGGAAGCCCTCGTTTGCTTAGTGGGGGCAAAAAGAGCCCACGTTTGATTTGGATTTGTTACAGGTGCACAAGCATTTAACACTGTAACTCTACCGGTTCAGGTAGAACACATTCAAAAAATGGAAAAGAACTCCATCTGAATCAATTATCTTTGCTTATAGATGTAGTACATTGCAGAGACTCACCAGCTCATTTTGACTTGCTAAACGATGTTCAAACTCCTCCATGACTTTACTCAATAAAGATTCCACAACCTGTTAAAAGAAGGAAAATTGAAATTTTGGCTTAATGTGTGCTTTTGCATAGGGCATGATAATAGGAACACTAAAGTGGAGCCTGATGGAAAAGATAAAAAGGAGTGAAAGAAGATTTGCAAACTGAGCTGTCCTATTACAGCTGCGATCTAAATTTATAAAAGGTACACAATGTCTGCATCAGTTATATCATGTAAGGGCTCTTACAATTGGAATGTCTTCTTGTTTCCTGTCTGACAGAACTTGCCGTACTAACATGTGCAAAGAACGAGATGATCCCTGCAAATTAGAGTGCAGAAAGACGTTAATGACCTGTCTTAGCTTTACAACAAGTGTAAACAAGAGTAATGAGAACAGGGAAGCTCACTAACTGCAACATTGATGTCCTGACAAATATCACCATGTTCATTTAAAAAACCTTCTGGAGACTTCTCGCTAGCGGAGGAGTTCCTAGAGAAGGAATTCATGAATAGCTCCGAATTCTTCCGTATGAATTGTTTATTAGAAGTAATGGGTTTAGCTCCAGCAAGTTTCCAGGATCCAACTCCACCTCCTTGTTTCCATTCACTATAAGCTTTTAGTGCCAGGACGCAGTTCACAATCCGAGCCGATTTTCCTCCCTGAATGATTTTCATGGAGTGAGAAAGGAAAAGTCTTGATTCAAATCCAATCGTTCAGAAATCAAAGCTAATTCCATCAGGCGTTTGCAATTGAATCAAAGAAACCGAATCGCTTGCCACAAAGGCCACCAGAGCTTCAGTTAAAAGATAGAAAAGAATGGGAATCACTCTCCATTGACACCTACCTGTTCTAAGTCGGAGGCTTCAAAGGTGGGAAGCCCCATTTCCTCCACAATGACAAGAAAATTCCTCACATTCTCAAAATATTGATAAGCCGAAAGTGCTGCTCCATCGGGAATGATAACCGAATCGGACGGGGCTTCAACTACCTAATAGTCAGAAGGGCACACAAGGTCATGGAAACCTGAAATGTTGCTCATGCGACTGCGCCTATATTAGAAAGAAATTGCAGCATACTTTTGGTATAGCCCCAGGTTGCACTTTGTTAAGAACATTGCAAAGAATTATTCCGCTGCGCAATCCGAGCCTGAACTCTTCTTCAGAAGGGTGAGCAGGCAGATCTTTGCCACCGACCACTCCAACAGTCTTTCTCAACCATCCGGCCGCTTCATACCTTCTTGAGGCTGTGCAGCAATGTCAGAGTGTCAAAATCAACATTCTGCAACTTCCATTTTTTCAAGAAAACCCAAAATCTCTGCAACTGAAAAACCGTCCCGCTTGCACTCAAAAAGACAAATTCCTAAAGCTCGACTAAGGGAAACTTGTCAGATGCAATAAAAAGAAAGCGCCAAAGCAGGACGAATATCAAGGAGTACAAACAGCACGCGCAGAATCTCCATAAACATGAGGAAGAGATCAAGATTTTCTTTCTTGCTTTGCTCATGAGAGCTCAAGATCGATCGGTCAATCAAAAACAAAAAAGGGCCCGCCAAAATCATCGGAATTCTCAATGTCCGAGCAACCAACTACGTAAACCGGGAAAAAGATCGAATCGTAAAAGATCGCAAGAACCAGCAATGCGACCACCCGCGAGCGCAAAAAGGGAGACAAGAAAAACATGCACTCCTTCTTTCGATCGAACCAAAAAGAAAAAAAAAAAGAAGAAGATAAGAAAATGGCCAAAAAGATCCCGTACAAGCTTCCTCCTCTTTCCGCGAGGCCAAGTTGCGATCGCTCAAGCGGGTCCTGTGCTGCTGAAGAACGTCCTCCACCACGGACTCCACGGAGAACGTCGCCACCTGCTCCGTCGACATTTCCCTTCCGCGTCGAAAAGAAAACGAGGAGACAATGCAGAGCGAAACAACTTTCTATCTCATAGATATGGGGAGATATCTCGGGAATTCGAGAACCAAGCTCCTGAGAGCTTCACGAACGAACCCAACGTATATAAATTGTACAGGGGAATTCGATCGGAGAGGTTCCGATCCTCGACGGCGGCGGCGGAGGAGGAGGAGGAGGAGGAGGATCGGGGGATGTTCGGGAAAGGAGGGGGAGGGGGGCGAGGCGGGACGGGACGGGGAAAGCGAGGAGGAGAGAAAATGCGCGTTGATTTTCTCGGGACTTCGTTCTCACTTTCCCTCTCTGTTCCTCTCTGCTTTCTCTCTCTTTCTCTTTCTAAATATTGGCTGTCGAGAGGAAGAAGATGGCACCGCACCAAACCTGGTTCCGAGCCTCCCGGGGGACAGGGAGCTTTGACGGTTTATAAGAGCAATTCGGTAATTTCACCTTTTCTTCTGTTTTTTTCTATCTCTTTTTTTGCTTCTTCTTTTTTTCCCTCAAATATTTCTTCAGAAATGATATGACTGCAAAAGCAATTTCGAAAAATCAAAAGTTGCTTTTGTCTAGGTCCGGATCTCTCGCCGCGGTGTCCCTGAAAATATATTTTTGTTTGAATTTCAAATGAAATATCGAATGGCTTTAGATTCTTCGAAAGCTATGTATCATGATTTGTGAGTTGAATATTAATGGAATAATTTGAGTTATCCAGTCACTCAACATTAGGTAAATGTTGTTTTTATGAAAAAACAAAGAATGACTTTTGTAAGAGCTTAATATAGAATTCTGTATGGAAAAAAAAGCTTTGAAAATAATAAGATAATTTATGTTGGAAAATCTACCGATATATGTATCAATTGTTGTTTAATTTGAATCTTGAGTTCATGATTTGCGAGCGTTAAGAATGTAAAGTTTGACTGATATAGAGCCCCTCTGCCAAATGAGAGTAAGTGGTTTCTCTATGAAGCAATGTGGAGCAAGTCATTACCCATTGCTTCTATGTATCCACGTATGATGAGATGATTTTGACTATAACTAAAAGTTATGATTCATATCACGAGCATCCTTAACATTTCTCATCACCATACTTTCGTAATGGTCCCAAATCTCAAAACTATCCAATAACTATCGAATGTTTTATTCTTGTCATTTTGTATTATGTGTAAACAATAACACAAACTACTTGTGCCAATCTCGTTATCTCCTCAATTAAGTCATACAAATTTACAACATCGTCCAAACCTTTTTCATATAAAAATTACCCAATATTTATAAGAATTGCCTGCACGCCTCATCTAATCCAAGTTAGAGAGGGTGGATTGGGTTTAATTATTCCCTGCTCAATGCTTATGCCTAACCCTTTGCTTAGAATAGAAGGGTTAGCATGTGATGATGATTAGTGAGAACTCCCCATCCAAGAATCACCCCCTAGAAGAACACAGGAAGAACCCAGCAACCCTCCCAACACAAGTCACTTGACAAATGTTATGTGACCCACAATTTACCTTAAAAAAACCAACCTGAAATTGAGGTTCTTTTTTCTTTTTCTTTTCTATTGGGCAAGGTAGTTCTTCTGGAATTAGGAAGAGGGTCATTTTCTGTCACCAATACCTAGATACTATATGTTAACCACCCTCCATTCATTTTGGGTAGGATGTAATTGGAGCGAATAGGATTGCAAGCTTTGATGAGAATATATATATAGATATAGATATATGTAGAAATCCATGAGCACATGATCTATGCACCATCCTTCATGATGTAGCCCACTACGAGAGAACTTTGTTTAAGGAGAAAGCAAGTGCTCATGGGATCTTTGGTTGCCAAATAATTTAATTCGAAAATATATAAGTTGGGTTCAACTTCAAAGACATTGGACCAAATCATCAATCACACACACAATTTTCTATCAATGTAAGCGCACGACAATCGACTATAATTTAAAGGGTATAGAAATTAAAAACTTCACGTCGCAACATGTATTTCACTGACCTTTTTATGATGATGAGATGTATAGAATCTCAAATCTCAATTGCTTTAATGCATGTGACATACTTAGACATGCTCGCACAAAAGTAAGTTTCACTCAAAATTTTATGCACAAAGATAAAAGTCAATCTCATTTCTTTTCTAAATTTGTCAAGATATTGCAAGAATGCACCGTCTCCACACTATCGTTTTCCTTATATACTATTCATCCATGGTCACTCGTGTTCTCAACCTTGACTAATCCGTACATGCATATTGATATGAGTATGCAAGCTAGACATCGGATGTGCGTTGTTTAATACAGCTCCTATATTTTGTTGCTCATCGAAAACTTTTTACAAGTATTTTGAATTTTTCTGGATTGCTATGCAGCAATTTTCCACATCTTCCTTCCCTAATTTAAGTGCTAGGTTCGGTAATCCTACGCGTCGTATAAGCAAATATGGAAAGGGAAGCTCCGTTTTTTATTCAAACGGCCGTTCCCTCCAACCGATATTTAAATCCACGGTCCGGATACGAACCTAAGACAGGTTCGGCGACAAGTATGTATATATTATTTATATATATTATATATATTTGTTTTCGTTTACTTTCAACGTGCACGTATTATGTGACGCCAAAAAAAAAGCCAATTAATAAAAAGCGGGGCCCACACGGGGAGCGACCAGAGGCGGGGCCCATGATTCCCGCCACGCAGGCGATAGAAAGTCCGCCGGCCCAAGCCCAACCTCACGCCGGTGGGCTCCACGGGCCCACCCGGACGACCCGCCAAAAGAAGAGGAGCAGAAGCAAGCCAAATGAGAAAACAAGGAGAAAAAATGGAATTTTCTTTTCGCCGCCAAATTTTGGAATATTTTTTGAATTATTATCGTAGAGAAATCAAAGAGGTAACGATGTCTTGATTTTCTCCTCTCTCTCTTTTTTCAATTTATTTAGGTGGACAGGTCAATAGTAGACAAAAATCAATCTTTTTTCTAATGATACTTGATAGTGACATTATCTATTTCAAATTTGAAAAATGCAACGCCTATTTTAAACCTCTCTATACAAGACCCTGCCAAAGAAGTATGAAATGCCCGAATCTTGAATATCCAGCTAATTCAATAATATATATATGCAATTTATCTAAAAATGAAATATCACAATTAGAACACTCTCCTCAATTTTGTCAAAAGAGAGAAGAAAAAAAAGAAAGGGTCATTTCATATGAGTCTTGTCTAGAGAGAGCTATGCCTAGGAGTTTTGGGACAAGGCATGTGTGTCACCGGCACCAACACCAAACCTCAATTTTTCCTGGGGTTTGGTTTGGTGCCAGATGGGAGCCATTTCCAAACTGAGTAAGTAGATTGTCTAAAGTGGGGAGGACACCCTTTTGGGATTTGAAATGCTATTGTCTAAATTCTGAGGAGCAACAGCTTTATCTTAATTAATTAATGCTGTCTAAATTCCAATAATTTCCCCCCCCCCTTTTTTTCCCTCTTACGGGTGGATAAAAAAAGGGAGGCTTTATATTAAAGTTAAAGTCTTGTTAGGTGAGGATTAGGACTTGTATAAAGTAGGGAGGGAGTGGACTTGAGAAGGCTGGTATGTTCAACAAGTGGCTTGATGGCAAAGAAGAGGTCAAGCCAAGTCACATGATTGTATAATTTCTGAATCGGTCCAAAGTCCTGTATCTATTGCTAAATCTTTCATTTACATAATGCATGGAAAAGATCCTAAAGTTCCGGATGGGGGTCTGCTGAGAAGGAAAAAAGAAAGAAAGAAAAGAGAGAGAGGAGAAGAGAAAGTCAATGTGCTGGCCTTGCTGCTTTCAACCCGGTTCCTCTCTCTTTTTCTTTTTTCTGGGGATGTATCTACAATTGAAAAATGGAGAGAAAGAGGGAAAAGAGAGAGCCCGGATCTAATTGCTGTTATCAATAGGATGTTGGTCATGGAGAGAAAGAGCTCAATCATGACCTTTTTTCTAGACTTTGGATGATGCTTCTTTTGCTTGCATGAGTGTCTGAACATTCACAAAGATTATGATTAAGTACACAGATCAGTGTGGCTTAAGAGGGGGCAAAATGGTTTTTTTAACTTAAGTGAGATCAATAGGTACCTTGGTTTAATTGAGAAGGTCCATTTTGGCTGCATCAATGTGTTCTTGGATCAATTGGAAAGGCTTCATTCTGGACCACGATGTTTTTAGACAACACTTCCTTTTCCTGACATCCACAATCTCTAACATGTCTTACAAAGTACAAAGGCCCTATGCCTTTGTGGCATTGAGGATGTGATGAGGCCAGACACATAAAGATGATGACGAAGCCAGATCGGTGGTTAAGATGGAGAAAAATTTTCAGGTTAGACGAATAATCTCGATAAAGCGACGCGAAGCCAATTAAGCACCCTCAATCTTAGAGGAGCTAGATCGAAAATCTCCGAGATGCCCTTCTGTTTGCTGTGATTTGCAATCAAATCATGGAATTAAGGTCCAATCTACTTTAACTTTGCGCACCAAACTCCACGTTCAGAAAAAGGGGAAATCACCAAATTTAGGGACACGAGAGGGAGAGGAGCGAGAACATTATCACACTTTAGGCCAAAAGCGCTGATTGCACTCATGCTAAAATTAAAAATAAGCAGAGATGGCCCCCATGGTAAGGCAAAGGGGCTAAATCAGTTCTTCTCCATGCAAGGAATAAGTTGGATGGGCACATGACTGTCATAAGCACTTTGAAGTCACTGAAATTAGACAGCTCAACTGATCTCTTGCTGGCCTTTTAGGCAGAAAAAGGGAGATAGATGAGCTGCTTCTAGAGCAAAAGAAGTGATTCAAGGCTCAGAAAAAGAAAAGGAGGACAATTATGCATATGGATTCGTGAACACTGAACCCACATTAGTGCTTTGGATGAAGATGAAGATGATAATGTAGGATTGGAGAGCAAGAAAAGAAAGGATAAAGGAGTTGTTTAAGAAAAGCTTATGATGGTATTGAATGTAATTGAAGGGTTTCCAACTCCAAAGCCATAGGGAAAGGCATTGTGAGGTTTGTACACGTATTGGACAATGGATCCATAAGATGAAGTAAGATAGGCAGAACCAATTCATCTTCTTTTTAGTTCTCCTTGTGACCATTATAGATCAGAGGGAAAGAGGAAAGAAAGGTCCGCTGGACATGGTGATCTTGACCCATCATGGCGGGTCTCGATCTAGGGGGTGATAAGTCAACGATTTCGATTTACTCTTGGAGCTGAGAAAACCCGGATCCTATAGATAAAATAATGGATAAATACATTAGAAGTCATAAAAACTTATCAACAAAGTGTAATTTAATTCTAAAACTTTCAAAAAATGTAATTAAATCCTAAAATTTATCAAATCAATTCCTTCCTTTGGTGTATTTTTGAAAGCTTTAAGACTCAATTGTACTTTCATAACAAATTATAGAACTCGATTACACTTTTTAAAAATTTTAGGATTCAATTGCACTTTCGTGACAAGTTTATAACATATTTATACTTTTCAAAAGTTTTAAGATTAGTAATATACTTATCCTAAAACAACTCTTCTCTTGATGGCTGGTCCAGTCCAAAGTCTTGCATGTGCCATGCACCTTGTAGTAAGTAGAAATAAATTCAGAAATTTTGGAGCCACAACTTTACTGACTAAAATGAATCGGAGTTAATATTGTATGTGAAGGAGCCTTGAGAGGCTGCTTTGGTGATGTTTTCTGCGGTTGGGGCTTCGATATCCTGCGCAAGTTTCCCCAACCTCCCATCCATCGAAAGTGCCCTTCTAACCAATTCGTAACAAGACTGTTACGATGGAACCTCTGGAACGATGGCATCGGCTTGGAATGGAATGCACGTTACGTTCTCGATTTCAATTCCTATGTTGGGTGCATTTTATTATTATTGGTTATTTCCTTATGCATATTCAATAGTTCTATGTCATGATATCATAATCATAAAACATGGTTAGATAGAAACACTTAAATGTTAACGTTTTTTTGTTAATGTTGTAATATGTTTTGAGACCAAAATTTAGGCAAGATATAAGCGGATGGAGGAACAGAAGCGTGGCCCCTCTTCTTTTCTCTTTCTCTCTCTTGGAATTATTGTCATCCACTTCCAGTTATGGGAAAAAAGGAGAAGGAACCCCCTCAAACTAAGTATCTCAATCCACAAGGGGCCTGCCGACCAAAAAAAATGGTTAAGGGGCCTGTGGCCTGATTCTTGTCCCGTCGGCCCAAACTCTAAAACTGCTTACCCACCCGGCCCAATGAGGGCCCAACAAACATTTGGAGGATGGCATTGGTGGGCTCTTGGCCCGATCCATGTCCCAATCCATGTCCCATTGGTCCAAACTCTAAAACCACTCCCGCGCACGGGGCAGTCCGGCCTAGCCCAATGAGGGCCTTACAAACACTTGACGATGGCATCGGCGGCCTCCAGGCCCGATCCATGTCCAGCTGGGTCGGGCGCTCCGGCCCAGCCCAATGAGGGCCCTTCGAACGCTTGGAGGATGGCACTGGCGGCCTCAGAGCCAAGTGCACCCACCCAACGAGCGGTCTCTTGGCACTTGCTAAACCGGGGAACGGATCGACTAGGAAGTTCAAATACGGGCCTCCAAAATTCTCCGAATCCGCGGGCCATGAGGGAGCTGGACATTGGTAGTGACGAAGGGCCCAAAGAGGCCGGAAATGGTCAAGAAGAGCCGAAGGCGAGTCTCGCACGCATTGAAGAGGGGAGAAGGTGGGGTGGGTCGGCATGGTTGGCCAAACTTTGCGGGGATTTGTCTTCGACTTCAAAGATTCTGACAGCTAATTCGCTTGACTCGTTTGGCCATTACGAGCTTGACAACGAAGCGTGAACTTCTCCCCGACATCATCGTGTCCTTTGCCCCCCCCACCATCACCGTTCATTTTGGTTCCTTGCGCACGACGTAGGAACCAAAACTCCGTCGTTCGGTCGCGCAACTACCAGGGCTTTGATACACTACGAGAAACCGAAACTTATGCTAATCGATCGGTGTTTAAAGCGCACATGATAATTATTTTGTTTTTCCGTTCTCAAAAGTAAGGTGAGAACAGAAATCCATCTAATAAACGTAATTTCATATTTCTATTTTTGGAATAAATTTTAGTCTAGAAATAAATTTGGAACAGGAATTATAAGTAAAAGATTTTTCATTTTTCAATTTTTGAAACAAAATTGAGAAATAAAAACTCTTCTCATTACTCGTTCTCACTTTTAATCGGCTACTCACTCATCACTACCCACAGCCACCTCTCTTCACCATTCGGGAGAAAGGAATTTTGTGTCGTTATAAAATAATTTTCTATTTCAAGACCATGAATTTTATACCCTTCTCAAAAACGAATTTGATCGAGAAAGAAACGTCGCCGTTTCAAGACAATTCTAAGGGCCTCTAATGGGCTTCAAAAGGTGCGCCCGTGATATTAAATGATGAGCCCCATCGAATGGGGACGAAAACGACCGCAAGTATGTATATGACCACGTGAGGTCATTCCGCACTACCTCGGCGCCGCTCCGGTTAAATTTTCAAACCGGTGGGAAACGGGGCATATGTTCAGACATGGCCCCGTCAAAGGTTGAACTAGTCGGCAAAAATGTCGAGAGGATGACGCTGAGAATCGTCCCTTTAGGACTCGGTCGGGTCAACTTTTCGGCCCCGGAATTGGAGCAGGGCAAATCCTCGGGCCAAAGTATGTTGTTTTTTCTTCCTCGCGTCCACATATCTTGACAACCCGTCCTACGTGTGTCTAAAATAAACAATTTGTAAATTTGACCTCGATGTGCAAATGTCGTTATGAACTAATTTAACGTGTAATATCGTCTTTAAACTTTTAATTTATTCAATATGACCCTTAAACTTTTGGTATATATTCAACTTAGTCATTTAAATATATAAAAATATTCAAGATTATCTTTGAATCTGAATTAATGATAAAATTATTTTTATATAATTTAAAAACTGAATTGAATATTTATTAAAAATTTAAAAATTATATTAAATAAATTAAAAGTTCAGAAATAATATGTGAATTATATTAAACGAATTAAAAATTTACGGATGACATTTACATAATGACATCAAAGTTGAGAGAACATTTGCATCGTGTTCCCTGTTTATAATGATGCACGGCCGCACTTCTCGATTCGTAACATCCCGCAACTTTTGTATATTTCGGCGCGTGGTCTGCGTACGATGTTTGATTATGCTTTTTGTTTTTTAAAGTTTTGGGCAGGCATTTTCCCTTTTGTCGAAGCAAGGCATTTTACCTGGATTTAATGGAAAATGGAAAGAAAACGATGATCGGCAAAAAGGTGGGGAGCACCTGGTAAAATCCCATCGTCCTGTCGCAGCGGTGGGCGGCGGCGGCGGCGGCGGCGCCGCTTTCATTCCGCCGACGAGCAGATCTGACGTGGCGGCTTTCGTTGTTGTCCACGTGGGATGCCGACACGCCCCACTGCTGGCCCGTCCATCATCACATCACACCGCTCGCCGGCGCTGCTGACGCGGCAGTCTTCCACGTCACTTGCCAGCCTGCTCGCCGTCTGTACAAATTGTTCTCCAATTTCGATTTCGAATCATTTCTTGCGGCAAATTATCACCCAAAAAAGGGAAAGTGGAAAAAGAAAAAGCAAATGAAAAACCTCCACGCCACGCCAGCTTTGTTTATATAATTTTTAAAAATTTTTATAGCCTTATTTATCTCTAAATTTATTTTAGCAATTCAATTAGGTAATTTTTAGATCAGGAAAATATCAGTACTACTAAGTAATTCGTCAAACTGTTATTAATTATTAAATTATGACCAATATGTTTAAAGGATTGCTTATGATCTAACATATCACTATATAAGTTAATTTTATAAATTGATTTTAGTGAGTCTACGGTGGTTTTTTTACGTTATATTCTTATGAGTAACTAATTATGTTAATGACATATATTATTTCTTAATATTGCAAAAAAAAAAAGATGTATGAATATGAATAACGTGAAATTGACGTGCCTTTGACTTCAACCTGGGGTACTCTTCGAACCTGGATTTCTTTCCATAAGTGGAAAGAATAAAATAACTTTTGCATTTTTTTTCTTTCATGTGAGAAAAACCAGTTGACCTGGCAATTGCCCCTGAGGGAAATAAATCAAATAAAATCGCCAACAATAATTTTTTTTTTTGTTTCTTAATCAGCACATTTACAAAGAGCTTCAATCAACGCTGAAGACATAAAGCTCATTTAAAAAAGATAAATCTAAAATCTTTAATGAAGATTCCGCCATCAAGAAAGACTTTGTATACACATTCCTTTCTTATCCCTTTACAGCCCCATCGTTGTCAAGTTTGAAAGTCAAATATTATGCAACATGTATGTACTTTTCATGCGATCAAGAAAAAATTATTGCATCTCGTGAAATTTTATTTGATGCATAATATAGGAAAATAACAAAAAGTGTATTTGAAAAAGCCATGATTTTTTTATTAGGTAATGAAATAAGGAAGATATAGATGTCGAGTGATCAATTATTTTTTTTTACTTTACATCATTAGTAAAATATTTTTGATAAAATATCTTAATATACCCAGCATAGATCATTCTCAATCGCAACTTCTTTTATAAAGTTATTTCACAAATACAATAATAATTTAAAGAAAAAGAAAAGAAGACGGCACAAAGCCATGCATAAAATGAAACGAAAAATAAATAAAAACAAAATTAAGAGAGAAAAAAAAGAAGCATGGCGAGGTGGGGCCAAACAACGTGCTAATATAATCTCAACTCCCAATGATTGAATCTCTAAACCTATGGTTAAACTGCTCCCTGATCTACACAGGGGCACTTTCGTAATTCCGTCCACCCGATGACGAGGTTGCTCTGTCGCGTCCGCATATCGAACAGTGTTTTTTTTCCTTCTTCGCCTGCTCGGGACATAAATAAGGAGGAGAGAGAAAGAGGGGACGCATCAAGACTCTCCCCCAAAATTTCAAGAAACGAGAAAAACCGAAAAAAAGGAGAGATTTTGTACAAATACAGGAGCTCAATTTCACTCCAGCTTACGAAAAGCTCTTTCCTTTTTCGCCTCCTCCTCTTTCTCTCTCTTGCTCTCTCTCTCTCTCTCTCTCTCTCTCTCTCTCTCTCACAGGTGAGCAATTCCCCCTCCTTTCCCTCTCTCTCTTCTTGACTTGTTGTCATCGACGACGCTCTGATTCCGTGAATTCGTTTGTGCGCGCGGGGTGGCGTGGAATCGCATTTAGTTGATTGGGTTCTGTCGTTGTCGCGGGGGAATTTCGAGGGCTTTGCTCATTTCCGGGTCGGTTCTTGCTTGTTGGGGTCGACTGTTGTTTCTGCCCTTTCTCAGAGTCGTGGGCAAATTCCCCTCTTTCTCTGAATTGGGTTTCTGGGTATGTGTTGTTTCGGCCATTAATTTGTGGGAATCTGCATCTGTGCGGATTTTTGCTCAATCTTGATTTGATCGATCTGGATTTGTTTTACGGTTTCTGGGTTTGCGTTAGCTTTAATCTATGTTGGAGCAGATCGAAAGATAGATTTTGGGGGGGAAGAATTGGTGGGTGACTGATTGTGTCTTGAGATACTGTAAAGGAAACATTTTTTGATGTAGAATCTGGAGATCCGTTTTGATGCGATTTGATGTTATAGAGGCTAAGAACATGGTATGAATTGCTTCTGTTGATTTTGTCCGCTGATTTCGATTAATTAAAACTGGGTAGCTTGTCTTTCTTTGTTGCCCCCTGCATTTGGTGAAACAGATGGTAAGGGGAGGGACGGTCGAAAGCAAGAGAAACCCGAAGAAGAGGGCGAAGTCTAGAGACCAAGGTTCTGACGATTCGGATGAGGATTATGTAGTTTCTGATGAAGAAACAGATGCATCTGAGGATGCTGTGGGGGAACTAGAGGGGTCTGCATTAGAGGATAGTTTTGATGCTTTCGTGGAAGATGAAAATGATGATGATGAGGAGGAGGAGGTGGAGGATGAAGATTATGATGGCAATGGTGCAGATGGTGCTGATGACGATGATGATGACTTCATGAATGATGATGAGGAGGAGGAGGAGGAGGAGGAGGAGGATGAGGACAAAGATATGAAAAGGGTTGTCAATTCAAAATCGAAACCAAGTTCAGGGTCCTCAAGACAGAGGAAAGCGGGGAATAGCATATCACTGAAAAAAGTTAGTGATTCCTTTGAAGAAGATGACGAGGAATATGATGTGAATGAAGAGGATGATGAGGAAGATGATGATGAATTTGCACCAGATGAAGATGACTATCTGGATGATGAAGAAGATTCTGTGGCAAAGAAGAGCTACAGGAGTAAAGTGAACACCGCAAGAAGGAAGTTGGGTAGAAGAGGTTTGCGGAGAAAGGTTTCTAGAGGTCATAAAAAGAGGAAGAAATCATCAACTTCAAGAAACCCTTCAAGGCAGATGGGAAGGAAGCGTCGCGTGGTACAAAAGAAACCCAAATCTGCTGGTGAACATGACGACAGCGACAATGAGGATGATGTTGATTTTGTAGGGAGGCATATTGTTTGGAGAGAAAAAAGGAAGAATATTTGGGGAAGAAGAAAGAGGAGGTATGTAGCGTCATCAGATTCAGATTTTATGGTTTCTGGGTCATCTGGTTGTGATTACACTATTTCTGAGGAAGAGAGAGAACAGGTGAGAGAAGCTAATGAGTATTGTGGGAACTTGAATCCTTCCTCGAGGAACTCATTATCTTCCAAGAGATTGAAGAAGGGTGGATGCTTTACTTTGAGAAATTCATCTATCAGTAATGGGACAAGAGAGAATCCTGATCCAGATCAACAGACAAAGCCTAGCGGGATAAAGGGAAAAGAGAAGGTAGAAGAAGTAAACATCGTAAAGCAAACTTGTGGAATTTGCCTGTCAGAGGAGGACAAAAGAAGAGTTCGAGGGAGATTAGACTGCTGTAGTCATTATTTCTGTTTCAAATGTGTCATGGAGTGGTCAAAGGTGGAAACTCGTTGCCCTTTATGCAAACAGAGATTTCGGGCCATTAGTAAACCTGCAAGATCAACTACAGGAATAGATCTGAGAGATGTGGTGATACAAGTACCAGAGCGTGATCAGGTATCGTTTTGCTTGATCCTTCACTGTTGGTTTTTCTGTGACAGGCTTGCTCTTGATGTTTAAGATGTACGTATCGTTTTGATATTTCTGGATATTAAATGGCATGTTGTCTCTACAGGTCTATCAGCCAAGCGAAGAAGAAATTAGGGGTTATCTCGATCCATATGAGAATGTAATTTGTACAGAGTGTCAGCAGGGTGGGGATGATGGTCTTATGCTTTTATGTGATGTCTGTGATTCTCCAGCACATACATATTGCGTCGGTCTTGGGAGGGAAGTGCCCGAAGGTAACTGGTACTGCGATGGCTGCAGACCCGTTGCCTTTGGATCTTCAAGTTCTCCGGGTCAAGATGCTTTGCCCAATCAAAGGATGACAAGTATGAGTTTGTCTAGCAGACCGTCGCCCACTGCCAATGCTGTGGAAAGCTTTGACCTCAATGTGGCTCCTTCACCCCATCCATCGTATAATTCAGGATATGGGAATATTCCATCTCCTAGGTTTCCTAGTGGACTCAGCCAAGCAATGCCACCGCTGTCTGGAGCAGGAGCTCCCACACTATCGGGAAGGAGATGGCTATTTCGTCAGATTCAGCAGATGCGCTCTGGAAATAGACCAAGTCCTGTGGCTGTTAGAGCCGACGGAACGACTTCTGCTAGTCATCGGTTTGGACAAATAAATTATTCCATTGATCAGGGTAGGCAAATGGGATGTCATCATCAAGCTCAAGAAACGAGAGAGCCCTATGCTAATCTATTCGAGGAGAACGGACTGGAAAATCAGTCACCGTCGGTTCGAAGTAGGGATACCTTTGATTTAGCAGCAGGTCACTTGAGAAGGCAAGCAGTCAATGACCATGACCTTGCTTTTACCCCTCCAACTCCCTGTACTTCTGGCCGGGCACTTCTGGACGAACGTGCAGGGATGAGCTCAACTATAGTTCCTGATCAGCATCATCAGTCCAGCAGCCGATCCAGCCTCGGTTCTGATGGGGCTGCATCTCCTTATGCAGGAAGAGAAGATAGCCATTTCCGTATAGCAAAAGAGGAATTGCAATCTATGGTCAAAAGCCATTTGAAAAGCCTTTCGAGAGAAATTGGTTTAGGTATGCGGGTCATATGTTCTACTAGATTTTTGGTCCTATTATTATACATTTTAGGTTCTGGAATCCAGTGGTGGTTCTCTTTATGATGCTTTCTTAAGAGTGCTTATTGCATTTGTTATTTCCCGGCGCCGCCATGTATGTGCTGAACTCAAATGATATCATCGTTGATGCAGGTCAGGGTGAGTTCAAGGAAATAGCGAGGTGTTCCACTCATACCGTCTTGGCTGCTTGCGGCCTCGAGCACAGGAGGAGCGAGGCCTATGTGATCCCTCCGCCGTCCGGTTGTTCCCACATAGACAAAATAGCCACTGGACAGACAAGCCTGATGAGAGGAGTTTGTTCGACATGCTTTGATGTTTTCGTCCGAGATGTAACCCAAAACATAATGAACGCAAGGCGGCCATCTCGTTGGCTTAGTTTAGGTCTTTAGGAATTGATAAACAATGGGCTGCCACTTTTTGCACGTCCATCCTTTTTTTTGGGGGATTTAGATGAGAAGTTAGGGGGATTTTTGTCCATACTGATACTAGACTGACTGTTCATGGTCCCAAGAGGATCCATTTTTCTGTCATTACATTGATGATATTTATTTTTGGCTGAAGGGGGTCCTATTTTTGGAAAGAGTTGGATCAATCAATCTCAATAGCACTTCCCTTTTCTTCCCAGGCTGTTCTCCTCTCTTTTCCATCAAATTCAATAGAATATAGGAGTGGCTGGCTCGCTTTTAAGTAAATTTTACATGTTGAACCTAGTCAGCAGTACGACAGTTGCATGGAATGTTCTCGTTCGTATGCGCTGTGATTTGATCATGTTTTGGTCATGGAAACAGAGGAAGATGTCATCAAGCGAAAGTAGCATTGACTGAAGTTTTAAATTCGATAAAGCCTGATTGCCGATGCCGTGAAAATCCTCCCACGACTCCATTTCCAACAATTACAAATTCCAACTACAGTAAAAGTTGCCAGACTCTTCCTCGATATTCGTTGCTTTTTTGGCAGTTCTTCGATGAGTTTATGAATAATATAATACATAGACGTAAAGAAAAGTACTTCGATATCGTTACTTTGAGAGGTCCAAGCATCACACAGAAGCTACGCACGTCAAAGCACGCCATTCTCATTTAAACTTAACAATGATAAACAACAAACAGGGACGATACAGCATTTTCCTCGGGCCTAAACCGAAGTCGACAGGCAATGAATTACACTTTAGCTTATAAACCTTATTCCCTCGCTTCCTATTTTGATACATCAGCAGATAACACGTTCACCCCGGGCCAACCATAAAGATTGCAGGGCTGGATTCTTGGTGACGCGAGCTTCAGATCACCCACCACTCTGCACCTACTCATAAATTATCATCGATGATGGTGGACCATAATAGCTCAGACACAAATTCAGATCTCTTTGCCCTCTCTTCACGATCCTTGTCCGACAAAGGCGATGCTTGACTGTGGCTGGCACCAACAAAAGGCACATATTAGAAACAAGAACACCACTTTCACAAGACCAGTGATGAAACGTTCAACCAAAATGTGAAATTTCCAAGTGCTTATCATCTATGCGGGTATTCAACTTTCCTGATACGGCTGAAGCACCCCTTGTTCCTCATTTTTAAGAAAGAAAATTACTAGCACAAAAAGAACAGTGCTTTCCCTGACAAGCAGCTCCAGCAGGAAGACTGAGTAAATATAACTGAAAATTAACTCATTACTAGACCGCAGAAGAGCCTTTTGATTAATTTTATTAGATTCCGTTGACCTAAGAAACTCATACCAGACCATAATTCACTCCACCAACAGCTGAACTCAAAAGCATCTCACTTCCTTCAAACTAATGCAACATGCTGTAGTAACTTTCAAACAATCGTGTAGAAGATCATGCAATGCACTATAACAATCAATAAGACAACACAGCTAAAAAAATGTATTCCCCAGAGCAGTAACACACCTTTCTGCCACATTTTCATTTGAACTTTTCTTTGCTGAGCTTGTTTCTATTTGAAGGGATGGCTGAGAACTGGAGAGATTCCCAGCAACAGGCAAAATAAAGGATGATAACAAGGGATCTGGAGCCACATTTGTTGAAGAAAGCATACCAGACGAGCCACCCAGAAGGGATTGGAGAGTCCCTTCTCGTAGTTCTCTCCTCAACAAAGAAAGTGTCGAGTGAGATCCACCTTTACGCGATTTCCTCTTACGCTGCATGTAACTCCTCGTTAAGGGAACATAGTTGTTGAGCATATTTGACATAAAAATTTTCACGGAACAAAGTGGATTGAAGAAATGCATAGCATGAAAATTAACAATAGACACTAACATAGTGAATCAGCAACGATCAATTGGACTTGGAAGCACACATCAATATGGTCATATCATCCTCAAAATTCAGAATCTAGGTAATCCAGAGGCCCAGTTTCAGAGTATTGTGTGGTAAAAAGAGCAAAAAAAACAGATGAAACTTGGTAAAAGCTAAGTGAATTTTATACTACGTGTCCCCCACAGGAAGTGGAAGTTAGAAAAGAAAGCAAGGTGCATCACAACTCAGCACCTTCATGAAAAGCAACTAAGTCAAATATATAGCAAATTGCAAGTGGAGTGAAGAAGCCATAGCACATAATTGTATGTAATAGCAAGTACAGAAAGAGTGCAAGAAAAGTCTAAAGGATATCTTCAAAATATTTCCATGCTGTAAGGTTATGTGTGCAACCATATCAAACCCCACTCTCATTGCACAAACTGGACAAACCTGCAATACAGAGCTCAATCAGTTAGAACTAAGAGTTTTGACATGCTTTCTTTCACATATTCTAATTATTGTGGTTTTAGCACACATATACATATTTGCTGTGACCGAGCAAGTGCAAATGTAACTTGCACCGAGCCATGAAAAGCGCACCGCATAGCCATTAACAAAATATAATCCCGTCATTGCTGAAAGCACCCTAGCTCACAACTAAAAAAATAGTTTGCCAGAACACCAATGTTTTGTATATGGACGGACCAACCTAAGAACCAGTCAAGAGTTGGTCGACAAAGTCAGACAAATAATATCTTAAAATTATAAATCGGTCCATCGCTGAACCATAACAACGCAGTCAAGCTGGCGGTCATACTGCCTTTCTTCATGGAGAAACGTGGAGGTTTCAAATCCCCACTTCCAACATGTTCTTTTCCAATTATTTAAGACAAGATAGAGTTGTGATGCCACTGCAATGGGAGATCTTGTTTAGCATCCTTCTTACTATAGTCGAATTGAAGCTCACTTGTTGGAGGATAATCACTCATGAAAGCTAACAAGCCTTTCGGCTGAATGTTAAAAAAGTTTATCCAATTTGTCATTCTGTGGTTGCAGTTTCTGCTCTTCACTATCTTCCGAATGTGAGCCTCACTCCTTTTATCTTTTTACTGCAATTTCCTTGTGTTTAGTTCAAATGGTTGATTGAAGGAACACAGCTAAGAAGATTAACTAAGAAGTCGGTTCCCTTATTTGTGATGCATCAAGAAATTGCAAGTCCTTAGTGAGGGAAGACGTGTATATGGTAACCTCGCAACCAACCTAACATGTTATAAGTAACTCATGTGATGTTGTTATCATCAACATATGAATTCGAGGAATACCCCATTCCTTGCTTCCAGCTGATGCTCTTCCTCTATGTGGCAGCACAAGCCCAGGATGTCAAAGAACTCGGAACAGAATGGGCAAGGAAACTCCTCTCTTATATCATAATCTCCATCAAATTCTTCAAACCCCATAAACATATCTGCATCCACGCAACCGCATTAGATTAGATAAGCAGAGAAGCGCACCGCAACCACAAACTCCAGAATACATAAACAACCATCAGCCTTGCCTAGAGAATGAGGAAAGCCCAAACTTTTACAGGCTTCACTCACTCTCTCAACGTGACCACTGCGAGAGATTACCCGCAGGCATAAGAGCAAAACAGGACTTTACTAAAGGAAGACGCTGGAGTTTAACATTGAACATTTCGAAAAACAGTCATACAGAGGCAAATGGGAAAAAATAAATTCGTTTCTTTATCTGCCCAATTCGACTTTTATATGCTAACGCTATACCTTCTCTTGCATCTACCCACACCAGAGTCCCCCCCATCAATCACCGCGGTCTAACCGGCTGGCTTCAAAGAAGTAAAAACGCGATCGACCAAAGAGAAACAAACGAACCAAAAACAGATTAAAAACCATTCTTTTCTTCTCGTCTATTTCCAGGCGACAGGGCAGGCACTATCCTTAAAGAAACGGATTAAAACGCATCGAACCCAGAATCCTCACGAAAAAAGAAAAAGAAAAAGAAAAAGAAAAAAAAAAACGATCGACCGCTTCCACCAGCGACCGCCATGCACGGGAAACAGCAGGGAGGGGGCGAGCTAACCGGATCTCGATTGCAGAGCGGATTGGTATCGCTTCGAGGCCGAGGACAACCGCGCGCTCCACGAATCGCCTTCCATAGCTGCTTCTGCTCCTCCTCCTCCTCCTCCTCCTCCTCCTCCCGGAGCTTCCCGAAAAGTCAAAAGGGGGGCCGACGCAATTCGCTCCGAGAACAACCCCAAAGGAAGCGACTTTTGCTGCTCGTCGTCGGCGAAGCGCCCGGCCAGAGGGAGATTTCGGCTCGATCGATCGATCGGGAAGCCCTAGAAATCGGAGGAAAGGGGGCGTTGGGGGGGCGGAGAGGAATTTGGGGGTTTGAGCAGGCAGAGAGAGAGAGAGAGAGAGAGAGAGAGTGAGAGCGATGGAGGAAACGACGGTGTAGGTGCAGGTGTGAGAGAGAGAGAAGGAGCGCTGCTCGTGGCGTGCCCGAGACTTTATGTCCCTATGTTTTTTTTTTTTTTTTCCCCCTCCAAAAATAATTAAAAATATATATGAAAAAGGAAATTGGGGATTTGCTTGGAAGTCCCCCCACTTTTTATTTATTTATTTCTCTACCTTTTTGTTTATTTTATTTATTATTATTATTTTTTACCTTTCGGGACCGGATCAAATGGGAAATGAGGAATTATTTTTCTGTTTTTGTTTGTTTTGGTGTTATTCAAAAAGGAATAACTACTGTGGGTCTTTTATTTCCGTGTGGGATTTTTTTCTTTTTTGTTTTGAGTCTTTCTGTATTGAAGCTTATTAGTGTCTATGCATCATCTGCTCTCATAGGCTACATGATTTATTTTTGTTTTTTTTTTTTCCCTTTTCCCTTGCTCGATTTATTGAGAGTTTGAGACTTGAAACTAAGGTACTCCTTAGATCTTTGAACGCTTTCAGATGTTTTTTTACCAAAAATAAGGTATCATTCAAAATCAACTAGAGATCACCCCGCTTGTTTAATGGATATATTATTAGCGGGTTGATAGAAATGCAATCCTTATAACTTCTAAATTAGTATGATTTCTTTTATCGAGTTGCATCCCCAACTTTATTCTGTGTGTGTTTTACGTCCAAGATACCGAGGTTCGCATGAGGTCCAAAAGAAATAATGATAGGTAATAACTTACAACAACGGTTGCTTCAAGATCACTAATATGACTAAATTTCCATGCCCCAGTATTTTTCATGAGCAGCAGCGCCTCCTTGTTGCTCTCGCCTCAATTCTGCTCATCCTGCTTGAAAAGGTGATGAAGCAAGGATAAAGGAATCAGCTTGAATTATTCTTCTTCTTAGCACTGTTGAGATCCGTTGCTTTGAAAGATCTCCGTACGAGGTCAGAGGGGAGAATCTTGAGGTCGCGTGTCAATCTCCGAAGAATTGCCGACAATGACTTCACGTCCGACATAGCCCTATGTGCTGAACCGGCCGACCGAATTCCATAATACTCGCGAAGCGATTGCAGCGATACGCTTGCAGAAGGTTCCATTCCTGTCAAAGAAAGGCAAACACATTCGCGTCCAGTTACTGGAATTCGTCGGAGAAGCAAACCATTCGTGTGCACGTGCATAAGTCATTTGCCACATGCACAGACAGAGAAACAGAGAGAGAGAGACCTTTAGATTCCATCAACTCACGTGCCAGAGGAAGTGTGTCCATGAACAGCCAGTTTGCAGGAATCGTATAGTGGTTGCGGTTAAATTCCTCCAACAAAAAAGGCACATCAAATCGTCGAGCATTATGAGCAATAAACAAGACAAGCCCCCCAGATTTTTCGCGGCTCCTCACAAATTGGAGTAACATCGGGATCAAGTCCTTCATCCTACATGACCAAATTCCACTTCTGATCTGAGAAGATAATTTCAGCCAAAAAGCGAAAAGCCAAGATGTCTAAAATTGAGGAAGCTGAAGAGCAGTAGGACAACCATCAGCTTAGTATTTCATTAAGGAGACAATGCAGCCAATAATGCACATAACACAGCAATGAGAAACCATCTCATGTCACTTCATTCCAAAGAATAGCCAAACTGTAAAACCACTCCGTTTCTGCTCAACTAGCTATAATCTACATAATAACTGGACATCCAAACCATCAGTTGAAGAGGCACCAAAAATTCAAAAGCAAGAACAATCGCTGGTAGAAGACTCAACAACATTAAAAAGCTTTTTTTTTTCTGAAAGAACTACTACACGTTCCATCTTCTTGTTGCAGCTACGAGTCCCCAAGCATGAAAAGTCCTTTCCAGCACAAATGCTTCTACTTTTTGAGGGGTGGGCAAGGGTCACCATTGTCATCTATGGTGAACATGTACCATTGTCCTTTTAACAAGTCTGCCCATAACTGAGAGGGTCAAATTTTAGATAAATCTCGAGCATGGTCCAATGGTTCATCTTAACACAAATTTGGCAGTTACAACATTCTCATCATTTGTTTTTCCTTTTCCTAATTCAACAACCAAAGAAGAGAAAAAAGAAGAAGCACAGGCACTGGAGCAGCATGTACATCAAATGAAGGTTGTCTGAGGTATCTCTATTGGGTAATGTACTCAGAAAGAAAAAGCTTAAGGAGCATTGCTGCTAACATTTTGCCTACAGAGTGATTACTCCATCAAAACATGTTAAACATAATACGCAACTTGCAAAGGACACTAATGCTTATGAAAAATACATTGATAAACTTGATCAGAACCATGAACAACTAGAAATAAAAGATACTTTAGACTGAATATACCATTTGATAGATATTGGAGTATCTTTAATGATGGGGAAGCTTATTTCAAGTGATCTTTTTCTTGTCGCTTTATTTCATATACCAAAGTTGATGACATACAAATTCATACTAGCGAGTGAATAGGTACCTGGGAACGTCAGGCCTGTTCACCATACTGGTTGTAATGCCATGAACATAAGCGTTCGGAACAGAACGTCCTGGATTAACAAGCTTCTGGAAAGTGCTATTCTTGCCCCTTGAAAAATCTTGCAATGCAATCTCAATGATTCTTTCACTCTTGCTACTAAATCCTGTAGTCTCCAGATCAAAGACAATTAGGGTCACGAGGCTGGCTAATTCTTTGTTCCCGGCAATCTTTTGTCGAATATCAGAATACTCAATTTTGCGGAACTTGGTTATTTCTGTTATTTCTTCGATCAGCATTGTCCTTGCAGAGACTCTAGCGTCCGAAACTCCATCCTCAACATTACTGTGTTTATTGCCTTGGGTTTTGTTCCTCCTCCCTGTTCTTGTAGAAGCTGGTTTTCTTGTCCGTTTCCTACTGTATCCCCCTTCAAGCCCAGAAGTCTTCGAACTGAACAATGTAAAGTGAGAACCATAATTCGCTATCTACTAACAGCCGAACTCAAAAGCACCTCCCTTCCTTTAAACTAATGCAACATGCTGTAGTAACTTTCAAGTAATTGTGTAGAAGATCATGCAGTGCACTATAACAATCGATAGGACAACACAGCTCAACAATAAAAAAAAAGGTATTCCCCGGAGCAGTAACACACCTTCCTGCCACATTTTGATTCGACCTTTTCTTGGCTGAGCTTGTTACCTTTTCTTGGATGCCACCCAGAAGGGATTGGAGAGTCCCTCCTCTCTGTTCTCTCCTCGACAAAGAAGGTGTGGAGGGAGATCCACCTTTACGTGATTTCCTCTTGCGCTGCATGTAACTCCTCGTTAAGGGAACGTAGTTGTTGAGCGTATTTGACATAATAATTTTCACGGAACAAAGCGACGGATTGAAGAAATGCATGATATGAAAATTGGCCAGAGACACTAAAATAGTGAATCGGCAATGATCAATTGGACTTGGAAGCACACATCAACATGGTCATATCATCCTCAAAAGTCATAATCTGGGTAATCCAGAGGCCCAATTTCAAAGAATTGTGTGGCCAAAAAGAAACTGCAAAAAATTAGATGAAACTCGGTGGAAGCTAAGTGAATTTTAGACTATGCGTTTTCCCAAAGGAAGTGGAAAGTAGAAAAGAAAGCAAGGTGCATCGCAATTCCGTACCTTATGAAAAGCAACTAAATCAAATAAATAGCAAATTGCAACTGAAGCAAAGAAGATATAGCATGTAGATTGTACGTAATAGCAAGCAAGGAACGAGTGCAAGAAAAGTTTTAAAAATAATATCTTCAAAATATTTCCATGCTGTAAGACTATGGGTGCAACCATATCAAACCTCACTCTCATTGCACAAACTGGAGAAACCTGCAATACAGAGCTCCATCAGTTAGAACTAAGAGTTTTGACATGCTGCTTTCTTTGACATATCCTAGCAGTTGTGGTTTTAGCACACAAATACGTATTTGCCGTGACCGAGCAAGTATAAACATAACTTGCACCGAGCCATGTAAAGCGCATTACATAGCCATTAGCAAATATAATCCCGTCATTGCTAAAAGCACCCTAGCTAGCAACTCAAAAAATGGCTCACCAACGTGTTGCATATAGACGGACAACCTGAGAACCGGTCAGAGTTGATCGACGAAGTTAGATAAATAACATATTAAAATTATAAATCGGTCCATTGCTTAGCCATAACGACCCAGTCAAGCTAGCGGTCATACTGCCTCACTTCATGGAGTAGCGGAAGATTTCAGATCCTCACGCGTTAGAATGAATCATAAATTCATATTATGATTCATTTTTAATTAAACAGGTCAAATATGGATTGAGTAAAATGAGTCAAATGTGAATTAAGTAAAAATTAAGTATGACTCGTAAATGAATCTTAAAAAGTGAAGCAAAAATAAAAATGAGTTTTAAATTATTGGGAAACTCACTTCGCAAGGCTCTCCTCCTCTCTCTTCTTCCATCTCTCTCTCTCTACGGCCCTGACCTTTGTCGCTAATCTTGTTGTCACACCACCATCTCCGCCGTCGATCCCGAGCTCACCGTCGCCAGCCAAAGCTTGGCCTGGATCTGGGTAAGCGAGCCGTCAGCTCGCTGGCCGCAATAGAGCTTGGGCTGGCAAGCCCCCAGCTCATCAGCCGGAGCTCGGCCTCAATCTGGGCAGGCGAGCTTGCAGCTCGCCGGCCTTGGCCAAGCTCTGGATCTGGGTAGGCGAGCTACGAGGTCACCAATCACAATACAGCTCAGGTTGGCGAGCTCTCGGATCGCCAGATCCGGATGAGCCCACTCTTAGCCAACGTCGGCGAGCTCGAGCTCATCTAGATTGGCCGAACCTCAAGTTCGCCGGCTGTGGTCGAGCTCGGGCTCGCCGGCCCGTGTCTTGGCCGGTCACCGCCGAGTAGCGCCGGCGGACGGAGGAAAAGGGCAAGAAGAAGGAAGAAGAAAGAATAGAGAAAAGAAGGAAAACAAGATAAAATAAAAGAAAATAATTAATAATAATTAATTCAAAACTTTTAAAAATGATTAAAATTCGATTTTTTAAAAATTTTGTTCCAAAAATATTTCAATTTAAAGGTATTTGCTTTTTTTATTAACTAATTTTTTTATTAAAATTTACTTTATAAATTTGATGTGAAATTTTTATTCAAATAACTTATATATGAAAAGTTTAAAGTAAATTAAATGGATGTGAATTAATTTTTCTAAATTAAGTTAAATATTAATATATATCGATAATATCAAATTTTCCAAAAATATTATCAAATTTACATTACGAATTAAATAGGTTAATACGAATCAGATCATTTTTAATCCGATCCACCCACTTTGACACCCCTACCCACTTCCAACATGTACTTTTCCAAGTACTTTAGACAAGATAGAGTTGCCATGCCACTACAAAGGGAGATCAGATTGTATTAGCATCCTTCTTACGATGATAGTCGAATTGAAGCTCACTGATTGGAGGATAATCACTCACGAATGCTAACAAGCCCTTCGACTCAATGTTAACTAAGTTCATACAATTCATCATTCTATGGTTGCGGTTTCTGTTCTTCACTATCTTCCAAACGTGAGCCTCTCTCCTTTTATCTTTTTACTGCAATTCCCTTTCGTTTAGTGGAAATGGTTAATTGAAAGACCACAGCTAAGAACTTAGCCATCGTCAAGATTGACTAAGAAGTCGGTTCCCTCATTTGTGACGCATCAAGAAATTTCAAGACCTTCCATGAGGGAAGACGTGATAAGTAACTCATGTGATGTTGCTATCATCAACGTATGAATTTGAGGAATACCCGATTGCTTGCCTCCGGCTGATGCTCATCACCTACGTGGCAGCACAAGCCCAGGTCGTCATGGAACACGGAACAGAACGGGCAAGGAAACACCTCACTTATATCATAATCTCCATCAGATTCTTCAAACCACGTAAACATATCTGCATCCACACGATCCCATTATGATTTAAAGATAAAGCAGAGAAGCGCACCCCGATCACGAACTCCGGAAAACATAAGCATGCATCAGCCTTGCCTAGAGGATGAGGAAAGCACCAACTTTACGGGGTTCGTTCAGTCTCGATCGAATAGATCACTATGGGAGATTTGGCCATATAAATGAGACGGACTGCTCTTGCCCTCGGTCATAAGAGCAAAGGGGGACTTTACTAAAGGAAGAAGAAGAAGCTAGGGGCAAACATTGAACATTTCGAAGAACAGTCACAAACTAGGATGTGTCCGACAACTTGCCAATCCGACTTTTATATGCTGATGCTATACCTCCTCCCGCATCTATCCCCACCACAGTCGCCCCATCAATCTTCACGGTCTAAGGATGTGTCCGACAACTTGCCAAACAGTAAAATTTCTATTTTTTTTTTGTTCTCGAGAGTAATTTTAGAATATAAATCCATTTTATAAATTTTTTCCCAAAAATATATTCGAACATAATCAAAAATAAATAAAAAGTTATTTTTTTATTTTCAAAAACAATTCTAGAATCAGGCTCAATTTTTTTAGTTTATCTCTCTTCTCTTTCCTTTTTTTTTGTTCTTCTTCCTTTTGGTTCTTCTTCTTCTTTCTCACTAATTGCCGACCTCAGCCATGGTCGGCGATTGGCCAAACCTCTCGCTGGCCCACCACCAGGGCAGCGTTGGTTTGGCTGGGCGACACTGGCTTGGCGGTGGGTGACTGGGTGAGCTTAGCCTCTTTGGCGCATCACTATGCTGTCGTTGCCCAGCTAAGTCGACATTGCCTTGGTAATGAACCAACGTCACCCAGCCAAGCTAACATCACCTTAGCGGTGGGCCAACGAGGATCGACCTCACCCAACCCATCTCGTGAGGTGAGGCTTGTAGCCGACAAGGCCACCGACCTTTGTTTTGCTGGCCACACGCGATTTACTAAGAAAGAAGAAGATGAAAAGGGAAAAGGAAAAAATTAAAAATATATTTAAATTATTAAAAAATTTTTAAAAAATAATTTGATTATAACTCTTTACTATATGCATTTCTATTATAAGAATAAAATTTTTAAATAATTATTAAACATCTTTAAATATTTAAAAATTATTCTCAAACATAAAAATATTGCCATGCGCACCCGTGACCGGCTTTAAAGAAGTCAAATGCGATCATCCAAAACCAGAAAAAATCCAAACTGTTTTTTATCCGTCTCCGTCTATTTCCAGGTCACATAGCAGGAAAAGAAAGACAAAAAAAGAAAAAGAAAAAGACGCGACCGACCTCACCATCCTTAAAATAACGGTCTAAAACGCATCGAACCCACCCAGATTTCTCGCCAAATATAAAAAATAAAAAGAAAAAACAAACGAGCGAAAAACAGCTTCCATCAGCGACCGCCATGCACGGGAAACTGCGGGGAGGAGGGGAGCTAACCGGATCTCGATTGGAGAGTGGATCGGTATCGCTTCGAGGCCGGGGGCGCGCTCCACAAATCGCCGTACATACCTTTCTTCCACTTCTCCTTCTCCTCCTCCCGGAGCTTCTCCTTCTCCTCCTCCCGGAGCTTCCCGTGAAGTCGAACGAGGGCCGACGCAATTCGCTCCGAAAGCAACCCCCGAAGGAAGCCCCCTTCTGCTGGTCGTCGTCGGCCGGGGAGAGATTTCGGCTCGATCGGGAAGCTCGGGAAGCCTTAGAGATTGGAGGAGCGGGAGCGGAGAGGAATTTGGGGATTCGAGCATGCAGAGAGAGAGTGAGAGAGAGAGTGAGAGTGATGGAGGAAACGACAATGTAGACGCGGGTTATAGAGAGGAGCGTCGCTCGTGGCGTGCTCGCGAAGGTATGTCCTAATTTTTTTTCTTCCCCTTTCAAAAATAATTAAGAAAATTTTAAAAAAGTAAATTGGGAGTTTGCTGGGAAGTTTCCCCACTTCTTTTTATATTTATTTTCCTACTTTTTTGTTTATTTATTGCCTTTCGGGAGACCTTTAGACGAGAAAAGATTAGCTGCCCCTTGTGTAAGCCATGTCAGCACAACAAAAAAACGGTTTGAGGTCGCGACACGTGTTTAAATGGGGTCCAATGTCAGATTCTTTTCTCTTCTCTCTTCCCCTGCACCTTCTTCTTTTTTTCTACTTTTTGTTTTTACTTTTTTTAAACCTTTCGGGAGATCTTTTGATGAGAAAATATTGGCTGCCCCTTGAGTAAGGAAACACATCAAAATATTGGGTCCAATGTCACAATCTTTTCTTTTCTCTCTTCCTCTGCACCTTTTTTTTTTTTTTTTTTTTCATTTTTCTACTTTTTGTTTTTGTTTTGTTTTTTTAACCTTTCGGGAGATCTTTTGACGAGAAAATATTGGCTGCCCCTTGGGTAAGGAAGCACAACAAATAAGAAGGCGACACGTGTTCAAATGGGTCCAATGTCAGGTTCTCTTCTCTCCTCTCTTTCTTCCCCTGCACTCTCTTTCGCCGCCCCCTCTCTCCCACCGAGCGGAGGCGGAGCATCACTGCCGTTCGTCAGGCGAGCCACCGCGCCCTCGACCGACCGACGAACCACCACACCCGACGGCGGAGGCGGCGCCATTTGGACATTGGGCGGCGAACAGAGAGACAAGTGAGAGAGAGTGCAGCGGAAGCAAAGAGAAGAGAGAAGACCGAGCAGAGAGAAAAGGGAAGAGTTTTCCAAAAGTTCTGACATTGGGCCCCCATTTGGACACGTGTTGCGACTTTAGACATTCTTTTTTGTTGTGCTTGCTTACTCGAGGGGCAGCCAAAAATTTTCTCACCTTTCGACCGGATCAAATGGGAAGGGAGGAATTTTCGTTTGTTTTTGTTTTCTTTTTCTTTGGTGTTATTCAAAAGAGGAATCACTATTGTGGGTCTTTTATTTCCACGTGGGATTTTTTTTCTTTTTTCTTTTGGGTCTTTTTGTATTGAAGCTGACTAGTGTTTATGCATCATCTGCTCTCATAGGCTGCATTTTTTTTTCCTTTTTCCCTTGCTTGATTTATTAGAGTTTGAGGCCTGGGCACTCCTCATGTCCTCGAATGTTTTAAGGTGTTCCTCACCAAGAAGCAGGTGTCTTCAGACATCAACTAGGGGCCGCTCTATTGACATGAATGCGTTTTTTATTATAACGTGATGATGTCAATACATTCTAATCTCTAATGTAGTGTAATATGTTTATCGAATCCCATTGTCGACTCTACCCTTTATGTGTTTTATATCAAAGGATGCTGAGATCCATATGAGATTCAAACGAAGTAGTTTTAAGACTTACTTTGGTTCCATATATGCTGGCTATATGATTTTTTATTTTCCCTTTTCTCATATGGTGACATATGATCCCATGAATTTTTTTTTTTTTTTACGGTGCTAACCCTCTGTTAATTTTTTTGTTGGTATGTCTAATGCATGTGACTTTCAAGTGGTAAAGCGTATTTTCATATGTCTTTTGTTTTTTTAAGAAAGTCTCTCTTAAAATATGATGAATATATTGACATAGTTAGATAAGATGCTTAATGGGAAAGATAAGCAAATCAACATAGACACAGAATTAAAAGCAATAGAGAGATTTCATTAAAAAAAAGGGAGAGAGAGATGAAAATACACTTTTACTTTTTAAAAGTCATGTGCATCATATATATTGACGTAAAAAATAATGGTGAGGTTAAATATTGTGACAAAGTAAAATTTCAGAGATATTGTATAAGTTTAGCCTGCTAATGGTTGAATGGACTAATTCACAAATACTTCGATTTGGCAAAAGATCATAATAGGAAGGGGTTTTTTATGTCAAATTGGCCTCTCCCTCTAAAGATGGAATGAGCTCTGGTGCTACCTTTACCATTGTAAAATACCTATCACCACATATATAAGAAAATTATAGGATTGTAACAATAACATGATTGAATACTTTGTCCTGGAAAATCCCTGATGCACAAAATGTACATGAGAGAGAGAGAGAGAGAGAGGGGGGGGGGGTTATAGCCCCAAAGGCACTTGAAATTTCATTTCTTTAAATAATGATGGGTCATAAATTACAACAATGATTGCTTCAAGATTGCTAATCTGCCTAAATTTCCATGCCCCAGTATGCGTCATGAGCAGCAGCCCTCCTTGTTGCTCTAGCATCATTCCTGAGCATCCTGCTTGAACAGGTGATGAAGCATGGATAAAAGAATCATCTTGAACTTTTCTTCTTCTTAGCACTGTTGAGATCTGTGGCTTTGAAAGATCTCTGTACGAGGTCAGAGGGGAGAATCTTGAGGTCGTGTGTCAATCTCTGAAGAATTGCTGACAATGACTTCACGTCCGACATAGCCCTATGTGCTGAACCAGCCAATGGAATTCCGTAATACTCACGAAGTGATTGCAATGATATGCTTGAAGAAGGTTTCGCTCCTGTCAGAAAAAGGCGAGTCTTACCATATGTACAGTTACTGGACTTCATCGGTGAAGCAAACCATTCATGTGCACATGCATAAGTCGTTTACCACATGCACAGAGAAAGAGAGAGAGAGAGAGAGACCTTTAGATTTCATCAACTCACGTGCCAGAGGAAGTGTGTCCGTGAATAGCCAGTTTGCAGGAACCTCAAAGGAGTTGCGATTAAATTCCTCCAACAAAAAAGGCACGTCAAATCTTCGAGCATTATGAGCGATAAACACGACAAGTCCCCCAGATTTTTCGCGGCTCCTCACAAATTGGACTAATATTGGTATCAAGTCCTTCATCCTACATGACCAATTTCCACTTCTGATCTGAGAAAATAATTTCAGCCAAAGAGCAAAAAACCTAGATGCATAAAACTGAGGATGCTGAGGAGCAACACGACAACCATCAGCTCAGTATTTCATTAAGAAGACAATCCAGCCAATAATGTACATAACACAGCAATGAGAAACCATCTCATGTCACTTCATTATTTTCCAAAGAAAAGTCAAATTGTAAAACCACTCCGTTTCTGCTCAACTAGCTATAATCTTGTGAGTACTGGGTAATACATAGTGACTGGACATCAAAACTATCAGTTGAGGCACCAAAAAGATGAAAGCAAGAACAACCCCCGGTAGAAGACTCAACAACATTAGAAAGCTTTTTTCAAAAGAACTACACGTTCCATCTCGTTGTTGCAGCTACAAGTCCCCAAGCATGAACAATCCTTTCCAGCACAAAAGCTTCTACTTTTTGAGGGGTGCGCAAGGGTCACTATTGTCATCTATGGTGAGCATGTAACATTGTCCTTTTAACAAGAAGTTTTCTTATAACTGAGAGGTCAAATTTTAGCTAAATCTCGAGCATGGTCCAACAGTTCATCTTAACTCCCCACAGAATAACATGTTCTCTTTGGAGCTCATGAAAGTGAAACACAAATTTGGCAGTTACAACATTCTTGTCATTTGTTTTTCCTTTTCCTAATTCAACAACCAAAGAAAGAAAAAAAAAGCACAGGCACCATTGCAGCATGTACATCAAATGAAGGTTGTCTAAGGTATCTCGATCGGGTAATGTGGAGCATTGCTGCTAACATTTTGCCTTCAGAGTGATTACTCCATCAAAACATGTTAAACATAATACAAAACTTGAAGAGGACACTAATGCTTATGAAAAAAACATTGATAAACTTGATCAGAACCATGAACAACTTTGAGAAATAAAAGATACTGTATTATGAATATGCCATTTGAAAGATATTGGAGTATCTTTAATGATTGGGAATGTTTTTTCACGTGATCTTTTCCTTGTGGCTTTATTTCATATTCCGAAGTTGATAACATACAAATTCATACTAGCAAGTGAATAGATACCTGGGAACGTCAGGCCTGTTCACCATATGGGTTGTAATGCCATGAACATAAGCATTTGGAACAGAACGTTCTGGATTAATGAGTGTCTGGAAAGTACTATTCTTGCCCCCTGAAAGATCTTGCAATGCAATCTCAATGATTCTTTCACTCTCTCTACTAAATCCTGTAGTCTCCAGATCAAAGACAATTAGTGTCACGAGGCTGGCTAATTCTTTGTTCTCGGCAATCTTTTGTTGAATATCAGAATACTCAATTTTGCTGAACTCAGTTATTTCTGTTTTTTCTATGTTCAGCATTGTGCTTGCAGAGACTATAGCATCCGAAACTCCATCCCTAACATCACTGTGTTTATTGCCTTGGGTCTTGTTCCTTCCCCCTGTTCTTGTAGAAACTGGTCTTCTTATCCATTTCCTACTGTATCCTCCTTCAAACCCTGAAGTCTTTGAACTGAACAACGTAAAGTGAGAGCCATTCTTGTCAGGTCTACTAAGAGTGTGGAAGCTTTGACGCCAGAAACCAGCCAATCTCGGTATTCCAGCTCTTGAAAATTGTAAGATTGAGAAGCACATGGTGAGAGTTCGCATCTGAGATTGAAGGACGAAGGATTTGGAACCAAACAGGAGGAAATATGATGTCACTCCATTGCTCCAGCTATTACCTAAGGGTTGAAGGTAAGAATCTCAGAAATATTGAACTCAGAAGACAATCATGTGACATTCAACCCCACTGCAAAGCAGTTCAATGAAGAGATGTCTGCAAGCACACAAGATACAGCATATGAATGCAGGGCATGCGCATATCTATCCATTAGCATAACAAATAAGACAAGGTTTTTCTCAATCGTTTTGAGTTGGCCATGTTTTCTTTTTCACAGTTGCTACAACCCAAGGGACGGAAACAATAGTCAATTTAAATTCATTACAAGCAACGCCTAAGACTGAGATAAAGAGGGCAAGAAAGGCTCAGTTCCAGTGGCATATTCCTATTCCCTCACAGTATTTCACTGCCTCCTTCACAAACAAAAATTTGAATCGAAAGCAAAATGAATGCTTTAACACCAGGATGCAAAGTTCAAGCAGCAAAACTAGAATGAAACCAGATAAATCGGATCAGCCGAGGACACTTCAGCAAGAAACATTTCATAATCCACATACACTATCACCGCATTCAAAGATAAGAATCAGTAAAAAGCGCCCAGAATTCGTCAGCTAACGTGCAAACGAAGGAGACCCACTTGAATCGGGCCGACTAAAGCTCAAAGCCAGGAGCTTTAGCGATAAGACAACACATTCCTATCGGATCAAATGTCGGGTCGCGCTGAATTCGGGCAAAACGGATGCTCAGCAATTTCAAATTCATATTACTTCAACAAACTTCCGTCCTGCCTATCACCCAGTTGCGGATTCAAAGAGTTGGAATCTCTGTCCGAAATTTTTCTTCCATTCGTTCTCTATCAGCTACCAAACGGAACTCAGAGACAGGTTGTCTAGCACGCAAAGAAAAGAACAAACCCAGAAAAGAGAAAGGAAGAGAGAGAGAGAGAGAGAGAGAGAGAGAGAGAGAGAGAGAGAGAGAGGGAGATGCCTGGTTGTGTGATGATTGGACGCTAGGAGAGACAGAAGCGCGCATTTGAAGTGAGAAAAACTTCCGAATTGGATGAGTGCTTATATATACAGCTGGGAAGAAACTCCTCGGGAAGAGTGGGAAACGTGCACGGGGAAATGGAAATGTGGAGTGAGAAACAATCTCGGAGAGAGAGAGAGAGAGAGAGAGAGAGTGGGAGAACGAAGTGAGCGAGGAAAGGAAGGAAGCACGAGACACCCCCGCGACTTTTGGATCGAGAGCGCCTGGCTGACCCGATCCATGCCTCTCGGATCCACCCTCAAAACCCGGGTGATATTGTCAAATGAATTTTCCTCTACCTGAATTTTGACATTACGTGTAATGTCGAACAAAAAGTTTTAATTGGCTAAATGTTCAAGTTAGTCTCTAAATTGTATAAAAATATTTGATATTATTTTCTCATTTATTCAGGTTTTGGATAATATTAAACATTTTTCATATAATTTGTAAATTATATTAAACAAACTAAGAATTCAAGAAAAACATTCATATAAGGTTAAAATTCAAAAATCATATTGATAAATTAAAAATTCAATGATCACATTACATATTGGGTAAAAATTTGTACATCATTTGTGTTGTTTTCCTTTTACTTTTTTCACTCACTAAACTTAAAAGCTTCACGATATATAATTTCTAATACGTTAATTGACATATAATTTTCTTCATTAGTGAATTGGATAGTGCTTTAAAATAAAAAATTCTTAGTAAAAAGCATAATAGAGAGACCAACATTAACTACCGCTTTCAGCAACGCACTAAGAGCCTCACTCATTATAGATATTCCAATTGCACCACGGCTACTTCACACCTCCATCGTTTGAATTACGAGATTAGCGTCCCATGAAAAAATTGATAGTCAGAGTCTCTTCCCATAGAGAATGCTTTAGCCACGCCATACACCATGATCTTTTTGGAGATAGCATATAATCAAAATAGTGTTACTTCGTTAAAATAGTTTATTTTTATTGTGATGTGAATAAGTTAAGCGCAAGAAATCATAAAGATTTTGATGACAATCTCTCAAGCTCATTTCCCTTTTTCTTATTTTCTTTCTCCTATGGTAAAGACTTGCACGCACCTTCTGCCTCATAGATCTCGAAACAAGAAAGAAACTCTCGAGAGTCGCCTAATCGCTTAAAACTAGTTTCCAACTCAAAAGGTTGAATTTCAAACTAGAGGACATCACGATGCTCCCTTTTCTGCATTAACGTGCAAAGACTACCCATCTATGTCTCTGAGCAAAATAAGTCAAGATCAATACCCAACGAATCTGGGTTTATGGATACAAATCCACCTCAAACTAAAGTCCCTCTCTCGGGTCTTGAGACAGGATTGTCAACTCAACTCCAGGTTAGCTTTACCAGCATAAAAGCGGAGCACGTGGTTGTTTCTTAGTTTTCAAGGCAAAAATGTCTCCTGCGTATATGTGTTTGCTTAAGTAAGGAATCAAAACACCCCAACCTCAAAAGGAGTTAATGCCCTGCAAGCTAACCCCATCTGAGGTCGAGTCAAACACAAGATCGTCGTTCATAACATATTTTCCTCCTGTAAGTTCAGAAGCTGTTTCAGCTGGAAAATAGTTAAAATATGGTTTCATCAGTGCAATGACTTCAAATTTGCAGTCCAAATAAATAATGCCAATCTTCCAACTGGATAGGCATACCACATGTAGTCAGGGGTCAGGCGCATCAATTAAAATTGTCCAGAGAAGCCAAAACCAAAAGAAGCCATTTATTCACATCTTTCGCATATAACATAAGAGTTGACATTTCAACAACAACCAAAAAAAAAAGAAAGGCAATTGCTGCTAAGCTCTGTCACGACGACAGGAAAATTTGCAAGAACAGGAAGAAAATAGAAAATAACTATAATAGTGACCCTTAACAACTGTAAAGAAATGAAATACTGCTCAAGATTTCAGCAGAGCAATATACCAATATATCATTGTGTAGACAACAAGACTACAATAGGCTGATAGTAATTACTTTTAAAATGCAAGATTCTTAACAGGAGCCCAATTGACAGCAACGACCTCTTGCAACAAAACTTCAACCAAGAGCGCCTTTAGCTGCAGCATCATCAATCCACATACAACCACACTGTATTGCTCTCTTCACAAGCTTTATCCAGACCCCAAGCCATTCCAAGCATGACTCCAAAATCTCATAAAAACTGGACACAACAGGGCAACAATATGAGCGACACCTGACCTCAATGCAGATTCCATCCCTTCTCAGCTTGACAACTTTATATAATTCAATAGCAGCTTTCCCTGCAGGAGTAATTGCAAGGACAAACAATATCAAACTCAGTACGACGAGCTAACTGAACCCAAAAAACAAAATCTCTATGGGTCTGCACCGAAAGCATAACATTGCTCATAAAAACCCGACCTTAGCCAAACTTGAAACCACCAGTTGGAACAGCAGGTGGCTCACTTCCTCCAAACTGCAAACCAGGGTGGGCAGCATCCTCAGGAGGCATCGCATCATCTTCTTCTTCCAACCAATAGGTTTCAAGAAGCTTAACTGCTTTCTCATATATCTCATTGTTGTCATGACTCTGCAAGTTCTCAATCTTCTCTAAGCCCTCGGCGTCGTCAATCATTTGAGCATAAAGATTCACATCAGTACCTCCTAGGTTTTTCTCAGCTTCCCCAACCTTTAATATGTTCTCAAGACCTTCTAAACAGACAGTCACAATTCTTGGATCAGGACAGATGAGAAGATCACACAGGGGCTTGATACACCCTTGACTAACAAGGAACCTGCAGCAACAAAGTGAAATCAAAATCTAAGAGATAGCACTACTCAAAACACAAAAAGAGACTTATACAAAGATAACTCATACTTTATCTGTTCATGGGAACCGCCAGATGTAGCATTGGAGATTGCCCATGCAGCTTCCTTTTTGATGTCAAATTCGGCATTTTGAAGTAAATGAACGAGTGGAGCAATTATATTAGCCTCTATGACAGCCTGTAGAGTATCATACAAACAATCAGTCATGCACAATGAAGATATTGACAAACCACTACACTCTATATAAAATTTCATGTTGCATTAAATCAAAGATTGCAACAAAAAAGAAAACAAAATAAGCATTAGCGAATATCTTACCTGAATCTGCTCCTTGTTTCCAGCAGTGATGTTTGAGATGGTCCAACATGCTTCCTTCTTGATGCTTTTCTTGTAATTTCCAGTCAACAGGTTAAGAAGGCATGGAAGTGCTTGGTGGTTGATGATGCACTAAATCAAAGGAAAAAATTACAACAAAATGAGTGTGTCCCCAAACATACTTTCTTGTAAGGATGTTGCAACTACATAACCCTTTCAAATACCTGAGTTTGTAGATCATCCCCAGTGACAATATTCCCAACAGTGCGAAGGGCGGAATCAGCACTGACGGAGATGGATGGCTAACAAAATTGATCTTACATTAACCATCATGTATGAAAGGGACCCAAACAATGAAGAGACAACAACCCAGTCTACAAAACAGTGTAGGAAAAAAAGAACTCACAGAAGCAGCTCAATAAGCCTGGGACAAACACCAGCTTCAATAACAGCTTGAATTTTGTCATTTGTTCCATCAGAAAGATAGGATAGTGCCCAACATGCATCAGTCAAGACCTCTTCATCATTTGAATGGATAAGACGTTCAAGAGCTGGAAGTGCGGGCCTAACCTGTTAATGAACAGATAAAAAATTGGATGTCAAGGCAAAAACTGTCATAGCTGATATATAGTCATAGGTGAAAGACTGTAAACGTACTTTAATCAGCAGAGAGGTTGACTATATCCATATCAGTTAATCAAATCATTTAATACAGTCTTTGAACAAGGGGCAATAGGCATGAACCAACCAACCTGATCAAAAGGAGGTTGTGGCTTTCCCCTACAAAAGTTCGAGAGAGTCCAGGTAGCATTTCTCAGCATAGACAGCTTGGCATGCTCATTCAACTGTGCCAATAAAGGAAGCAAAGCTCCATTTGCAAGAACGAGATCGCGGCATTTGGGAGAATCACCAGCAACATTTCCCAGTGCCCAAACAGCCTGTTCCAGAAGAGAAGGTGAATGGAGTCAATTGATTATTCAATCGCACACTTGACAAAACAGTCTAAGTTCCAACTAACACATAAGAAAGGGAAAGCGAGAATAGAGATACAAGAAAGTATGGAATCGTCCACACTATACCTGCTCACGAACATCATCACTAGGAGAAGCAAGAAGTTTAACAAATATAGGGACGGCTCCGTGATCAACCACAACTTTAGTGTTCTCAGATGTCCCAGAAGCAATATTAGTAAGAGCCCAAGCTGCTTCAAACTAGAATTTGTCAAAGGATCGAAAAGTTAGCACCAAAGTTGAAAGAATGTTGACAAGAGTTGATTAACAATGGCATCTCACAATACCTGAAGTTGAGGAAAATCCTCCCTCATTAGAAATTCAACAAACCGCGGAACGACACCAGATTGTATAACTTCTTCAATTGGAGGGCTGCGTTCTGACGAAGTCAAGTAAAATATTATAATTTATAAAAAGCAAACTTCACTTTGCATAAAATGTTATTTCTTATCACGTAAGTTTCTCACCACACAATAAAATCAACCACAGAACATGCACTAAAAATGTAAAAACTCACCAATAGAGAGTAATTTTCTAAATTGAGTGGTCGCCTCCAGTTGCAAGTTATTATCTTCACTATATACACCAGCAATCATGGAAGGCAAATGTTCCAGCTGATGTTACATATTAACAACAAGAAACTGTTAGGATAATAACTCCATGAACACAAGTATGACTCCCATTAGCATACTGAGGCAAAGTGATACATGCAAAAAGCATGAAAACAGTTTCACCATAGCATTATTTCTTAATTCATTAATCCAAGAAGGTGCAAACATATAATTTGAGAAGCATATGCAATATCTACCATGCCAGAAAAATTCTTCAAACTACCTAGCTAAGTAAAATTTTTCTTTTCAAAAAATAAAATTCCAACAGGTTGACCTGGTAGCCAGCAAGCGCACTTAGATAGAAAGAAAGAAGTAACTATGCCAGTAGTTACCCACATCCAATTCCTTCTATTTTCCAAATCTAACAGAAGTGACTCAAGTTCCAATATAAGCAATGCTGAAATGTAGTATAAAAAAAAATCAAACTAAGGGAGATCTCCTTGGTGATACAAAGGACAACCTAGAAGACAGCCAACCACTGCATAGACAATACGTTGCTTTTAGCATCCCAAAAAAAAAGTCAAAACATTTCTTTTGATAGTCAAGCTGATAAGTGAATTCTAAGTGAAGCTGCTCTTCCAGTTGTATCTAGTTCCATCCCAAAAAAAGAAAATCCAAAAGCTAGCGAAGATCACAAGCATAATTTCTTGTAGGCAACAAATTATTTTCCACTTTAGCTCTATAAACAATCGATCCTCAGAACGTTCTCATGAGTCAACTACTCCAAACTAAATCGGAAGAAATAAAAGAAGACCCAGCAGACAACTACAACAAGATTACAGGACCTCTGTGTATGTGTGTGTATCCCTCCCTCCCCCCTCTCTCTCTCTTGTGGCAGGGGATAAGGTCATCTCCACATATCCCGGATTACTAAAGATGATGGACGCTTATAATGTCAATAAACCAAACTCAAAACTCAAAGGCATAGCTCACTTTTCAAGCAGTTTATGTTCCTTACCTCCAAAAACTTAAGCCCCTTAAGAAGTTAGTCACATTTTTAATGAACTCAACACATACTACTTGGTTCTGCGATAACACTTCAATTTATCAAGAACCGTAACCCAACCAGAATACACGAATCACATGCACAAGGTGATCAATGTCGTTATAGTTTTGCTAATCTTATATTAAGAAAAACCCAATTTCCATCAGAACCAAACAAAAACTCCTTCCAGATGAAGGGCTTAATGACGTACAATTAAGCTCAATTAGAGGTCTCCGATTTACATCCGAACGAGCCAAAAGCCAATCTCCACTTCAAATAACTAACAAAGCCCTATACAACTAGTCCCTATCCCGACAGACAGTCATAATCATCACCCGATCAATCGGATAGAGCCCATTCAATCGATCAGTCGCAAAGCAAAACCCAATTGCAGGCCACACGAAAACCCTAATCACCAAATCGAAGGACTGAGTATTTCACCTTCTTCTCGACCGCGGAAGAGTGGAGCGAAGGCGCCGATTGCTGCTGAGCCTGGAGGCCCTCCCGCCGCTTCTTCTGCAGGCTCTCCTCCCGGCGGTTCTTGCGAATCTCCACCATGTTGTCCTCCCGCCGCCGCCGCCCCTCCTCCGCGTCCACCGCCACCTTGTAGCGGTTCCGGCGGACCTCCGTCCTCGCGCTTGGGCGGAGCGACATCGTCGGAGGGAGATCGGTGAAGCCGAGGTGGAGGAAGGGAGCGTGCTAAACCCTAGCTACCGTGAGGGTTTTAGAGAGGTTGCTAGCGATCGCTAGGGAGGAGCTAGAGAGAGAGAGAGAGAGAAAGAGAGTATGAAGAGGCAATGCTCGAACGAAGCGTTGATTTTATAGTGAGTTTGTAGGACGAGGACCCCCCCCCGGAAACAAGATTGGGCACGGATCGCGCCGAATCTACGAAAATGCCATTCGATTTTGAATCGTAACAGTAGGAAAAAGGGTTTTTTTTTTTTTTTTTTTATAACTTTTTCCAAAAAGTCATCATATAATATACCGTTCATTTTTCGGTCCACTATTGGAAGAAATTGAATATTATTCGAACCCCTTTATTATTTGTGTCCTCCTTAGGTGACTTCTCCGAATGAATTCGAGCATTAATTGTTAAGGAAAATTAGGAAAATCGCGAAATAAGGCAAGAAAGATCATTTTAGCAAAATTGGTAATTAACATATACAAGAGATTAGGAAATTTCATAATGACAAGGTAATGCATATGACACCCAATCTTGACATTCAAAAATAATAATACGATTAGTGGATTTTACACATCAAATACTTTTTTAAGGGAATGCTTTCTACCCTCTTAGGTGTATATGAGGTGTAATTAAATATTTTTGAGAATGGCAAAATTGGCAAAATTGAGAACCACAGATCATTATGCATTTCTAGTTTCCCTTAAGAAAATTCTCGATTAAGGACACAAATTGAGGTCACTTTTTGGAAAAATGACGTAAAAGTAAATCTTATCTTTTCAAATAAATGTCTAAAGTAATCGATTTTAATTAGCCGAAACTCTTTCAACGGTCGAACAAATCATCGCCAGCTAACTTGTTTCAATGAATTGTCCAAGAATTTCGTTTCAACACGGTTCCACATGTTGGGTAAAAAATGACCATCCCTAAAAATAAAGAAAAGCCCTCAAATTATGGTTGGCTGGTCATTGCACTGGAATTTTCATGTTTAGCTGATTAGAAGCAATAAACGAACAGAATATACAAATTATTACAGGGACAAGCCATCTTTAAAAGGGACAGGAGCTATTGCATGGCAGATGCAGTGTGCCAAGAAACTGAAAAAGGTAATGAGCAGAGACCATGGACTATAGTACGGGGCTTCTTTTCTGAAAGTGTCTGGATTCAGACGGGGACGGCCCACAAGGGTCTTTTTACCTGGGGAGATCCAACCACAATTTTGGACTCTGGGTTTCCATGGATTTGGTCAGTTCTTGCCCGGTTAACTCGGGATTTTCTTTTGACCAACCAAAAAAAAACTCGAGATTTTTTAAATTATGGTTCAGCGGCCGCCCTTAGGAGGTAGAGAGTTTGAATCCTCATATTTTTATGAAGGGTTGGGATGGAGATAATTAGTTTCAGATGTGAGTTTCAACTCCTACACTGAAATAGAGTAAAAATCTAAAATTGAGTTGAGAATTAAAATAATATAGATAAAAAAAAATCAAAATTTTTTGGACTAAATTACCCCTACCCTAGCCGCTGGAACAAGCTGGCAGACGAAGATTTGGCCTGCCAAGTGCTCGGTTCCTTATTTGAGACAGGTTTGCGCTTGATCCCTTATAAGAAAATGGCTTCATTTTAAGCTTTTATTTAAAACATTCCCTTCGCTTACATGGACAATAAACTCAATAAACTCAATAGCATCCTAAGTAAGAACTAGATTTTATCGGGACGGCACGAAATTCATTGTCGAACTATTATGATGGAGCCATTCAAGCTTCTACCAAACCGACTTACTTGAGCTAATCTCAGGTCTTCTCTTTAAGATTTTCTCTTGGAGAGAGATTTTCTGCATTCCTTTTAACAGCAGCCATTTCGCTGGCCTGCAGACATGAGATAGTTTCAATTCCAATCAAGACATCACAAGCATGAACACCAACAGTAAGGTGGATCAGCAGTAAAATCTAAAGCCAATCACTCCACAAGAATCTGTGGAAATCTGAAGCAAGTCAAGATCATGAAGCTCTTGAGACACTGATTATGTAAAACATTAGACATTTATTTCACATGACCTGACTGATCTAGTACATGACTCTTGTGACCGGCCTTTCCTATGAACTTCCTATGAATCTACGACTTTGATACAGAAGAAACTATTGCAAGGAAAATGGCCGAAACCTAATCGATCTACATACAGAAAACAATGCCACATTCTTTGGGCGACCCTGTTCTGTAACATGCCTATGAATTTACAACCTAATGCAGGAGGAAATAAACAAACGAATGGATAAAGCACGACCGAACGACATGTTTTTCTTCCCCAAGATGCTTGCACGGATGGGGATCGCAGTGGATGCTCTAAAAGATCCTTGGAATCTATATACACCAAAGGCGCGCCATTCTTCTGGCGGCCGCATCACGCCTGACCGATCCCCACTTGACTGCAGCTCGAATCTTGCACCAACCTGCTTTAGGCCTCGCACTTTTGCGGATATGGGCACTAATGTCCGGGGAAGAAGAAAAGATCCCAACTTCAGCCTCACCCAATGAACCGATGAATAAGCCATTTCCTGGCGTCCAAACTGAAGAAGAGGATGGGAAACAATATGATGCTTCGATTTGTGAAGCATTCATATCAGCACTGTTAACCTGGAGCGTCCTTTGTGAATTATACGGAGAATTGTTCTCTCCACTGTAGAGTCCCGCCCAGGGACTTTCCATCTTGAAACTACCTGTGGGAATTGGGTTCAAAGCTTGCTCTGGATAATAATCCGGTGAGACGGAGACTTCAAATTGCTGGCTCTGAACAGTGTCGCTGTTGTATGATGTTGAAGCGGATGAATAGTTAAATCCAGACAGTGTTCCTGCTGGATCTGCATAGATAACAAAGGCTTTAGAAATTTTTTTTAAAAATTCCTGAAAGAAGTCACTTCAAAGGATAGCAGCTTTCAGGCTTTCGGCATCACAAAATTGTAACCTATAAACTATTTCGCACCTTTGAAGTCTTCAACGCCTTGGCAGAAAGACAGGAAGTCAATCTGCGGCTCGATTGAACTTGGATCAATAATTGAATCTGATGTTTGCAAGCAACTCATGGCCCTTGGAGGAGCAGCAATTGAAGCTAAATTGATTCGTGTCAATCTGTTCAAATTTGAGTAAGCCTGCTGCTTTAAATTACGCACCAAATGCTGCAAGATAGATGAGGGGATTCTGTTAGAGATGTCATCATTCCAATAGCTACAAAGAGTTCATCAGCGAATGTGAAGATCACTAAAAGTAACACATATGCTATACTATTGCTAAACTCAATAGAATGTCGTATGCAGCGCAGCACTGAAAGTTGTCGCCTTTGACAATACGTTTTTGACGGTTGCTGAAATGAATTAAGAGGCGCATCTATGTTTTTCAGATTGTCGAAACACACCTTCTGAGGAAGGGTCAAGCTTTCCAGTGGATGGTAATTTTGGCCATCAAAGGTTGCACTGATAACTTTGTAGGTTGAATCGAACAAAAGGCCAGGTCCCTGTAAACCATCAAGGTAGATGTATGCCTCGTCGTCGTCTACAGTGCAAGTCATCGCATGCTCAACAATTGTGTCCCATATCTTGTTCGACACATGACCTAAATTCTGCAGTTTCAGCAACAGATAATTTAGGCGTCATAAGACTAAAACTTATCCACAAAAAGAATGATAGCCCGCAAGAAAGTTAAACTTCTCTCACGTTTCTTAGAAAATTTAGATCCGTTTCAAGTTTACGCAAGAAATCCTTGACGGTGTGAATTCCGATGGAAGCCAAACGAGATTGGAAGATGCCGTCTTTTGATATTTTCTCGAGGCGCCATACTCTATCCTTCAGTTTTGGAGGGTAATGTTTCTTGTACACTGCAAAAACGCCATGCGTAAGTTCCATAATAACACAAGAAGATGGATCGGTGATGAATAAACTTTTCAAGCTGTTTAAACTTACGCTCTCCACGGTGATCTTTCACTACGAACTTTTCACTTCTGCCTTCCCTTATTCGTGCACCAGCCAAATATTTCTGCCCGATTTGAGCCCCTAACCGGAAGTTCCGGCTTCTTATCCAGCTTGAATTGTCGGTGAATGTTATGTTAGTAATATAACCGACTCCTCCTTGCAAAGTTATGCTCGGTTCTCCAATCAACAGCGGTCTTCGACCATCTCTTTCACGCACAATATTGGCCCTGAACTCAGTCTCGCTCCAATCTTCTTGGTCATCGGAGCCAAAGTCACCATCCAGGACCAGAACCTCAATTCTTGCTGAAGACAGGGAACCATTTCGGACAATAGAGCTGGTTCTGGTGTCGAATAGTTCGATTTTGATAGGAGAACCATCTTCACCTTTGATCTTACAGCCCGTAAAAAATTTAGGCATCAACTTACTGACAAAACGCAACTGCAAACCTCCTTCTCCTACAGAATTTCCGGCTGGGTTGGACGAGGGCCTGAAACAGAAACCATGAAACAGGTTACTTGATGGCTTGTCAGGAATCCAAGCAATAGGGATCAGACAAACGAACTGAAAAGGGACGGTACAAGCAGGCATGTGCTCATACATCGAGATCAGAAACAATCAACGGCATCAGCTCACGTGACGAGCAGATCAAGAGCAGCCGATATGGCGATATGAGAAACATAAGTTTATGAATACAAACGAAAGTTGCACAGGTCAGGAACCAACCTTTGAATTAGGTCTGGCAGGCGCGAGACTACACGTTCCACCTCCTCTCTAACCTGATTGACAGAGAAGGGGAAATTGCACTCACGTGAGATTGGACGAAATTTATTCACATTTAGAGCATGCTAACAGCTTAATTTGACTGATTACACCACCCTGTGAAGGCACCTGACATGAAGGGTACTTAAAACTGTATTCTCATACACCTATCCAAATACACGGATTTTCAGAGAGATGAAACTTGAAAGCGAACATTTTAAACAGTTGCATACTTCAACAAGTATATCTCGTGAAGTTATCATTTTTCTTATCTCGTTTAAGGCAATATTTCTAGCTGCAAAACTACAGGCAATATAAGCAAGGTATGGATGATGAGACTATAACTAAGTGCAGTTCGCACTCCAGATCCGAAAAACCGACCACCAAAACTGTGGATTGCTTTCCACTGGAACAACCCAGACGGTCCCACAGGGATGTTATGCAAGAGTTGCTATACTTATTTGTCTAGTATACAAATTAATCAAACAGTGAAATATCAGTTTATGCAAATTACAAGCAGAAACTGGAAAATTGCAGTTCATTGTCATCGACCTACCACTCCGCGCAAGAAAGGCTCGAGGGAATGCAGGATATCATTCTCCGAGAACCGTCCAATCACACCTCTCATAGTCCTGTAGATAAATTCAACCAAACCCAAGTTAGAGGCCTTTCAGTTTCAGGGCATCGGTCACAACCCCATTTGGACAAAAAGAAGAAAAAACTTACTGGTGTATGAGCCTTCTCTTTGAAGCTCCAGAGCCCTCTTCGCCCTCCTCCGGAAAAGGCCTCTTGAACACCATTGCAGTGACGAGATCAACTTCTTGCCAGATTAGAACTGAGAGTTATGACGAGTCTTGGAGCAAAGCAAACAATCAAACCATCAAGGTCGCATTTTATACGATTCTCGATCTTATCATCGACACCGCTGCACGTCAACACGCGCATGGAAGGTACAGGGAAGTTTCCGTAGAAAAATGAACAGAGCCCCCACTCGAAAACTACGCGCTAATTATAAGTCAAGCACGGGACTTTGCGGGAGCTCCCAAAAATAGGACCCAACCAAAAGCCTTCACAATATTAAATAAATGTCAGCACAAAAGATACTTCCAACTGCAATTCCTCGGCCTTTCAGTTACCCCAGAACACAGACGAATGAGCTGCTATAAAAATAAGCGAAATCTCGAACGTGGTATTTATCAAAATATCGGACAAATGCATGAATGGCGACGGGCCCAACCGCGTAACGACTGAAGAGACGGCCATTGTAAACTTTTCTCTGCGCTTTAGAGAGAGAAAGAGAGGGAGACAGGGACAGAAACAGAGGACCCACGTTGGCACTGCGACGGACGCGTGCGCGAGTTGCTAAACGCGAGAAGGTCGATGGAAGTTGCAAGAGGCAGAGAGAGAGAGTTGATAAACCGCGTTCCCTCGTGGGGATTTGCGTAGAGGGTCGAGAGGAAATTCGGAGGTGATGTGCATTTCGGGGCGCATTTGGGACGAATTCCTCGCGAAGTCGTCGGGGTCGTCGTCGTCTAAAGAACCGATCTCTGCATGTGTGTGGTTTTCTCGATGCTCTGATTTTGTCTGCTCGTCCGGAAATTCGAGAGAAAGAGATAATATTCAAGATGCGGTTCGGACCTCGGGAAAACACCGACCGGTGCGAGGTCGAGCCCATGAAGATTTGTCGTGCGAGCGATCTCGAGAAGGGAAGAGTTCATGCGCACGGCACGGACCAGACGAGAAGACCTCGACTTGGATTGCACTTTTGTCCCTTGTTTAATCTCCACTGTTAAGATACGACCATGACAGGCTAACTGCCCCGCCTTTTTCAATCTAAGGTTCTTAATCATTCACTGTTTTTAAATATTATTTTTTTTGAAATGTTTCATATTAAATTGTAAGATAAGATTTGAATCCTTCAAAGATATCGCGGGGGCATTTGGACGGTGTTTATGCTGAAAGGTGACTGGCTTTTGCTATCGAAGAACGATTGTTGATAACTTGTGAGCAAAAGTGTGGAAATGAGAATATGGCCGGTCGGTTGATGTTAAATTATGAATTCATCAATACGAATTCTACCAAGGGTTCGAATTGGAGGACTTATAGGATGGGTCGAACTCCTGACATCAAGTGACGACTTCTAACACCACGGTTTGAATACTTGACTAATGGTTTTGATATCAAATAATGGTTGATTCTACCCATGACTTTGGAAGTTGCAACTTCATGTGGATAATGATTATACTGTAGAAATTTTCAACATAAATAACCAATAAATCAAGAATAAATCCGATCCATACATAATTGTAAAACACCAAAACCAATATACACAACGAAATTAAAACATAATCTTCTTCTTTATAACATATTTCAATATAACAACTTTTAATAAGATTCAACGACCGATAAATATAACTTACCATTTTATAGGTTAGAGAAGAGACCCTAATCAATAGTGTATTAACGGGACCCCCTTCCCATTATAGGCTTCAATTAAACACAATTACCTATATTTTGTTGCTCAACTAAGCTCGTTATTAATGGATGTTAAAATCAAATTCAATAAGATCACTTAAGGGTTCAACATATATTGGAATATCCATTAATCCATTATTTAAAATATAAAATTAATTAATTAATGTAAGCCCATTAGGAAATTTCCGACATATACATGTACCAAAAGCATGCTTATTATCTCAGAGGAGGTGTGGCAATAACCGTAGTAAATAATAGTACCTGTTTGTGGGTAATTACTATAAGTGGGTCCATAGAATGTTGTAAAGAGATAGGCACTTTTTCTTGGACATTAGTTAAATGACATTTAGGCTTTGTTCATTTAGCAAAAAACATGTTGTTTTTAAAAAAATATTTCCAAGAAGCCCTTTTTCAAGGAAATGATAATATCTTTCAGCGTTTAGTTAAAACTTGAAAATAAATTAAAAAATATTTTTTACCATTCGGTATGGAAATCAAATCTCTCTCTCTCTCTCCTTCCTTAGCTAATGGCTAGCTGCAAGACGAGGTTTGAGCCTTCCCAAGCCAATATAGAAGGGAAAGAAAAGGAGAAGTAATTAATTTCGAGTTCGAACAATCATTAAAAATTCGATTTTTAGAATATCACTATAAGAACAAGCATTTCATTAATTAAGGACCATAACCTAAGTGTTGAGGACTCGCGCATGGACACTGGCAGCTTGGGCTTGGCATCGGAGACTTGGTCTTGAACACCAACAATCAACATTAGAATTTTCGTGCTCAAGTATAGAGTTTCAAATTCAAATGTCGATACTTAAATCGCATCTTATAAAATATCTTTTTGATTTTCCAAAGAGGGCAAAAACATTTTCTCGACCTTAAAGCATATATCCTCTATTGACTAGAAAAACATTTTCCTTCTATTCATTTTTCTAAGCAAACTAAATGTTAAAGAAAACGAGGATAATGTTTTTTCCGAAACCAACAGAGCCTTAACTATCTTCATATTCCTACAGATTTACTTTTTTAAGTAGTTCAAATTCCAGCACCTGTTCTTCATTTTGTTCTCTTGGATCCACCTGAAATGCCAAAGATCTTCATTTTCCGAGTGGAATAGATATTATCGGGCGCAACGCGTGAACTAATTCATCGGAGGATTGTGAATGATTGATTGCACACGTCGCCAGCATCCATGATCCGCTCTTCTCGAACCCTCCTGGTCGTCGACGACTTGGAACTGCAAGAAATCGTGCTTTTTGGTCGGTGGACGTACACCGATGGCTCGATCGACCGTGTCTGATTTGGTGAAATTTGGACTTGACGTGTCTGCATTCCAACCATAGACGAGGTCCCGCAAAACTTGGCCCGCAAGAGAGGAAGACCCGAGCACGACTTAAAAAAAGGGCAACTATGTTTCCCAAAATATTTACAATTAAAAATAAATATTTTTCGAAGGATAATTATTTGTATCATATAAAAGGATTAGTCGATAATTGTTTTCTTCATCATCAACCAAAATGCCGAGACATAAATTATTTTCAGGAAAGAATTATTTATTCATCGATTATTATTTTTATATGATATAAACAATTACTTTTAAAAAACATTTTTCTACATTTTTTTTTGGGGAAGGAGGCGATCGGTTTTGGTGCTCTTGCATGCCCGCGTCAGCCTTCACGAAGCCTGTGCATTTCCTGGGAAATTCATGCTTTGCGGAATAGTCTTTTGGCATATCATCTTTCGCGGTCGATGACAAAATTTCCTTGGCAATATGGAAGTGTTAAAAGCACGACCACGTCATATTTAGTAAGATGGAAACTCAATAAAGACAAAGCGGTTGATTTTTTATTTTATTTTTTATTTAATAACGAAATGTTGTTCACCCGTCTCAAACGGGGTGAAGCATTCTAGATATATAAGCCGGTCTTCCATGAATCTCGGTTCATTTGATTCATGCTACGGACCGACCCGTTGTGTGGGATAGCTATAATAATAAAGATAGGACAATTCCAATAATATTTTAGAACGTTATATTCCCAATGTTAAGTAGGGTTTTATCGATTAGAGCCGGCTGTTTTGGATGTCCTTATTGAATATAAATTTGTGTACCTAATGCTCGAAAAGTTGGTGGAGATTGTTAAATGCATAATGCCGTATCGAATCAGTGTGCCTAATGCGATTGGTTCTCTAGAAAACAATAGCCGGTTGGTGCGCAACTTTTGAGTACATTAGATTTGTTGTAACGAGCGATCTCGAGAAGGAAGTATACATGCACACGACACAGGCGAGACGAAGACCTTGACTTTGATTCCGCTTTTGTCCTTGCTTAATTCCCACTGCTAAGATACGACCACGACAGGCTGACATCCCTCCTTATTCAATCTAAGGTTTTGAATCATTGATGCGTTTTTAAACATTTTTTGAAATGTTTGATATCGAATTTTAAAAGATGATCTGAATCATTCAAAGATGTCAGGGGTGGGTTAAGCATTTTATATTTCATCTTTTAGACAAGTGATGGGAGTGTTTTGGATAGTGGTTTTTATGCGGAAAGGTGCTAGCTTTTGCTCTAGAAAAGAGATAAAGCTCAGTCGGACCATTCAAAATCATTTGTGATTAAAAGATTAATTCGAGGAGCGTTAATCGACAACTCGTGATTAAGAGTGTTGATGATAAATGAGAAAGTATTGGTAAGCGATATTGTCGGTTGATGTTAATTGTGGATTTATCAATACGAATTCTACAAGGTATTGGAATTGGAGGCCCTATAAATTGTGTTAAGCTCTTGAAGTAATGATTTCTAGCGCTAGGTGATGGTTCAAATACTCGAGTGATGGTTTATGTTATTAGAAAATAATTAGTGGTGGTCCCACAAAATCTCATATAGTATCAAGTTAAGAGGTCTCGAGTTCCAATTTTCTAGGCCTTTGTCTACTTCCCAATTAAATATGTCCACTTTAAAACTAGGTGACCATATTAAGTTGAGGAGGAGTGTTATAATAAATGAATAAAAATAGGCAACTAAACTAAGTGTGATGGGAAGTGTTAAGATATTTGAATATCAAATCACGCTTTCATCTGATAGTTGAAGTTTTTAAAACAGTTGATAGTGGTCCTACAAAAATCTTGGACAAAATCTTATAATTTTAGTGTCAAATAATGGTTGATTATCCTAATGACTTCAGAAGCATCGACTTCTTGTAGCCGGAGGAGAGCAATGGTAAATAGGAGAAACTTTTTGTAGGTAATTACTATAAGTAGGCTATGAAAGCCCACACATTTTCTTGGGCATTGATCAAATAACATTTAATTATCTTTGTTTTTCTACATATTTACTCTCGAGTACTTTAAACTTCAGCTTTTGTTCTTCATTTTGGGAGTTATTGATTCTAGGTTAAGTAGTTATAGAGTTGAAATCTAGAACCTACCCTGTTATAGTTAGTTCCTAGTTTTTGTACCTTATAACTTACTCTCTTTGCTTGGAATCGATTCTGGAACCTACCTTGATTTTTCGATCCAATTCCAAAGTCTAGTTGAGAACCCTTTTTTTGTCCCCCTTTATTATAGTAAAATTATATGAGATTATGAGCAACAAAACGATTTAAAGTAAAAGATAACAATCCATAAAATAAACACATAGTCATGTATAATTATAAACAATACAAAATTCAAACATGTAACATAAAACATAAATTATAAAACTCAATTTCTCGCTCATTCACAAAAATTTAGGGGAAGAAGAAAGATGATGTGGAGTTCCAAGGAAGGAAAAAGGAGAATGAATGCATAGATTAGAATTTAGGGGAAAAAGAAATTAAGGCTTTGGCTTTTTAGTTTGTAACACCGGTTCCAAAATAGGGTGATCCGGTCCGTTTATGGGTGAGCATTCACTAACAACCTATTCTCGGATTGGTTTCAACTAGGATGGGTGGTTTGGATCGGGTAAAAAATGGTCCGACCCATATTGACTCATTTAACCCGTTTTGACCCAAATTCATGTAATGTAAATCTAATGACCCATACCCAACCCAACCCATACTCGACCCGACCCGTATTGTTAAAAGCCATTGTTATTGTAGAGAAATCTAAACTCACTCGAAACTCTATGTTAAATGACCAACTCAACCCATATTTAACATATATTTAACTTTTATTTAACTCATATTTGACCAATATTTAATTTTCACTTGACCCATATTTGACCCATATTTAGTTTTCACTTGACCCATATTTGACCCATTTAACTAAAAGTGAGTCATAATATAGGTTTATGACCCATTTTGACACCTCTAGTTTCAACCAGTACCCTGTTCTTGCATTGGTGATCGGTTCTAATGGAAACCGGTTTTCGAACCTATTTTTGGGGCAGTCTGATCTGAATCCTGGGTAGAGTCGGTGTGGCTGCACACCCCTACTTCATTTTTTTTTTTTAGGTATTTGGCCAATAAATCGTCCGTCCAAGATCCACGGGAACCCATCTTGTTCATTAAAAAAACCAAAATAATCTTTTTAAGCAAGAGATTTTCACTGTTCAAGTGAATGGATACATCAGCCGCAACGCTTGAACTAATTCGTCGCTTGACTTGGCGTGTCTGGATTGAAGCCACCGTGACAAGTGACAGCAGTCACAAAACTTGATCCCGCAAGAGCTGAAGAACCATTCAAGGCTAGACGGATGGGTACGTTTCGCAAAATATTCAAAAAGTAATCATTTACGAAAAGTAATCATCTATACTGTATAAAAAAATGGTGAACGTCACCAACTAAAATACTGAGACATAAATTATTTTTAATGAAGAATTTTTTTTCATTGACTAACTTTTTATGCAATATAAACAACCACTTTTAGAAAAGTAATATTTTAAAAAAAAATTGTTGAAATAAACGCAAAAGAAAGAGAAAACAAAAGGATTTGGGGAAGGAAGAGATTGATTTTGGTGCTCTTGCATGCGGTCGTCGACCTTCACGAAGCCTGTGCATTTCCTTGGAAATTCATGCGTCGCAGAATAATCTTTGGCATATTTTCGTTCGCCGTGGATGACAAAAATTTCCTTGGCGATATTGAAGTGACAAAAGCTTGACCACATCGTACTCGGTACAATGGAAATCCGACAAAGACGAAGCCGTGGACTTTTCTATTTTTAACTGACGAAATGCTTTTCGCGCTATTGGATCGATCCGTTGCCCGGGATAGCTACAAGAAAGAGGATAGGACGACCCCGATAATGCTTTAGAACGTCATATCTCAATGTGTTATGCAGGGATTTATGTATCAGAGCCGGGTGTTTTGGATGTAGTTATTGAGTGCAAGTTGCCTAATCAAGATCGGAAGGAGTTGCCTAATCGATTCCTTTTGGTTGAAAAAACAACGTGAAAAACTTCCTCGATTGCTTAGGTTTTCTAGCCGACAACCCTTTTGTAGAAAATGCAGCAACAGAAAACAATCCTTTTAATGAAGAGAAGACATAACTAGTTAGTGATCTCTCTAGTCAATAGGTGAGGGCTGCTGGCCATGGCCCGTGAGGCCCTCATCATGACTAGGCAACTCAGTGATCTTGCCATCTCGAGTTAGGAAAAAAACATGAAAGAGAAAGGAAAGAAGAAAAGAAGTAAAATTTTTTAAAAATTATCCACGTTAACATCGAATCGTGTCGTGTAGGATGACTGGTGTTGATTAAATTGCCACATATGTAATTTCCGGTCAAAATTAATCGGAATGATTGAATTAACAAATTGTTAAAAAGTTTATAACTAAATATGCACAGCTAAAATGTTTAGAAGGAATTGGGGGTGAGCATAGTCTAGATTGGGTTGGTCCACCTCTTAACCCTGGACCAATCCGCACAGTGTTGGTCCTCAATTTTTGGAACCAAGGACCGACCCTATTGAGTTTGGGATCGAGGACTGGATCGACCCAATGAGTTCGGTCTAGTGGTCGGTCCAGTCCTAAGGTCAACTTGGAACCAATCGATAATTTTTTTTTGTTTCATTTTTTGTATTCACTGAAAAGACAAACTTACCATTTCAAATTATATATTCATCGATAATGCGGCATTGATAAACTAAACTATAAACACTAGTATGTATTTAACAAATTTAAGATAAGACAACTATAGAAATTTCACACTTGCTATGAGCAAGAAACCATAAAAATGATTAAAATTGCTTATAAAGCTGTGAGGTAAGCGTTACTCACGAGCAAATAGGGTTTTTAATTAGGGCTTTATTATTTTCTAATTTACATGACGACGAGCAAGGTTAGCGAAAAGAGGCAAGTGATGCGAGCGTTGAGTAGCGTGATTGTCAAGCAAGGTGAGCACAGCACAGGGTGAGCACAATAAGCAAGGTGAGTGTCAAGTGGTGAGTAGCATGAGTGGCTCAAGGCAAGTGGGGCGAGGTTGCTAATGAGAGAAATTGTTTGTTTTTTTTACTTGGTAAATTGAAAACTAAAAGGATAAAGAAGAAAAAAGAGAATAAGAGTACTAAAGGAACAAGATGTCGTTTGAGTTAAGGCTTGCTCTTTAGAATAGAATAAAAAAAATATTAGATATATAATATATAATTTATCTAAAATGTGTTATATCATTCGGGGTTGGTCTAAGTTGGACCAACCAAAAACTCCTAGGACCGAGGACCAATTTGCATAGTATTGATCTAGGGATCCCAAGACTAAGGACTAACCTGATTCCTTTGAGAATCGGACCAAGATCGGCAAGGTTGGATTGGTCTAGGATCGATCCAAGGTTGACCTTGGACCAATGTTCACCCCTAGAAGAAATTGGCATAATTGAAAGGTTTAATACTGAATTAACCAATTGTCAAAATGTTTATGATTAAATTGACTAAATTAAAAGGTCCATGATTGAATTTCTACAATGGCAATAGATTTAGGATGGGTTTGGTAACCATTATGTTTTCGGAAACAATTTCTAGTGAGAAATAGTTTTTTTTTTCTAATTTCGTTTCCTATATGAGTTTTTGAGCATTTGATAGTGTTTGATAACCATACAAAATTTATATTCTTGAAATAGAAATGCTTTTGATATAAATCTTAAATTTTTTTGTGACTTAGAATTTCTTTTAATTTTTTAATAATGTCATCAATTTTTTTTTTTTTTTTTTTTTTTTTCTTTAGCCAATCGACCTTAGCTATGGCTAGTGACTAGCCAAACAAGGGCCAACAACTTTGCTGAAGTGTTGACCTCATCCATGGCCATGACTAGCCAGATGAGGGCCAGTGACCTCGTCAAAGTGTCGCTAACCCCCAATAAGGTTGAGCTCACCCACCCACCAATGAGACTCAACCTCACTAGGCCACTGCAAGGTGGGCCTACCTCGCCTTGGCTAGGCGAAGTCGAGTCTTGTTGGTGGCTAGGCGAGCTTGGCCTGAATAAGAAGAAAAAGAAAAAAAGAAGAAGAGAAAAGCTTGATTCTAGATTTATTTTCAGGAATAAAGAAATAATTTTTGTTTATTTCTTAATTCCGTTTCAAATTTATTCCCGAGAACAAATTTGTTTTTGATAAAAAAAATTACTAGATTTGTTTTTTGGTGCTCATGCCACATGATCTTCTGTCATCCTAAAACGAAAAAGTTCAATGTCAACCCAACCGTCGAAACCATGTGTACTCCAATCCTAAGTTCCCGTAAACCCTAACCGAATACCTAACTCTATATTTGTCACATCTTTTTACTCATGCCCAACAAGTTAACCAACAAAAACTTGCACTTCCTCTCGCCATCTCCCTCCCCCGCTCCCTCTCCATATGACCATCGTCCTGCACGGAGGGGGAGCAGCAGCGAGATGGAGGAGGATACCCAAGCCGGCTGGAACGTGGAGACCCGGGATGCCGGGAGCAGCTCCCAGCCATGCCCTCGGAACGCCGTCGAGCAGTCCGCCGCCTTGGGGGGCTCGTGGTGGAAGGATGCGGCGGACGCGAAGAGAAGGAAGAGGGTGGCCGGTTACAACCGCTACAGGGCGGAGGGCAAGTTCAAGGATTCTCTCAAATCCGGCCTCCGTTGGCTCAAGATAAGGTGTTCTCGGATCGTGGGTCTTCGTTGATTGTCCCATTTTGCAGGACTCGAAGGTTGAAGTGACGCGAAAGTTGGTTCGTAACGCTACTCAAACTCCAAAAAATAAATGAATTATATGCCGAAATTTTAAGACAAATTGAAAAAAAAATCAATGGTGGTGTTGATACAGAGTAGTTTGTTACTAGAAACGATTTCTCTCTCTTTGTTTTTTTTTATAATTTTTCTTGGCCCTCTCTGTAACTCTCTCATGTATGATTGATCGCTTTTTCATATATTGATCAAATAAATTCTTAATTTCTGGTTCTTCTTCTTCTTTGCAATCGATCCTCTCAGCCGAATAATGTCGATTTAGTGTTTTGGGGTTTCACCAGAAAAACTGTGGATTGCCATGGCCGGAGGTATGGGGGACAAGTTTGAGAGCAAAACTTGCAGGGATAAGTTTAATACAAATAATCTTACGTTGTCGATCAACAACCGTGTGACATGAAGTTAAACGATGTTATAATAATTATAGATTTTAAGTTGGTTGTTGTCTAATTAGCATTTTTTTTGGTCGAATCTAATTAGCATTGATTAGTTCGCAATTTGGAGAAAAATATCAAGTTTTTTTTTTTTCATTTGGGAATTATTTGATCATTGAAATAATAAAGTTTGGATGGGCCAAAACAAAAACTTTCTACAAAGTGGGGCAAAGGGCCTTTTCTCCTTGTATAAGTTCTTTTTATAGGATTGACTTAAGGTTATATTTGATGGTTTGGAATTAAGTCCAAATAAGATATTAAATCATCACATCCAATGTTTTGTGACATTCTTTGGACTAGATAAATCCGGAAAATTTGGATAAAATGTTACATAAGAAATTCAGTTTAAAAGAATGGGATAAATCCAGATAGAATATAAAATTTTAAAAATTAACTCAACAATTTCAATGCACCAAGAAAACTCCACCATAGGTTGAGACTCAGTGTCCTTGGTGCTTCTCATTGTCGGCACCCCACCACCACTCCGATCACCATCCACTGTGATGGTCCCTCACTCCGACATCCTTGAGTATCCTTGCTGGTGCATTTGCTTGTGGCTCACTTGGTAGGCAAAAGGCCTCCTCTCCCTATGTACATCCTTGTCCATTGGATCGATGTGTCTATACCTAAAATGTATGAATTTCTCTATTTCGTAAAAAAATATTAATCTAAAAATATCTCCCTATAACAATTACTTAAATTACTTAAAATAATTAGTTAACAAATATGCTTTTATTACTGCATCTAACTATTTCTGTACACAATGATAATTATTTTTTTTTACTTTCATTTTGGGGAAAATGTTCCACGAAACAAGTGGAATCTAATTGGGATTAGAGAATTAATGAGGTATTAACTAAATGGTATAGTTTGTGGTCGACATTCGATAAATTCATATTTGTCATGGTGTCTCCTGTGTAGAGTAATCTTAGGACCACGCTTGAGCCCTAAAGCCACATAAGTGTTCTACGGTAATCATATAAAAATAAAAGGAGATTGACAAATTATTATAAGGTCACGGATGGCAATTATGGAGAAACGCCTCAAATGCCAACAATTTTATCCAGCTTTATATGAATCGCTCTCTCTTGGTGTGATTTGCACTCGCGATGATAGCGGCCTGGTCACACGAGCCCGGTGAGACACGCCGGCGCTCCCCCTTCCCTCTCTCTTCCTCTTCTTGGGTTCATGATTTTAGTTTTAATGCTCTACTGCCTTCTCTAATTTAGAAGTACCTGTATATGATTAGAATGGAAAGACCCTTATAACCAATGAGAACTATGCACACGCTTCATGGTTGGCGAATTTTCCGGCAGGTGACCGTCGTGAAAAGGTCGATGGACATTTATTTAATATTTAAATATGTCATAAATGGGTTATGCACCCAATGTGACAAGAGTACTCACGCGGAAATACTCTTTTGAGAAAATGAGCTCAATTTGGAAATTTCTTTTATTTATTTATTTCAGAAAAAAGGCCAAGTTCTGGATTTTATGTCTAATGAGCAATTAATAATCAATGACTCTTCTCTTCCGTTAATTACCGACCGTTGAAAAAAAATAAAAAATAGAAATGACCAAAAAACAAATTTTGTAGACGAAAAAAAAGAAAAGAAAGAAAACCCCCAAAATTCTCAATTGGCTATGCTCTCTTCTGTAAATTAGGGTTCGTCGTCGTCCCACTCTTTCCAAACTTCCGTACCCAAAATCCTCATACTCAGGCAGCTTCCCCTCATCGCCGTTGAGGAAACGGACGCCCGATTCGCGACGGTTCTTCTGAATTCCAGGCCGAGCCGAGCCGTTCGCAGCCATGGTCAATACTAGCAACAATGTAAGTTCGCGATGGATTGGAATCTTTTGTTTCGTTTAGGCAGATGATCGAGGGATTGTGTCTGTTGAAAATTCGGGCCGTATGGGATGTGGGTTTTTGATCCCGGGGATCGTTTGGCTGTTCCTGTAGGCTGTCGGGGTCGACAACACCTTCCGGAGAAAGTTCGATCGCGAGGAGTATTTGGAACGAGCCCGGGAACGTGAAAAGCAGGTTGCTTTCTTGCGACGCATCCTTGTTTTTGTCCGTTTGAGAAATTTTTGTTTTGTTTCTGAGATATTCAAGCTTTGTTTGTGGCGTTGGGTTTTTTCAGGACGGGGAGTCGCGGCATAAATCAAAATGTGAGCTCTATTTTTATCTTCTGTTTGATTGGTTAATTTGTGGGTGTTCTTTGATTTCCAACTGAAAGTTCAATACAGTACAGTGGTAGCCTGATGCTTCTGTGTGTGAAAGGAGTGTAGATGTTGGAGGAGTGATGTGGATATTTATGTGCAGCGAAAGTTCCGCCCGTGCAAAGGAAGCCATTGAAGCATCGGGATTATGAAGTGGACCTCGAATCTCGCTTAGGAAAGACTCAGGTGAGTTTAACTGTCGGCATTGTTTTGCCTCGGCCTGGATCATGATTCTACTTGTGGCAGCATGCGACGGCTTCCCAGCTTTATGGTTTTGCTTATACTACTTAGATGGAACTTACAATCGACTTTCATCATCTTTTTAGTGAGAGTGTCCTGAGTCCTACCAGGTTGCTCTCTCCCATGAACTACCTGGTAACTCGTGGTACACCCAATTTGGTGTTCCCTGTGTATTTGAGTGGGATGAATATTGACAAGCATGTCCATTCTGCTAACAAGAACTTGTTTGTTTGCCGGTTTGTCGATTATGTCCACTGTTATGGTCTTCCTTCTAAAAGTAAAACTCCATTCATCCATTTTTTTCTTCCAAGCAACTGCCATCATAATAAGAGAGAAAGAGAAATGCTTGAGCACTAACTCTTTGGCATTACTTAGAGGATCGACTTGCATATTATTGTATGATCAATGATGCTAGCAACTAGCCTGGAAGGGCCTACAATGTACAGGCAAAATTATTATCTCTGTTCTGATTCACCTAAGTTCTTTTATTTCTAGTTTCTTTGTTTATGGAGTCCATTCTGGGTACTGTGTTATCATTTCAAGCTTGTGCAGTTGCCAAAATTGGCAGCAATGAACATTGGTTGGTGATTCCCAACGAAAAAAAAAACTTTGGTGGGTGATTTTTCTAGGTCTAGTATAGATGTGCGAAGGAAACTTATTTATATACATACTGTGAGATTGTAAATCTTGGAGTTTGTGAATGTGTTAATTATAACATCTCTTGTCGGTACTTATTTGACATTTCCCCTACTCATTTGTGCTTTGCAGGTGGTCACTCCAATAGCACCTCTAAGCCAGCAGGTAATCTCTCATAATCTCAGCATTGGCTGTTAAGTGTTTCGTTTGACTTTAGGTTAGCTTCTAAGGGTTGTGTCTGTTGAATATTACCTTGGTACACAAGTTTTTGCACCCTTTCATATCCAGTGCTAGATCAGAATAGAAGGTTTTCTTGCTGGAATTTCCGAAGAGTTATTCATTTGTGGGTCCGGATCTTTTGTGTGCTCTATAGGCTATAAGTTCTATCACCACCAATGAGACTGATATTTCCCTTCTCTCCTACCGTGCTTAGCTTTTGCTTAGTAAATCACGGCTTCATTTTTTTAGCACTGTGCTTTAGCATCTGAGTGGATTGAATTGACCTTTCGTGTTGCTATGTGAGTGTACTCTTTTTTCAAATACTCTTGCTCAGGGTTTAGGCCTTGCGAAATGTGATTAGGCCATGTAGATAGTTTTTGCTGAAAGCTCATTTCAGTTGCTGAATACGTTCATGGTTATGATTTAATACTCTAGCATAAGTATCTTGTGATCACATTTTCCTTGTTTTACAGGCTGGGTACTTCTGTTCAGTATGTGAGTGCGTGGTGAAGGATTCAGCAAATTACTTGGATCATATAAATGGAAAGAAACGTATGTGTTCACCGATGGTTTCGTTCAGTCAATTTTCTACAAGTTTCTCAACTTGGTTTTCATCCTCTCCTGATGGCTTGTTTCATTTGTCATTCAGATCAAAGGGCCTTGGGTATGTCTATGCGGGTAGAACGAGCATCTCTTGAACAGGTGATTCTTTTTCTGTCATTTTGCGGCGTGATTAAACTCTATAATGCTTACTCTGGGGCAGATGACCTTGTTTTCTCGGGGCATGATGTATGCTTTGCAGAAAGTCATGGTTGAGATTAAGAATGGAAGGCTGATCTCTGAAGATCTTTTTGTGGCCTGCAGGTCCAAGGGCGTTTTGAACAACTTAAGAAAAGGAAGGCTCCTGGGACCTTTACAGAGCAAGGTAACCCTTCCAAGGATGCAAATGTTAAAAGAGCAGCATTCATTGATACTTCATTTAATCAGATGGCTAATGGAAAGTTCGTCTTCTCTACTTTACAGATCTTGATGAGCGAATATTAAAGCAACAGGAGGAAGAGGAGGAACGGAAACGCCAAAAAAGAGAAAAGAAGAAAGAGAAGAAGGTTTGTATTTTTACTGGTTTTTGGTGTGGATCACAATATAAATAGGAACATGCAGCTGTTCTGGTCCCACGGTGCTTGCTTTGGTTTTCTTTGTCATTAACTCATATGTTCTGTGGATTAGAAGGAGAAGGCGCTAGAAGAGGAACCCGAAATGGATCCCGAGGTTGCAGCTATGATGGGATTTGGGGGTTTTGGCTCATCCAAAAAGTGATAATTCATAACCATACCTTCCTACAATTGGTCATATCCCCATGTTTTTCTGGTTTTCAAGGTGTAACGTCATCTTGATCCACAGTGCACCTTCACTGAGGTGTTACTATTCGTGTATTCGGTATGTATTGGTAACCGGCACAGGATGATTTTCAAGGTCATCTCAAACTTGCAGCTGATTATGTGGTGTCTTTTCATCTTTATTCAGGTCACATGGAAGCTAACATCATTTCAATTGCTGTTATATTATCAAGCTGTATCTGTAGGAATTTGAATGTTGCAAAGCAACTTTCTGGCTTAAACTGCAACTGGAACTTGAAGGAGAAAGCCTCGTGACTTGCAATTAGATTGATCATTATAATAAATATGAGAATTTGGATCTTTTCGACATCCACTCAAAAGTATGTTCTTGCTTGACAAGACGAGGGACTTTCACATTTCTATATGGACGATCTAGTTGGTTCTAGCCATGAATCAATTCTGTACAATCAATCTCCAAATGAGAAATTTGTTGGGCATTTTGGGCCAATTAACTTATTTTTTTAATCTACAGCACCAAAAAAATAAAAATAGAATAGAGTCAACATGATTCGGACGTGGTGTGGAGGTAAAATACAACAAATTGATCCGAAAGCTCTGGCTTGGGCTTTAATTTTATCTTTTAAAGTGATATCGAACTGACTTAACTCTAGGAATTCTGTTGCTCGATTCAACAGAACAGACTCAGAACCTGGAAAAGCCGATGTATCCGCAATGAGTTGTGTTCTGATCTTATGGAGAGAGTTGTCGTTTTCTTCACTCGATTTGATTTCCTAAGCCAGAAGCAAAGTTGAGTTACGATTTCTGAGTTTGTTTGCAAACGCCCGAAGGAATAGTTTTGCTCCAGGAAAGGAAACCAAATCGTACCGAGCTGAACGATAAGTTGGTCTTCGTTTTACCTGTTTGAATGGAATGATGAACGCCACCAAACGCAAAGCAGAATAAAAAGTGGTAATTATGCCCCCAACCATGGCCCTTTCGTACAGTTTGACCCAAACCATCATGTTCTGCAAATGTTTTCCCTCCTCTTTCTACATTTTCTGTACTTATTTATCCTTAAAAGTCACTGATGTATGTACTAAAAAGGATTAAGTGTCATGAATATGCTCGAGATGAAAGTGGAAAGGGACTGACAGGAACTGGCCTACATGTGTATTAATGTCAGCTTCCATTTGGGCAACTTTGAACATATCCAATGGCTGACCGAGATTGACGCGACAACGTTTCCAACTCTGAAAACTCGTACGAGACAACGCTATCCTAAACTGCCCACCGTCTTCAAAACCACTGCACTGTGAATGAATGACCCCCATCAAACCACTGAACTGCCAACAGATTCTCTTTCTCTCCACGCGCCCGCTCCTGCTCACCAACCGGAAAAGCCAAGAAGGAAGCCCACTAGCACTATAAAATTCACTGCAGCCTCCGCTTTGCGCACCAACCCAGTTCACAAAAAAGGATATTTCACTCAAACGTTCGATCAATCCAAGTTTCTTGAAATTTTGTTCTTCGGAGGAATAGTGATGGCTGAAGCGGAAGCTGCAGAGCGAAGAGTACTGGTGGCCGTCGACGAGAGCGAGGAGAGCATGCACGCCTTGTCTTGGTGTCTCAAGAATATCATCTCTGACAAATTCAGCGACACCCTTTTGCTCCTCTATGTGAAACCTCCTCGAGCTGTGTCCACAGCTCTTGATGGCACAGGTACAAGATGTTATACGCAAGGTAGCTTTTTCAGTCTTTTTTATTTTTTGGTTCACATAGTTTTGTGCTCTTTGGTTTCATGAATCCCGGAATTGAAAGATTGATTTTTTTCTTTTCTTTTTCTTGGGTCGCGCTCTTTATTTCTGTTTCAGCCTACTTGTTTTCATCTGATGTGATGCTTGCGATCGAGAAGTACAGCAATGAAGTGGCCGATTGTGTGATGGAGAAAGCCAAGAAATTGTGCAGCGAGGTTGCTGATGTGAGTTCATATTATTGTTCTCAGTGCTTAAAGTTTGTATCCTTTGAAGAAAATACTCGGACGCCTCTTGCATTTTAGAACTTAGCTCTCTTCACAGCTTGGCAAATGAGACCAGATGAAAAATTAAAAAGGAAGCTAGGAATGCACTTACCACCATTTAATGAGATGAATCTAAAAATGGGCTTTTTACAAGTGTAGTGATTAACGTAAATTCGATAGATGAGCTGCTGAGTGAAGACAGACGATGGCAGTTTTGCTGTTGAGTTTTGAAACATGATGATAATGTTGGGCATGGGGATTGGGACAGGTTAAGGTGGAGACAAGAATAGAGAATGGTGATGCAAGAGATGTGATCTGCCAGATGGCAGACAAATTGGGGGCTGATCTGCTGGTGATGGGAAGCCATGGCTATGGCCTGATCAAGAGGTAATCATGATTGATCGGTACTCCATAATTATCATGTTTAGTCATGACAAATCAAACTATCTTCATTTTCTTTTCCTAAAACTGGGTTGGAGATTGAACTGACTTTGTTTTGGGATGGAATGGCAGGGCCTTTCTGGGAAGTGTGAGCAATCACTGTGCACAGAATGCGAAATGTCCTGTGATGATTGTGAAGAAGCCCAAGTCCACTTCCAACAGCCACTAACTTAACCAAAGTGGCTTTTTGCTCTGTTTAGGCTTTTTTTTTTTCTTGTGAAACTTCTGTCTCTCGAGTTGTTTTGACTTACTGCTGTTGCCTCATTTGGTCAGGTTCAGGCCAGCCAATAAAATTTGTAAATGCTGTTTTCTCATTCAGGTTTCCGATGAGATTGAGCCCAGGGTACATCTCTGTACTTGCCCGTCCTAAACACTCATACATTGCGGGATGCGTTAACAGGATGTACTGTAATCAATCGTGGCATGGTCATTTGGATATAGTTTTTGATCCTAGAATTTGCTTAGAGAAACAATCACCAATCTCACTGGCCTCATAAAGGAGCAATGATAGCCAAGACAGTCATTTTTTAGATGCTGTCATTTTGCTCCCCTCGTATTTATCTTGAGAAGAAACAGATTTTTCCTTCCTGTTGCGCCTCAAAATGAAATGATTTGACTACCATCTACTTAGCTAAAAACAAGTCAATCAGTGTGGATAGTTGTCGAGTGAAACAGTAGAAAGAATCACATGGATGGCAACTTCAGTCTTGAATTGAGGAAATGATTAATGGTAATTCAATACGTGTGCCAATCAAATCTTGAAGCTGCGTAATGTGTTAGTGTTCGGCCGTGGGACTTAACGTGTGGGAATGTCTGTACTGTTGTCCTGCATCTGGTTCTTAATTCTGTCTCTCATAAAGATTAGGTCTGTGTCGATGCTCCTTATGTTACTTGATATTCTTGGTACAACATTTAACAACACTAGTATAGGCATGCTGGACATACAGAGCCCGAGGAAATGCTTGTGAAGGCTCGTCTAGCGCTCCTGTCTGCAAAATTAAGATATCTGTGATTCAGTTACTGCAATATGAGAGGTGAAGGCTATAGCCTCGTATCATATTTATGCAATGGATGCATTACACATTTGTTTTGACAATGCTCATTTAGTTTCTCAAAAGTTAGAGAAGCACTACTTGCTTTGGATGAATTTGAAGCTAGACAAACCTAACTGAAAAATGTATGGACCTTAGAAGCAGAGCCCATGTGCTCTCTCAGTCACTCCCTCTCGTGTTTTCTACATTTAGAGAGAGAGAGAGAGAGAGAGAGAGAGAGAGAGAGAGAGAGAGAGAGAGAGAGAATCATCTCCTAAATTTTCTCCACACTCCATGTTCATGGAGCTGTGATGATTGACAATAACCTAAGTCTGATGGAATCGTCCCGACGGGAGTAGCAATTCCTAATGGTACGAGGACGCAACTTGATGAGAACATGATGACACAGCACGAATTGCAACCCCTTTTCACCCCTTATTCTGTTTCTTCCATTGCCAAGTTGTACTCATAGCAGGGTGGATCGATGCATCCTATAGCGGCTTTACAAACACACTTGGAAAAACTGCCCTTGCGTTAGTCCATGGACGACGACAACAATTTGCTTACATTCACGACTCCAAATTTTTTTAAAAATCCATAAGTTGATTTTGCAATTTCAAAAGGGCTCAGGATGCTGGCTCTTTTCATAAGTGAACTCACAGCTTAAGTTGACATACTAAAGAGGCCAAGGCCGGAAGTCTAGAAGGGAAGGCAGAGAGTATGCAAGATGAACCCGCCATGAGCCATGAAGATCAACTTGTGCTGAAAAATCTTTTGGCGGCCGCATTGTTTCATCATGATCGTTGTACACCCTTTCACTGCTTTTCGAAATCCTGATCATTCTTTTACTCTAGACTCTTTTCTGGGTTGTTTTGTTAATTTTTCTCACTTCACTTTGCAGGTTCTCTCTAGTTTGACAGTTGAAAGATGGCGCCTCACGACAGAACAGATCCAACTCAAGGTGGACTCCGGGGCTCGGGAATCATTCGGCAAGTCTTCAACCGAAATCGAGAAGATTGCAACTTTGCTACCTTTGATTGGTTCATCGACGACCAACTTGGTAATGGTGGTAGAATATTATTTGAAATAAGGGCTCTAAGTGCATTTATTTTTTTAAATAAAGATATGGAGTAGATATTATTTCAAATAAGAGTATGAAAGTAGTTTTATTAATGTAAAAAACTGACTAGTGATTCAAAAATTTTTCCATCTTCCTTTTCTTTTCTTTGTTTTTTTCTTTTCATAAAAAAAGCTAAAAAATTATTTTTTTTTAAATGGGAAAATATAGACAGGAGGGTAGCCATTGCCCAATCACTGATTGGGGGCTCGTGATGGACGATGGTCGATCATAGGGGAGGGCTAGTAGGCTGGCCCTTGCTAGATATGTGAGAGGGTGGTGACCCTCATTCAAGCCTAGCGGCTCTCACCCAACACCATCGACGATGGGGCGACGGCTCCCTCCCATGTGTATTTTTCTTTTCTTTTAAATAATTTTATTTTTAATTTTTAATATAAACTTGTTTTAATTTAATTTTAAATAGTGTTTGGACAAAAATATTCTTGATTGGCCAAAATTTTTGTTGGTTGGCAAGACTAAACCTTTAAACATTTATAACCACTCAAGACCTTTTTTTGAGACTAATATCGCTTATTTCAAGTCTTTATTTGAGAAAATGAAGGTCTTTAAACTCTTATTTATAATTTTCCCAAATTCCTTTATAGTGACTGATTTATTTATTTTGGATCTTCGATAATTGAACAAGAACTTCGCTTTTATCCAAAATGGCATTTCGCCATCCTTTTTCGAAAGAAACTTTGTAGTCTCTCAAATTTGGTGCCAATATTTAAACAAGGTATTTTGTAGCTTTTAATTTTTTCTTATATTTGCTCTATAATTAAACAAGAACTTCACTTTTTTTATCCAAAATGGCATTTCACCATCCTTTTTCGAAAAAGACTTAAAATTTTTAAAAATAATAAAAATTTTAAAAATAAAAAAAATCGAAAATTAATTAAAATATATTATTATCTCTCAAATTTGGTGCCAATATTTAAACAAGGTGTTTTGTAGCTTTTAATTTTTTCTTAAATTTGCTCTAGTACATACGAGGGTTTGGCATTAGAGTTTTATTCGATATATTAAATACCCTAAAATTAAAAAGAAAAAAAAAAAATGCAACACAACTTAAAATCACCACAGCCTCAATCCTTCTTCTTCTTTTTTCCCGTTAATTATTTATTTTTGCATTGCGATATGTATTTTCGGGTACTATTTTACGGTAAAATTCGGCCTTGACATTTTTGGAATAAAAATCGTTAAATTAAAAAGAGGTATTCTCGGAATTAATAATATGTTTATGACCTCATAAATCAAATACAAGGATCAAAAGAATATAAACCCAGGCAGATCCCTCCGGCATTTTCCCCCAAATCGCTTCTCCTTTCCCCTCTCTCTCGCTCTCTGTCGCCGACAGCCGCGCGCCACCGCCGGAGCAAGTCCGCCGCCGCGGCGCCGCCAGCTCCGGTGAACCTCTCTCTCTCTCTCTCTCTCTCTCGTACTTTGTTCGCTTTACACCGTCGGCTGCAGTTGCCATTCCTCCAGAAACTTCTCTTTATTCTGCATCCAGGCGGCTTCCCATTTCGCTGCCGAGAGATCGTTCGGACCTCGATTCTGCCTTTGCTTTTGCTTTAGATGGGTTACTTCGGTGGTGCGGATAGTTCAACTAGGAATACGGTTTGGCGGTTCTCGTAGTTTTTGGTCCGATATGCCATTGTGTAGTCCGTGTTGTTGTCTTGAAGTTTCGCTCTGCTGACTGACTGCAAGCTGAGTAATTTGAATTTTGTTTTCGATTGTTACTGTGCCCAATCGATTCTTCGAAGTTTTTATGCTGTCAAATCGGTAATTCATAGTGAGGCGCATGGATAAAGCTGTGGGTTGTTAGCCTGTCAAGTTATTTGATTTTTGACCTAGACGAGAATATAGTTTCCTCCAGTTGCTTTTCGGTTTGATGTTGATCGATCGTATTTTAATATTTTGTGATACAAGCATTGAAAGAAAGAGTTAACTATTATGAAAAGAAACGGGGAAGCTGTGGACGATGAAGAGTTTGTTCCCGACACGAAGAAGCAGAGGGTGCTTGAGCAATCATCTCCTTCTTCATCCTCATTAGTTGAAAACCCACTCCATCAATTGACTGCTTATGATGATGTTGATGATGAGGAAGAAGTTGCTAGGGGAAGGCTGAGAAACGGTAACCAAGAGGGAGCAGATGGACATGTGGCGGCAGAACAGAATGGACGTATGGTTGATGAAAGAAGAAAAGAAGAGGATGATAGTGAGAGTGATGACGAACAAGACGAGGAGCATAATAAAGGGAGGAGAGGCCGCCTTGTTGAGATCCGGAGGGACTGCCCTTATCTTGATACAGTTAATCGCCAGGTACTCTAAGCTGACTATGGTGCTGTTTAATATTTTTTTGTGCATACGTTAGCATGTAGAGGTTGTAGTAAATATGCATGGTGATAGGAATATTTAAGGTGCGATAGAGCAACTAGGACTGCTAGGCACATGGAACTTAGTTGTGGCTGCAAATCATTCTACTTTGCTGGTGGTTATATAGTCTGTCTATTTTGTGTTTAGCACATTACCCGTTTCTACTTTCTTTTGCAATCGCACATTTTTGGGGTCAGGAGGTGGAGTTTCTTGATGCTTAAATCTATGTGGAGAATGGCACTGCAGTTGTTTCTTAATATAGGTTTTAGTGTACTGCCAGTAGATTGGGTTTCCATTCTCAGGAATCAGTCTATTGCCATTTCAGTCTAAGGATTAGTTTGCAGAAGTGTATCTTCTTGGTTCTTGCTACAGAGCATGCAAGAAAACATAACATGATGGATGGTGTTACAGAACATAAATCAAAGTTGTTTTTTGATAAATTTTGAGTTATAAGCATACAAGAATGGTTGCGATGTTTTTCATAATGCTGTGTTTGTTTGCTAAGGTCAATTGTAAAAGGATGTTGTGGTTATTTTTCATATACCATGAACAATTATCATAAAGATGAGTTAAGGATAAACAGATATACCAATGTTAGCATTGATGTATGAGATATGTATCATTGAGAATATGTCATTATGTCGGTGATACACATATTAACTGTTGCCACAAGTAATTATTGTTTTTACCCCATTATAATTTTTACATGATGCTTTGTCCATTCCAGGTTTTGGAGTTTGATTTTGAGAAGTTCTGCTCTGTATCTCTGTCAAATTTGAATGTATATGCGTGTTTAGTCTGCGGGAAGTATTATCAAGGAAGAGGAAAGAAGTCTCACGCTTACACGCACAGTGTTGAAGCAGGGCATCACGTCTTCATCAATCTCCAGACTGAGAGGGTTTACTGCCTGCCTGATGGATATGAGATCAATGATCCCTCCTTGGATGACATTCGGCATGTGCTGAACCCGAGGTTGCTTCCTATATTTCAACATTTGTATGCTTTTAATAGCCATAGTCGAGCTTTCTTTTATGCTTATTTTTCAATGTACTGCCTTTCTCTGTGCATCGTGATTTAATTGACTATCTTCTGTCCAATTACTTTTTGTACAATGTGATCTGTCCTTCATGTGATAGGAACTAGTCTGTAATATCAGCTAGTAGAATCCTTGCAACTTCTTTTTCAGGTTTTACTTGGCCATTCATTCATTCTGTGAGGTGTTTGTTCTTGATTTAGTTTGTATCTTATGTTAGGTTTACAAGGGAGCAAGTTGAACAGATTGACAGGAACAAACAATGGTCGAGGGCTCTTGATGGTTCTGATTACCTTCCTGGGATGGTAGGTGCAATATTTGATCATGCGACAATATTCCGCGGTTACTTTATATTCAAAGTTGGCGTTTTCTTTTACTCTTCTTTGTTGGCTATAAATTCTTGATTGTATAATTTGTTCAGGTGGGACTGAATAACATCAAGGAGACTGATTTTGTCAATGTCACAATTCAATCTTTAATGAGAGTTACTCCTTTGAGGAACTTTTTCCTTATTCCAGAAAATTATCAGCATAGCAAATCTCCACTTGTTCAAAGGTTCGGAGAACTCACCAGGAAAATTTGGCATGCACGAAACTTTAAAGGACAGGTTTGTTGCTTGGAGAAATGGACTTATATCTAATTCCCTTATGCACAAAAAGAGATTCTCACCATCAACTTTCTACATTTATAGGTGAGTCCACATGAGTTTCTGCAGGCAGTAATGAAAGCCAGCAAAAAACGTTTTCGGATAGGTGCGCAGTCTGACCCAGTTGAGTTCATGTCATGGCTTCTTAACACTTTGCATGCGGATCTCAAAACTTCAAAGAAACGGAGCAGCATCATTCACGAGTGCTTTCAGGTATGCTACTGCATTCTAGCTCTTTCATTTCATATATTGCTGTAGCTGCTATTTTAATGTTCAAAGTACTTGTCTAATATCTTAATTACTTTGAAGGGGGAGTTGGAGGTTATAAAAGAGATTCCTGGCAAAATTATGGCTGATAAGAAAGAAAGTGGTGATGACCAGGTTGGCAATGCAAATCTCACGGATGGTGGGACTGAACTTAATAATGTAATGTCTGAGACATCTAGAATGCCCTTCTTAATGCTTGGGCTTGATTTGCCACCACCACCTCTTTTCCAAGACGTAATGGAGAAAAACATTATACCCCAGGTTCGTCGTTCTTTATGTTAGCTTGATGAATATTTGGCAATAGCTGTGGTAATTCTCCTCTACAATTTTATGAAGGGTCAAACCCCATTAAATGTTTACTGTAAGCTTGTGCTGAGGGATATAAAAGTGTAAATATTTTTTTTCATGTATTTGTTCCCATTAGTTTTAACATCATCAATAATCAGATAAAAAGATATCTTTCTTATTGAATCTATGAGATTTGTCAACTAAGGTGGTAGCAATTCTTATTTTTTAAGAGAAAGACTAGCCTGATAAATAATGCCCCCTTTCCCTTTGTGGGTGGGATTTGAATAATGTTGACAGGATTGAGGATCTGTCTGGAGTAATTTTTACTCTTTAACTTTCACTTCTTGTAAATTTTGTGAAACCTACACTGTTGACTTTTATTTGCCTGAAACACCTGAAACCTTTCAAATAAATTATTATTCTTATCTAGTACTATCCAAATGAAAGACCGATCATCTATCCAGGAAGACAGAGAGTCCCACATATTAGAAAAGGTCACTAATATAGTTGAATGAAGTAACATTGCAAAGGCATAATGATAGTAGGGTTGGGATATCCCTGCTTTCTGAACCAGATGTGAGGGTCTCCCCTCATTCAGCTCTCTATGTTGGAAGAAGAGCGTGAAATTTGAATGTTCAAAATACCCCTTTGTCATTTCCTTGGTACTGAAGTTGGGCTGGGTCATTTTGGGCAAGTGGATCATAGGATTTTTATTTTCATAATTTGGAGGGAAAGTGCAGGCAAACAGGCCCTGGATCTTTATTGGTTGAATTGTGGACAACTAAGTGGTTTTTCATCAACTTGATATGAGGGAACTTATGCAACATAGTTTATGCGCTATAAATATGATAGATCCTTTGACGATAACTTTTTTGTCCTTTTCTGATGGTATATGTATCATTTGGGGAGTCTTTTTTACTGACAGTATCTATGTGGACAAATAATTTGCCTTTACCAATAAAAAGTATCTGTGCGGCCATATTAAACTAGATACTCTTTTAAGAAGAGACTTGATTGATCTATGGCATTGCATGCCTAAGCACATCAGATGCCTCCTGCTCTGTCAGTCCTATGCAACAGTTTGGTACCATTTATCAAAAGAAACAAGTCAAATACTGCACTTAAAGATAGTTGGGGATTATGATCGTATCGTGGATTTTCATGATGGGCTTGTATCATGTGATGGGGAATCTTCAAGTTGACATATCAGACGAGAGAGGTCCACAATGATTTCTGTGGCATTTCTGCACCATTGTAGTAGTCCTAAGTTTTGGTTATTGCATGGTGCTTATTGATCTATCTTAATGTTTTCTTTTCTTTCAGGTACCCCTTTTCAACATATTGAAGAAATTTGATGGAGAGGCAGTAACAGAGGTTGTCCGTCCCCGCCTTGCAAGGATGAGATACCGTGTTAGGAGATTGCCTCGGTATCTCATTCTCCATATGCGGAGATTTACCAAAAACAATTTTTTTGTGGAAAAGAACCCAACTTTAGGTAAGCTTTTTCAACCTGATGATTTTAATTGGAAAAAAATTGGGAACTTTGCTGATAATCCAATCTGCCACTTCATAGTTCTGCGATTTGATTTAGAAGATAATATGAAATGGCAAATGTGAAATGTTAATCAAATTAGTACTTGTAAGTATCCGATTACTTATTATTGCTTCTGCAGTTAATTTTCCTGTCAAGAACTTGGAATTGAAGGACTACATTCCATTACCCACACCGGGAGATAAGGAGAGGTTGCGATCAAAGTATGATTTAATCGCCAACGTTGTTCATGATGGAAAACCTGGTGAAGGTTCTTACAGGGTTTTTGTTCAACGGAAGTCTGAAGAACTTTGGTAAATCTCTCTCTCTGATTTATGGGGAAACTAGAGTGTAGTTGTCATGTGGATTGACAAGTCCTACTTTATGCTTTAGGTATGAGATGCAGGATCTGCACGTTTCAGAAACGCTTCCTCAAATGGTGGCACTCTCGGAGGCATACATGCAGATTTATGAGCAGCATCGGTAGGGCAATTTTGGTGGTGAATCTTTTTAGTGTCTTCTGCTTTGCAACTCCAGACCCCGTCGGTGCTGGACTTCAAATCTTCTAAACAGAAGTTCGATCTGTACATGAGACTACCTGTCAGATCTGTCTCTTCTGAGCTGCTCAGGTTTTTGGATGAACCTTAAGATTTAGGTTATCTCGCTATGCTGAGATGACTGACGATGTAAACCTGTATTCTGTTGACTGTATATGATCATCAGTGAAACCTTGATCTTAGGTTACTTTGAGTAATGAAAGGGGGTGGCTGCGGCATGATCTTTGATATTGACAGTAATTATATAGTTCTCAGGTTCTTTTGCCTTTTCGCATTTTTCGGTTGGCTGCCTTGTGCAATGAAAAGGCAAACAGATTGATAACTGATGTTTCCTTTTTATTTACGTTCTTTATCGGTAGCATGTATTTTCTAGTGACTGATTTCAGATACTATTCAGGCAAACTCGTGTATCTACTTGCTGGTCCATCAGATTCTTCTGCACTCTGCGCTTGATATTGTTAGGGCTGTCTAAAAATTGCGTAAGGAGCGGCTCAAAATGTGCGGTCGAGCCTAACAGAGTGTAGAATACTTATTACCGATATATTGGCCACGCTTCATGCGAAACATTTGAAACTTGAGAATTCTGGGCTGCGTACTCTGCATCTGTACTGACCATGTTTAGACACTTGAGTAGCAGATAAACTCATTGATCGTGATTAGAGTAAATGTATGCAAGACGCACACACCAAAAATTGGGAGTGACATTCGAAATGGAGGAATAAATGATTACTTTTGACTTTGATCCGTTACGGCACTAGGTTATGCAATGGTTGTTGGATCCTAAATAATTATATTTCAAAATGAGCCGACCTTTGCACTGACTCAGAGATTTACTTATTTGGATTTTATTTCGGTAATATAAATGGTCAACACTATTTACCCCGACATAATTCTTGTTTCACAAAAACTCCCAAATTGGTACTTCTAACCCAACTTGCCCTTTGTTAAAATAAGTATGTGTTAACATATTTCAAAATATATACGTGTCAACACCCGTAAATTTTCCATATCGGATATGTTGTTCTTTACTTCAGATTCATCCTCCAATCATTTGCACGTGTACACGTATGTGTCCTAAACCATTGTTTGTGTGTTCAGATCGCACCCAGCGCCGGGGCAAAAGCGTTCCCCGTTTCCTCAAGCATGAAAGAGGGGCTTGTCTTGTCCGGACTCGGGTTCCCTGGACCATCCGGATACCTGCAATAAAATTCTCCCTGGCAAGGCAATAAGCGAGATGTCTTGAACATGTACCTGGTTCTGAGGCCGAAACTCGTGCATGATCTTCTTCGGTTGAGCTTGAGCGACAGCCGTTGAGCCTCCTCCTCCTCCTCCTCCTCCTCCTTCACAGAAAAGGAGTCTGCTCTAGATTGCCTTCGTTGTGAGGGTAACAATTTGCTTCTGTATACCAGTTCGCTTCCAGTAAGCTGAAGCACCGGCAGCTCTTTTGCGTACTGCTGATGAATCTCCTGAATTGGTTCGCTCTTTATCTGGCTAAAGAAGCAATGTTGCCTGTGAATTCGCTCACAATTATTCACGGAGAAAAGCATCAAAAGACATGAATGACATCAATGGATTCAAGAAGATAGAAAAGAAAAAACGCAGGTTGCATTTGGTTAAGCTTTTCTAAGAAGGTCTCGACCTTGGGGAAATATTAGAGTGTTTGGCAAGTATTTTGAAGTAGTTTCAGCCAAATGCGGCCTAATGCTGAAGCCCAATGTTACTTTTACCTAGTCTTTCAAAGTAGCATTTCCGGAATACTGAAACTATAATGAAAATATTTTTCTTTCAAAACTAACCTTATCAATGCTATAGTTTTCTGCTTTTGCCCCTTCTTGTTACTATACATCTTCTTTGTGTGAGGGCAGCCGATGAGTGCCGACAAGGCTAGATTTGACCAACAAAGGGCTGGCAACTACTGCGTGGACTAGACTTTGAATATTGAGTAGACTTGGAAACTTTCTCATGGAGTTCCAAAATTTATTACTTGGACTTGAAAGTATTGGAAAATTACCCAATCATTCCTAAAAGATTAAATTTTGGTGGTGACATTGCAACGAAGAGGTGAAAGATGCGTTGGAGGATGCAAGGGTGATGCGACGGGAGATACGAGGAGCGACATGGGAAGAAGTCTCGAATGAGCTGAAGAACATAAGAATAGGTGTATGCATATGTAGATTACTTGAAATAATTATGAAAATTGTCCAAAAATTTCTAAATCTATTGCACTTTTATCAATTTAGTTAAAAATCTTTCAATTTTATCAATTGAGTCTGAATCTTTTCACCTTTTGTCAATTGAGTCTATTTGATTAATTTTATTAAAATTCATTAACATAGACGTTAGCTATCCTATGTGATATGGTGGGTACTGATGTAGAATCCTTACTTGTTGCCCAACAAGGACCACGATGTGCTCGCCTAGTCAAGACAAGGGCGTAGAGGCCCTCCCTTGTGGTGAGCAAGGGTCATGACACCCTTGTCGGCCAACAAGCTTGGGTCGTAGCCCTTGCCTGGATTTGGGCAAGGGGTCGATGCCCTTCTTGGTCTAAAGTGTTAAAAAAGAAAAAAAATTAATGACAAAATTTTAAAAATCATAAAAATATTTAAAATTTGTAAAATTTATCGATGTCGGTAATAACCGTGCTACATAGGATTGCTGGCATCTATGTCCTGCAATTTTCAGCTTAAATTAGTTGGATAGATTAAATTAGTACAAATATAAAAATGTTTAGAACTAAATTGGTCAAATTGAAAGATTTATAACTAAATTGGTGTCAATACAATAAGACTTTTTTGGTACTTTCCCTATTAGCTTTGTGAGCTAAGGTTTTCACATTGGAAGACCTAAATAAAGAATTGCACCTGGCTGTCGATACTAGTTGAAGGTTCTTGCCTTGCTATGGATTTGATTAAATTTTCATCATGAAAAATTGTCGTTTCCCCGGTACGATGTGACAATGCAACATATAGAAGGTATAAGAATATGCAAATTGGGTTATTCATGTCTTGTTTATTTGAGCGCTGCAATTGCGTAATTCATCTGAAGTTATTTCAACTCCTTTCATCGTGTAGGGTAGCTCACTTGGCGAGTAGCTATGATGCCTTGTCCATAATAAGCTTTTACATTTATTTTTTTCAATAGATAGGATGATGCAAGTGATAATTGGTGGATATAATGATTCATACAGGAATTAAATTTTATCGAAAAGGACTTACAAGGATATCGAATTGAGACAATATTACTTTCAAATTTCATGATAATGGAGGATACTTTCCTATTGCCGTGGCCATGCGAAACATGACTATTGTTTAATAATGGAGAAGAAAACTAACATTAGGGCAAATGTATCCTCTTACTAATAATATTATATAAAAATACATAAGTTTTGGCATATCAGTGTTGTGATATTGTGAATATTGAGATTAGATTATGTAGGATGATGACGAAGCATTTTAGATGAAAGGGCGCATGGGGTGATAGAGGAATGTAGTTTGGGTATCGACACAACTCATGCACAAGAGGACACCTTTATTGTGCCCTAACCGTAGACTTGTCAAATGAATAGATCCAGTCAAAAATGGTACAATCTGAATAAATTCATTTAACCTATTTTAACTTATTGATAATTTTTTTATTTATTTTGATCAATTATTATAAATGTAAATGTAATGACTCATACCCGACTTGACTCATTTCTGAGTCAAGACTCGTACTCGACTTGACTCAACTCAAACAAAGCCCGTTCTAACCCATATTATTAAAAAACTTCTCATTATTCGAAAACTCATACCTAAATTAAGGAGAGTGCAGTGTGTGAGAGCATGAGAGCAAGATCGAATGAGGATGAAAAAGAATGGAGAGCTTCTGAGGCTTGTTGCACAATCATCACGCAGTACAAAAAGCTTTTAAGATGTTACTACTTATTCTCGTAGTCTACCCAGTTCTAATCCTTGGAATCAAGTAGATAGCAAAAGAGGATCACCTAATCCTCGGAATCAGATTTGACATCAAGGGAGTACCGCAGGCGGACCTTAAGTGTGGACAATCACTCGAGTCTAGGATGAAGTTAGGATGTGATGCATGGACTGCTCCTTTTGATTAGGGGACGTCATCAAGCGATATTAGGCAGAGAGCTTTAACGGTGAGGGGAAATAGCAAAAGAGGAGCACCCAATCTTGGGGATCAGATTTGACATTTGATGCAATCAGCTATGCACTTTCGCATGAGACGTTCTCTTTCCAAGGAAACTTTCTACTTCTTAAAAAACAAACGGTAAAAAAGAAAGAAAAAGTCAAGAATTCTTGGAGCACCTCGTTACTCCAATTCCGGCGTCGCCTACAGCTCATCCTGCAAACGAGAAAAGATGGGAGAGAAAGATTTCATCAGTATAGGAAGAGAAAAAACAAGCCGGCAACAACACCTGGCAGTCGTCGCTGGACTCAGCGGCATTGTTGCCTTGGTTTGGAGGAACCCTACCTTTACATCTTCACTCTTGATCTTGTCCTTGGAGTCGGCACTGTCGTCTGTTTTGGTTTCTGCATTGGAATCATCTGCTTTGGCATCATCTTCTTTGGCATCATCTGCCACTTCTTTGGCATCATCTTCTTTGGCATCATCAGCATCATCCTCGTCCTAACACAAACAGATTTTTTACCCCCATAAGAAAACACAGGGACACACAAAATGAGACCTGCTGTTTTTTTACAGGTTTGTAGACTTACATCAGAATCAACAGGCTCGACCTTAGATTCCTGATAGAGAATTGAACCAAGAGTTAGTGCTATTGAATTGGAAAAAGACAGCTGAAAAAACGTGGCAGTGCATCGGACCTTAAGCAGGTCAAATGTAGGCATCCGCTTACAAAAACTAAACATTAATAACTTAATGTATCAACAAGCGGAAATCAAGGATATCCAAGCTCCAACCAGCTAGAATGATCCGGATGTGCATTAATATCAATAGGAAGTCAGTCTCAAACAATGATAAAGCCTTGTGAAAGTGCGATATTCACCTCTTCCTTTGTCTTCTTCTCTGCCTCATCAAATGCTGCCTTTTCAGCCTGGAAAGTCATAGAAATTGGGCAATCTCAGAGATGAATACTCGCAATATAAACACTACTTTGAGAGAAAAATTAAAAAAAAGCATATCCTCCATACATCCTTGTTCTTGCCCCATGTATCTTCGGCAAGCTTCTTTGCATATTCGATGTCATCACTGATCAAGACATTGTCAAACAGTGTCCCAGATTTGACCTGAAACACACCAGAACTGCTCATAAACGTTCATTCCATGTGAAGACCAGAATAATAGAGAAGAAAAACACATTACCTGCCACAGTTCTATGCCAACATACTTCAAGTGGGGGTACACATATAGGTCTGGGTCATCTTTAAAATCTGTTTTGAGTATTTGAATATGAGGAGCTGTAACGAAGATCGAAAGAACAAAACCAATAACAAAAACGTTACTGAACAAACAAACCTGGGTTGTCGATCTTCGGCGCCTTCCACTTCCCCTTGTAGTTGGGATTTTTAATTTGCTACAAAAATAGAGAGATCCCTAAAGAACCATGTGATCCGACAATCTCACTAAATACGATCAAGAACATCCTCATACCTTTGGCTCCCACGGTCCCTTGTTCTCAGGGTTAGGAATAGTTGGGGCTTTCCATTCACCATCCTCGTCGGCATCCCAATCCTCAGGCTGCAAACCATCAATGATCAAACTCCATTAAGTAGCTGAACCTCCAACAGAGCAGAGCTATAAATTGAATCACAAGATGGAGAATAGTTGCACAGAAAACTTGAAAATCATCATATTCACCTCCTTGGCATCGGGATCTGGAATCTCTTTCGGTATATCATCATATCCCTGCAGGCACAAGTAGACTGTCAGTTCATCCAATACTCATCAGACATCTACTTCATGTATAAACGATCTCCAGAGACATAAATGGTGCCTTTACCTCTGGCTTCTTATCTTCTGGATCAGGGATATATTCGTTCTCATCCCAGTCTTCTGGCTGCCACCCAAGCAAAGGGAATCAGCATGATATACTATCACATGCAGAGGAGAAGCTAGATGAATGCCTCAGTAACTTACTTTTTTTGGCCTCGGGATCCCTGATCTTCTTAGGTGGGAGAAGATCCCAGTCAGTGTACAAGCTACCGCTGCGCTTCTCGGCATTATCAATGAGAATACTATAGGTGGCATCAGGGTGGAGGATGAAAGTATAAACATGAGTAAGCTGATCAGTCTCACAGGGGACTTCCTTCTTGATCAAGTGGTTGGTATCATTGTAGTTAAGTATAGCATGAACTTTCTTTGTGCTGTATCCACAGATATCAGGTCCAAACATAATACTGCACCGATCCCGACATTCATCAAATGAGCATGTGTTTACAAATTAGAACAACCGAGCAGAAAGTTAACATCTTGTGGTCGGAGGAACAATAGTAACCTGTATGGGGTGTCGCCGCCAAATTTCTTCTGATCGATTTCACCACTGAGTAGCTTCAAGTAGCCACCACCACAGTCAAGCTTCTGCTCGTGCTTGACAGAGAATTGGAAGACGAGGGTCTTGTCTTTGTTGCTGAATTCAGGGAATTGAACCGATATGGCATAGAACCTGTAGTCTTCGCTTGTTGGATACCTGCCAAAAGGAGATCGATGATGAAACTCTGAAACTAGCCGGCACGGACATCAGATCATCTAGATTCTTAAATGTCAAAATAACAAAATTCAACTAACCCAACTATTTCACAGACACATATATTCACTCACGAGAGAAAGAGTATACCTTTGTCATTAGGGTCTCCATTCCATTTACCAGAAGTGTGGTTCCACTCCCCAGCCAAGTTTTCATCTTTTTTCCAATCAGACTTGACCCACCGGTTCTCCCATCCATCTAATTCAATTAGAGACATAGCAGCATAGAGTTTCGAAAATGAGAAAACGCTTGGCAACAAGAAAGCACAATGCAACATATGCAAACCAACCACAAACTTATTACAAACAGAACTCAAATGTCCCTAATGACTTTTTTCTAGTCTAGGACACAATCTTGGTAATTAGTCATTTCCAGCAAGCATCCGATCATCACATCAAACTCAACATCTCGCCATACGGCGAAGGGCAACATGCTTATGCAGCCGTGCTCTCAACGATTCCACTCGTGATCCTAATTCGAGCGACAATGCTCGTGTCGGTCACGCAGCAAAGCTAGTGCTCCTCCCATTATGTTCCGCTCGTAGCAAACACTTTCGGCGTTCACAAACGCGGGGCACGAGTTTTGAAAATCCATAGCACCGGAAGTATCCGCTACATGAACATGTAAAATGAAAATGACTTGCTCAGTCAGCAATCTTATGCCTCTCCCGTCGCGGCCAAAACAGGCCGGCCAAGGGGCGGCGACTCATTTCCGCGTTAAAAAGCGCGATCAAATCGCCGACAGCACAATGCTACCGGACAACAATCTAAACCGAGAAGCACGATGCATGGAGCCATCGCATCCACGCATGGACAGAACAATCTCCAAAACAGCGTTGCAGACTACGATCCACATTAACCACAAGCTCCGACATCGCTAACGAAAACGGTCGAATGAAACCGGAAGCGACGAAGGAGAACGAACGGAAAGGAAATGACGAAGGGCAATGCGCGAATTCAGCTCCCGAAATGTACCGTCGAATCGCTCCTCGAAGAACACTCTGGCGGACGCGACCGCCGCCGCGGCGGAGAAGAGCGCGAGCAGCAGTAGGCCCCCGGGGCTCGTCGGCCGGCCGATCGCCATCGCTATCTAGGGAGAGAGAGAGAGAGTGATGGAGACTTTCTAGTGAGAGAAAGCGTCGCGGCCGACGAAGCTGGTGGAAAGCGAGTGGTCCAGGCACACGCATTTTATAGCTGCCATCGCGTGGCGCGTTGACCTCCCACGTGGACGCGACGCGACGACGTGGGCCAGTGGCGAGGCGACACGTCTCCGCTCCTCGTCACGCGCGTGACGTGGCGGAGAGAAATTGGTGGTTCGCATGAGGTGTACGGATCTTTTTGGTCACTGCTAGGTGTACGAATTTCAAGGTCCACGAGGACTCCGTGGGGCCGGCCCTATGGAGTTGGGGAGCTGTCTCGTCTTTTTGAAAAAGGAAATAATAAGAAAAGAAAATATAATTTGAATAAACCTTTTTCGGAAAATTTCAGTAGCTACCAAATTGAACGTCATTAAAAAAAAAACTTTTCTAATCCGGCATGAAATCTTTACCGATTAGGAAAAAGGGGATAAGTGCATAAACACGACGGAAGGTTCCCATATCGGGTCGATTTGGTAAATCGAGGATTTAAGATTTTTCAAAAATAAAATAAAATTGTCAAGGTAAGGTCTCGAGCCCGTCGCCAGTGGGACCGACGTTGGAAACTACACGTGGCAAATAATTGAAATATTCCATATTGAGAGCCACGTATAATTACCCAATCTTGAATTCTGCCTATAATAACTTGGGTTTATCTCTGTGTCTACCCTTTTTCGTATGGGAAGAGGAAGGTGGGGTTCGAATATCCTATTTTCTCAGGAGGTTAGGGTGGAGATGATTTAACTTCAAATGTGAGTTTTGATTTTCATATACTACACAAAAATAGGACAAAAAATTGAAAGTAAAAATTAGAATATGAGTATGGTAAAATCAATTAAAAAAAAATTCACCTATAGCAAGCTCGAGACTTGATCAAAACTTTAGTGAAGACCTTCGGGCTTCGATTGGCCCATTAAAAAATTTTTAATTCCTTGATTGATCACCGACCAAAATTGATTTTATCGAGTAGACGCATTTGAGGGAGGTGAAGACATTTCGATTTCTCGAGTCAATTGAAGTCTTATTATGGTGGATTCTTTACAAGAGTTTTTGAAGCAAGCTCATCACTTAAATATAGCAAGATTGAAGTTTATCCTAATCACCATTCTTTTCACATAGGAAATGCGAGGTGGGGGTTCGAATCTCTACTTTTTCCTAAATTAACATTTTTCGTTTAATTTTGGTACCTACCAAAATTGAACGTCATTAAAAACTTTGCTAATCCAGTGTGAAATCTTTACTGAGTTGGAATAAAGGTATAAGTGCGGAAACAAGACGTAAGGTTTCCCAGGTTTGGTCGATCGAGGACTCGAGCACCTTATTTGGTCGATTGAGGATTTAAGATTTTCTCAAAAATAACAAAAAAAACTTCGGTGAAGACCTTCGGTCTTCGACTGGCCCGTAATAAAACTTTTTAATTCCTCGATTGATCACCGATCAAAATGGATTTTATCACATATATGTATCAGGTGAAGACACATAACGTTCGTTTGATTTCTCAAGTCAATTGAAGTCTTATTATGGTTGATTCTTCGCAAAGTCGCAGAAGCAACCTGTCACTGAGATATGAACATATTTGTACAAATGAGCTATAGACCTAGTTGTTAACTCGTATATGATAAGCCGAATTGTTATATAAATTAGTTATATTCAGTAAATGGATTATAAATATATTTAAATATGACATGGGTGTTAATGTTAAATAGATTATAAATGGATTTACTACTTACTTAGACCTAATTCACATCTACAACTTTTTCTTCATTCTTTTTCACCTTCATTCAATCTCGCACTTAGGGTTATCGAAACTGAATGAAAAAATTGAACTGAAATTAGAATCGATTTGATTCGATCCGAACCGAACATAATTTTCATGCATTTTTTATTTGGTTAGGATTTGGGTTTTTTTTTCGGATAATGAAAAAATAACTGATTTTTTATATTTCAGTTTGCTTTGATTAATTGAATTGAATTGAAAATCACCCATTTTCTTAATTTTATAATTTATATAATCTCTCTCTATTTTTCTCCCTACTAAACCTTGTTTAAATATTTCAAAAAAGAAAATTGAGAATCGATTTCAATCTGTTACAAACCGAACCGAGTCTCGGTTCAGATTATTTGTGGCACAATTCGATTCAAAGTTAATATACACCCAAATGGCTCGATTCGATTTGGGTTTCTAGCATACTCGAATTGAATCAAACTATTAACACCATTATTCACGTTCACTCGTTTCACACTCTCTTCTCATATTTGGTTAAATATTTCATAAATTTGGTTAAATATTAAAGTATTTTAGCAACACAGGCCAAATCGAACATGAATTGATTATGGGTCATTAGATTGCACCGCTTTGAATTGAAACGGGTTAGATGAGATTATTTGGGTTAAATAATTTTTGACCTAATCCATCATCTGTTTGACGAGTTTATGAACTCTCAAATATAACTTTCTCTGCCTAATCGCTTGAGATTGATTACAGAGATTAGCACAAAACTAGTGTGTGATTTAATTAGGAAAAATCAAGCTACGGATTGCTTGAAACGGGTGGCTAAGCTAGGAATTTACTTGTATATATAGAAAACGATTACAACAGAGGAGTCCTAGTAATTACACTAGATGCGCTGTTAAAAAGGGGCGGCAGCGACGACGCCAGTCGGCCCGGCCCGAGCAGCCGGGGCGGAGTTCAGAACAGCTTAAACAGTAGGCCTCCGTGAACGGCGAAGAACGGGGCAAACACCAGCGACTCGACCGCCATGAGCTTGATGAGGATGTTGAGCGACGGGCCGGACGTGTCCTTGAGGGGGTCCCCGATCGTGTCGCCTATGACGGCGGCCTTGTGGGCGTCCGAGCCCTTGGGCCCCAGCATCCTGGCGTGCTCAGAAGCGCCGGCCTGTGCAAAGCCCGATCAATTCAGACTCGACTCGACTCGACACGACACGAAGAAATCAAACGGGGAACGAGCGGACTCACCTCTATGTACTTCTTGGCATTGTCCCATGCCCCACCTGTGTTAGACGCTGAAATGGCAACCTAAACCAGAAATCAGCACTTGATCATGTAATTAACACGAGAGATTTGGAGAAGGTGAGGTAATAGGTAGCTACCTGGACGCCGGAGATGAGCGAGCCGGCGAGGACTCCGGCGAGAGTTTCGACTCCGAATAAGGTGCCGGCGACCAGCGGGGTGAGCATGACCAGGGCGCCGGGCGGGATCATCTCCCTCAGCGAGGCGTCGGTCGAGATCTTGACGCAGTTCGCGTAGTCGGGCTTGGCCGTCCCCTCCATGAGGCCCGGGATGGTGTTGAACTGCCGCCTCACCTCTTCGACCATCTTCAGCGCCGCGCTCCCGACGCTCTTCATCGTCATGGCGGAAAACCAGTACGGAAGCATGGCGCCGACGATCAGGCCTATGAACACCTTCGGGGTCAACACGTCGACGGCCGTGATGCCCGCCCGGCTCACAAAGGCGCCGAACAAGGCGAGGGAGACGAGCGCCGCCGATCCTATAGCGAAACCCTGAAGAGAAAAGGCAGGCATTGCAGCAAGGTTCTTCAAATCACACACATGAGCTGACGGCCAATGATCGCGCGAAATTTAGATACGTCACAGTACCTTGCCGATGGCGGCAGTGGTGTTTCCGGCGGCATCCAAAGCATCGGTCCTCTCGCGTATTCTGTGGCTCATTCCAGCCATTTCGGCGATCCCGCCGGCATTGTCGCTGATTGGTCCATACGCATCGATTGCGAGACCTGTTGCTATAGTACTTAGCATCCCTAACGCAGCCATTGCGATTCCGTACATGGCGGCCAAGCTGAAGCTCACGTAAATAGCAATGGCTATGGCGAATATGGGGATGATGACAGATTTGTAGCCCAGAGCCAGTCCGAAGATCACGTTGGTCGCGGCGCCGGTCCTGCACGAATCCGCCACGTCCTGCACCGGACTGATACGATCACACTAGTCAGCGACTCATCGGAGCAATGTCCTGTACTTACATTTGTCCTTGGCGACTGCCGACCACGACATGATCTGATCTATTCTACATGATGAAGAGTCGTGAATCATGGAGCGAAAACTCACCTGTAAGCATTGCTCGTGTAGTACTCCGTGGTGTAGCCGATAACGAGTCCGGCCCACAAGCCGGTCGCGACGCAGCAGAACAGGTGCCTGCGAGCGTATTAATCACATCAGCAAAAATGTTCTAGGAGTCATGAAAACAAAGATGAATCCGAAATGATGGCGGGAGAGCAGGAAGCGTACCAGTTCTTTACGACCTTGTCGGTCCCGAAATTGTACAAAGTGAATTCTGACGGCAGAGCAAAGAAGCTGACGGTGGCGATGCCGGCAGTCATCAGGACGGTCGAGATAAGAAGCTGGCGCTTCAACGACGGCTCGATTTCACTCACGTGCTTGATCTCAGAGAGATCTGTCGCGAATAGTGTTGTTATCAAGCAGACGACAATTCCTATCGAGCTGATGATGAGCGGATAGGACATGGCTGAGAAGTCGTGGCTTATGCCGAAGGACGAGATGGATGCGACAAAGAGCGCGGCGCACGATGATTCGGCATAAGACCGAAGAGGTCGGAGCCCATTCCTGCGATGTCGCCAACATTGTCGCCGACATTGTCAGCAATTACCTGCAAAACAAGCACTGCATTGAGCACAGTTTTTCACAGATCACACGCAACAAAATTTTGAATTTGCAATTTGCTTCTAATCCAGTGTCAAAGGAAGGGAAAGAAAAAGTTACAGCAGGGTTTCGTGGATCGTCTTCAGGGATATTTTTCTCGACTTTCCCGACGAGGTCTGCGCCGACATCAGCTGCTTTGGTATATATACCTCCGCCGACTCTTCCAAAGAGCGCCATTGATGAACCGCCGAGTCCATAGCCAGTAATAGATTCATACAGCCCCTCCCAGTCATCTCCATAGTAAATCTTGAACAGATTGATGGACACATACAGAACAAAGAGGCCATTGGCAGCAAGAAGGAAGCCCATCACAGCGCCGGATCGAAAGGCCGTGATGAATGCCTTCCCAACACCCTTCCTGGCCTCTAGAGTTGTCCTAGCATTGGCGTACGTCGCGATCTTCATCCCTAGGAAGCCCGAGAGCACAGAAGTAAGAGCACCGAGCAAGAAGGCCACCGTGCTGAAGAGGGCATTGGCCAGAGCCGGTTTGCAGAGGCTTTCCGGGTTGTAAGTGCAAGGTTCGCTTTCGGTGCTGAAGCCCTTAACAGAACCAAGGAAGAGGAAGATGATGGCGCTGAATGCACCCACGAAGATGCTGAGGTACTTGTACTGCGTAAACAGGAAAGACGTTGCACCTGGAACGAAAATGGTTCGAGTATCAATGTAGTTAAGATCAATTTCCCAAGTTCAATCAATGCTGCAGAAAAAGAATGTAACGGGATATTCATTTTGCCTCTCTTCTGCCAAGTTTCACACTTTAAGCAGAGTACTAAGTTTTATAACATACAGTAAAATTCTGGAGAAATGGTTCTTTGGCGGCGGATGGGGCTAGGCTAATCCTAAAACAAGCACAAGCAGTTGTTATCTGGTTGTTTGATCGGACAGGCCTAAGCCGTTTGAAAATCTAGAGTGCCACCAGTTGTTTCCAGAAAATCACCTCAATTATTAAACTCTACCAACAGTAATCAGTTGAATTCAGATATGAATTACATAAATCATATGTTGTGTCTGTTTCTTGGACAGTAGTCGGCCGTCCGATTAGTAGCGATGCAGGTAGAGCATTTCCTTGGCTAAAGATCAGCTTTTGATTTGTATACTTTATGGAGAATATGGTGGTGATGATGCTGGGTAATTTTATAAGGTGCCTGCCCGGAGTGAGTCTTGTCTGATGCATATGATTTTCAGCAGCAAAAGATGACATAACGAGAGAGTGACTAAGAAAATCATGACAGCAGCAAGATCTCCAGAGGCAAACACAACATATACAAGAACTTCTGACGTCAATCTCCCCAATGATCTCATGGAATGTAAAATTTGTGAGAACCTCTTAAACAAAACAACGCAAGAATAAAGACAAATTCATTGACGCAGCACAAAAAAATTCCCATGGTCGATTAACTATATATACATCATCCGTAATCCATACAGCAAACAGAATTCACCATCTCCAGAGCCCTCATAGAAAAACAGAACCCTGAGAAGTATTCATAAAGATTGAACCGGGGACTTTACCGACGGCGATAGCATTCTGAATCTCGGAGCACTTGATGACAGCAGCGAGTTGATCCACACCCTCCTCCTGATCTTCATTCTCCATAAGGTTGTCGTGGTAGCCATTGACGTCCTCAGAGACCTTGACTCTGGAGACCAGGAACCACTGAAGCAGGGCAAATCCAATGCCCACCAAAGCACACCCAGGTATCAGAACCTGCGTCACGGCATCACCAAGCACGCCCATTCTCGTCAAAACCTAGGAATCACAGCACTGCAGCCTCCAAGAAAGGACAGTCACTGGTCTTTCTAAGTGGTACTACGGATCCTGAGCCTCCAGAGAAGCGCCGAGTTGCGTTATCCGTAGGGAGATATATCTCGAGTGGCCATGCAAGATAGGGCCAAAAAGATCCTGGAGAGCCGGTAGTTTTGATCGACGGATGGTACGAAATAAAGGGTACTCCGCATTTCCGAAGTTAAAGGATGTTTTCGTCCTTCCCCGCTTTCTATCTCCTTGGGGGTTTCTTGCTGGATTAAACTTTCGGGTGCGCTATGCCAGTAGGTTTGAATGGCAGCTTTCAGGACCTTCGATTCATATCCGAGATTTCCTAGGATACTAGAATTCAATGGTTGTCAGGATTCGGATAAAGTCGGCCAAGTCAGCATGGCATGATAGAGTAGAGACAAGAAAAGCATTAAATCTCTGCATATGCAGGCATGGATCGAGACTTTCATTCGTCAATCAGCCACTACCTTTCCCAGATCAGCCCTTCGCTTCAGGGATTTCTAACCTGCTAAAGACAAAGAAAATCATCATTCCAAGATCGGGTTAGGTGAGAAGATAAGCTTTAATTCGCGCAATGGTCAAGATAGCTGGAAATTTCCAGCCGCGATGATTAGGGATAGCATCATGGTTTTCAATCTGTGTCAATCTGTAATGCCTCTGAAGGTCAACATCAGTCGAGGGTAATGGAGAGAAATCGCCGTCGGAGTCCCACTAAGAATCGAGGAGATGTCCTTCTCGTGATGTGCATCGAGTCGGCATTCTGAAAGTAGCCATGCCATGCACTGCATCTCCCCCGTAATTGTACCGTCCTCAAAAGGAGAGTCCTTGTTCTAAGGAAAAGGTTTGATTTTTTTAATGCCATTAGAAAAGTTAGGGCATCAAAATTATAAAAATTTCGTAATGAGATTATTGAATGAGTTGCTCGGTGGTGCCTATTGACAGGGTTCCTGCAAATTTAGAAGAATAGCAGATTTCTAATGTCTTGAGTGATCTTTCTTTCGGAAACTATTTTATTGTAATAATTGTTTTTTCAACTAGTGTTTGTAACTTTTTCATGTCAGGAAAAGTTAATCACATAAAAAGTCATTATAGTTTTTCATTTTCTTGTGATTAATAAGTTATCACGAGAAAAAAGTAACTTTTAGCTTATGAATAATTAATAACTTCTCGGTATAGAAATTCGGTGTTAATACATCAAATTGTTGAGCTTTTTTTGTCGTGGGTACTCTACTAAGGATACATGATTATATGTATCTATAAAAAACTAGTAATTATCCATTTGATTAGTAACTATCAAATAGGAAAAGTAATTTTTTTTACTAAATAAGTGATTAGAGTTTCTAAGCTTTGATTGTGACTTTTCATTTAGTATGGTAAGTTCGGCAGTATACACAACTAGGAGTATATCCCTCATTTGTAAATTTTACACTTGATTAGTTTTTTGTCAGAATTTTTCTTGAACTTATAGTATATAATTTCTGCACAACTGTTAATAATTTTTTAAGGAGTTGTCTATTAGTTGATTGTCAACTAATGGATATAACTCACCGACAAAAAAAAACTAATGGATAACTCATTCATTAATTGATAAATTTCGTAAAATTTTACATATTTGTCGTTTGTAAATTATTTACTTATTTATGCAAATTGAACAAGCTAAGATGTTACTAAGATAAGTAGTGTTAAGCAATCTCACAAATATATTATATATTAGAGGGATAATGATATAAATGATCTATAAATTTTGACAAAGTGTATAATGTGTTTTTTGAATTTTGAAATTGTTCAACATAGTCCAAATATACAATGTAGTTCCTGAACTTTTAATTTACTTAGTGTGATCTATAGGCTTTTGATACATGTTCAATATAGTCTATAAATGATTTGGTTCGGCACCCTACATTTGAATTGAATTCTTTCTAGTTGCCCTGAAAAAATTAGAAAATTCTATAGAAGAAATATGGGGTTACATGCTATGGGATGGTGGTTCCACTTATGAGTTCAAGTCAATACCTTCTTACAGAAAATATATGAATATAAATCTCATTGAGGATTTTCAAGAAATTTGAATCGAATTGAACCAATAGGGTGTGAATCCAACTCGAACCATTTAGCTCTGTTTTTTGGTCGTTTTATTTTTGTCTTGTTTATTGGAACCAAGTTGAGTAAAGGATGAAAAAGAAAAAGATTTTAAGTTGGATGTTTAATTTTTGTTAAGAATTAATTGAACCGAAAATGAAAAAAATTTTGATTTGATTTTGACATTCTTACTAAACTATATGAAAATGTTCAATGTTGTTCTTTTATTAATTCAAATTCATGGATATATTGAACATTTTAGTCTATGGACTAAAATGAATATATAATAAAAGTTCAAGAACTATATTGAACAAATTAAAATTTTATGGACTATATTGCACAATAGGTTAAAGTATAGATATCGTATTGAACAAATTAAAAGTTCAAAAACTATATCGTAAATTAAGTTGAAATTCACGAATTATTTGAGTTATTTTCCCTATTTCAACTTAGAATTTTGAATCTCCTTAATCCCATTATTATGTAAATTTAAATGAAGAAAAATTTGAAACTTGAAAATAAATTTAACCTTTTTCAATTTTTTTGACTTGTGCTCTTTTGGATATTAATTCAACGAACCATAAGAAAACATGGACGTGTGTAATTTCCCACGAAATCAATGAAACATCGGTCATACTGAAAATCTCTTTTGCACGTGAACTCTTCAACATCTGATTTTTCCAATTTTGACCCCTCAATCTGGAGCTATTTCCAGTTCGGTCCCTCCCCATAAACCCTAACAATCCCAAACCTCCCCAGAACCACGAGCAGAGTTCAGTTGAATTCGATTCGATCGCCTCCTTTTGATGCGAAACATGTCTGCAATTTTCCTGAGAAGATCGCGCGTCGGATATTCTTTGCATCCTCCGAATTGGGCATCGCGAGCCTTCTCCACCCGCTCCCTGTTCGGTTTCGCCGCCCCATCGGAATCCCGACTCGAAGTTCCAGAATCCTCTCGTTTTCGCGGCTCCGATGGATCCGGCTTCGTCGCCGGTCCCCGTTCGTGGGTCGGGGCGAGCTGGGTGCGCCGTTTGGAGGAGACGCTGGGGAGAAGCGACTGTCCGGCGCGTTTCGGGGGCTTTCGGCCGTTCGCCACTCGAGCCGCCGTCGAACCAGCGACCTCCGACGGCCTGACGGTGGAGGGGATCATTTCCAATCAGTGGACGATCCTCGACGAGAGCGAGGGCGATTGGAAGAGCCATGCCGCTGCGATCGCTCAGTCCATTAGCTTAATCAAGCGGCGCTTGCAGGTGGAACAATTTCCTTTTGATTTTAATTGAAATGCAAATTTGGGATCGGAGTAGATTGCCAAGAGACGTTCATTTTAGCTGGGGAAAGTTGCATTTACATTAGTGTAGGGAATCACAGTTCCTAGAATTCCGTGCGTAAAGTTTACATTTTGAATATTCTTGGTGCCAAAGCTGGGCTTTGAGATCGAAGGTCACTTGTCAAAGTGCTTTTTTATGCTTTTAATTGTAAAATGTTAGTAATTCTGGTGTATCATAAGTAATTTGAGAGAGCGGTAATGCTACCTCTGATGTAGGTAAAACTCCAGCAATGGACTCTGGATACCAATTTGATGTAGTTGGAGGAGCAAAAGATAGCAAAAAGAACAAAAAACGAGGCTAAAATGAAGTTGAATTGAAGCTGAAATAGAAAATATATATTTTTGGGTTTCTAGAAGCTAACTACGTTTATTGAATCCAGAAAAACTAATGACAAAGAAAACACTCAAAAATACTAGAGTTAGGATTATGCTCTTGCATCAACTTCTCTTTGTTCTAGATTGTAGCTTTTTCATGTGTTCTTCAAGTTAAGCTACAGAATATCCACCATATAAACAATCTCGAGTTTGATTTCAACTTTTGATGGTGATTTTGTGTACTTTTGACAGTGGAAGAACTTGTTAGTGAGGTTGGAGTTGTTGTCAAGACAATTGGATAAGCCGGACCTTTGGGATGATCCTCAACATGCTGGAAAAATAAGCCGTGAGCATGGTACACTGATGGCCAAGATGAAGGAGGTGATGGAATTTGAACAGGAGTTGCTTGAGCATATTGACATGATAAAACTTGCTCGGGAAGAAAATGATGCTGACTTGGAATTGGTGGGCCCCTGGTTTTCCTCACTAGGCATGTATTTGTCCTTGTTTCATGTTGTCTTTGGTGCTGTGCTACTCTTCCAGTCAGACGAGCTAATACTTCATGTTTCAAGACTTGTGTTTATTTTAACTCTTGGGTTAAGAGATCATGGCTTGAAGAGTTTTGGGAGAAACTAAGAAACAATTTCACCCACCCTACTGCTGGTGCATCAGTTGTAACTAGGATTATTTATCCATCAGTCCAAGTTTTTACAATTGCTATATCCCTGATATCTTCTTGTGCTGATATATTGGCATTGTTATGCTTGTTAGTTAGTATGATACACTTTACATAAGTGTAACTGCTGTTCTCCATAGTTTAGATTGGACATTGCTTTATAGGTTCCCTATCTCATGATGTCCATATCCTGTCTTGTCGCTCCTGAATTTCCTCCTTTTTACCTGTATGAGTTCTCATTCATTTTCTTTTGTTCCTTTATAGTCAAGTTATCAATTCTACTATTAAATTATTGAATTGAGAATTGTTAGTGCTATTGCTTCCTTGCTGCATTTACAAGTTTATTGGAATCATGCCTTCTTTCTGTTCATGCAGGAATCGTTGAAAGCTTTGCTAAGGATGAGAAGGTTTTCAAAAGAGAAAGAGCTTGAAGCTTTGTTAGCTGGAGAGCATGATTCTTGCTCTTGTTTCATAGAGGTCTGAATCACACATTCTTAACTCTTAGTTGTCAAGTTCTTTTACGCGCACTCATGTATGCTGCACATTTTTACATTTTGGTTGGCCTCTTATAGGATGCATAAGTGACTTTGAGCTTCCCCACACCCAGCATCATTATTCCTTGTGCCTGGACAGTCTTAAGAATTCAGTGTTTTGCTCATTTATGTACATAGGTGCAAGCTGGAGCCGGGGGCACTGAAAGCATGGATTGGGCTGCGATGGTCATGAATATGTACAAAACGTGGGCTCAACGCCGAGGATATGGAGTAACAGTGGTGGATGAAATGTCTGGTGAGATTGCTGGAATCAAGGTTCACCTCCTTATCATCTTTTTCTCATGTCACTAAATTCCTTTTTGTGTTTTCCCCTTAAAAGAAGCCTACTCAAGTATAATGTTCCAAAGTACAAGTGTATTTAGCTATATGCAATCTAGCTCTTTCCTCTTTTTACTTTTTCCTAAACTACTCTGTTTCTGAATTAGCTGAGTTTGCTGTTAGTCCTGACCTAGACTTTGTGTTTTTCAGCGAGCAACAATTAAAGTGGATGGTGAATATGCATTTGGATATGCCAAAGCTGAAGTCGGTGTGCATAGGTTGGTACGAATCTCGCCATTTGACAGTAACAAACGGCGACATACTTCATTTGCTGCTGTTGCTGTAATTCCAATCTTGGGTGAGGGGTTTTCCCATGTGCAAATAAATGAATCTGATCTCCGTATTGAGAGATTTCGAGCTGGAGGAGCTGGCGGGCAGCATGTTAACACAACTGAGAGTGCTGTGAGAATAGTTCACATTCCCACTGGAGTTACTGCGACTTGCCAAAATGAGAGGTAGGAATCAACCTACTTTTAGTATCTGCACTGTTGACTTGTTGCTGCACCATAGTGAAATTTGCAAATTTGGATTTACCCTTACAGGATGCCCATTCATTCCTTTTTTGAAGCGTTGAGTACTGTTGTGACCTTTTTTTTCTGATATTGCAGATCACAACATCAGAACAAGGCTTCAGCCATGGCAGTGCTTCAGTCTCGGTTAGACCAGCTTGAGATGGCCCGACAGGCTCAGATGAATGCCCAACATACACAATCTCTAACGGAAATAAGTTGGGGCAACCAAATTCGTTCCTACGTCCTTCATGTATGCCGTAGTATCCGCTCATCTTCTATTAAAAACCGTTTTAGTTCGTCTGTCTAGAAAGCTCTTCCTGACTGTCATTTTCTCCCATGCAGCCTTACAGGATGGTCAAGGATCTCCGGACTAACTATGAGGTTTCTGACCCTGATTCCGTCCTAGAGGGAGATCTCGATGGGTTCATCTTGAGCTACTTGTCAGATTTGATGGACAAAGATGAAGCCAGCCCATGAATCTATCTAATCGTTCTCGCTCAAACTTTGGTCCTGCAGTAGAGATTGCTGCATCCTGCATCACTTGCAAGGACAAATTTATGATTGGCACAAGGGAGTGGGGAAAATGGGCCTCAGCTGCATCTTTAAGTTGTGGTGCATGCTGAAAGATTCTAGCTTCTTATAGACTTATCTTCGGATGACTAATTATTCATTAATAGTCATAAGAGTCGAAGCGGTTCTCGACTCGGAAGGGCAGATTAGCACTTATTTTTCCCCAGTAATGGCAGTAAATGGCTGAAGAAACGTAGCAGAATCAGATTCCACACATATGATCTCACCACACGGCTGGGTATAGTTCCCTTGATGACAAAAGTGATGAAGATACATTAGGCGCCTTTTGTTGGAGCAGGAGGATTCTTTTCTTCTCCTACGCCTTCCTCTTTTCCCGTTTTGTGACACAGAATCTCTTTTTCAAGTAGGTAGATATTCGTGAATGACTGTAATTTAAAACTCATTAATAAAATTTGCTTGTTATTAATGTACAAACTTATCGAATCTTCTGCTTCTTCTTTTTTCCCGTTTTCTACATCTTATTAAGAGTTTATTATGGATACAATCCCAAGACGTCAAACAATCCCCATATCCATTTTGTGCACAATCTCCATCTTTAAATTTTTCAAATTTGCACTCGTATCCTTATTTTCTTCATCAACTTAATTTAATTTTAACCATGATTTCCCTAGTTAAGAAAAAAATTAAATTCTTCTGTATCTGGATTGCACCAGAATAATTGCAATATAACACCAACACGTATAACTATAGGTAATGCACCTACGTCATTATATTGTGAGATCAGTATCCAAATTTTAAGGACCTTCAAATTTTCAAAATTTTTCTAAGATAATTAAGTGCTTCTTTTACAATTTGTCTGCATATAAAGAATTGTAGATAAAATCGAAATTTTGTTCACACATTGCAAATCCATTTATGTTAGTTTTTTTTTTTTCACTTTTTCTTTTGGGGTATGCATTCGTTTATATGTTTACATTGTGAAAAAGGTATATGCTTTCTTATGTGTGTGAGCAAGGGGGGAAAAAGAAAAAGTGAAGAATCTTATGTCGAGCAAAATATCTCATTAACTTTGACGAATTGCACTTTATTCTTAAACTTATCGTTAATGTCGAAATATTGTCAATATATAGTCGCGGCACTACTTCAAAAATTTCAGAGTTTTTAAAACTTACGCCAATGTCACTACTCTTCTTTTCAAAAATTCACTTCAAATCCAACAAAAATCTTCATGGGGGAGGAGGTAGTTTTTTGAACATCTCTACCTCTCTCTCACCGCTGTCTAATTAATATAGATTTGGAAATCTTCCTTATCTCTAACACGATTATATGCTCCTCTCTCTCTCTCTCTCCCCAAATTTCCAAATTAAATTTCAAATCATCTTTCATATCAACTTGGATACTCTGTAACATTATGATAATTAATATTCATTTACATAAATTTCAAAAAAAAAAAATCTTCCTTGTTATTTTTTTCTTATTTTTTGCATAGATTTGCATACCTCATCAAATTTCTCTTCTTGTTTTTTCCCCTCCTTTTGGGCATGTGCCCCATTGATTGTAAATAGTAAATATGGGTGTTCAAAATGAATGGTCCAAATGGGGATATGTTCAGATTGGATTGACTGGTTCGGTTCGGTTCCTTGTTCCTAAAAGTAAAATCGATGTCTAGGCTATTTGGTTTTTGGTTTCAAGAGGGAATCGGACCGAACTGGACCGACTATATATACATTTTTTTTTTATCGTATCTTCAAAAAAAATAATAAGATGTGGACTAAATAATATCTCGTTCAATAATACCATAAGTTACACTTATCATTATTTCCGTTAATATCTTAAGATTATCACTTTCTCTCTTATTATGCATAGTTACTCTTTAGTAGAAAAAAAAGGTCCGATCTGATCCGGTTCCCAAAATTGGGAGCCAGTCTTTCCGATCTAGTTCCCGATTCCACCTTAAACCTAGATCACATAGGAACCGACCATCCTTAATTGTAAATACAAAAGAGAGAGAAGCGAAAGCCATGAGATTTCGAGGAAAATTTGGACAAAAACGGAAAGAGCCTCCGGCTTTCGCCACATCGGAAGCCGCGGGTCTCGGACGGACCCGATAACAAGAAGGCAGCGACTTTCGTAGAAGAGAGCGCAAACCTCTCGGGCTCAAGCAAAAGATCCGCGAGGAAGACGAAGAACCGGGGCCGCGTCGATGGCGTCTTCTTCTTCCTCTTCGGCTTCGGTGATCACCCCGGAAGACGTCCTGGAGTCGCTCATGAACGACGGCACCATCGACGCTCTCCGCCTGAAGATCATCAACCAGCTCAAAGCCAACGTGAGGCTCCCCCCACCGTCTCCCTTTCCTGCGAATTTCTCTTGCCCTTTTGATGGTTCGAGTTAGGGGGTCGTGGGTCGGCGCTGGGCTCTGGGTTCACGCCAATCCTGGTTACTTCTTGGCTATCTCGTAGCTCTGTCCATTGGGTAGCGGCTGTTTGCGTAGTGGGTTGGCGTTTTCTTGGATTGAATTGGCCCGTTTTAGTGGCCTCTAGCGTGAATTCAGGGACTGGAAAATCTATGGCTTTTCTTCGTTTTAATCGTGTTTCTTAGCAAAAGGAAAGGAGGGTTCGTTGTACTTGTACTTGATGTTGCGCAATTGTTGACATTATGCTTTGGCTTCTCTATGCATTTTGGTTTTTTAGCTGCTTAAAAGTTTTTTCCTTTTTCTCTCTTATCTGGATGTCGGGTTTGCAGGAAGAGCTGAAGAGCACCACAATTAAAATGGCCGAGCAGAGCAAAGTTCTCAATACCCCCGGAGCCGAAAAACAGACCAAGAGAGAGCTATTTGACGCCCTGCGCCAGGAGCTAGAGTGAGAACATACTATGCTTTAGTTTGAGTTTGTATTGTAACATGGCTGGTCACATAGGTTAGCATTTCGGTCATAATTTGAACTCGCTCTCCCTCCCCGTAGCTAGAGTAGTCAATGCACTCTTTCGATGAGCTAGATGGACGATAGTTCAGGATGCTATCTAGTGCTTACCGTGTGTGGCTTTTGGCCATCTTGATCTTTGCGTCATCCATGTATCCCCTCTCTCTCACTGAAAGAGTCGACTGTCATAGTGGATAGATGTTGCAGTAGTAGTTACGGTGCTAAACTGTCAAAGTGCCCTTGGTGCTACAAGTAAGTCTTCTCCCTTTAAAATGCTGGAGCAAGGGAATGGCCAGTGGTTGTCCTCCCTTACCAAGAGTCGAGATGTCTAGATTTTGATCCCTACCTTCCCCCAACATGCTCATTTGTGATGGTGGGGAAGGAGATAAAAGAAATGAAAAATACTCCCTAGATAATGTTAATGCAGTTTCTACTCTTGCTGCCTCACGCCAAATTTGCCGTTGATTCTGCTGCTATAAAGTAGGCAGAGTGCTGTCCAAGACAGCCTTTTAGATGGCCGTGTAGCTTGGTTGGCATTGAGAAATCAATGCCTCGGGATCTCAAATTCCAAACCAGCAGTTATCTTCATAGTCTAGTTGCCATGTACTAGAATTTTGTTGACTTTGGCTTTTTTGGGTTGGCTTGGAAGTTTATAGTAAGCGAGATTGTGAAAGTCTGACCTCATTGTTGATTGAGAGTAAAATTTTAAACATAATGCTGGCAAATAATAAATGGTGGTATAGGATTCCAAAGGTGGCAGTTCAGTGAAAACATGCTGGGTTGCATCTTAGTAGCAAAATAACATAGTCGTCAAAATAAGATTCAAATCTTGAATTTTATCTCCCCATTTTCCAAACATGAGATTGATTGATGGGAATCGTGACTTGTAAACATAAGTGGAAAGACCTTAACAGGGAAGCATATCTCACTTTATCTTCAGTATCAATTTCGCAAATTCTAATTATCTGTGTATCACACATCGACTGCAGTTAGAGTTAAATATTTAATTTCATCATTCCTCAAGCATCCTCTCTCTCTCTCTCTCTCTTGCTCTCTCTGTGGGAGGCGTGGGGTTGGTGAATAGGCAGACTTCTCAACCTCACATCTTTTGTGGTTACAGTTGTAAGTTAGCGTCATCTTTAATTTTCTTGAACCCTAGTTGAGAAAAGATGGTGGAGAATAATGGCTGTGTTTATTTGAGAAGATGTTAGGAGGGGTTGAGGGACTAAGCAATTAATTTGATAGAGATGAGTTAATTATTCGATCTAACAAGGATGTCGATAGATTGAATTAGTCTATCCACTAGCTGCTCTGCATTGGCAAATTGTGACTGAAGTGTGAGTCCAATAATGATCAAAACACAACTCTTGCCGAATCTGATTCATACATGTGAGTTTGATCTTTTAAAAAATTTGTGACAAGCTGTTTGCAGCTAAATTTTGTTTCATCTAGGAAGTTTGTTCTGAGGAAAAGATCCTGTGTAAAGTCATGCCGGTTATATGGACTGCTAGTAGTTTTATGTCAGATAATCCAGATCCATAAATTACCTCGTTATTCCCTATTTATGCACATTTTCAGCTATACAGAAACATTTTAAGTATATGTTTGCCACATTTTGATTTCCAAAGGTATGCCTTTTTGCTAGAAGATCTATGTCGATTCATTCAATTGTTGGCACACCTGCTAGGCTGACTGGCAGAACTATCACTTCTGGATGAAGCTAATTGTTGGCATGCACTGTTGCTGGCTATTGGATGTTTATTAATTTGCTTGTGTTCATTTTTGCATAGAGCCCCAGTGCTTGAGAAGGCCTCCAAGTCAGTTTGGGAGTTAATTCTTGATGGTAATGGGCTGGGGAAAGAAATAAGTGAGACAGTAGAAAGAGTTTTCTGTCGATTAAGTGGAAGAGAAGCCCCACTATTTGTTGAAGCACAACCAGATAGAGCAAAAGATGAGTCCAGAGGCAAAGAGAAGCATGCTGCTGCTGACAATGGAACAGAGGAATTTCACTCTGCTTTGAAGAAGAGGAGTTTTAGTGATATGAACTAAGAGTAGATGGATTTGTCAAGGAATTGGGCAATTGTTGCAGTCCTACATTATTAACCGCTTTGAGGACATGATCCACTCAGCTGAACTAATATGAAGTGTGTGGAAGAGTCCTCTACAAGAACTTTAAGCAGAACTTTTCAATCAGCCCTTTCAGGATTTGAAGCAGCATCTAAATAGTCAAGCAGAATCTTTGGGAAGATGTTGCTGTCAGTTTTGTGACAGGACTTGCAGTTTTGAATACAACTGTAGTTTCTATGCTCTAGTTGGTTCAATTCATTTCATATCGAGGGTTATGATATAGTGATGAAGAGTGTGTATTTCATTTTTACTTTGTATCTTCAGTCTTAGTACCAGTAGTTGTTTTGCTAGATACTTGATAATAAGGCTGCTAACTTGTAGTTTTTAACAAATTTTTGTATGCATTGACTTCTGTAAAGGTTGAGGTGATCCGTTTTCTTTTTATGGTGAATGTCAGAGGTTTCTATCATTTTCTCTACATGAAAGTGATGACTCTACTGATAACAAGATTTCTTATACGCTTTTCGATGTTAAGCTTGCAGTCCATCCACAAAAGTAGGCATCCTAAGTTGGAGGATTGAATGACGAATTTGTGGACCTTATTACGGACTGCAAGGTGAAGATAAAAATGCACTCATCCAACCTCTGTTTTCCCTTGTTTTGTTGCTGATCTATTCAAAACTTGGAAAAGAAACGATGAACACTATACTTTTTTGACTGCAATCATCATCCAGAAAAAACAATGTGTAACAATGGAAAGGAAAGCACAGAAAAGAAAATAGAAGCCGCTAACATCTTGCCCCTACTGTGATGTATTCCTCGGCTCAACCCAGTTTTCATTCCTTGAATCTTCTTGAATCAGGGTTTGACACGGAACGTTATTTCCAAGGTTTGAGTCAGGGTTCGCTTGAAAGCCGCTCTGGCTCAGCTCAAACAACCGGCGGTCGCTGCTCAGAAGCCTGGCGTAGGCAAATTCGAGTGGTGCTGAAGGAAATTCAAGATAGTGCCTCCTGAGAAGAGAATAAGCATCGCTTGATGTTAATGGATCAAATTATCTGTTTCTACTACACGACTTGTGAAAATCATTTATCTGTACTATGAGTATGTGACCAATGTGTGGAACAGGATTATAGTGTACCAGCACGTAAGAGCTTGGCCGTTGGTGAAATCATCTGCCGAGATCCATTTCGCGTGATGCCGTGGCTGAGGATTAGTCTCCATGTAGAATTTGGGCGGCCAGTGAAACTGCACAATGGCGACAGATTGGATCGCATTAGTATAATGGTGAAAAATGCTGGATATTCAGTCAAATAAAATTCCAGGGTCAGAAGATGTCATCTGCAACCTCTATTTCAAGGATTCCCGGCTTGTTTTCTTCAATTGTGGCTCTTATAGCGGAAATGGCCAACCATTGCATCTGCATCTTATACTTCATATCGTTCACGAGAACTTCCCAGACTAATTCCTGTGTTGCGAAGTAGAACTTTCCTACCAAATCCCCTTCATGTTCTGAAGCAAACTGCACATACAAATACCATTGATTACTTAACACGATGAAAGAAAGGAAGAAGGAAAAGTTCTGCTCTTCTTCATCAATTGTAAATTTCATAGAACTAACATTGAATCAAACTTACCTGCCAAGAACCGATTCTGAGTAATGTAGCAGGAACACGCGCCACTTTCAACTTTTCTCCATCATCGCAAAGATTATATGGCAGGAAATTGACTTGTGCCAGAGGACGATAGATCAGAGCAGTCAACACTCGGTTCATGAAAGCGTTGTCCTTATCAAGCCTTAGCATGAGCGGAGGCTGCTCTTTACCCTGCCAAAAAGATAACAGTAAATCACGTTCAAAAAGCGCCGGGCATCACGCATGGCAAAAGAGTTTCTTGTCCATGCAGTTCAAGAATCCGTCAACCCAAGAAGAGAACCCAAATGACACATTGGCATCAGCATTACCATCGTGATACATTCCATCTTTTCTGCCTCTTGACGGTTCTTGTTATCATCATAAGAATCCGAGGAAGAAGAAGGAGAAGGAGAAGAAGGAGAACCTGGTTGCCAGATTCTGGTGGAGGTTGGGGTGGTCCCGCCATGGCAATGCTGCGGTTGGCTGAAACTGTTTGGTGAAGTTGGGAGTTAAATGATGATGACGAGAGGAGAGAGAGTTGTTATGATGATGAAACGGAAACTCCCCGGAAGCAGAGAGAAGAGTGAGAGCACTGCACTCAACTCTGCTTCTATTTATAGATGCAAACAAGAGCCGACGCCAGAAATTCACAACATCTGAAGAAGAAAAAGTATAGCAACTTTTGGGGGAAAAAAAGAAGGAAAAGAGAGCCCAAATGAATATGTCAAAATTATGCATTAGCTAATTCTAAATTAGATATACATTCCCATATTTTTCAATACTAATGTCAAAAATAAAAAATTCGAACATGGGCTTGATTCCATGACTAAGAGTTGGATTTGAGTTGCTTTTGTTCGACTATTGTTGAGAAGATATGTCAAGTTGATATATGCCTATCTTTTTCAGAGTGTGTCTTTGTGTTGGTATATTTCAATGTACTTTCTTATGTTCTTTTTTTCTTTTGTTGAAACTTTTTTACATTCTTCAATTGCATTATTTTGCATTGATCAATCTATTTTTTTAGGTTTGATTAATTTGATTGGTCAAAAGTGGTTATAATCTCTCAAAGCCGTGAAAAAAGAGTAATCCTCCTTAAACAATTATTTTGCACATATCAAATATTTTCCACTATTCGATGTTCTACAACCAGAAGAAGAAAAAAAAAATACAGAACTTCATGAGTTGACTGAACTAGAGTCCTACAAGATGAAGTTAACTTAGTGAATCTTTTTTTTTTAACTTGATTCCCTCAGTGGAATTAACATAGTAAAGAAAAAATTAAAATGGAATTAAACCCAAAAAAAAGAACTTCCTTCATTGAATTCATAGAAGGTGGCTTGTATGGTTAAAAATGACATATAATGACCATCAAATTGGAATCAACGATTTCAAGATTGTATGGTTAAAGCAAAGCATCGGCTTATCTAAGGGTGGAGGTGATCCATGTGTTCTTTTTTTCCTGTTTTTATGGTGAATGTCAGAGATTTCTAGTTTTTTTTTTTTTATAAATTAAAGAGCCAATTTTCAGCTAGTGGCAAAAATATTTCCTTTAATGCTTTTCAATCCTAAGTTTACAGTGGTAGCCATTCTAAGTTGGAGGATTTGAATTGCTGACAAATTATGTCTATGGACAGTATGACGGGCTGTAAGGTGGAGATAAGAATGTACTCATCCCAATTCTGTTTTCATCAGCAAAACTTCCAAAAGAAACGAAGAATACCCTACTTAGCAGAAAAGAAAAGAGGGGCCACCAACATCTACTCATCCTAATCTCAACTTTGCAAAACTGTTGACTACCCTACTGATGAATTCCTCAGCTCAACCCAAGTTTTCATTCCTTGAAAATCTTGAATCAAGAGTTCGAACACAGAACATCATTTCCAAGGTGAGCCGTAGTGCTGTTTCTGCTCATAAGCTTGATGGCGTTTCCAAGGAGTGAGTTGCTCATAAATTTGTTCTTCAGGCACAGAGGGACCAAAGTTGAATTGCTCGTTAGTGCGAGCATATGCATTATGTTCCTGTCCGACACCCATTGCATCGCCATGGCTTGCAGAGCCCACTGCATACGAACCGATCGGTGAAGTGAAAGTGCCATTCTGCACTGAGGGACTGAAGATGAGTTGCCTGTTACTGTTAGCACATCCATCCATCGCATTGCCATTGTTTGTAGAACCTACTGCACTCGGCGAACCTATCAATGATGTGAAAGTGCCATGCTGCTCTGGGGGACACATGATGAATTGCCCGCTGCTGTTCGCATATCCATTATGTTCCTGTCTGACACCCATTGCAACGCGATTGCTCGCAAAACCTACTGCACTCGGTATACCTGTTGGTGATGTGAAAGTGTTGTTCTGCTCCCAGGGACCGATGATGAATTCCCTGTTACTGTTAGCATATCCATCATTTTCCTGTCTGAAACCCATTGCATTGGGATTGCTTGCAGAATCTATTGCACTGGGAAAATCTATGCACGGTCTGAAAGTGCCGTGATCTGCAGGCGGAAGCATTGGGTGATACGAACTGATTGGATCAGAGAATAACTGCCGTTGTGGATTCCTCATGGTTGCAGGAGTTTGCAATGTGTGGACCCCTGCTTCTCCAGCATAGGGCGAGAACATATCTTCTCCAAAATAGAGGGCTCGACCGGCTGCGGCTGCAGGGTGTAGAGGCAGAAGGTCTTCAAACTGAGAATTGTTAGATACCTGATCCCATGGTGAATTTTCCATTCCGCGGTTTTCGAGAAGTCGAGAATCCACTGCTGTGTTACACCAACAAATTGAGAGTGAAGAAAGTGAGCCTGTGATTGTTTTGAGACAAATTTTAAGTTTTGACATATAAATCTTTAGTGAAAAGGGAAGGCTATATGAACATGAGGGAGGGATAGAAACTGATGACGTTAAAGGCGACAGAAAAGGCTGAGATCAAATTCCGCAGGTATCTCTGTAGAAGTAAAAAAGATGCGTAACTTTCAAGGTGACTATAACTTTCTCGCCAGGAACCACAAGAAGGATGCTGCACACCTGACATTGGTGGAGTAGACTCTGTCCATAGAAGGGCTTGTGGCATCGCTGCTTCATATGATTGTCTCTGCTGGCGGGTCAACACCGGCGGATATGTGTTTTGAAGAAGAACGTGAGGCACTTGTGGCGACGTGATTGCTAATCTTGCGGGATATTCATTGCAATTTGAGAGTTGCAACGTGCAGAATGCACACGTGCAGAATTTGTTCTCTACACTGCTCGGAATGCCGCTCTGGCTCAACTCAAGAAAATGGGGGTAGCTGTTCAGAAGCCTAATGTAGCTCTGGTCGAGGGCCGCCGAAGGAAATTCAACATAGTGCCTCCTGAGAAGAGACTATGAATAAGCATCACTGCATCCTAGATGGATTAACTTATCAACTTCTCTACTATATGACTAAACCTGTGAAGTCATTTATCCACACTAAAAGTTCGTCGTCATATAGTGACAGGAAATGCTGGAATATGTGGCTAATGCATCCAACAAGATAATAAAGTACCGGTATATAGCAGCTTGGCCGCTGGTGAAATCATCTCCCGTAGTCCAAATCACGTGATGCCGGGGCCTTGGATTAATCTCCATGCAGAATTTAGGCGGCCGGTGTACCTGCACGATGGTGACAGCGACTGGATCACATTAGTACTACGGTCAAAATTGCCAAATTTTAAGTCAAAAAATTCCTGAGTTGAAAGATATAATTCGGAACCTCGATTTCCAGGATCCCCGGCTTGTTTTCTTCAATAGTGGCTCTTATGGCGGAAATGTTCCACCACTCTATCTCCATCTTGTTCTGCACGCCATTCACTAGCACTTCCCAGACTATTTGCCCCATCGCGAAGTAGAACTTTACTACCAAATCCGCTTCATGAACTGAAGCAAACTACACGCATGTACAGCATTGGTTACTTAACCAAAAGAAAGAAGAAAATTTAGCTCTTCCTCTAACTTATCAAGAAGTTGCCAGAATTTTAAAAAAATTAAATCAAACGGTTCAAGTGTATTTGATAGTGATCTCACAAAATTTTATGGTGGTCTAAGTTTAAATTTTTCAACTATTAGAATATTTAAATATTACACACTGCAGTTATCTAATTAAGAACAATTGAGAGTAGTCTCACAAAATATTACCAAACTAATAGCATATTGAGTTACCTGCCATGAACCAATTCTGATTAATGTAGCAGGAATGCGTGCGACTCTAAACTTCTCTCTCCATTCAAGTTCCTCTTGCGTGTCCTCGTCTTCTGCAGCAGGATGAGAGGGCTGAGAGGGCTGAGAGGGCTTTGATTGCTGGGAAATTCCCTTTCTTGCTTGGTACCGGAAAGAGTTGGTCTTGTTGAGCCGTAGCCCGAGCAGAGGCAATTTTTCGAGGGTCTCGGTGAAACTCTTAGCCTGCAAAAGGGCAACAGTAGATCATGAACATCCGAAAAGAGAAAAGAGTCGGAGATCTTTTCGTGCATGGCGAAAAAAAATTCGAACTTTTCTATGCAGTTCAACAATCCGTCAACCCAAGAAGAGACCCAGATGGCGCGTTGACATTATCATCACTGTCACGCATTACATCTTTTTTCTTTTCGATGATTCTTGACATCGTAAACATCATCAGAAGAAGAAGAAAAAGAAGAAGAAGAAGAAGAAGAACCCGATCGCAAGATTCTGATGGAGGCTTCGATGGTGACGCCATGATCATGCTTCGGTTGAAAGGAACTGTGAGATGAGATCGAGAGACAAATAAGGAGGAAGAGAAGAGAGAGGGATGGTATGACGATGAAAGGGAAACCAGTAGCAGAGCCAAGCGAGAGCAGCGCACGCAACTCCGCTCTATTTATAGATGCAGAGATCTGCCAACACCAGAATCACAAAATTTGAATTTGAAGAAGAAAGGTGCAACACTGTTGAGAATGAGAGAGCACACATGAAAAATCAGTCATGCATGGGCAAATTCAAATAATCAGGCGTTGGATATGAATAGTTTTTATTGGATTATTGTCAAGAATAACATATGGAGTCGATATATATCTCTATAGAGTGAGTCTCGTGACGGAGTCATAGATAAAACCAATAACAAGTTACAACGTTCAATCCTTTTTATTTTATTTTTTATGGCAGTATATTTAGATATACTTTCAATTATTCTTGCTTTATTTCTTGTGGATTAATCTGTTTTTTTTTTTCAATGAACAATATCTCTATTAGTTGATCTTCTAGCGTAAGAAAAAAAGAATATAATTGAGAGAATCTTGACTGAACTTAAGAGTCCTACAAGATCTGACTAGTGTCCGTATGTTGGGGAAGATAAGGCAAAAAATAATATATATATATATATATATATAATTTTTAATTAAATTCACTCGTCCAACCTAAACGGAATTAACCAAGCAAAGAAAAAAAAACTAAAAGAAAATGATCCCCTAAAAAAAATCCGGCAATTCAATTGCCTCCAAATTTCCATATATTACAAATTTTTTCCCAAAAAATTAAGAAATTATGTTGATAACTTAGTAATTGTTAAACTCATGATTGTGAATCAGCTTTTGCACATGTGGCCAATCTTCCCACATGGAGAGGGAGATGTGGGGGTTCGGATCTCCACTTTTTCGAGGTTGGGGTGATGACGATTTAACTTAACGTATAGGTTTCAACTCTTACCTTTTGCAAGGAGGCATAACAAAAGTTTGTGAGTGAGAGTTAGAGTAGGAGAAAGTATGACTGACAAAAAAATAAAACTCATAGGCAGAGCAAAAGTTTGCGAGTGAGAGTTAGAGTAGGAGAATGTATGACTGACAAAAAAATAAAACTCATAATTATGTCACAACGCCTTGCAAGGAAGCATGGTAAAAGTTTGAGAGTGAAAGTTAAAATAGGAGAAAATATGATCAATAGAAAAAAAAAACTCATAATTATGTCACAGTCGATCAATTTAGCATTCTCAACCTGTCACATTCGATTAGCGTTCTCAATCTATCATAGTCGATCGATCTAGCGTTCCTTAACTTGTGCAGCCTTAGGAATTTCTTCTTGGTGACTTGGCCCTTAAGGCTGGGCCTTAAAGATTAGAGAGAAAAGTTTTGGAATATATTTCATTTGTGAATGAGATGATACTATGGGTAAGAGGAGACCCTATGTATATAAATACAGGACTAATTGTATTTGTACATCTTTCCTCATTATAATGTATCTCCTCAACTATAAACTGCCCACATTTATTCCATTTATATACAATTACCTTATCGCCTATCCAAGAATATTCTAAAATACTTGAGAAAACCCTAGAATTTCGAAAGATAGGTTAAGGGGGATTGATAATCAAAATTCACAACATGAAATGAAATGCCTATGCAAAGCAAACTAGGAATCAATAGGAATGAATTAAGCTTTATTTGTTTCACAAAAAATAATTTTCAAGAAATTTTTTTTGAATTTTTCGACGTTCATTTCACCAAAAATGAACTTGTCAAGGAAAACCCATGGCTGGTGACCGGTAGAAGAAGAAGATAAAAAGAAAAGGAAAAAATAATTAAAAAATCAATTTTAAAAAATAAAAAATGAAAATAAAAGAAAAAGGTTTTTGGTGAAAGAAAGTGAGGTGAACGAAGATATGGAAAATGTTTTCTTTTTTCTTAAAAGTGGATGACATTTCCCCCTATTTTGGAAGATTTGTTTATGTTGATGGACAATATTTCTCATGAAATGAACAGTGAAACATTCCAAAAGTTTTTATGGAAGTTATTTACCATGAAATGAAACCTAATTTGCATAGGTTTTCATTTCATGCTGTGAATTTTGATTATCAATCCCCTTTTCACTTCATATATGGATTTTCACATTAAGGTTCAACAAGGTATTTTACTAAATGTATGAAATGTATGAATAAAAATTTATGATACTGCAGATTAACTTTTTCAGGGTTATGGAAAAATAACTACAGCACAATGTAAAGTATGTTTCGCAATGGCATTTCTGCATGAAAAATATAAGTAATCCAAAAAACTTATGGGCGCATATTTCCACTCAAATGCCCAGATTACAATATGAAGAAGCTAATATAAGAGGATCAGCTTCTGGTTCTCACTCTAATTTTAACTAGTTGACTTTGATGCCAGGAAGAATGTTAAATTGAAAGCGAGAAGCATGAAATAAAAGTCTCATGTTAATAAAAATCACACAAGATGCCTCTTATGCTTTTTCTTAAGTAATACTTCCAAGGACGGATGATATGGTAATTATATATGAATGTAATAAATGTGGGTCATTGATAGTTGGGGAGAATCAATCTCTACCGTTAGATTGATGAGAGATTTATAGATACGATTAATTGTATATATATATCCTCTCACTCATAGTATCTCATTCACAAGTGAATTATATTCTAGAGCATTCAGGCGAAACCCTAGAGACCACTATTAGATCAATTACTCGTTCAATTAATTTAGACTCACATGATACTCGAGATAAATGGAATGTTAGGTGTTCTAAACTTATCAGTCATGTAAAGAGACAATGTCATATATATTGCATGGGGAGCATTTAGGAACATTTTAGAGATGATCCGTTTGACAGAAGAAGTCACGATGCAAGATTGTCATAATCATTAAAGTAATGAGAGGATTTTACCCAGTATCTTATTTCATAATATGAAAAACTTGGGCACGTGTAGTTCATCTTTGTAATTAAAAATTGGAAGTCATGTAGTGGCAAAGAGGCAGCTCAGGAAATCTCAACTTTGTGGAACTTGATAATCCCCCAGTAAAGTAAGAGATCTAGGCCAACTTCTAGGTAGATGGAGAGACATCAATCGATGCACTTGAAAATCTCTCAAGATCTGCCAACACCAGATTCACTAAATCTGAAAAAGAAAGGTACAACCCTGTTAAAAATTAGAGAGGCCCACATGAAAAGTAACAATCATGCATGGGCAAATCCAAGCGTTAGATTTGAATCGATTTTATTGGACTATTGTTAAGAATAACATTTGGGATAGATATATATATCTCTGATAGAGTGTGGGTCTTATGATCGAGTTATAGATAAAATTAATCACAAAATATTCTTCTTCTTTTTTTATGTTGGTATATTTAGATATGCTTTCAATTATTCTTTAGATTGCTTTATTTCATGGATTAATATTTTTTTTTTGCAATAAGCAATATCTCTAGGGAGTCTTGAATCCATAGGTGCTTTGTAGATATGATAATTCTGTAATATTTAATCTTCTAGCACAAGAAAAAAGGAAGATAATTAAGAGAATCTCGACTGAACTTAAGAGTCCTACAAGGTCTGACTAGTGTCTGCATGTTGGGATGAGGCAAAATCTTTTATTTATTTAGATTCACTCGTCCAATCTGAACGGAATTAACTAAGCAAAAAAAAAAAAAAAAAACTAAAAGGAAATGACCCCTAAAAAAACGGCAATTCAATTGCTTCCAAATTTCCATATACATTGCAAATTTTTTTCCCAAAAAAATTAAGAAATTACGTTGATAACTTAGTAATGTTAAACTCATGATTGTAAATCGGGTTTTGCCACCTTTCTCATGTAAAAAAGGGTGATGGAGATTTGAATCCTCACTTTCTTGGAGTTGGGTGAGGGTGAGGACGATTTATCTTAACGTGTAGGTTTTGACTTCCATGCTCTATAAGGAGGCAAACTAAAAGTTTGTGAGTGAGAGTTAAAGTAGAAGAAAGTATGACCGGCAAAAAAATAAAACTCATAATTGTGTCACGGTTGATTGATTTAGCGTGTTCTTCAATTAGTCACGATTGATCAATCTAGCTTTCCCTAATATGTGTAGCCTTAGGAATTTCTTCCCGGTGACTTTGGCCTTAGGGATTAGAGAGAAAAGTTCTGTAATATATTTCACTTGTAAATAAGATAATATTACAAGTGAGAGGAAACCTCTATGTATATAAGTATAATACTAATCGAATTTGTTGATCTTTCCTCAATCTAACAGTGGATATCATATCTCCCCAATTATTAAATATCCACGTTTATTACATTCATATACAATTACCGTATCGCCCATCTCAAGAATATTCTAGAATACTTGAAAAAATCTTATGATTTCGAAAGATAGGTTGAGGGTCGCTTATTCATGGATAAATCGAAGCCTTTGTTTACAAAACCTCTGAAACGTGCCGCTTCATCGGGCCATTGACTATGGTTGAGAAAAGTATGGGAGGCATCTAGTGTGACTTTTATTTCATTCTTCTCGCTTTCAATTCAACATTCTTTCTAGCATCAAGTCACTAGTCAAAATTAGAATGAGAACCAGAAGCTGAAGCCAATCCTTTTATATTGGTTTCTTCATATTGTAATTTGGGCATTTGAGTGGAAATATGCATCCACAAGTTTTCTGGATTACTTATATTTTTCATGCAGAAATGCCAACACGAAACATATTTTACATTGTGTTGTAATTATTTTTCCATAATCCAAAAAAGGTTAATCTCCAATATCATAAATTTTTATTCATACATTTAGTAGAAATCCTTGCTGAACCTTAATGTGAAAATCCATTTCTGAAGTGAAAAAGGGATTGGCAATCAAAATTCACAGCACAAAATGAAAAGCCTATGCAAACTAGATATCAAAAGGAATGAGTTAAGCTGCGTTTGTTTTAGAAAAAATAACTTCCAAGAAAAATTTTCTGAAATTTTCGATGTTCGTATCATGAAAAATGAACTTGTTAGGGAAAACCCGTGGTTGGTGACTTGCAGAAGAAGGAGATGAAAAGAAAAAGAAAAATAAATAAAAATAAAAATAAAAATAGATTTTTAAAAGCAAAAACTAAAAAATGAAAATGATAATAAAAGAAAAAGGTTTTTGGTGAAAGAAAGTGAGGTGAATCAAGATATTGAAAATGTTTTCCTCTTTCTTAAAACTGGAAAACATTTCCCCCTATTTTAAAAGACTTTTTTTATTGATGGAAAATATTTTCCATAAAACGAATGCTGAAACATTAAAAAGTTTTCTTGAAAGTTAATTTCCATGAAATGAGTGGAGCCTAGCTCATTCCTATTAAAACCTAGTTTGCATAGGTTTTCATTTCATTTCGTGAATTTTGATTATCAATCCCTTTTTCACTTCATATATGGATTTTCACAAAATGGAGCCTAACTCATTCCTATTGAATTATAGTTTGCATAGGTTCTCATTTCATGTTGTGAATTTTGATTATCAATCCCTTTTTCACTTCATATATGAATTTTCATATTAAGGTTCAACAAGAATTTCTACTAAATGTATGAATAAAAATTTATGATACTGGTGATTAACTTTTTTGGGGTTACGGAAATATAACTACAACACAACGTTATTATATGTTTTGCAAGGGCATTTCTGCATGGAAAATATAAGTAATCCAGAAAACTTGTAAGAGGATCCGCTTCTGGTTCTCTTTCTGATTTTAACTAGTTGACCTTGATACTAGAAAGAATGTTGAATTAAAAGCGAGAAGCATGAAATAAATGTCTCATGTCAAAAAAAATTATACTAGATGCCTCCCATGCTTTTCTCAAGTATTTTAGAATACTTCTGGGGATGGACGATAAGGTAATTATATATAGATATAATAAATGTGAGTTGTTCATAGTTGAGGAGATGCAATCTTTACCGTAAGATTGAAGAGAGATCTATAACTACGATTAATGCTTATATATAAGAGTATCCTCTCACTCACAGTATCTCATTTACAAGTGAAATACATTTCAGAGTATTCAAGTGAAACCCTACAGACTCTATTAGGTCATCTGCTTGTTTGATTAATTTAGAATTCACATAATACTCAAGATAAATGGAATGTTACATGTTCTAAACTTATTTTAGATTTGCAGCCATATAAAGAGATAGTTTCATATATTTGAGCATATTCTCTTGTCATATAATAAGGAGTTTGTTGCATGGAGAGCACTTGGGAACATTTTATTTTTTCGCATAAGTCATCTTAAAAGACATGATCCGTTTGATGGAGGAAATCATGATGCAAGATTGTCATAATCATTTAAAGTAATGGAAGGATTTTACCCAATATCTTATTTTATAACATAAAAAATTTGACACGTGTAGCTCATCTTTATATTTAAAAATTGGAGATATCGTGTGAGGCATCTCACCTTTGTGGAACTTTTGAGTTGATGATCCACCGATAAAGTGAAAGAGATCTAGGGCAACTTCTAGGTAGATGGATAAACATCGATTGAAGCCATCATTAATATAATTGACTATGCATTAATTAATATTATATTTTTGCCCAATAAAATAAGTGGAAGGAGTCTGTTTTTGTGGTGCTCTATCTGCTGAGATTGGAACAAATCGGACGTGTCACTTAGATACATCTATAAGTAGGCTATTCAATGAATAATGTTTCTATTCTTTTTTCTTTTTCTTTTTTGTATTTTTGGCTAATAGGGAAAAGTTCAAAAACCACAATAGGTTTGATTGCAACCCATCTTGAGGTAGTTGTACTCTAGATGCACTTGAAACTTGGTGATTTAAATTAAATTAGCGCTTTCCACAATATCTACCCTTAGGATAGAATTTAGAAGTGGATTCAAGTCAAGCAATTAAACAATATATGGTTCGGCATCTCCAATGGTGTGTTTGGTAACATTTTTGTTCCTAGGATTAATTTCCTTTTAGAAATAGTTATTTCCTATTTATATTCTTTGGAACAATTTCTGAATAAAAAAGAATCTTTGGTAACCAAAGTTTTATTATCAGAAAATAGAAAATAGGAATGCATCTAGTATAACCTACAAATTTTTTTGCGACGTAAAATTTCTTTTAATTTTTAAATAATTTTTGAGTTTTTTCCCCTCTCTTCTTCTTTTGGCGATGGTTGAGGCTTGGTGACCAGTGGTGAGCGACAACTAGTTAGAAGAGGAAGAGGAAGAGGAAGAAAAGAAAAAAGAAAAAAGAAAAAAATTATTCTAAAAATTGTTATTGAAAACAAGAAGTAATTTTTTTCTACTTTTAACCCAATCACAGGCAGTGTAGTTGGTGTTTGTTCTCTCCCTCATCGCCGAGGTCAAGAGTTCGAACCCTTTCGTTGCTAAAGTGTTGCAAGAGGAGGTCTTGGTGTTGGGGTCCTAGACTAACCTCCCCCGAGGTTTACGTCTAAATAGTGACTTGCGGCGAGGCCCGACGGTGTCATCGAGCACTGGAGGGTCATGTGCTCCCCTGAAGGGGTGAGCTCCGGCAATTCCTCGGTATAAAAAAAAAAAACTTTTTCTACTTTTTGATTTTGTTCCAAATTTATTCACTAGCCACTTTTCTATTCTGGGAAATAGAAAAATTAATCAGCATTACCAAAATGATTTCTATTATTATTCTATTCCGAGAAACAAAAGAACCGAAAAATTAAAAAATTAAAACATTACCAAACAAAGACTTATTATCCAACTACTTGATTACTGCGGCTAGTGATGACTAACTACCCTAATGCTTCCCCCAACGACCTAGAAATTCAAATTAGGGACATAATCTCTTTTATCACGCAATTAACTGAGAGAGTCTAAATTGTGAGTTTAATGAATTTTCTGAATTATATGCAATAAAACCCTAAAGAAGTACTCAAAAATTGAGTGTAAGTTTCTTCTCTGTCACCTATCATGATGACTTTGGGAATTGTAAGGTATATTTTTTCACTCATACATATGAAGAATTCACCAAGATTTCGAAGCAAAACTATAACGACTGCATTAAAAATAGATCAATAGAGCCATGATTACCTGACCTAATTAATAATCTTTTCGTAACCAAAGAAAATTAGTGTAGAGATTGGATTATCTGGAGTCATAGGTTAATGATTTAAATAAGAGATATGTGCATTAAAAGTCCTAAAACTTATGATAAAATATAATGAGTCTTAAAACTTATAAAAAATGCAATCAAATTCTAAAACTTGTCAAATTAGTACAATCGATTTCTTCTGTTAATTTCATCCATTTAGACTAACGGAAAATGCTAGTCTGACTTTCTTTAATATTTTAATTTTTATCATTCCTACGTTGCACTGATGTGACCAAAACATGGAACACAAAGTTCAAATGATGTCATTTTGGATTAAATTCTAATATTTTTCATGAATATCATAATTAAATAAAATAAAAATATTTGATTAAAGAATGTCAGGGCTCTACCTTTGTCACTACTACCCTGTCACCGGAAAAGGCCAATGACCCTCCCTAGGTTTGGGTGAGAGTTGTAGGCCCTTGCCTAGCCATAGTGGCCCTTGCCTAGATTTGGGTGGAGGGCCAAGGCCCTTGCCGAGCCCCTACCAACCCTTTCCGGTGAGGGGGGCAATAGTGACAAAGGCAACCTTTGGCTTTTTCTCCCCTCCTTTTTTATGTTTTTCTAAATAAATTTTTATTTTTATTTTTATTTTTATTTTTATTTAATTAATATTTTGGTTTAAAATTTAGAATTTAATACATGTAATCACCACGTTGTCAGAGGAATTTAAAAAAAAAAAAAGTCACGTTAGTATTTTCTACTAGGCTAAATAGATGGAGTTAACAGAAATAGTCAATTGTACCAATTTGAAAAGTTTTTTAGGGTTTAGTTGCAAGTTTTATAAGTTTTAGGATTCAATTGTAGATTTCCAATAGGTAAATCTCTTTAAATAGATGTAAAAAGAATTCCTTCTTTAAATGAACTTCCTCAACATGTCAATTTATTTTCTATCAACCCTACATTGTTTTTAGTCCTAGGGCTGATGGACGATCCTTTTGTGGGGCTGCTCAGAAGCTTCAAATGGATAAAAGAGAAAGCTAAGCACACCAAATGTAATTATTGGGAAAAAATAGATAGAAGATTGCACATAACTCTCTTTCCACGCAGAGGCTATTTACAAAGCTGCTGTCAATCTCGAGAAGGGGCCCATCTTCCTCTTGACTCGAGTAGATGACCCAATCGTTTTCTAGGAAAGCACAAGTTTGGATTTGATGGGGCATTCATTGTGATTTTGAAGTCCTCACATGCCACTCCCAACATAGAGAAATATAGAGCATAGAAGAAATTCGTGACATACTTCGGTGGATGAATGAGATGGACTGAAATGTGCACTAGCTTGGGGATTGTTGGACGAAATTCATGACATGCCGACCCTTTTTTGGCTTTTCTTATTATACGTTTTCATGGGCCAAAAGTCCAATTAGTACATGAAGAGGAGAGTTACAATATTCAAATATCAAATCAGGCATTTATCTATTAATTTAAACTTTCATAGTAGTCAACTATTATTTCACAAAATTTTATGATTTACCTAGAAAACCGTGAAATAATTAAAAACCTTGAAAAGTTGGAGTTCTTCCGAAACCCTACTCTATTAACATACGAAAGTGATTAATTATGCTTCTAAACTCGCATGTTATCAAGTGTACACATTGATACTAAAAAAGATCACTTACTTTTAAAAGTTGAGATCTTGAGTATCATTGCCGTGCACATTCCATATCATGCTCTTATTAAAGAAATGCATAGAGCAAGATACATGCGCAAAGATCTTTGGTGGGATCCTTTTCATCTGCCGACGAGAAGCCCATGCGTGGAACTTGGGAATCAAAGCTGCACGTTTGGGTATCCATCTTTACCCCTCTTTTGATTTTTGTACGTTGGAGCATCGCGAAGTCCACTTTTGTGTGCTCATGAGTGGAATCCTTTTGCCCTAGTTGAACTTGGCTGCGGTTCGTTAATTTGCCCCTCTCTACTCTTTCTAATCATGAGAGGAGTCATTATTCATTGAAATGTCCAGGACCCGCTTTCAAACATACATGTTCAGGTCGGCCGAGTCTCTTCTAGGACCACTCCTATGGTGGCTTTTTTACTTCAAACCCTAGAGAGGCGACTACATGAAAAGTAACTAAATACCTTTGCAAATTCTTAGTAACTGACAACGACGTTATGGAATTGGTTTAGTGGCAAGAGGACATTTATGTACGATGATTGAGCACACTACACAAGTTTCGCTCATGGATCACCCGACCTCGGATTTTTTTGCTTGGGTTTTGTTTTGATTCATGAGGTTAACTATGCAAGTCGCAAGCTCGAAATTTCCTACTTAAGATGGGGAAGCTCGCTTTTGTGAAAATGAATCTTTTGTCGTTATAGAAACTCTTTTAAATCTTGAGAAGCCACTGCCTACTTGACAAGTCTCTTCTAGGACCACTCCTTCGGTGGCTTTTTACTTAAACCCTAGAGAGGCGGTTACATGGAAAGTAGCTAAATATGCTTGCAAATTCTTGGTAACTGACGCTATAGGATTGGTTTAGTGGCTAGAGGACATATTTATGTATGTTAATTAAGCCCACCACGCAAGTTTCGCTCTTGGACCACTCGACCTTAGAATTTTTGTTCGAGTTTTATTTTGATCTATGAGATTAAACATGTATGTTGCAAGTCCGAAATTTCCCATTTAAGATGGGAGAGCTCACCCCTGTGAAAATGTGGGAGTACATATTGGATTCTTGGCGTCTAGTTATAGGGTAACCTCACCAAATTGTAGGAGGGATTTCACCTCCAAGTTGGGGCTGTCTCACCTGCTTGGTAATTCGGTGGATTAATAGGACTATGTTTCTTATTTTAACACATTAGTACCTGCATGCTCAGCCCCTCCCTAATTCCAACTTAGATCTTTTTCTTAATCAAAGGAAAATACGATAGGTAATATTGTGGGATCTCTCATCTTAAGGCAGATCTCTCACCTATTTCTTCTTACTTAAGCCTTTTAAGTTAATCTCTTGTAATTCTAGAAACGCTTTTAAATTGTTGAGAAGCTACTGCATACACGACGACAATTGAAAAGAAAAGGAATCAACTTAGTCTTTTGCTCCAAGGCACGCAAGTGTCGGTTTAAGTTTGGATGAGCAGGAGCTGGAGTTTGACTCGTGACTCTGTTGGGCAGATAAAAGGTAGTTCCCACCAACACTGGCATGACATCACTTAGCATTTCTTTTCCTTCAGTGAGCGTCCGTTGCTAAAACTCACTGCTTTCACACTTACTTTGGGTCAATGGGGCACATTTGATCATCATCAAGTCGTCGAGCTCTTGGTGGAAAGCCTTTGATGAGTGTGATCAGAGATAAAAGGAGACCGACAGTCACGAACCTTAGTCATATTTGGGTTTTATCTCTCTCCAGCAAGATCATCTGTTCAACATCCGCTTGCGGCCATATCATTGATTCTTAGGAACGTCCCATTTTGAAGGTTGGGGAGTTGCTACTGTGTTGTCGGTGTGCCGTTGTTTACGAGAAGAAAATAGTAATAGTAAAATATAAATAATTCTGTCCATTACAAAATTTAAATAATAAATCATACATTCATCTAATAATTTTAAGTTTTTAGAGTAATTGACAAGATCTCACAAAATCTAACACATTATTAAAGTCAAGTTTTATCTCTATTATGAATATGTCCACACTGTTATTTAAATTTCACATGACCCTAATAATTTGGCTTACACATAAGAAAGAGTGTTGAAACATGCCACATCACATGGCAACTAGTTTTATATATTTTTATATTCATACGATTTCTTTCCGCCTATTAGTTTACACATTAGATTGAATTCTCTAACATAATTGTTGGTTGGCATCAACATCAAGATTGCTTCCCAATGAGATTATGCATCAAAATGGATGGCATATTGTTGTATTGTAACAGGCTTTCCTATCCAGCAAGATGCTTGAGCAATTTAGAAGACCCTATTTTTTTTATGAGGTTGGCATTTGGGCATCTTAGGCTTTGTTTGGTAACGTTTAAAATTTTTTGCTTTTTTTTTTTTTATAATAGAAAAGGAACATAAATTTTTCTAGGAAACAGATTTATAGAAAAAGAAATAGAAAAAAAATTACTTCTTGCTTGCGGTCGCCGGACGTTAGACACGCAGATGCCTAGTTGCCCACAGCCGATTGTAGCCGATTGTTGGTTGCCACTGAAAGAAGAACAAAGGAAAAAAAAAAAAAAAAAGAGAGAGAATCTAAAATATATTAAAATATTAAAAAAATTTTACATCACAAAAAAAAAATTATGGGTTATATCAAATACATTTTATTCTTTTTTATTCTGGTAATAGAAATTTTATATAGTTATCAAATACGTTCTTTTACTCAGAAATTATTCCGAGGAATAAAATAAATAATAACTATTTCTGAATTTTTTTTTTTCGGAAACAAAAATGTTGTCAAATCCACCTTTAGAGCATGCTATAAACCAAATCAAGTCGTCACATTCCCAATGCATCCCACCGCGGCCTAACAATTGGAGGGCGAGAGACCCACATAGATAGTTCTAGCATTGCATCAAGGAGGGGCTTGAACCCATGACTATAATTTCGGGAACGCAGATCAGTGTCGAGTCTTAACCAGCTTCGGTAACCCTTTTGATTCTGTAAAGAACCTTAAGGTTGCATTTGGTGGCCTGAACATTTTTTATAGATAGGATAATGTCGGATAGTAGCTACTAGGCCATCGTCGGTTTCGCTGGAGCAAGACCTTCTCTAGTTTTGCTCTGTTTTCTGGTCAGGACGGCCGGAAGTAGACAAACCATGGTCGTTCCCCCTTCGCCTGCATCCAATCAACAGCGTCGACATCTTCATGAACTTTGCCTCCGATCTGATCAACTGACCAAGGTCTCATCTAGGAAAACTCCACTCTATTTCAGTCCGAGGGACCGAAGATGAGTTGCCTGTTACTGTTAACACATCCATCCATTGCATTGCCATTGTTTTCAGAATCTACTGCACTCGGCAAACCTATCAGTGATGTGAACTTATATGAAATGTGAGGGTGAGTCCTCTATGAGAGCTTTAAGCAAAACTTTTCATCAGCCCTTCCAGGATCGGAAGCAGCATGTCAATTGTCAAGCAGCATCTTGGGAAAGATGTCACTGTCAGTTTTAAGACAGAACTCGCAGTTTTGAAAATAACTGCTGTTTCTAAGTTCCGGCAGCATATCAATTGTCAAGCAGCATCTTGGGAAAGATGTCACTGTCAGTTATATGACAGAACTCGCAGTATTGAATATAACTGTAGTTTGTATGCTCTGATCGGTTCAATGGGACTTCATATATCGATGGTTATGATGTAGTGATGAAGAGTCTGTATTTCTTTTTTACTTCATATCTCTCAATACCTATGGTTCTTTTGCTAGATAATGAGGCTATTAAATTGTAGTTTTGAACATATTTTTGAATGCATTGGCTTCTGTAAAGGTTGAGGTGATCCATGTTCTTTATATGGTGAATGTCAGAGGTTTCTAGCATTTTCTAGTGCCCACTCTACTGATAAAAAGGTTTCTTAAATGCTTTTCGATGTTAAGCTTGCAGTGCATCCACAAGGAGGCATCCTAAGTCGAGGATTGAATGGCTGATAAATTAAGTTTGTGGACCACATTGCAGAGTGCAAGGTGAAGATAAAAATGCACTCATCCCAACTCTGTTTTCCCTTGCTTTGCTGCTGATTTATTCAAAACTTGGAGAAGAAACGATGAGCACCCTACTTTTTGGCTGTAATCATCGTCCAGAAACAACGTGTAACAATGGAAAGGAAAGCACAGAAAAGAAAAGAGAAGCCACTAACATCTTGCCCCTACAATGTATTACTCGGCTCAACCCAGTTTTCATTCCTTGAATCTTCTTGAATCAGGGTTTGACACGGAACGTTATTTCCAAGGTTTGGGTCAGGGTTCGCTTGGAAAGCCACTCTGGCTCAGCTCAAACAACCGGCGGTTGCTGCTCAGAAGCCTGGCGTAGGCAAATTCAAGTGGTGCTGAAGGAAATTCAAGATAGTGCCTCCTGAGAAGAGAGAATAAGCATCGCTTGATGTTAATGGATCAAATTATCTGTTTCTACTACACGACTTGTGAAAATCATTTATCTGTACTATGAGTATGTGACCAATGTGTGGAACAGGATTATAGTGTACCAGCACGTAAGAGCTTGGCCGTTGGTGAAATCATCCACCGAGATCCATTTCGCGTGATGCCGTGGCTGAGGATTAGTCTCCATGTAGAATTTGGGCGGCCAGTGAAACTGCACAATGGCGACAGATTGGATCGCATTAGTATAATGGTGAAAAATGCTGGATATTCAGTCAAATAAAATTCCAGGGTCAGAAGATGTCATCTGCAACCTCTATTTCAAGGATTCCCGGCTTGTTTTCTTCAATTGTGGCTCTTATAGCGGAAATGGCCGACCATTGCATCTGCATCTTATACTTCATATCGTTCACAAGAACTTCCCAGACTAATTCCTGTGTTGCGAAGTAGAACTTTCCTACCAAGTCCCCTTCATGTTCTGAAGCAAACTACACATACAAATACCATTGATTACTTAACGCGATGAAAGAAAGGAAGAAGGAAAAGTTCTGCTCTTCTTCATCAATTGTAAATTTCATAGAACTAACATTGAATCAAACTTACCTGCCAAGAACCGATTCTGAGTAATGTAGCAGGAACACACGCCACTTTCAACTTTTCTCCATCATCGCAAAGATTATCTGGCAGGAAATTGACTTGTGCCAGAGGACGATAGATCAGAGCAGTCAACACTCGGTTCATGAAAGCGTTGTCCTTATCAAGCCTTAGCATGAGCGGAGGCTGCTCTTTACCCTGCCAAAAAGATAACAGTAAATCACGTTCAAAAAGCGCCGGGCATCACGCATGGCAAAAGAGTTTCTTGTCCATGCAGTTCAAGAATCCGTCAACCCAAGAAGAGAACCCAGATGACACATTGGCATCAGCATTACCATCTTGATACATTCCATCTTTTCTGCCTCTTGACGGTTGTTGATATCATCATAAGAATCCGAAGAAGAAGAAGGAGAAGGAGAAGAAGGAGAACCTGGTTGCCAGATTCTGGTGGAGGTTGGGGTGGTGCCGCCATGGCAATGCTGCGGTTGGCTGAAACTGTTTGGTGAAGTCGGGAGCCAAATGATGATGACGAGAGGAGAGAGGGTTGTTATGATGATGAAACGGAAAATCCGCCCAAGCAGAGAGGAGCGAGAGCACTGCACTCAACTCTGCTTCTATTTATAGATGCAAATATGAAGAAGAAAAAGTATAGCAACATTTGGGGGAAAAGAAGAAGGAAAAGAGAGCCCATAAATATGTCAAAATTATGCATTAGCTAATTCTAAAATAGATATACATTCCCATTTTTTTTCAATATTAATGCCAAAAATAACAAATTCCAAACATAAATTCAATTCCATGACTAAGAGTTGGATTTGAGACCTTATTATTCAAATATTGTTGAGAAGATATATCGAATTGATTATTTGATGTTCTACAACCAGAAGATGAGGAAAAATAAACAGAGAATCTCCATGAGACTGAACTAGAGTCCTACAAGATGAAATTAACTTAGTGAAACTTTTCTTGAACTTGATTCCCTCAATGGAATTAACTTAGTAAAGAAAAAAAGTAAACCCCCCCCCCCCAAAAAAGAAGAAGAAGCTCCCTTCATTGAATTTATAATAGGCGGCTTTTGTGGTTAAAAACGACATATAAAGACCAACAAATCGGAATCAACGCTTTTTTCCCAGTTTGTATGGTAAAGAAGAGCATTGGCTTATGTGAAGATTGAGGTGTACGTTTTGTTTTTCCTATGGTGAATGTCAGAGATTTCTAGCTTCTTTTATAAATTAAAGTGCCAATTTCGGGTACTGACCAAAAAAAAAATTTCCTTACAGGCTTTTCGATCCTAAAGTTTACAGTGGTAGGCATCTTAAGTTGGAGGATTTATTGCTGACAAATTAAGTCTGTGGACAATATTACAGACTGCAAGGTGGAGATGAGAATGTCCTCATCCCAATTCTGTTTTCATCAGCAAAACTTGGAAAAGAAAGAAGGACACCCTACTTTGTGTACAGTAAAGAACAGAAAAGAAAAGAGAAGCCACCAGCATCTTCTACACATCCTAATCTCAACTATGCAAAACTGGGACTGCCACACTCATGAGAACCTCAGCTCAACCCAAGTTTTCGTTCCTTGAAAATCTTGAATCAGAAACAGAACATCATTTCCAAGGGGTCCTGCCATTCGGTTTTTGCTCGTAAGCTTGATAGCGCATCCAAGTAGCGAGTTGCTCATAAATTTGTTCTTCAGACACAGAGGGACCAAAGTTGAATTGCTCGCTAGTGCTAGTATATGCATTATGTTCCTGTCTGACACCCATTGCATCGCCGTGGCTTGCAGAACCTACTGCATATGAACCGATCGGTGTTGCAAAAGCGCCATTCTGCTCTGAGGGACCAGAGATGAGTTGCCTGTTACTGTTAGCACAAGCATCCATTGCATTGCCATCGTTTGCAGAACCTACTGCACTCAGCGAACCTATCAGTGATGTGAAAGAGACATTCTGCTCCGAGGGACACATGATGAATTGCCCGCTGCTGTTCGCATATCCATCGTGTTCCTGTCTGACACCCATTGCAACGCAATTGCTTGCAGAACCTACTGCACTTGGCATACCTGTTGATGATGTGAAAGTGCTGTCCTGCTCCAAGGGCCCGATGATGAATTCCCTGCTACTGTTAGCATATCCATTATGTTCCTGTCTGACACCCATCGCATTAGCATTGCTTGCAGAACCTATTGCACTTGGCAGCGGTGTGAAAGTGACATGATCTGCAGGCAGAAGCCTCGAGTGACATGAACTGATCAGATCGGAGAATAACGATTGTTGTGTATTCCTCGTGATTGCAGGAGTTTGTGTGGACCCCTGCTTCTCCAGCATAGGGCGAGTACAAATCTTCTCCAAGATAGAGGGCTCGACCAGCTGCAGCTGCATGTTGTAGAGGCGGAAGGTCTTTGAACTGAGAGTTGTTAGAGACATGATCCCATGAAGCCATTTGGGAATTCCCCAATCTGCAGTTTTCGAGAAGTTGAGAATCCACTGCTGTGTTACACCAACAAATTGAGAGTGAAGAAAGTGAGCCTGAGATTGTTTTGACACAAATTTCGAGTTTTGATAAATACATCTTTAGTGGAAAAAGAAAGACTACAGGAACATAAGGGAGGGTAGAAACTGATGACGTCAAAGGTAATGGAAAAAGTGAGATCATATTCTACTGGTTTCTCTGTATTAGTAAAAAAGATCTGAACTTCAACATAACTAAAACCTTCTCGCCAGCAACCACGATAAGGATGCTTCATACCTGACATTGGCGGAGTATAATCTTTCAATAAAAGGGCTTGCTGTACCGCTGCTTCATATAATCGTGTCTCCTGGGGCGTCAACGGTAGTGGATATGCATTTTGAGGAAGGACCTGATGCGCTTGTGGCAACGGGATTGCTAATCTTGGGGGACATTCATGGCAATTAAAGTGTTGCAACGTGCAGAATGTGTTTCCGACACTGCTTGGAAAGCCGCTCTGGCTCAACTCAAGCAACCGGCGGTCACTGTTCAGAAGCTTGATGTAGCTCTTGTCGAGGGCTGCTGGAGGAAATTCAACATAGTGCCTCCTGAGAAGAGACTAAGAATAAGCATCACTTCATCCTAGATGGATCAACTTATCAGTTTCTCTACTATGTGACTAAACCCGTGAAGTCATTTATGCACCCTGTATCGTCATATATTGACAGGAAATACTGGAATATGTGGCTAATATATCTGGCAAGATTACCGGCATGTAAGAGCTTGGCCACTAGTGAAATCATCCGCTGAGATCCAAATCGAGTGATGCCGGGGCTGCGGATCAGTCTCCTTGTAGAAGGTGGGTGGCTGATGTACCTGCACGGTGGTGACAGTGACTGGATCGCATTAATATTATGGTAAAAAATGCCAATTGTCAAAAAAATTCTGAGTCGAAAGATATAATTTGGAACCTCTATTTCCAGGATCCCCGGCTTGTTTTCTTCAATAGTGGCTCTTATGGCGGAAATGTCTGACCACTGTATCTCCATCTTGTTCTTCAGACCGTTCGTAAGCACTTCCCAGACTAATTTCCTTGTTGCGAAGTAGAACTTTACTATCAAATCCGCTTCATGTACAGAAGCAAACTGCACGCATATACACCGTTGGTCACTTGACAAAAGAAAGAAAAGAAAATTTCTGCTCTTCCTCATCTAGTGTAACTATCTAAAAGTTGCCAGAATATTCAAATATTAAATCAAACGGCTTAAGTGTTTAAATAATTGGTAGCAATCCCACAAAATTTAGAATATTTAAATATTAAATCATACAGTTATCTAACGGCTTACTAGTTATGAACTGTCGGGACCGGTTTCATAAAATATCACAGAACAATCACCAAATCGTAGTTACCTGCCACGAACCAATTCTGATTAATGTAGAAGGAACGTGTGCTGCTTTTAACTTCTCTTTGCGTTGAAGTTCCGCTTGGGGGTCCTCGTCTGCAGGAGGACGAGAGGGCTTTAATTTCTGGGACCTTCCCGTTCTTGTTTGGTACAGGAAAGAGTCGGTCTTATTGAGCCGTAGCCCGAGCAGAGGCAAGTTCTTGAGGGTCTCGGCGAAACTCTTAGCCTGCAAAAGGGCAGGAGTAGATCATGAACATCCAGAAAGAGTCGGATATCTTTTCGTGCATGGCGAAAAATGATTCAAACTTCTCTACGCAGTTCAACAATCTGTCAACCCAAGAAGAGACCCAGATGGCGCATCGACATTATCATCACTGTTACGCATTACATCATTTCGCTTTTTGACGATCCTTGACATCATAAGCATCCGAAGAACAAGAAAAAGAAGAAGAAGAAGAACCTGATCGCTATGCTCTGACGGAGGCTTAGATGGTGACGCCATGATCATGCTTCGTGCTTCGGTTGAATAGAAATGCGAGATGAGATCGGAAGACAAATAAGGATGAAGAGAAGGGAGAGGGATGGTATGACGATGAAAGGGAGACCAGTAGCAGAGAGGAGTGAGAGCAGTCCACGCAACTCCGCTCTTATTTATAGATGCAGAAAAGTTCCAACGCCAGATTCACAAAATCTGAAGAAGGAAAGGGACAACACTTGTGAGAAAGAGGAGAGAGCTCACATGAAAGTGTCACAATCTTGCATGGGCAAATCCTAATAACCAAGCGCTAGATTTGATTTTTTTATTTGACTATTGTTAAGAAAAACATATAGAGTCCAAATACAACTCTCTCTACGTAACGGTCTATTTTTTTTTTTGTACGGGTATAATCCAAAACTATATCACTTGGGACAAATTTACCTTTAACTTTTTTTTGTGATACTAAAACCCTGAAATTGTACTCGTGTGATATATTTATCCCCAAACTTAAGATCATCGAGATTCTCTCTTACTTAGCTTTTTTTCTTTATGCTAGAAAATCTAATGTTAGATAATTGTGTACCTAGGTTCAGGATTCCTCATAGTGATATTGCTTATAACTACCGGATAAAATTAAAAAATCCACATGAAATAAAGTAACCTAATGAATAAATTAAAGGGAAAATACCACTACATACCCCAAAGTATGCTACTTGAGATAAATTTATCATGAATTTTTTTTACAATAAAAATCTCAAACTATGCTACATGACACATTTAAAACACTTTGGCTGAAGAGTATTTTCATTTTTTTCCTTTTTCCTTTTTTCAATTTCTTTTTTTTTTTCTTCATCATTCCCTCCGCCCAACGAGGGCCACCATCATCGGTGTTGGAGTCTAGTGAGGACGACCCTCGCTCAACGGCCACATCAACTTTTCCCGATGGCCATGTTAACTTTTTCTACAGACAATCAGAAGTAGCATTCAACTGATCAATTTTTCAAATTTGTGACACTCAAATGAATGGAAAAAAAGTTTTGACATCAAAGTGAATCACTATACAAAATTTTTGGCACCAATAATGTATGAACTCCCTTATATTTTCCATTAAGAAATGCCATTGTGCAAAATATTTTATGCCGTGCTCTAATTATCTTTACGTAACCCCAAAAAAGGTTAATCTCCAGTATCATAATTTTTTATTCATACATTTAGTAGAAATCTTTGTTGAACCTTAAATGTGAAAATTTATATATGAACTAAAAAAAGAATTGATAATCTAAATTCATAACATGAAATATAAACCTTAAATGTCAATAGGAATGAGTTAAAATTTCTTGAATTTCCTGGAAAAATTACTTAAAAGGTCATAAACCTATTGCAATTATGTTAATTCAATCTTAATTTTTTTTTTGGCTGAGTTACTCCTAACTTTTTGCATTTGTGTTAATTCAGTTTATCCGTTTAATTTTTAATAATCATTTTTTTTTTTTTTTCTCTTTTTTTCCCTCATTCTTCCTTCTTCCTCCAACAGGTCGGCATCGGCGAGCCTTGTCAAATCTAGTTGGGCCTTGCCCTCGCTAGTGGTCTAGCTAGCCCTTGCCCCCAGCTTGTTGTCATTGGCGACCGGCTAGAGGAAGAAAGCAGGAGGGAAAAAAAAGAGAAAGAAAAAAAATAAAAAAAAGATATTATTAAAATTTGTCCGCATCAGTGTCGACCAACCAAAATTGATCAAATGAACTAAATTGGCATAAATGCAAAATTTTTAATACTGAATTAACACAATTATAATAGTTTGACATTTTTGATAATTCTCCATGAGTTTCCCTAACATAGAGGCTCGGGATAGCTTTTGACCAAAAGCATGAGAGTGGTGATGTCACTTGAAGAAATAATATAAGCATACGTCATTAGATTTAACGATTACACTTATCAGATTCAACGATTTAAACATATCATATATGGAGGGCGCATGGAGGGCGCATCTAGTGGACATCAATTGCTAGAGCCAAACTTGATCTCCAACCTTGTACAGTTGCCATTTATCCACAAGGGAAAATGGCATATCATAAAGAGCACAAAACTAAAAGTGGGACTTTTTCTTTTTCTAAAGTGGACGATGATTGAATTGTACATCAACTATGGAATTTTGATCCCTCAAAGGTCAAACAAGTGTTCAAAGTGGCCGCCGTCCCAATAGGCAACGGCAAGCACTTGTGTGGACTCAATTGGGCATTGGCTTAAGTGTCCATATGATTGGGTTCATGCATGCTTTCCAACTAGAAGCATATCCTTGAGTCCTTTTATTTTTTAAGTAAAAATCATGACTCTATCAAATGTGATAATCTCTTCTATAGTACTTCAAATTCACGATGAGATGGAAGAGAAACAAAAAGATATGTTTTATGTTTTAAGTAAACATCCATTTCAAAGTTTACTACCTAATATAGTCGTGATTACTCATTTCTTAATTAGATAGATATACATGAAATTCAGTCAATAGGAATCGGGCTCGAAAGTGTTGATCATTCAAGTGACACCCTACGGACCCATATTAGGTTAACCACTCATTCGATTCATTTGGAGTTCACATGATGCTTGAGATAAATAAAACGTTATGTGTTCCAAACTTATTTTAGATTTGCAACCATTAAAAAGAAAGTGCTATATAATTGAACATCTTCTCTTGTCATATAATAAGAAGTTTCTTGCATGGGGCACTTGGGAACATTCAAGTCCCTCGCCCAAGTCATCTTAAAAGAGATTATCACATTTGATAGAGTCATGACGCAACATTGTCATATTCATTTAAGTATTGGGAGGATTTTTCCTCAATATCTAATTTTATTATATAAAAATCTTGGTCACGTGCAACTCATTTTTGTATTTAAAAATTGCAGTGCCCGTGTGCGAAAATTAAAAAGAAAAAAAGAAAAAAAGAAAGAATCTTGATAAATATATCATGTGAGGTCATGCAATGACAAGATGGCAGCTCAGGGAAATCTCACCTTTGTGCACCTTTGTGGAACTTTTGCGATGATAATCCACCGATCCACCAGTTAAGTGAAAGAGATCCAGAGAAACTTCTAGGTAGATGGATAAACATCAATTGAAGCCATCATTAATATGACTGACTATGTATTAATCAATATGATATTCTTGCCTAATAAAATAAGTGGAAGGAAACTATTAATATTTTGCACATCAACTGAGATTGGAACTCATTCGACGTGTGACTTTTATACACATTTATAAGTAGGCTATTCAATGAATCAATGTTTCAACTTTTTATTTTTTGTATTTTTGGCTAATCGGGAAAATTTTCAAGACCCACAATCGGTTCGTTTGCAATATGTCTCAGGGATGGTTGTCACCCCGTCTCCGCAAATCGGACAATATTGGGGAGGCCGTCGTAGTGCGAGATGGCCGATTACTTCAGTTTCTATTTTTTTTTTTTTTTTTTTTTTTGGGAGCTTACATGTGTCCAGCGGCGGAGGAATAGAAAATTCTTATTTTTGACGGAGAAACTTTGATATCTTTTGGGCGGACGGCATCTCCGGGCACCCAAAATTGATCATCATATGTCAACTATTTCGATACTCGATGATTGGTTTCGAGTGGACAGAAATGTTGTACCCTCAATGCACTTGAATATCTCTCAATTTCAATTTCCAGCGGTTATTTAAATTAAATTGGTGCTCTCCACTATTTCTTCCCTTGGGATGGAGTTTAGAAGTGGATTCAAATCAAGCAATTTAACAAAAATATGGGTCAGCATCTCCAAGCACTTTATTATCCGATTCCTTGATTACTTTGGCCAGTGATGACTAACTGCCGTGGCGCTTCCCCCAACGACCTAGAAAATTCAAATTAGGGATATAATCTCGTTTTACCATAAAATTATTGCGCAATTAACTGAAGTGTCTAAAATTGTGAGTTTAATGAATTCTGCTAAATTATATGCAATAAAACCTTAAATAGGTACTCAAGAAATAAGTTTAAGTCTCTTCTCAATGTCACATATCATGTTGATTTTGGGAAATGTAAGGATTTTATTTTTTTATTTTTACTCCATACATACAAAGAAATCACTGAGATTTCAAAACAAAACTACAACAACTGCATAGATAATTAATCAATAGAATCATCAATATCTCACTAATTTAACAATCCTTTTTGTAACCAAAGAAAATTAGGGTTGAGATCCGACTATCTAAAATCAGAAGTTAATGACTTAAATAAGAGACATATGCTCTAGAAGTCTTGAAACTTGTGAGCAAAATTATAATTAAGCTCTAAAATTTATAAAAAGTATAATCAAGTCTTAAAACTTATCAAATTAATGTAATTGAGTCATTCCAATAACTCACATAAAAATATTGATGAGTCTTTTTTAATATTGTCTCTCTCCTACGTGGTGATGACATGACCAAAACATGGAATACAAGATTAAAACAACATTATTTTGAATTAATTCTATTTTTTATATAAATATCTTAATTAAATAAACAAAAAAAATATTTAAATAAAACACAAAAAAGCAGCTAGGGCAAGGTTTTTCACCACTACCCCCATTGCCAAAAGGGGCCGGTGGGGTTCACCGAGCTCTCCTTGAGCCCCCGCCAGCCCTTTCAAGCGACAAGGGCAGCAATGGCGAGAGAGAAAGCTAAGCACACTCATTTAGCCTACGACTTTTTTTTTCCCTTTTCTTTAAATACTTTTATTTTTTATTAACATTTTGGTTTAAAAAGATTAGAATTTAATCCACATCATAACCACGTTTGAAGAGAAAATATTAAAAATAGTCATGTTCATATTTTCCTTTGGGCTAAATGGGTGGAGTTTACGGAAGGATTCAATCGTACCAATTTGATAAATTTTAAGACTTGATTATACTTTTTGTAAATTTTAGAATTCAATTGTATTTTTATGATAAGCTTTAAGATTTCCATTGCATATATCTCTTTATATAAAATGTAACACGACTCACTTCTTCAAATGGACATTTCAACATGTCAATTATTTTCTATCAACCCTACATTTTTTTAGTCCGAGGGTTGATGGACGACCCTTACGTGGGGCTGCTCAAAAGCTTCAAATGGATAAGAGAGAACGCTAAGCACACCAAAAGTTAATGATTGGAAAAAATTAGATAGAAAATTGCACATGACTCTCTTTCCACGCAGAAACTTTTTACAAAGTTGCTGTCAATCTCGAGAAGGGGGTCCATCTTCCTTTTGACTCCAGTAGATGACCCAATCATTTTCTAGGAAAGCACAAGTTTGGATTTGATGGGGCATCGATTGTGATTTTGCAGTCGTCACATGCCACTCCCAACATAGACAAATATTGAGCACGAGAAGAAATTCGTGACATGCTTGGTGGAAGAATGAGATGGACTGAAGTGTGCACTAGCCTGGGGATTGGTGGAAGAAATTCACGACATGCCGCCCCTTTTTTTTTTTTTTTTATTATATGTTTTTCTCTTAATCATGGGCCAAAAATCCCATCGATGCGTGAAGAGAAGAGTTAAAATATTTAAATATCAAATTATGAATTTATTTATTAATTTAAATTTTTGTATCGATTAGCTATGATTCACAAAATTTATCAATTTTCCTAGAGAATCTTTAAATAGTCTAAAACTTTGAAAGTTGGGACTAATTTGAAACCATACTATATTAATAAATGAGAGCGATTAATTATGCTTCTAAACTCGCATGTCATCAACCGTACACATTGATACCGAAAGAAGATCACCTACTTTTAAGAGTTGAGATCTTGAGTATCATTGCCATGCACATTCCATGTCATGCTCTTATTAAAGAAATGCTTGGATCAAGATACATGCACAAAGATCTTTGGTGGGATCCATTTCATCTGACGATAAGAAGCCCATGCGTGGAACTTGGGAATCAAAGCTGCACGTTTGGGTATCCATCTTTAACCTTTTTTGATTATGTATGTTGAAGCATCGTGAAGTCCACATTTGTGTGCTCACGAGTGGAATGCTTTTGCCCTAGTTGAACTTGCGGGGTCTTGATTTTGATGCTGCGGTTCGTTATTTTGCCCCACTCTATTCTTTCTAATCATGAGGGGAATCATTATTCATTGAAATGTCCGCGACCCACTTTCAAATATACATGTTCAGGTCGGCCAAGTCTCTTCCAGGACCATTCCTATGGTGGCTTTTTTACTTTAAACCCTAGAGAGGCGGCTAGATGAAAAAGTAACTAAATACATTTGCAAATTGTTGTTAACCGACGGCGACGTTATGGAATTGATCCGGTGGCTAGAGGACATTTTTATGTATGCCGATTAAGCACACCACACGTGTTTCACTCTTGGAACACTCACCCTCGGATTTTTCTACTTGAGTTTTGTTATGATACATTAGGTTAATGATGCGAGTCAGCCCAAAATTTCCTACTCAAGATGGGAAAGCTCATTCTTGTGAAAATGAATCTCTTGTAATTATAGAAACTCTTAAATTTTGAGAAGCTATTGCATACTTGACAAGTCTCTTCTAGGGCCATTCCTATGGTGGCTTTTTACTTAAACCCTAGAGCGGCGGTTACATGAAAAGTAAATAAATACATTTGCAAATTCTTGGTAACTTAGGCTATAGGATTGGTTTAGTGGCTAGAAAATATATCTATGTATGTTGATTAAGCCCACCATGCAAGTTTTGCTCTTGGACCACTCGACTATAGATTTTTTGTTTGAGTTTTGTTTTGATTTGTGAGGTTAACAATGTGCATCACAAGTCCGAAATTTCCTACTTAAGAAGGGAGAGCTTGTCCTTGTGAAAATGTGGGAGTATAGCTTGGATTCTTGGCATCATAGGATGAACTCACCAAGCTGCAGGAGGGATTTTACCTCCGAGCTGAGACCACTCCGCCTACCCGATAATCAGGTGGGTTGACAGGATTATGTTTGCTATTTTAAAGTGTCAGTATTTGCACACCCAGTCTCTTTTTAGTTTCAACCTGAATTTTTTTCTTCCTCAGGAAGAAGGAAATATAAAAGGTGATATTGTGGGTTATCTTTATCTTTTTATATTTTTTTTCTTATGTTTTTAAGGGTTGAGCAGGTTCAATCTCTCCTAGAAAAGCTTTTAAATCTTCAGAAGCTACATCATACACGACAATGATTGAAAATTTTGAAAATAATTTTCTATGATATCTTGTTTATGTGTAGGAATCAATTAGGTCTTTTCTCCGAGGCACAACATATTATTTAATTTAGAAATTTGACAATAAAATTTAACGAAAAATAATATATGGTAATTTGTCAGTCAAAAAAAATAATGTTTGGATGAACAGGAGCTGGAGGTTGACTCATGACTTTCGCACCAACACTGACAGGACATCATTTGGCATTTATTTCCCTTCAATGAGTGTCCATTGCCAAAACTTCCTGCTTTCACACTTACTTTGGGTCAATGGGGCCACATTTGATCATCATCAAGTCGTCGAGCTCTTTGCCTCTTGGAGGAAAGCCTTTGATGGGCGCGATCAGACAAAAGTAGACAGTAAGTCATGAACCTTAGTCATATTAGGGTTTTATCTCTCCAGCAAGATCATCCGTTCAGCTTCCGCTTGTGGGCATATCATTGATTTTTAGGAACTTCCCATTTTGAAGGTTGGGGAGTTGCTAATGCGTTGTCGGTGTGCCATCGTTTGGGAGAAGAATATAGTAATTGTAAGATATAAATAATTCCATCCATTAAAATATTTAAATAACAAATTACGCATTTATATGACAGTTTTTAAGTTTTTAGAACAATTAACATGATCTCAAAGAATCTAACATGATATTAGAGTCGAATGTTATTCTTTTCATCCGTATGTCCATCTTGTTAGTCAAATTTCATGTAACAATCATAATCCAGCTTACATGATAGGAATGTTGAAATTTAGCTACATTGCATGATAACTAGTCTTATATTTTTTTATATTTATGTGATATCTCTTTACCTATTGATTTAATTTTTAGGTTAAATCTCTGTCATAGGTGTTGAAATTTAGCTGTCAATGTCTTATATATTTTTTATATTTATGCTTTCCCTATTGATTTAATTTTTATTAAATCTGCATCAAAATGTTGATGATTGCTTCCCAATGAAATTATACATCAAAATGGATGACATGCTTTCGTATCCATCAAGATGCTTGAGCAAGTTAGAAAACCCTATTATTATTTTTTACCTTATGAGGTTGGCATTTGGGCATCTTGGAGCTCACTATCAGCCTAATCGAATCACCACATTCTCAACACATCTCTCCGGGGCCTAATAATTGCAGGGTGAGAGACCCACACAGATAGTCTAGCATTACATCCATAGGGGCTTGAACCCATGACTATAATTCATGAATTCTTAACCAGCTTCGGTAACCCCTTGGATTCTCCGAAGAACCTTAGGGCTGCGTTTGGTAGCTTGAACATTTTTTATAGATAAGATAATGTCGGATAGTAGCTACTCAGCCATCGTCGGTTTCACTGGAACAAGGAGCCTATGATTTAAAAATTGCTTTAGCACAAAATAAAAACGGTCTCTCCAAGCTTCATCTTGATCATGAATAAATCGCCTAGGTTTGGGTCCATAAGTAGTGACAATTGGCCTCCTCTCATTTTGTTCTATTTTCTGGTTAGGACGGCCGATAGTAGACAAACCTTGGTCGTTCCCCCTTTGCCCGCACCTGATCAACAAAGTCAACATCTCCAAGAACTTTCCCTCCGATCCGATCACTGACAGAGATCAAAAAGTCAACTCTCATCTAGGAAAATTCCACGCCCTCTATTTCCGTCACTTATGGATGAAACAAAGCTCGTGAGCTTCGAAGCTGCCTTTCTCGACTAACGGAGGCAGGAGCAGGTCCATTGGATTCTGCTCAAGCCGTCGCGATGTAGGTCCCACCTTGTGAACGCATTGGCGAAGGCTTCTCCGGGTGTCTTTGCAATGCTCATGCTTTGGTTCTGTAGTGGCCATTTTAACGAGAGAAATTGGAAGTAGAGATATATGATGGTGGTGTTGGGCAAAAGAGAGGAAGAGCGATCGGCGATCGTGGAAGTAGGGGAAAGAACACATGAATAATGAATTTCCTAAATTTTACATATCCTATTCAGATTTATCCCACTTCCCAGGTGAGATTCTTTTAGCTAAGCTATCTCCAAACATATTCAAATTTCAATCATTTCAAATATTAAACAAGATCAAATTTATCTTATTAGGGGTTTTATCCGGCCATCGAACGCAATCCTAAAATGGCCGGTCAAATCCTAAACCTGAATGGGCAATTTACCTCCTCGGCGGGCCGGCCAGACAACATAAGCTCAGCCCAGGATCTGTCTCTTCAACCATTGACTTTTCGTCTTTTTGGTCTCCATCCTCCATAGGCTTTGAAAGAAAAAACGAGGCGTTGGCGCGTTTTCTCGAATCGCGGGATAACTTCCTAACCTCGTTCATCAATTCCACAACTCGACACTCCACGTGTTAGGGCATTAGATTCTTCTTCCCTCCGCGTCAAAAAGATCGAATTTTTCCCCCTTTTGGATGCGGTTGATTTCTTTAGGGGTTTCGTCCGAATTGGGGCTAAATCTGAATTAGGGTTCCTTGAACCGGCGCGTTGGATCTCTAGGGGGGAGCGATGGATATCCAGAGGAAGCGGGTTCAGCTTCTGATCTTCGTCGCCGGCATCATCGCTCTCGGCATCACGGGTACTGTAAATTTCCGTCGATCGGCTACCGCATTCGCTCTGCCATATCGTTCCCTTCTTTTTCCCCGTTAACTGCGAATTTCGGAGGGTTTGGATCTTGCTTGGTCCGAATTCGGCGCGGCGGGTTGACATGATTGTGCAGTTTGGTTTCCGCGACATGCGAATTCGAGTATCGGAATTGCGATTCCTTGGCGGAATGCAGAATTAGGTTGATCGGTGTTCCTGCTAGTCGAATCATGGTGCTTGTGCTTGTGGGGTTTTGTTTGGAATATCGTTTTCCTAATTGTGGGGAATGTGATGTTCAGGCAAATTGATGATGGGTAGCTCGTGAAGTATTCTACTTGATGTAAATTTCCCCTTTTTATGTGATCAGTGCATGATATGTTGTTAGGTAACGAAGTGTTGAGTTTTTGCAATCTCTTGAAGATCCAGTTGTTTTCCTGTCGCCGGTCAAAGTGTCAATAGTAGATAGTTTCTTGCTGAAATAAATGTAAATTATTCTCCTTTATGCACTTTCCATTTGCTTAGAGCGTCTCAAAGGGATCCAATTTCTGACAGCCTAGATGGTACATTTATGGAAACATCTGATTTTCAAACTGCTTATCCCCTGTTTTTTTTCTTAAGGAACTTAGTAGATTTAAGTATACATTTTGTTGATCAACATCAGTCACGCAACATGACATCTAGAATTCAAGTAAGATATCAAAGAGATAGTTGCCAGAGCTTGCTTATCAACACCACTGAGCAGGAGGATTTATGTGATTACATTTGTTTCTTTTGTGATTTTTTGAGGTCTCTGTTTTTGAGCTCTATGATGGCCTGTGGATTTTCTTTTTCAATCTTTCGGCATCTACGGAAACTGATGTGTCAACCAACTTTTGGTCTTTCGCAGCTGAAAAATGCCGACAGCTCATGGGGGAGGAGGCGTCATCCCAGAGTGGCAAGTTTACATTCTTGAATTGCTTTGACATGGGCTCTGGAACCCTAGCATGCTCGGTAAAGGAGGGCGTGAAGCTCTATTTCTACAACATACGGGCAGCCCATGTTGAAAGGGCTAGGCACCTTGCAATTGAGACTGCGATTGTTGACGCAATGTCACAAGGGTTAACAGCCAAGGATGCGGCTAAGCAGGCGCAGAAAGAAGGGGGCAAAGCAGCGAAACTCGCAAGTCGGCAGGCCAAACGCATAATAGGGCCCATCATATCTTCAGGGTGGGATTTTTTCGAAGCTATATACTATGGTGGTACAATGACAGAGGGTTTTCTCAGGGGATCTGGGACTCTGTTTGGTGCTTATGCTGGAGGGTTTCTTGGTGAGCAGAGACTTGGGAAGTTTGGATATCTAGTGGGAAGCCATCTGGGCAGTTGGGTTGGAGGTAGGATTGGGCTAATGGTGTACGATGTTGTCAATGGAGTGCATTTCTTGCTTCAGTTCGTTCAGCCTCAAGAAGAGGAAGCGGGAGTTAATGAATCCCCAGTTTACGAACATTTTGAAGGTTCTGAAGAGTCTTATGAGACTCCTTTGGGTAAGAGCTCTGACGCTTCTGAAGATTATGATGTTCACGAGTCAACTACTTACTCCGAGGCTTCTCAAAATTATGATGCTCACGAGTCAACAACTTACTCCGAATCATATGAAGAGTTATAAGTTTAGAGTGCAGGCTTTGGACTGCAAAATTGTTGAGATTATTTTTGTGCGATTAGAGTAGATGAAATATGATTAAACTCCTCTTTGTGGTTGATCAACATTATTGTGTATATTGCTGTTATATGTGCATTACGGAGCAGATTATGATCGTGTCTTTTTTGTAATATGAAGTTGAGCTTTATGAATGTTATTAACAGTGCGTATATTTGCAGAAAATCAATGATCTTAAAGATATTTCCCAAAATGGATTGTTTGCATCGCTTAGAAAGTACAGAATTTTTTTCCATTATCACCCACAATCTATAACTAGACATTTTTGCTGATGTTGCTTTTCCGTGAAATAGGCGCATTCTAAAACTCTAATGATACCTCAGAGTAGCGGTCTATGCTCCGATGAAACGTGCACTTAAGCAGGTGGCCACTTAAAGGTGGGCTTTAAGCGAGGATCGAAAAGGGCTGACGTGGTTATGTTCCATGTTTTTGAATTCTTCTTAAGAGTATGATATGGTGAATTGGGAGTTCTAAGCATCGTATAGACGTTCATTTATCGTAATGATCAAAGTGAAACTTCGTTCTTTGATTGTACGTATATCTGCCAGACCTATAAAGGAAAAAGCTCTTACTATTTGAACAATTTTTTTGTGTTTTCTTTCATAAGATGGTGTTGGTTTGACTATGAGAATGATTCGTCATGACAAGTTTAATAGACTATACATGTCGAGTTCGTGAGCATATTTCAATGCACAATCACGCATAATGGCACCAACACTCACATACAAAGCATTATAACCCCAGATCATATGTACGCAATGGTCTTGGGAAGACAAATCGCTTATATCAAGGAAAATTCGCCCATAGGTCTCCTTACTTCATCGTACCATAGCCGTGGAGGATTTCAATCCATTAGGATTTAAGTGTCATTCAGAATAGGGGTAATCAGTTGTCGATCAGGTTCGGTCCCATCCCCGAATCGTTAACCGGACTGGTTATCAATTTTTGGAACCAAGGACTGAATCAAATGTCCTGGAACCCGGAGCAAACCGGCTCACTAGAATTGATCACTTGCACTTCTTTTAACTCTGTCTTCTCAAGATGATCCTAACAAAGCAGAATAGGGCAAATAACAATTTCATATCAAACTTTGAAGTCCAATAAAGCTACATACCAATCATAGCGTGAAATATGAAGCAACACACGTTCAATATAATTAACCAACAACTCATATTACAGAACAGAGAAGAAGTTGCAATACGAAGACCATCAAGGACATTATCACAACTCAAATACAAATCAACAGAGAGCAACAAAACATATTGTCCACAATGCTATCTTAAAAGGAGAAATTGATAGTTAGAGGCCAAGTGAGACGAACAGTTCCTTCTTCAAGTAATATAAAGCCCAAAGGGTGAAGCAAAAGGCTAACAAGCAAACTGCAAGAGATTGAAGGCGCTCGGGCGAGAAACAAGAGGGACGTCAGAGAATCGAGCGAGAGCCGAGAGCCAGAGGGACGCAAAAGAGCACCGAGCGAGGCGTGAGGCACTAAGGCGAGAGGGAAGGACGGAGAGTAAGGTGCTCATGGTAATGTACCAAATGGTAATTGATTCTATTTTTTTTTTACAGGAACATATTTAGAATAAAAATTCATTTGGTAAATTTTTTGTTCTTGGGAATAGATTTGAAATAGAATCGAGAAGTGAAAAAGGTTGTTTATTTGTTCTTAGGAACAACTCTAGAATCAATTCCCATTTTTTCTTTATTTTCTTCTTCTTCAATGTCCAGCCGGTCATCGATCTCAAGATGGCCAACGATCGGCTAGATGAGGGCCAGCAACCTCGCCGAAGGGTTGTTGGCCCTCGGTGAGGTTGAGCCTTGCCAGCAGCTGGGCGAGGCGAGCTCGAGCTCTCTTAGATCTAGCGAGACCAAGCTTGCCCAACCGTCGGCAAGCTCGACCTCACCTGGCCACTGTGAGGTTGGCATCACCCGGCCAAGGTGAGGCCAACCTTGCGATGGCCTAGCAAGGTCAAGCTCATCGGTGACTAGGCGAGTTTGACCTTGCCAGATTTAGGCGAGCTAAAGCTTGCCCAGCTGCCAGCAAAGGTCGATGACCCTCCTGCAAGGTCGTTGGCCATCTCAAGGCCGACAACCGGCTGATGCTTGAAGAAGGAGAAAATGAAAAAAAGAAGAAGAAAAAACTAAAAATATAATAAAAGTATTAAAGAATTATAAGTCACAAAAAAATCTAAAGTTCTTACCAAACACATTTCTATCCTAGGAATAAAAATCTTGGGTAGTTACCAAACGTTTTCAAATGTTTAGAAATTGTTCCCAAGAACATAATAAAAAATAATAATTTTTGAGCAGAATTTGTTTCGGGAAACATAATAGTTACCATTCACATCCTAAAGACACTTTGAGCAGCATGAGAGGTGAGACTGCGAAGAACTAGAGAAGGAGTTAGATTAGGGTTTGTTGCTGTTTTTTTAAGAAATTTAAAAAAAATAATCAATCCAGTTTGATCTGGTTTGTGGGGGGAATCGGATCAAAATAGGAACCGGACTAACATTGCCAAGAATTGCCTAGAACCGGCCAATTTGGTTCAGTCTAGGTAGTTCCTAGTTCAATTGGTCCAAAATGCTTATCCCTAATTCGAGAAGACTATGATTTGTGCCTACTAAGGGTGTCAGGAATTGAACCGAAAACCTAATCAAAACCGAAACCGAACATAATCAAATCAAAATTTCATGCATTTACGATTAGATTAACCAAATAATAATTATTAACTTTTTCAATTCAGTTCGGTTCTGAACTAAATTGAACTGAAATTTTAAATAAAAACTAAACAATCAACATTCTTTTTTCTCACATATTCTTCACTTTGGTTCCAATAAGCAAAGTAAAAAAGGGAAAACCGAACGAAACCAGGTTTTCGGTTCGGTTCGGTTTGGTTCGGTTTTTCTATAAAACCGAACTGAATCGAACCATTTACAACCTTGCCTACACCAACTCTGGGTTAGAATTAGGTATTGCATAAGAGATTTGAATCTCTTTCGTCGAGACTTCAATTTTTTTGAAACCGATGAGGTGATTGTACCCTCGGCTGCAATAATTTAACCATATTTTCGGTCATAGATCACTGGGACTATGAATGTATTGGTGATTGAGTGGTGCTTACATTTCCTTTTCAACGGAGAGAGCAATCCAAAAATCCATGGTCGCACTCAATTAAATGGAGACGATTAGCTAACTTACACATCGAAGTCCCAATCAACACGGATGTGGAAAACGGCATCGTGTGGCAGCCATGCTCTCCCCACACGACTCGTCTCCATCGCAATCACAAACATTTAACTTAAATAAATCGCATCGGAAATTGTGTGAGAAAGGCATGGAAAATTTGGTGGAGAAAGGCATGGAAGATGACGGTTGAAGAGCCAATAGGAGCGCCATCCACATGAAATTCATTGATAATATATTTCATTAAAGCTAAAATGAGCTTTCGAAGGCATGAAAATGTCAACGCGATTAGATCTTCGATTGGTGACCCTGCATTGCACAAAAAGTCGCCGTTCTCATCGAGCAAGCGGAGACCAGATGCCCAAGCGTGCCCACTGATGCAGAACAACGTCGCCATTGAGGATGATGATTCTAGCTTACTGACGTTTCACCGGGGCAAGCATGCATGTTGATGCAAGACTAAGGACAAAATAGCTTTCAATCTCATTCGTCAATTCTTGTAAGAAAAGAAGTCCCCAGTAGAATCTCAGCGTTCCCACTAGACTACAGAGCAACCACAGGAGAAATAAGTTTCGCATCACAACGTTCGAGGAGATTTAGTATTTTATAGTTCATCTGATTTATTCTTTCTAAATCAGATGAACTTTCTTAGGTGATTAGATGGCGAAACTTGGACTTATTGGGTGCCTTACCAATTTCATGGATCAAGGAATATACTAGCGAAATCAAGGATTGATTTGACAACCCTAGCATTAGATTGTTTACACAGAGTACTACACAGATCCAATGTGTGGAGTCTTCCCTTTTCTCTCAATCGTGAAAATCTTAGGTATATTATAACCTATGAATATCCTCCCCCACGATGCTCACAAGCAACATATTGTAATCAATACCCTTTTGAGAACAGAAGTTGGACTAGCAATAACAGATTGCCATTCTTGTAATTATTCTGCAAAATCATTAAGTGGTACGAAATTACCCTTCTCGCACTTAAAATCACTTTGACAATCAATCACCATGTAACGCAACTGGATATGACAAAGGTGGTAGTTTTAAATAGGCGTTGAGTGTGAACTGAGAGATACTTATTATCACCAAATAATTAAGAATGACTAGCTTCCTTGCTAGCTAATAGATAATTGATTATGACAAGCTTAATGGTTGGTTGTTTGGTGACAAGAAGTGAGACAAAATAGAGGAGTGTGGAAAGCACGAGGAAGAGAATCTCCCCACAATTTGTTGATTGAATCTTGAATTATTGGAGTGAGATTTGGATGTATGAGAGGGCTAGGGTTTCGAGGATTTTCTTTTACCTCGTGTACTCCTAATTTGACCTATGCGAACCAACGCCAATGATCCAACTATGTATTTTAGGTTGCACTCGCGTCGGGTAACTTGTTAGTTGGAAATCAATCTCGAAAAGGCATTTAACGTCCTTGACAGAGTTAACTTCTTTGGTACGTCGTTTGAGGTTGTTCGTTCTCTTGGCAACGTTGACAAACGAACCGAGGACGGTTCTATTTCTATGTCACGAGGAGAACTTGCACCGAAATCCACCCCCAATGACAATAACATAATCAATAGTGATTGATCAAAGTCAATCAAGATGACGCGGTAGAGAGATTGAGCGTGCTAGAGAAGAAGAAGCAAATCTCTCGGTTTTTTGTTTTTTGTTTTTTGTTTTTATCTTTGCAGAATTACATATTCTTAAAATCGTAACTTCTTAATACTACAATGCAAAGTAAACTTTTGAGTAGGATCTTGTAGATAACAAGGAAGTGTGTGAAGTAATCAAGATAATCGCCTTAAAAGTTCTAAACTTACGATACAACGACCGATTTAGTTCCAAATCCTTAAATTGTGTCAATTTAATGCTAATTTTTTTGACAATTTACCAATTTAATTCTAAATCTTTTCAATATTTGACAAGGTATTCCTTCCAAAAAATTTCGGCTGAAAAACGTTGATGTACACAATTGTTGTAATTTTTAAAATTTCTATTTTTTATTACTTTCTTATTAATTTTTTTTCTATTGTTCCATTTCTTTTCTTCTTCTTTTTTTTGTCCTTTCTCCCAATTTTCCATGGGGCTTGCGATAGTCGGCTAAAGGCAAGGGCCACCCTCGCCTAGGTGATCATCGCCCTCACAAGATTTGGGCAAGGACCATGATGTCCTTGCTAGCCACCCCTCACTAAGGCTTGCCTATTGGCAGCAAGCATGACCCTTGCATGTGGCCAGCCACATGGAAAAAGGAAAAGAAGAAAAAAGAAAAAAAAAGAAAAGGAAAAGGAAAAGGAAAAAATGACAAAAAAATTGTAAAAATTATCCACATTAATTTTTTGGTCAAAATTTATTAAAATGACTAAATTGGGAAATCGTCAAAATATTTAAGACTAAATTGATAAATTATCAAAAAAATTAGAACCAAATTGACACAATTGAAATGTTTAAGATTGAATTAAGTATTGCACAATAAATTTAGGACTCCGGACAATTTTCTCAAAGTAGTTGGAGGTTGAGGGGAAAAAGATTAAATTGCTAAAGTAATGGGTTAATGCCATGAAAAATCTCAAATCAATACACTTATGACAAATTTACTCCAAACTAATTTTTTTATCATGAAAAATTTCAAACTAGTACACCTGTGATAAATTTACCCCAAATGACCATAAAGAACCCAAACTGTTACACTTGCCCAAGCTAATTTTTTGACTGTCAAAAGCCCAAACTAGTACATTTGTGATAAATATACCCTCTTAAATTGGATTAATACTACAAAAAATCACAAAACTAGTACAACTATGACAAATTGAGAATAAAATCCCAAAATGGTATACCAGTTAATTGTCACGTGTCATTCAACTTAACGATTTGACAATATAATTGAACGTAAACTAACAAAAGGTAAATTTGTAAAAAATGTACTAATTTAAGTTTTTTGGTTGTTAAAAAATTAGTATGAGATAAATTTATTAAAAGTGTATTAATTTGGGATTTTTCATAGTGTTAACCTAAAAAAATTGATAAGTAAATAACGTGACAGGCTCTACGTGAGTGTTAAAGATCTCACTTTCTCGATATCCGCTTGAGGTCCGACACATTATTTAGAATAACAAACATCAACTCTCCATAATCAAAATATATGTAGCCTTAATTATTGACAAAATTCCGTATAAATGATAAGTTCTCAAGATACAAAAACGCACTGAGGTGGAATGAAAAAAAGTGAAGGATGACTTTTTCTAACCACAGGAGTTTCTATATATATTCTATACTAATGCTTTCTGAGTGCCGTTGCGTGGTTGCCATAAGTTCATGTTTGAATTGAATCAAGTAGATAAACTTTAAAGAGCAGTGCGAATTGATAATACATTTCCTAATTCCCGTCAGGGAAGCAAACTGTCAAAGAGCTTCTGGGGCGGGGTGGCCGTTCCCATCACCTTTTATCATGGACGGGATACCAATAATCCTTAACATCCCGCACAATGGGTGCCACCGGGGCGTCGCCTGTAATTGTTCAAATAAAAAGGCGACGAAGGACAACAGGTTCCTAATGTTGGAAGAATTACATATTGGAGGAAAAATACATGTCGTTGTTTGTTGTAATTTGAAAAATATAAACAGAGATAATAACACTGAAAAAGCGATAACAAATTAATAATAATGACCAAGCCAATGTATATATAATCTTTACAAGTAAAGATGATTGTTCACAAGCCCAATATAAATAGTTTCATGAATTATGTCTCCTAAGATACAATACCTCAAATCCATTTAAATTAACACCACACAAACATGAATCTATCAAACATTTTTCGAAATCGGCACTTAGCGAAAATTGAAATAAAGAGATGAGAGGTTTTTTTTCATCCTTCTTGTTTTTGTTTTTGGAATGAAAAAAGTTCAAATCAATTTATAGAGTTTTGAGAAGTCATGAATTGAAAAGATACATAAACTAAACTAATGCTTGAACTCAAGAGATGCATGAACTAAAAATATATATTGAGGGATAAGTATATTAAAAGTCCTAAAACTTGTTACAAAAATATAATTGAATCATAAAACTCGTCACAAAAGTGCAATTGAGTTCTAAAATTTTCAAAAAATGCAACCAAGTCTTAAAACATGTCATGAAAATACAATCGAGTCCTAAAACTTTCATAAAGTGCTATTTAAGAAAGGATTTTATTTAATCAATTTGATAAATTTTAGAACTTAATTTTATTATTTCAAAGTTTGAGGACTCGATTACACTTTGATGACAAGTTTTAAGATTTAATCGCACTTTTTGAAAATTTTATGATTAAATGGCATGGGATAAGTGCATTGGAAATCCTACAACTTATTAACAAAGTATAATTTAGTCTTAAAACTTTTAAAAAGTGTGAATAAGTCTTAAAATTTATTACAAAGTGCAATCGAGTCATAAAAATTTCAAAAAGTGCAATAAGTCCTAAAACTTGTCAAATTGGTCAAATTAAGTTCTTTTAATAATAGCACTTTTTTAAAATTCAATTACACTTTCATAATAAATTTTAGAACTCAATTGCACTTTTCAAAAATTTTAAGACTAATTGTACATTTTGGAAATTTTAGACTTAATTACACTTTTTGGATAAATTTTAGGATTTCTAATGCAGTTAGCCCAAATTATATTTTGTTAACAAGTTTTAAGACATTCAATGTATTTATCCCATTCCTTAATTCAAGATATACATTAACTAAAAAGATACATGTATTCGGAAGATAAATGAACTGAGAAGACGTATCTCATTTTGGCTCACAACCGAGCATAATTACAACACCGTCATTGAAAACAAATATGGGTCATATTTTAAGCCTTTAAGGATGGAAAAATGCATCGCCCGGTCACCTCCGCTGGCCGAGGTGGATTGATCTCTTAATCTGAGTACACGGAACAATATTAGGATCAGGAACTTGTAGAAACGTATCCGGAATGGTCAGATCAAGAAAAGGTAAAATGGCCTCTTCACCTCCTCCGGGATTGTTAATAAACCTTGAAAAAGAAACGATATGAACTTCGTTAATAAGATACGCGAAGACAATCCCAACTCTCCGCAGAAAACTGGGCCCCAGAGATGCCCATAAATAATAAAGCCCCCTCATTGGAGGGGCCGTAACGCGTTACCATCGAGCTCTGGAATTCTTCGTTTTCAATTACTTCTCGGGGGAAACTTGCTCCACCTGATTCGCAGGTTGCTTCTCGGGACAGTCGCGTGTCTTCCGTCTCCCGGTAAGCTCATAGTGTCGACATGGTCTGCCACGGAGACCCGTTGATCCAAACAGTCTTCGAGCTGCACGAGAAGATCTCCAGCCTCGACAACCTCAAGCCATGCAGAGATGTCGACACCCTCCTCTCGCAGCTCGTCCTCACGTGCACGCCCCACAGCCACCACCACATCGATGTCGCCAGGTTGTGCAACAAGGCTCAAGAAATGAGGTCAGACCTCATAAGGCTGTGCGGCGAAGCGGAGGGCCACATGGAGAGTCATTTCGCGACGATCTTGGGGTCTTTCGATCGCCCAATTGAGAATCTTGAAATCTTCCCTTACTACAAAAATTATCTCAAATTGGCCCAACTCGAGTTCGCCCTCTTGACCCAACACTGCAACGGTGTCCCCAACAGGGTTGCCTTTGTGGGTTCTGGCCCCCTTCCTCTCACCTCGATAGTACTGGCCTCGAATCACTTGACGACCACCTCGTTCCACAACTACGACATCGACCCCTCGGCTAATTCCAAAGCGATTCGGTTGATCTCTTCCGACCCGGATTTGTCCAAGAGGGTGTTGTTCCACACCTGCGACGTTTTCAAAGTTACTAAAGAGTTGAAGGAGTACGACGTCGTGTTTCTGGCCGCGCTCGTGGGCATGAACAAGGAGGACAAGGCCAGGGCGATCGAGCACTTGGGGAGGTACATGAAAAGCGGGGCTATTTTGATGGTGAGGAGCGCGCACGGTGCTAGGGCTTTTCTTTATCCGGTGGTGGATGTTCATAGTGATCTTGGAGGGTTCGAGGTTCTCTCGGTGTTTCACCCCAAGGACGAGGTTATCAATTCGGTCATCCTAGCGCGCAAGTGTTGATCATGGAACACGAGCATGAGGAGAGGTATAGGAAACGAAGAGCCATAGGGAACGTAAAGCCGAAGATTTGGCTTCTGAGAGGAGCAAAATTTGAGGAATTCCTCCCTATGTAGCTTATATGTCCCCCTCTATTCTTGACATACAAGTTGAGTTTCGATCTTTCTTCATGATATGCTGTTATGTTGTAATCATCATGCATCACTCCGCATCTATGTTTATTTCAATGAAATACGAAGTGGCGTTCTGGTTTGAATTCATGGCACTTCTACTCTGTCAAACGACCTTTTGTTTTGCCATGAGCATCGGGCAACTCTGTTTTGACTCGATCCACACTCTGGACGAGAATTTCGATTCCTGTTTCGGAGGCGGCCCGCCAGATAATCTTTCCTTGTGTAGAGGAAGGGCTCTCGAGAAATGTTTCTTGACCTGGTAAACTAGCATACGATTGAGGAATTGGCCATATGGAGAGGAGCATCGCTCAGGAACTTTCTCTATGTCAAAGCCTTTCGCTAGCTTATTCAAGTCCCCGGCGAATGTCCAGGCGGGTTCTACTTTTTCGCCTTCTCGCACCGTGTTTTAGCTCGATCAAATCTGGACGAGGATCTCGCATGTCTATGAAGACGCGATATTATTATGCATCCGAAGTCTCTTCGAAAGTCACTTTTTTTTTTACATTGCTTAGGTCAACTTTTGCACAGAGAAATGAATATTATGTAGGGGTATGTAGAAGAATTAGGAATAGCCCAGAATCAGACCGAATCGGATCAGAACCAGTGATTCCCAAGGGAACCAGTGGGTATCGATCTAGTTCCCGATCCTAGAAGTGAAACCGTCCACCCACCCATCCGGATCGAACTGGTAATTTATAAATATATATATAACTTTTAAGAAAAATTTCTGACCAAAAAAAATTAATAAAAATGAAAATCCTAAAATCCCTAATTTGAAGCTCAACACTCATTAATTGAGTGTTTGTTTCATCTCACTTTCACCTCATCAAAGTCGTTGTCTCTTTATCTCTCACTAACAACCTCGACTCTCAATTTTTAATATAAATCTAATCTATTGCTGATCTTGCAAGTAAGAATAGGGAACTTCTTAGTTTTTGGCTTTAAGTTGGCTCGCTAGAAAATATTGCACTAAGTGCGTGAAATTTGATCAGACCGGTTCCATGGATCCACCTAGAAATGGTCTAGTTCCCGGGTGGCTCTCATTTTTAATATTTTTTTAAACCGGTCCTTAGTGGGTAGTTTCCAATTTCAGAGTAGGAACCACCTATCTGAATCATGCTCACCCCTAATATTATGCCTGGAAGCTTCATAATTTTGTGAACAAAGTATGTGGCTTTTCTAAGTTCTTCGCTGTTGAGACTGTGATTTCGTGGGTTGTCAAGTCCCCATTTTGTTGGACCGTATGAGGCTCTTCAGTGCAATGCAAAAAAGCCCATTTCTGAGTATGATGTATTTGGGGGTTTATGTGTTTTCGTGCTGAAGAATTCGATATATTATGACTAAGGATTGGATATTAGGTAAAAAAAAATTGTTACCCTTGACGTAGATAACACGTGGAATTCGGCACACCAAGGGTTTATCTAGCTAGATTCATAGATTAATAGAAAAAAACATCGTCAGACATGTTAGTCATTTTCTTAAGGATTTGAAAAAGACTACCCTAATTAACTTTTCTATAGCAATGGAACACAGATTAGAAAATACAAAATCACCGGAAAAGTTATACAGAAGATCCTAAATTTATAGCATTTTTATCAATTAAGTTATATACTTTTTAATTTCGTCAAATGAATTATAAATATTTTTACGCTTTGTCGATTGAGTTCATTCAGCCATTTTTCTTTGGATTATGTCACGTAAGATAACCCATGCTAACATAAATAATTTTTAACAATATTTTAATATTTTTTCAAATATTTACTTATTATTTTTTTCTATTCCCTTTTTATTACTTTATTTTTCATTTTCTTCCTCTTCTGGTCAATCGTCCGACTTTGGCGATGGCCGACAAGGGACCTTGCCTGCCTCAAGTGAGCCTCACCCAACCATGGCAAGGTTAGTTAAGTGAGATCAAGCCTAATCTCCCAAACAAGAAAACAATAATATTAGTCAACAACGTTTCACAAAGCTCTCTCTCTAAAAGTGATTGAAGCTAGGGAATCGAAGGAATCCATCGACGGCGGACATGTCTCATAGAGACTGCAACAAGCAAACAGAGGTGGTGTTCGACTCCGCAGCAAGGAACACCATCTACTCTAAGTTTAGTCTCATCCCCGCAAGCCACTCCATCAACTCGATGGAGTGGCATACCTTTGTCGACAAGTCCGATGACATTGACTCCACCCACATTGGCAGGCAAAGCTCAACCTTGCCAATGGCCAACAACGGTAAGCTTTGTCAACGCTTACCATTGGCCAGTTGCCAAGGCCAAGCAACTGACAAGAGGAGAAAGAAGGGAAAGGGACAAAAAAGAAACAGAGAAAAAAAAAAAAGAACATTAAAATTTAAGAAATATTAACATATTATTAAAAATCATTGACGGCATGGGCCAAGCTCTATAAGATGGCCAACGTTCACATTAGCAATTTCCAACTAAAAATTGATCAGAGCTTGATTGGTAAATTATGAAAATGTCTAGAACTTAATTAACAAAAGTGCGATATATTTAAGATTTTTTGGACAATCTTCCGATAAGGTTCTTTTTCCCATGTATTCCTTCTTTAGCTCCAGTTTCATCCTCTTCTCCCAAAAATGCCCTCAAGGACAATTAGAACCGGCTGAGTTACAATTCAATTACTGTGCCAACACAGTTTCAATCCAACAATGGGCAAAGAGTCAAGAACGGCGATGCAACATCCTCTCGGGATCACAGACAGATCCAACCTTTTAAGAAGCCAGCCACAGCCCAAGAATACTGTCCACCAACATATAACAGCCAAAACTATTGGATAGACTCGTCCATCAGACAGCACAACAACACGGATGAAATCAATTCATGGTACAGCAACTCAGGATGTCAACTTGATCTCATTGTTCTCTAAGTGGTCAATCAACTTGATCTAATATAATGAGCCAGGAGAGTGTCTTCTTAAGAAAAAGCATAACAAGTTCATGTCTAAACACGATAGAGAGAACTATCTTATGCCTCATCTATAGACACTGCCTTAACATATTGCTTGTAACTTGGAACACCAGAGCTAAAATATGCAGACAGTTTTAACTATAAGGAGTCACGTGGTCGAAGAGATTACATACATGAAGAAACAACTTACAAAGGCAAAGAATGAGTGGCATCAAGGGGAAAAGCATAACATGGACCCAATCCAGAATCTGTTGATCAATTTTAAACATCATTCTTGACCTCCACCCCCAGTGTCAAAATATGTAGGAGCTCCAATACCACTGCTGACACCCTCCATCAAGGCGAACCTCATGTCTTCGGATGGCTTCCAATGCCGCTTCCTCTGGTTTATAAACCAATTGTTAATTTGCTTTTGGTCTAGCCCCGTGACTTCAGATAGTTTCAATTTTTCATCCTCCTGCAATACATATTAGCCATTACACTCGCCGCACCTAAAGGGAAAGAGATGGGCACACACTAGCTTTTTCTGAAGATCAACCTCAAACCATGATAACCTTCAAAAGTTTAGAAAAAACTGAATATCTGATGCAGTATGGCTGGAAAAACTGCACATAGTTAGAACAAAAATTTTGCCTCCTGCACTCAAATTGCGAGCATTTCAAGCAAAGGAGATTCACTCATTTCAACACGAAAATAAATTTGAGGCCAAGACTAAACTATTGTGAGATTTAGGAAACAGAAACACATCATGGAAGATTATTCAATAGTCAGACTGAAAACATCAACTCTCAATCGAGATGAACAAAATCTGAGTGTACATCAGCACAAAAACCAGCCATCTAAAATCAGATGCCATACATATTTCCTTGCAATTCAGGCCAAAATGAGTCAGCATTAATTAGCTTCTCTTGCAATTAGGACACCAAAAAACAGATACACTTACCGTTGGATATGGCCATCGATAGTGGGAGTTCCACCAGTTGAGCAGCGTCATCCTTGCATCCTTCGGTAACTTCCCGTTTTTCCTCTTCTTCAAGAACTCCTTCCTCAAACTGCTGAGGTAGCCACTGTACTTGCGCAGGAGAACCTCCTTCAGGTTCTTGTCGCAAGGAGGCATCCCGAACAAATATTCTTGGCCTTCAGGAGCTTCCACTTCCCCGCAGCTGAGATCCTCTTCTGAACTCCCACCTGCTTCATCTGGAAACAGCTCGAAAAGGCAATGTGTTGACTCTATTTTATCAATGGCATATTAAGTATAATAGGTTTGACTTATATATGCAATCGACCAACACATTCCTAAAGGGAAGGTGTCCCATCATTCACTAACTTTGAGCCACAGCTCTAGAGGGATGGAATGCTTTAGCCAAACATATAGTATTGTGACATGTCAACAAATAGAGCTGGGATAATCTGTCCAAAGGAAGCTCAACGAAAGAACTGCAGTCCAATAAATTGATTTGTATCCGAACATGGAAGAAAGCCACAACATTATTATCTCATAAAAGCACAAACAGTTTCTGAACTGCATCAACAGTTAATTTAACACATTCAAATCCTAAGCTTTTAAAGCGCATATTTGAATTCGTTCATACGTGGATTTTTTTCCTGAAAAGTACAATTACATGTTGTCAAGTGCTTCTTCCAAGTAGTCCTGATTATAGCTTCAGTTATCTCATAATAAACTAGCATGTCAAGACATTTCCAAGCAATCTTTCAACCTTTATAACACCATTTTCTGTGTTAGGGAATAAGTGGAAAGATACAGGTTAGCCAATATTTTGAATTGAGAGTGAGATATAAAAGGTAAAGACGAAGGAAATGAAAGACTTAGACAACAACCAATGACAGATATGTGGAGCCACTCCTATTGTCCTCTCCTAAATGTTTTGTTTGATAACCCAATATATGCCTTCACATTGGGCTTAGGATTCTATGCATTTTTCGCCTGAACTTTTACCTACAAAATAAGAAAGGAGGATGAAGGATACTTGCTTTCATGAAGAGCCAACCTTGTAGAACCATAACATCCCCCTTCTAAGAGCTGACCAGTTTCTTCTTCTTTTCGTTTTTTTAACCACAAAGGACTGATCAGTTCAATATTGGTTACACAGCTTGATGGAAAACATCCATATACACTAGGAATAACCATAGTGAATACGAAAAGAAATCCCTATACAGACATTTTGTGGACTTCCACGCATTATTTGTCAGATGAATGCCAGGGGCTCCTAAGTTTTTGGTAAACAACAATCAACACCTTAGTCTCTAGCTTTGCAAATACCTAACACACCTTGAACTCCCACTTAATAAAAGCTATCCGTAGGCATCAAGAACTGGAAAGATGTTTTCTACTTCCAATTGCCAAAAAAATAACCTAAAGAACATCGCCTCAACAAAGTAGTTCACTTCATGCATGACACAAGATAAATTGTCATTGTTGAATGAAGAGATTGAATCGCCTAAACAAAGGATCACCTTAAAAGTTAGTGAAGCGTGAATTTAAAACAGTTATTGGTGTTTCTATTCTAACTCTTAAGGAATAAAAAAATTCTGAGAGCACTTTCTCTAAAATTACAAACCTAAATGATATTCTCCCTCTAATCTAAACATTACTCCTACTGGTGCACGGTGTCACTGACCAACACCAACACAAAGTCAGTGCACTTCTCACCAAACAAATTCTCATAACTTGCAAAATCTTGGAATCTCTATTAGCACTTTTCACAGGCCTTCAAATTCACCTAAATAAGGCCACCTTCATAAACTCCCCAAACCAATTCTAGCTTGCTTTTTCAATGTCAAATGCTGCTAGTTGCTTTAACTGCAATTAATAGCTAGCTCCTATTTCACCATTATCTCAGTACACAACTCCCAGTGACCATTTCTACGCCATGGTTTTTCGTCCTTGCTAATTGTCCTTCTCACAGTTCATTGTGCTCCACCTACTTATGCATTATGCACAAAACTGACTAATCCGACAAGTTCTTCAATAAATGGGAGCCCCTCTCAACAATAGAAGTACTTGCATCTTTATTTAAATCAACAGTGAAGGTTGAGACAAAAGGCAGGCAATTTACAAACAAATGGAATGTCCAGATTAACATAGGCCTACACCCTGGGGGAGAAGCTGTTAGATTTATGATTTAATTGCAACACTAAAGCACATTCAGCGATGAAACTCAACAGTTTGTCAGTCAAAGTATATCACATCAACTAAGCCTTGGGTCAGCTAAATGAATACTTTCACGCCATTGTGCTCTATTACCTATCAAGTCTTTCTACGCTTAATTGTAAAGTACATGCTCAAAAAACATTTTATTTGAAGCCACAGCAGTTTAACAGAGTAGGACAATATGTACGATACATCTTCTGTCATTTCCAGTGAAGTGTGAGGTTGGAGGATGAGTGAAGATTTCGGGTGTTTGAGAAGACAGAATGCACAACCAACTTATTCAAGTGTTATCTTTGCACAATAAAGAACATTCAGTTTCAAGGTAAAATATATATCGAGTCTGGATTAAAAAATTAGCGAGAACTTTTGCATAATAAACTACTATACATACTAAGTCTGGCTAAGATATTCAGTTGCAAAATGACACATGTAACAAGGGTGGGGCCAAAAGCAAGATCCATATAAAAAAAAACAAACACAAGGGAAACGCCAATTATATAATAAGGGTTTCGAATGCATCTGTTGAATTATCCAAGTGAAAGCAAAAATGTTAATTTCTCAAAACACCAAGTGCGGATAAAGATTGCACCCAATTATAAGACTCTCCACACACCATACACGTCATTTCATGCACAGAACCAACATGACCCATCAAAGCAGACAGCACCCATAATTTAAGTGCAAGTAAAAGATCTCTGGGTAAAAGCACCACACCCAAAAAAAGGAAAAAAAATGGACATTACCTGAGATGCAATGCCCCGAACGAAAAGCTGTTGAAGCATCTACACAAAGGTTGCTAAGTTGTGACTCGATGTTGCTCAAGAAGATAGTGGCCTCATCAAAGGGCTTGGACAGCTCCTCCTTGTATGTGTGAAGGACCTCACAGTAGGATTCCTTCAACATCAAGAAAACCCCCATCAAGATTGTCTCGCCTTAGTCAGTGGGCAAAAGGGGCAACAATTCGTGATCCATCTAGTGAGAAAAAATTCTTAATTTTGGGCAAAAATACCATGAACTCATCAAGTTCCGGATCAGCTCCAAATTCGGCGCAAGCACCAGTCCGGCGTTTTTGGTCTCGGCCAATCTCTTCAAGAAGTGTAGCTATTTCAGGAGGCGCTCCAACCTGCAACCAAACCCAATAGAAGAAAAGGCAAAGAATTCAAATCACACAATCGACACATGATTTAACAGATGATAACTGCAACGTGAGCCTACAGCACCAAACGTCCCAGTTCCAAAGGCGCGATCGTTAGTATTTGAATTCCAGCGAAAACACAAGTCTTAACTCCAAAGGAAAGATGAAAACAATCCAAAAGCTAGGCCAAGCGGTGCTCACCGTGATCAAAGATCAACCGAAGCAAAAAGGGTTTGCTTTGTGTACCTACCTTTTGGCATTCTAAATAGGCAGACACAAGTTGAGGATACAAAGGGTGAGTGGCAATCTGGGTCTTGATCAGATCAGACATCTCGGACCCTTCACCGGATTCCATGAATCTACCCGACCCGGACCGGACCAAGTCGTTCAAGGACCCTTGGAAATCATTATTGTCATCAGCATCGGCAGTGCTAGCAGCACCAGTGATGCTCTCTACCCTAACCATATCATCCGAACACTGAACCAAAGTGTCAAGCCTGTAAAACTCTTCCATTCCTGTCCACCGTTCACTCCCTAGTCATGAAGGTTCCAAGTTCTCGAACTTAAAAGGCAAAGGCCAGGCCCACCCCTAAAGGCTCTTATCTTCTCCCAAATGCAAACTCTCTAGTAACATGAAGGATCTGAAGGTTCCATTAAAAACCCTGTTTCGGAGCACACAAAAAGCTCAAATTTGTATGTTCTTTTCCGGAGACGGCAAGAAAGCCGACTGCAAACTGAAGACGATCTTGAAGGAGCTTAAACGATCAAGAACCAGATGACTCATGCGAAAGCAGAAAGAGAAGGCGCAGTAGCGGATGCCGCCATAGCAAACAACCCCTCTAGAGAGAGAGAGCTAGCTCGAGAAACACCTGAGGAAGGAGCAGGAGGCTTTATTTTTTTAAAGTGCTAACATAAAGACCCGAAGAAAGCCAAGTGCTTGAAAAGGACCAGACACAGCTTTCTTTCCCAAGAAGAGGAGAACAAGTGGAAAAACCGGAAAGAGAAAGGCAATGACTAGGAAGGAGAGAGAGAGAGAAATAGAAAGAGAGAAAGAGAGAGAGAGAGAGAGAGAGAGCGCTTTATTACATCGCACGGTCTTGCACGCACAGCGGCAGTGAAACGTGAGTGTAGCTGCAGTTAGATTTTTTCTCAGTGTAATATAGCTGAGAAAGATTTCGACACACTGTGATCTGGTGAGATGGACTTCCTTGCGTAGCCCGGGTTTGTAGAGGTCGTGTCTCTGTCTATCTCTCTCTCTCTACGAAGGTGAAAACGTGACGTGACATTCGGCCCACGTTTCACGACGCCATTGGGGGACATCTGGGGGAGGTGGGTCCCCAAGAACATTGCCAGGAGTGGTATCCGATACACGTACCTCTATCCTCTGTTCATCCCTCTATCTTCACGAGGAAGAGCCTTTTTTCTTAACTCATTTGACAAAATTATCGAATATTATTTTTATCGCTTTATTTAAATGATTATTCATATCGTTTAAATTAATAGATAAAAATATACATTAATTATCAATAATTTGTAGACTACATTCATTTTTATAAGTATTAAAAATGATCACTTTTTAAAAAATATTATCCAAATCATTTATTTTCAATTATGATTTGTCATGAGCAATGTTTTTTAGCAACTAAAGTTGGAGTAAATTCCCTCAACCAAGCCTCTATTTAGTGGATTATATGGACATGACTCACATTTATTTTTTTATCTGTGTATGGATAATATCCATAATTTGTAAGTCATTGGTTCATAAACATGGTTAGAGAAAAATTATGTCAAATGTAGCCCATTTATCATGTAGTTTAGCACTCCATTTGTAAGCTACGTAAAGGAACCATTGTTTTAGTTGAATGTAAAGTATAATAGAGTTTCTATATGATTTTTGATGTACAAAAGAGTATACGAAGAGCCTATTTATAAGTTTACATTGAGGAAATCAAATTGGTTGTGCATAATCAAAATATATTTTGAAAATAAAAAAAATATTACAAATATCTCTAAAATATTTAATATCCTAATATTGCAACATTCCACCTCAAACGCAAAACACAAGTTGAATTGAAACAATAATCAACTTGAGTTTGAAAAATAATCCAAACATTATCACAAATTCTTTCATTAAAATTAGCTCAATGAATCCAAGGTGAGGCAGGGGTGGTAGGGCATTTGATCGCTCCAGCTTTTGTTGACAAGAAGATCAATATATTAATTATTTGATAGCGGCAAATCTAGTGATGTAATCGACTTCTCGAAACGAGAAGTGAAAAGTTGAGAATTGGACTTGAGCAGCATGTGTCCTTTGCGATTGACTTTGTTATTGGGATAGTAACTTAAACGTGGCCGATACAACTAGCATGGTTACAACAAGTGAATAAGCCAAGCACTATTGAAGGAAAAGTTATTGTGCGAAGAATCATCTTCGTAGTTTTGAAAAATACCTCGGTACAAAAAGAAAAGCTCAACTTGGTGATGTGTCTATGTCATAGACGTCGTAACACGACCATCATGGTGCTTACTCACACGGGAATGATGCACTTAAGTGAACATTGTCGGGCAGCGGGAATGGATTTATTTGCTTGGATGCATAGGCGCAAAGAAAATAAATAACTAAATAAATAAAATTGAGAAATTTCTTAGGTGCACTAGGATTGCCTTAAGAACAAAGTCTCTGATATCGAGTTGAACGTAAAGTAAAATAGAGACGGAGAAATTTTCTATATGATTTTTCATGTAGAAAGGAGTATATGCAATGTCTATTTATTAGCTTATATGGAGAAAATAAAAGGAAATTAAATCAGCTGTGTATAATCAAAATAGATATAGAAAATCAGAAAAAATATTTTAAATATCTCTAAAAGATATTTAATATCTTAATATTCCTAACAGTTTATTTCAAAAAAGAAACAAGAGAAGCTTTAGTCGTTCGACTAAGACGGGGACCAGGAAAGAATCTGACTTTCAATCATTGTTCATTGTGGCGAGTATGCCTATGATCTGATTTTCAAAGTATTAATTATAAATAATATGAAAAGGACAGTTTATTATTGATTGTACACTCTTTGCGTTTGGTGGTTAGGTACTCATTTGCAAAAACCTTCTTTTCTGCGTATCGACAAAGATGGGGATAAGGAAAAGAGCATTTCAGTAGGACCTGAGAATTGAGTTGGGATATTGAAATCAAACTTTTCATGTAATATTGAGTACTATTTTTTTAAAAATCGTATGCACATGGTTATCAAAGTCACGATAGTTTGTTTTCTTTAGGAAACATGAATTTGAAGTGGTGAGAACTGAAGAAAGACCTTATGTAACATTTGGAATTTTTCATGTTCAATGATAGTATTTATGATACAAAGTCAAGTATTTGCTAGTTTGGAGTTTGGGATGGCATATATGGAATCTCAAGTGGGTTGTTATTTTTGTGAGGTACGGAAGATGTGAATGATGATTTTCCACGATCTCAATCGATTGGAGTATGATGCATCAAGATTAATTTGATAAATGTTACACACATACGTCGATTGTGTAAAGCGAATGTGATTAACTTACCATCTTAGTATCTATTAACAAGGACTAATACACTCCGAATCATGCGTTAGACGGATTTCAAGTTTTAAAACTTACTAAATTGAGATTTTACTAGCATTTGTTATCTTTCACTAATGATTTTAGTGGGTTTGAAATATTAATCTAACTTATCAGTATTTCAAAATGGATAACGATTCCTTGTTTAGGTATTTATATACAAGATATCTTGTCAACTTAATAAAATATCTACTTTGCAACCATATAAGTCAATTCTCACTCGTTGATTTGTACACATTTTCATTCTCCACCGAGCATTTTTAACCTTAATGTCACCATTACCTTTAACATTGGTTATTTAACCTTATATCTCTTGGCAAATCTTGAATACCCTTCAAGGCTTCAACTTTTCTCTTTTAGTTTCGCTCTCCAATATTTCAAGAAGGCAATAGTTCAAATCTTGTGTTATTGAACCTTCTAATTTCATCTTCTCAAGATGTAAAAGGTGATTTTGTGGGCTTTATTCTCTTTATTAAACTAGTTTTATTAAAAGATTAAGAGTTATCAATCTTTGCTCTTGATTATGTTACTTGAAAGTGACTAAAATTTTGAATTATTCAAATCTTTTTATCAAGAAAAGTGAAACTATGGGGGTTAAGTGAGATTGATCTACTTAATATTTTTGATTTGATCGTTTAGTAGTTATTAGTTTTGGTTTGAACTTTGATATCCAATGTGTGAAAGCTTTGTTGGTAGTATGTTGAATCGTTGTGTTCTTGTGACTTGAATAGATAATTCTCTACAGATAAATGTTGTGATTAATCGATTTCCATAAGACTCAATGACATGTTAGGTGAAAAATGTGGAAGTGGTGAAATTAAAACCGAAAGGAATATATTTATAATTTGACTAAGTTACCGATTTACTTAGATTTATCGATGTTCATGTGATCAATTATCTGAGTTGTCGATATTCACCTTATCGATTATTTGAGCTGTCAATAGTCTCTTACCAAATCTCTAAATTGTCGATTATATTACTTGTTGACTTCCAAAAAATTGACTAATCTCTAAGTATGTTATCATTGCCTACTTGAGAAACAAAAGGAGGTAGGCATCTCATTGTCATTACCCCCATGTGTGATCAATTAAAAGGGAATGTTAGTTGAATTTCATTAAAAAATAAATGTTGTGCACTGGATGTTGATTCTTCAAAATGAATATTGATTTTGTTGTTGATGCAAAGGAAATCATTTGATTATAATGTTATCATGTGCATTGCTACTATATTATTATATATAGAAAGTATTATATTATATACTTTTGTTGCCCATATATAAAGATGATGATACCCCATGTGTCGAGATACTCGTGAGTCAGGATGTCTCGAAGTGAAAATGTCTTGTATGTCAAGATACCCCATGTTTCAGGATGCTCTAGGAGTATTCAAGATGAGATGAAGTAATAAAAATAATACATGTATATGTGCATATATAAATACATATATAAATACACACACACACACACACACACACACACATATATATATATATTAGTGCTAAGTGGCAATAGCCATGCATCATGATATGTCATGACGTCCTTTGCAATGAAGTAAATAATCTTATGCAACAGTGTTCATTGTTTTCATTAACATATTATGATGGGAAGAATACTGCGTCTATTCATTCAATTGCTTCTTATAATTATTTTGTACTCAACTTGATTTAATAATGTTCCGTGGATATTAGGGCGAGTAGTAAAATGATCTTTTATCTTAAACTTAGAGATTTTATTTATTGGGCTTCGACTCATCCCTTATTTTTCATATTATAAAATAGTTCACCTTCCACCACTGCGGTTTGGAGTTCCTGCATATTTTGATTGTGAATATCAAGATGTGTTCATACCTAAATCAATGGTGATTTATACTAAGTGTAATTTTGTAGTATGGATCAACATGGGGATACAAGAGTGGACCTCTCATCATATGTTGCTTGGTAAATCAACATCGATGTGGAGTTATTTAGGCCACTTAGGGGCTTCAATGATTCCCCTAGTTAATGATGATGGCATACCAATGGACAAGGTTATTAATTTGTAATTTATAGGGGTAAGTAGTTTCAAATTCTTTACAAGTTCCATCTAGAATCTAAAACCTACCATTGAGTATAAGTTCTTCATTTTTTGGAACCTAGAACCTACTTTGCTATAGGTTCTAGGGTTGATTTTAGATTACAACATGTTCTTTTTTTCAAATTTAGTTAAGCAAAATAAAAATAAACATAATAATAAAAATGAATAAGAATTTTATCATTGATTACCTAAGAACGAGTATTTATATGCACCTATCGAATAGTATAAGGAAATTTAATAGTTTTAATGCATTGATTGCTCTTGTATTATATAAAATCATTATTTTAAAAGAAGCAATTGCCCAACATAACTGCATCAAAGAAGCAATTGTTGTTCCTACTGGTCTATGGTCTATAAAAATAAAATTCTCAATCATAAAATAGAAGTTTAGACTAGTGGTTTCGAATTATACACTTATCATCAAACATCATGAAATATATTAGAATCGCGTAAAGACATAGATTAAAAAGAACATTAAAACTTGTACTGGGTTCTAGGTTTCGAATTATAGGTTTTAGGTTCCACCAACCAAGAATTTAGAACTTACTCTCAAGTACATGTTCTTCAAATTATGAAACTTAGTACCTACATTGCATACTTTAGAATTTGGAACCTATAAGTTTCCATCGATACGGTTCTCAAATTATAGGTTCTACCCTGAAACCATGCTCATCCTTAATAATTTAGTAGCATAGCTTTATATGAGCAAGTTTTTAGGTACAAGAGTATGGGGCAATATCAACCAAGACCCGACTTGCTTCTAAGAGTTAATGCATTGTATTCTATTTCATTTTGAATTTGTATTAATACTTGGAAGAGGAAAGATATTGGAAAAACGCGTTTGTACATTATTCAAACTTGGCAAATTATGTTTCTCGTGCGAGGCGATTTTCGCGCTTTTGCATGCCTAACAATAACAATGATTTCGA